>OY720348.1:18179145-18891976 GCA_963082975.1 Labia minor
TTCTGTGTAAATATTCAAGGTTGAACTAAAAAATATATTACATTTATTTTTAATTGTAACTGTCCTTTGTTAAAAATAATCGATATAGTATCAGGATGTAGATTATAATACCATGATTATAGAGGAAAAAAGTCTAATATATAATTTTGTTTTGCATTGTTTATAAAAACAAAAAAGTTAATGCTCCACTGTTGGAATCACCTGTTTGAATCATTGTTATTATGTTAATAATTTTAAATTTTTAATTAAATATTAAATATTAAAATAATGTTATGTTTTCTTTTTTAGAAATCAATTAAGAATCCCTCCGCACGTTTTCAATGTGACCTTTGCCATTATCATTGCGACACGCTTGCTGTTGTTTATAAACACGTCCGAGGTGAACGACATCTTGAATGTCTTGAGGTAATGTTAAATTTAAATGATTTTTCTTTTTTTTTTCATTTTTATTATGATTTATTTATTTACAATTTTTCCCTCTCATATTTGGAGTTAATATATATATTATCAACATATTTTCTCAACCTTGTTTCATCTAATTTCTTTATCTTCTCCTTAGGGCTAATCTAACAATAATTAAAATGTTATTATAATATATTCTCTTATTTTTTTTTTCAACTCTTAGATATTCACTTTTAAAATATTTTAAGTATCGCTGTTTTCAGTTTTTCAATTTCACTCTTCGTCTGCCTTTTTTACTTTATTAAATGATTATTTCTCTAACTATAATTGATAATTTATTTTTGTATATCATGACTGAGTTCTTTAAATGAGTATATTTTTTCAATTATCATTAACTTTTGTTATATACTAATTTCATCATTATCAAATTTCTCCTCTATATATTTTTTATAAATTTTCGACCGGTCTCTGAGCTGTTATTTTATTTTTTGGAAAAACATCCTGTTCATCTTTAATCTTCTCTTTAAGTGTAGTTTCTAGTCCACGTGCAAATTATTATTTCTATTTTTGTTTGATCATCTCCCATCTTAAAAGTTTGTTCTGTAGTATATATATTTCTACTATTAGATTCGATACTAAAATAATATAAATTCAAAATATTATTTTAATTTCTATTTATAATTTGTTTAAACATTTATATATAATGTCTGTTTTTAATTTATATACATGCATCAACAAATACTCAAATGTTTTCTTTCTAATTTTATTTCAAAATAGAAATTTACATTTAAATATATTTTGTTAATAATTTTTTTGAATTTCGTTGTATTTGATTAATTTATATTTGATAAACACACTTTAAATAAAAAAAATTAATATCTCTTGAGACAAGTTTTTCCAATCTAATCTCATCTAATCTCATCTCTAATCCTCACAATAATGGCGAATTTTTGTAAGCTTAGCCTATTTGCTTAATTCAATTGAATAATAGTTTATTTTTTTGGAAGCACTCACAAAACATTTGTGAGCTGTTCGACTTGCAGAATATAAATTTTTTTGTAAATATTTTTTTTCTTTCTATTTTTCATTTAAAATGTAATTCTCTATTCAACAAATTTTAGGATAAACGTGAAGAAATGACATTACAACAAATTCCTGATCCACATGAAAAACATATTAATTGTTTAACCGATTATGTTATAAATATACAAAATAAATATGGCATGAACAGTGATGATATTAAGATAAGAGAGAATATTGCAAACACTTTAGATGCGTTGGTCAAAAATGATTTTCCAGGTAATTTGTTAAAATAAAATTATACATTTTTTTTTATTTAATATATACAATTTTTATTCATGATATAAAAAAAATATACACCAATTATAAATAATTTTGATATTTAAAATCTTATATATTATTATTGTATACTGTGTATGTAATTTTCCATTCATTGTATATTGTATAATTATACTTTATTATAATATTTATAACTATTTATTTAATAGATTTTGTGAGATTTTGAAAGAGGTCACAAAACAAATAAGAAACTAAGATTTATTTATAATTATAAATATTTTTTTAAATTTCTTTTAATATCTAATTTTAGATTGTGCTGTTCTTCTTTATGGATCATCAACTTCGAAACTTGGTTTAAAAAACTCAAATGTAAACCTTGATCTTTTTGTACAATCGGACCATGTATCAGTGATGAAACGCATTGGCAATTTAATTGCAAATCAAATAACCATTTATAAGTAAATATACATATTTTATTTTTAAATGCTATTTATTTCATTAACAATCATAAAACTTAATTTTATTTTTGGAAAAATTTATTCTTATAAATTTCATAAATAATTTTTATTAATATTAATCTTTAATATTATAAAATATGTATTATTTATTTGAGAATTTTAATTTTTTTAGGGATGTTTTAAAAAATTTTTCCGCTGATATGCCTTCAATAGAATTTATCCACCTAGAATCAAATTTAAAATGTATTCTATGCATTAATACCGAGAATGCACTTGATGTATCAAGACTTTTGAGTTTGTATGTAAAAAAAGATGAGAGATTTCGAACCCTCGCTGTTGCCTTCAGAGTCTGGGGAAATGTAATATTTCATTTATTATTGATATTTTATTCATTTATTTTATTTACTTTATTAATCTTTAATTGTTTTTTTTAACAGATTTGTCAACTTACTGACACTAATTTAGGGACATGGAATCCCTATGCTTTTTACTTAATGACAATTTATTTCCTTCAGCAGTTGCAAGATCCAGTTTTACCTATTATAGACCCATCCATTCTAGAAAATGCATTAAAAAATTTGCCTCTACCTGCTGATTTTAAAGGTAAGGGTAATTTCAATAAAAATAATTTTTTTAAGGTTTTAATGTTTTTAAAAGATAATTTTCAAATGAATTGATCGATGAGTGTAATAAAAAGCCTATGAAACCTATTGAAAAGTTTTCACATTATTTATTTTTTATATTCAATATTAAAAATGAACAATTTGGAGTAATAGCCTTTTACTAAAATATATATACTACTTTTAAAACTAGTTTTTTATATATTGATTTTAAATAATAAGTGAAATGAAATAAATTTTATATAATAATATTTCATATGTAAAATCAATACATTTTTTTTTATTTTTATTTATAATTTTTAATGATAAAACATTAAAATTTTAATAACTAAATTTTTATTTTATACAGGAATAAACTAAAACAAAATTTTTAAATATTGCCATTATAAATAAATTGAACGATCGATTATATTATTGATTTATAAAGTTTAATTACTATAAATTATTTTATTATTTATCATAGATAATATATATTTCAATTGTACTCATCAGAAAAAATATTTTTATAGGTGATACTAAATGGAGAACTAATAATAAAATGTCTATAGGAGAATTGTGGATAAATTTATTCAAATTTTATTCAATTAACCTTAAACCAGACCTTATCGTATGCATCCAACAATTGGAACCTTTAACAGTTTCATCAAAGAAATGGTCATTTCTAAAAGGAATTCCTATTGAAGGTAAATTTTTTTAAATAAAATTTTTATTACTAACTATTATAAATAATTCATTTCAAATGAATAAAAAAATATATTCTGTTGAAGTTAAATAAAACAATTAATTCAAAGCCGTCCACTATTCACACTCAATTATTAATTGAATTTGAATATTATATATATATATATATATATTACTACATGTGTTAAAATGTTATAGTGACTTTGAATATTTATTTATATAAATAATGTATTTTTCTTCTTACCATGATTTATTTGTCAAATTAGATTTATTAGGACACATTTCTTAACCTAATATAGCTATTAAATCTATTTAAATTATTTATTTAATACTTATAAATAATTTGTCCTTAAATATGAAAATATTTGTAGAGATGTATTTTTGTATATCCATTTTATTCAAGGTAGGATAAAGCATATAGTCGTTGGCCCCCTTAAGCAACTCCTAGCAGTCTTTATTGCATATCTGGGCAAATCTGTGTGTGGGGCCAACGACTGTATACATTACCCTACACTAATTTGATTTCATTTATATATAAGATTATTAAATTTCAAATCTCATCTTAAATTTTTAAAAAATTACATAAAATATTGATATATTTTCAAAATTTTAATCCATACACTTATAGTTAATTTTTTTTTTTTACATAATAAATTGCATTAATTTTTTTTTAATTTAGACTTTTTTTTTGTTTTCAGATCCTTTTCATCCTAGATTAAATGTATCTCGAACACTTCATCCATCAGTAATATCTTACGTGAAATCGTGTTTTCGTACTTCATATAAATATTTTGCCATTCCTCAAACATCGCGTGGACCTATATTTTCACACATTTCAAATTTTCCTCAAGAATGTAACACTATTAAACCTATTCTAGATCATCATGAATATTTTTCAAAGAAAATCAATCCCACATTTGATTTGAGCAAAATTATTATTTCACAAACAGATGCTCAAATTTTATTTAATGCTTTTAATTATAATTATTTGAATTATCAATGGAAAAGTAATTTCTTCACTAATGAGGTAATTAATTGTTTATTTTATTAATTTAATTGGTTTTAATATTATTTTATTATTATTAAAATAACAACATTTTTTTTAGTCCTTGCCTGAAGTTTGTACAACTTGTTTTGAAGAAGGACATAATAGAAATAAATGTCCTGAGGAATTAGATCCTTTAACAAATCTCAAAGAATTAACACCTGAATTTTGTAAATATCTTAATTTACTATGCGAAATTATAACAAGTAAGAAATATTTATTAACCTAATTATTATATTTAATTTAGTATTCAGAATATTTAAAATATATTAATACTTTTTTTAATTACCTTTTTAGAACAATCTGAACAGAATGCAATTGAAATAAAAGAACGTGAAGAAATTGTTAATGAAATGGAAAATTATATTATCACATTTTGGCCTAAAGCTAAACTTGAACTTTTTGGATCCTCTTGTAATGGATTTGGTATTCAAACTTCAGATATTGATATGTGTCTCATTTTGGATGAAACGGTATTTATTATTGAATTTAAATATTTAAAATATTAGTAGTTATTTTCTATTTGATAATACAATAGAACTTCAAATAATTTTTAAAATGGCAAAACTATTAATAATAATCATAATAATTTAATTAATATTTTAATTTAATTGAAAAGAATAAAAATAAAAAATTGGTACATATTTTAAATATTAATAGTATTATTAACAATAATAATAATATTTATTTCTCTGTGTCTATAAATATTCTTTATAAAATGTTAATTTTCGTGTATTTTTAGGATGAATTGGATATGGAAGGAAATAATCTCATAAAGGAATTAGCAATTAAATTGAAAAATTTTACAAATATATCTGACATTATTCCAATAGTAACTGCAAAAGTTCCAATATTAAAAATGAAACATGTTCGAACTAAACGAGAATGCGATTTAAGTATCTCGAATCGATTTGGACAAAGAAATACTTATTTATTAAGAGTCTATTCGGAAATTGACTCGAGAACTAAAGTAATTATATTTTTTTTTTATAAAATTATTGATTATATTATAATTTTTATATTTTAATTAAAAATGTATGTTTAGATTTTAGGTTACTTATTAAAGAAAATGGCCAAATGTTGTGATATTGCTGATGCCTCTCGAGGAAGCTTAAGTTCTTATGCTTATATACTGATGGTCATTTATTTTCTACAACAAGTAGATCCTCCGGTATTGCCTGTTCTCCAAGAGGTAATCTAATATTGATTTCTAAAATAAATTTACTTATTAATATTTTATGATGTTTATTTATTTTTTTGAAAGATTAAAAATAAATTTTATTTACTAAAACTTCTAAATTATTAAATATATATTCATTTATTTATATTTTAATTGAAAGAATATTTCATCAGAATTCATTTATTAATCTAACAACAACATAATAAATATTTAATGCTAATATTATTAATAATAAGATGATTATCTTTATCATTATAATAATCATTATTGTTTATTTTATAAAAGGATTTTTTTATTTTTGAAGCTTTATACAAATGAAAATGATCGTACAGACAAGTCAAATGTGATTGATGGTTATAATACCTACTTTTATGATGATATAAAGAATCTTGATAAAGTATGGCCTGCTTATAAACAGAATAAAACATCTGTAGGAGAATTATGGGTTCAATTTCTTAGATTTTATACTGAGGAATTTGATTTTAAAACTACTGTTGTTTCCATTCGTCAACATGCCATATTGACACGTTTTGAAAAACTATGGACTTCTAGATCTATGGCTATCGAAGATCCATTTAATCTTTCCCATAATCTTGGCGCTCGATTATCATGGAAAAGTAAGAATTATTTTATTTTTTTAATTTGTTTATTTTATTTTTTATTGAAATAATAAAAATAATACGGATATATATATATATATATTAATGCATAATGATGATCTTTTCAGTGAACGTTTTTATATTAAAAATATTTAGAAATGCACGTCAACATTTTGGAACTCCAGTCCAGAGAATTAATATTCCCATTGAAGTAAGTATTAGTTATTAGTTACTCTCATAATTTTTTTTTTTTCATTAAATTACCCCCGAATAATTAATTATTTACATAATTATTATTTATTTATTTCGATATAAAGTTTCCTTTACAAATATAATAAAGTAATACAAGTAATTCAATTTAAAATACATGTTATTGTGATTATTATTCTTATAAATTATTAATATGGAATGTATTGATTTTCAAGCAAAGATTTTTAATCTTATTTGTTAGTATAGAATTTTAAATTTTACCACCTCCGCTATTAAGATTATTTTATAATATATATGAAAATATTATTATAAAATAAATTAAATCTTAATTAGTAATCCTAGTATATATATTTGCATTAAATCAAATTATATTTGATTATTGATTTATAATTTATCTTTCACTAATGTCATGTTGAAAATAGATTTGGTGTCGTTCTATGGTACCTATTTCATTTTTTTATATTATTGATAACTGAGGAAGTTGGGTCAAAATAAGATGAATGTAATAAAAGATTGTATAATTTATATATTTATCATAAAAAATTCTAAAGTTAAATTTAAAATAGACTTTATTCGAAAAATTATATCATTTTAATTTTCATTAATATTTATTAAAATCTGTTGATTAATTATATTAATGATGAAAATATCATTTAAAATGATTTTGTCTAATAATGAGGCTTATACAGTTCGATTTTTTAATTAATCATTTAAAAAAAAAATAATATAAACAATATTTAAGATTGAACTATAATTTGAATTCCAAAATATTTAAACATCTATTTAAAATTTATTTTTATATAATATAATGGTGGAGGAATGTCTAATAATTATTAAATCGAATAAAAACATAGAATATAATTAAAAACTTTCTATTTTACAGGAATATTTCTTCGATGTAAATCGATTGGTAACATCAAGTTATCCAAATGAAAGATTTAGTTCATCGAGCAAACAACAAAATCATGTAAGAGAATCTTCTCATAAAAGAAACAATTTTACTAAAAATCGTCCCTCACCAAATACTCATACAAATCGAAGACCAATTGTTAATCAACTAAATGAACATACAGAACATGGGCGTCATCATCAGCCACATCATTCCTATCAACCCTCCCATCATCAACAAATGCAACATCATCAACGTCCATACATGCTACCAATGTATTCAGTAATGCAACAACATGGACAACAACATCAGCATCATGCCCAACATCAGCATCATGCTCAACATCAGCAACCACATCATCATGTACAACAGCAGCAGCAACAACCTCATCAACAACAACAACAGTGGTTACATCGACAATTTTCTCCTAACATTCGAACGGGAGCATCACCGCTTCCAAGATCTGGGCCTTATATACCTCAGAGTAACATGTATCGTTATGATTCAAATCAAACCAGACAATATTGGCCCAACGAGGAGACAAATGATGAAAGAGCAAGGGATTCACGTTTGGAACGATGTAAAGAGCTTCTTAATCAATCAAATAACACTCATCGGAATATTTTATATAATCAAAATGTGAGAAATATTCCAATTGAAGTTTTATCCCTCCCATCTTTTAATGAAAGAAGACCTCCAAGAGAGAGAAAAAAAATTGTAGATAGTAGGGACTATCAGTAATATTTTACTATATAAATATACATATATCGATACACACATTTACATAGATAGCTAGTGTATACACCAACTAATTTTATCATTATTTTTTTAACAAGACTTTACTTATATTTTATCTATTTGTTTATATCCATAATCAATTTATTTTATTATAATGACAAAAATTTTATGAAATATATTATTTAATTTTATTTATAATTTAGGTCCCATATTTAGAAAATTTAATTTTTAACTGGTATATATATATATATATATTACGCTGATAGATATAGAATAGATCTCCGTTTATATAAATATGTGGGTTTTTAATTTGGTGTTTTCTGGGTTATCTGAGTGTTTCTTACTCATAAAAATACTACGGAAATTTACCTGAACAAATATATAATATACTAATATGCTATCATTTGTAAATAGAAAATAAATTATCGGGATTATACCATTTTTATTTTAGTTTAATTTTTTATTCATAAAGAAATAAATAAGTCAACTATATTAAAAATCAATGATTAAACAGAATTAATTAATGTTATCCATTTATATATTTTTAATATTTAATTGTTTATACTTCTTTTCTCTGTCACTTTGTGCACTTCTTAAATTATTTTGTTAATTTAATTTTTTTCAATAGATATACATTTATTGATTTATAACAATTTTTTTTTTTTATTTTTGAAATATTTTAAATTCTATCAAAATATTTTAATAGCACTAGGGTTTTTTTTGAGTCAAATTTGTGCACAAATACTTTATTAAACACTCGTATTATAGAATATGACAATTATGATAAAGAAATTAAAGATAAGATCTTGATACTTTATTCTTATTATAGTTAAATTATTTTATAAGAACTATAGATTTCATTCGTAGATCATTTCTTTGATTTCTTTATACCTACAATTAAGTATCTCTTTTAAATGAAAATACTACCTCGTCAGATCTATATATTTTAAATATATAATATATTGATATTAATAATTTTTTTATTTACAAAGTAGTTGTCTTATTTATTTCTTATTATCGAGAGTAAATTTAATTTGTTATTGAGATAAAAAATTTTGAAAATTAATTCCATTAATTTAAACTGACTTCATGTTATATTTTTTTATGTAGAAATATTCTATTTTACTTTTATATCAAATAATATTTATTATAATGTATAATATGATTTTATTATTTCTTAAATTTTAATCAAATATACGTCTATTAAACAATTATTTTAATTATGAATATATCTATGTATAAATAGGGAAAATTAGGTCTTTTCAAAGATTGGTCGCCATTCATTGATTAAATATAAATAAATACCATTAAAATATTAACAAAGGATGAATTAAAATAAGTTATATATATATATATAGATTGGATGTACATTTACTGACTTGATAAATACATTTATATATCATTTCAACTGAACCATTACCGACCAATCTTTGAGACGATAAATTTACCTATTAAAGAAAAACAAATCTTGTTATTATAAAATACATTTCTATCCAAAAAGAAAATCGATAATATTAAAAAAATTGGATATTCAATTAAAATAGAATTTTAAGAAATAAATAGAAAATGTATAAATTAATATAAACATATATATATAAACATACTTAACAATGTGTATCTGAACCGAAAATTCTTTTTGTACTATTGGATAATAAATAACTAAAAATGTTACTATAAAAAATTATCGGGAATTAAGAACTACTTTCCCTTGCACTATCGGTTCAAATTCACACATTTTAACTTGTTATTTAACTATAGAAAATTCGAAATAAGAACTGAAATTAACCTAATATATATATATATGCGTGTGTGGGGTGTGTATGTCTGAGTTGATACGTTTCAAAATTTAGATTCTTATATTAATTTATTATAAAAAATTGAAACAAAAATTCATGTTTATATGATTTTCTGGATTTTTTTTTAAATGCATTAAAATAAAATAATTTTATAAATATATGATAGCAAATTTAACATTATGAAAATAAAAATAGTAAATTTAAAATATACTCAAGTAAAATTTAAAATTGCTAGCACAACTATTTATTTATAAATATTGAAATGAAATAAAATAACGCGACTTTTAAAGTTATTTATTTATTTATATTTTTGTTTTTAAACTCATTCTTTATTGAACGAAATATTTAAAATAGAATAAAATCTTGTTATATATTCATGTTTTATTTACAAATATATATGTATATATATATATATACATATATATAAATTAAGTTGTATAACTATGTATTATAAGCAATTGTACTACTATTCTCTGTAACTTTATTATATCTTCGCAAACAACGGTCTCGTCAAATTTTTTAATGATTTTAATCCAATTTTTTTAATTTTTCAACTTTTTTTGTATTTTAAAATAATTAATTTATATTTTTAATAGTGCCAAACATATTATATATATATGTATATATAAATGATATATTTATAACAAAAGTTTTATTTGTCCAATTATAATTTTCCGTTTATTGTTACAGTAGAAAAATTATAACAAATCATTAGCTTTTAATTTAGAATATTTTTTTTTTTAAATTTATTTAAAATAATTAAATTTTTATTAATTTTATATCATAATGGCTTTTATTTATATAATAAAACTATATAAAATTCAAATTTGAAAGATATAATTATAAAACAAAATAAATAAATAAATAATTATTCAACAAAATAAAATATATAATTTAAAATAAAAATAATAAAATTAAAGCCAATACTATTTTGTTACTACTGTACTAGTATTTTATCTAATTTTTTTTAACACTTTAGCAATAGAAATTAAATGAGACTTAAAAAAAAATTTGTAAATTAAATTTTAAATGAAATGCATTTTTTCCATATATAATTTATATATATATATATTTAATTGGATGAACTAATTCTACATTTATTTTTTAATAATATGAATGACTGTAATCTATGTTGAATGATGCCTAAGTATTTTTATATAAATATATTTTTAAATAAATTCATTGTTTGTTTTTATTCTTTCGAATAGATTTTTTTGTTACTTGCTGTTTTCCTTACAATATGTGATTTCTAAAAAAAAAAATTAAAATATCCAAAGCATATCTTGTATAACAATATAAGGACTGTGCATTTAAAAAAAAAGCTTTTTATCTCTATTTTTTCTCAATTATTTTTTTTCATTATTATTATTAAATCGTTCACCCTTCAATCATATATTATATTTCATTCCATGTATTTTTAACAATACACAATACTAGTTATAATTGTCCCATGTGAAATAGAAATCAAAAACTTTTAATATAGCATGTAATCTATAACTAATATTCTTTATAATTAATTATAATCATAAAATAAAATCTCTAATAATCATTTTCTTCTATTTTAGATTATGGGAACAATTATTGACCAGTGTTGTGTATACTTTAATATTTATATAAGTGAAATTATTGTCTCTCTTATGTTTTTTTTTTTAAATTTATTTTACAATGTTAATCGCTATATATAAATGTTTTTTAATGTATTTTTTTAAAATTTAAATTTTAATATTTCCTAAATCGTTTTAAATTATTTAATTACATTTACAAACATTTAGAATTTATATAAAACATTTTTGGCCGGACAAGGTGAAAATCGAACAATATTGCCCTGGCACCAAATATATATCTATATCAACATCTATATATATATATAGATGTAGATATAGATATAGTTTACTTTACATGCACTGTCCATATAAAAAAAAATACTTAATCATTGTATCTAGACTGTGATCATATATTGTATATATAAAATATATTAACTAAATGAATATCTAATTTTGAAATTAATAAAATCGTGTGTATATTATTATTAATAAATTCTCTTTATAAAATTTATATTTACAATTAATCTCATTAACATTTAATAGAATTATTTGTTTATAAAAAAAAAAAAATAATATGAGAATTGTATTTTATTTATTTTTTTACTGTAATTGATTAAAATTTTTTTTTTTTTTTTTAAATAAATAAAATAAATTGACTCCCCATAAAGAAGGTTTATTAATATTACCAGTTAAAATATTAAAAAAAAAAAGATTTTTATTTCTAATTGACATCATTAATTGACAATTATTATCATGTTCTTATATTCTTATTTTTTTGTAAAACGTTATTGTATTTTTAAATATATGAAAATTATTTATATATTTTTCTGTAAAAATACTTAAAAATCAATGTATTTGTAAACAAATATAGTGTTTTTATAAATATTAATTTTCAGAATTGTTTATTTTCAGTAAAATTGTTACCTTATAGAAATAACAATATTTATTTACATGTTAATATACCTCTGTGATCAAAAAATACAAAGAATAATTATATTCTACGATTATAACTGTTGTGTATTAGGAATTTCTATATTCATATATCATTTAAATATACATAATGAATAATTCACTATTTAATTTAATAATATATTAATATTGTATAGACAAGTTCAAACCTTAGGCTCTTATTTGTTATATATATATATATATATATTTCTATTATCCATGGATTGTATAATAAATTTTCTAAAAGTGGCACATCGATAGTAACTTACCCCAATAAATATATATATAAAGTATCAAAAAGAAAATATTTCTAAAACTTGAATTAAAATGCCTAAATTATATTATCTTTTCTTTATTTTTAGTTTAATATCTCAATTATTAATTACTACTATATTTTAAGTGAAATATTTTGGGACAATGAATATAAAATTAATACTTTGTAAACTACCACTTCCGGTTTTCTGATAAACACCAAAAGTTGATGAATTCCTGGTACTGATACATTAAGTAAATCTACCAAAATCCGTTGAGATGTTCAAGCTGTGCACGTCTATACGGACACCCAGAGGGACGGACAGACATGCTAAAAATACTTTTTTCTGTTAACGAAATGCATGATTCGTGGAGATATGTAAAAATCTCCACATGTGAAGTTTGGTGTGAAAACAATATCTTCCCTTCTTATCGTCAGTCGGTAAAAATAGCTAATGCTGGATTCTCATTGGCTAAGGCGCGTCTCCACTGCTCACGGGGCGTTATTAAAAGCCAAGCGCCTGGCTCGGAGCGACAGATCGCTTAGAACACCAACAGAAATCGCTTTTGACAATCAACAAAACCACAGACCATCACTGAAAAGGTTTTAATTTTTCAAAATTTTAAGATCTTTAATAAATTAAATTGGATTTGGTGTATTTGGTGAAGGTTCGAAAAATTCGTGTGACAATCTGATGGTAGGAGCCCAGGTCAATAAATCCGTAACTTTTTGAATTTCTCGTCTCTTAAATGAAATTGCA
Organism: Labia minor; assembly: GCA_963082975.1. NCBI lineage: Eukaryota > Metazoa > Arthropoda > Insecta > Dermaptera > Spongiphoridae > Labia > Labia minor. Next base: position 18,192,568 of record OY720348.1, read on the forward strand.
ACACTGCTACTGTGAGCAGGCAACTATCAGCTGACCCTGTCAAAATTTGGACCAGTTGGGTCTTTTAGTTTTTGTTTGACATCCATTAATTGCACACTACCTCGTGATTAGAGAAGAAAGTTGAAAAAAATGAAAATCCATGAATTGGGATACGAATTGCTACCTCATCCGCCCTATTCTCCGGACTTAGCCCCGAGTGACTATTTCTTCTTTCCAAACCTGAAGAAACTCGGCGGAAAGAAATTTGACTCCAACGATGAAATCATCTCAAAAACAAATATCTCTTTTGATATCCTCGACAAATCTTATTCTTTATAAGGGATAAAAATAATTGGAGAAATGTTGGAAGAAGTGTATTGAGCTCAAAGGATAGTACGTTGAAAAATAAGATAAATTTTTATCCAAAAACCTGTGATCATTCAAAAAGTCACGGACTTTTTGATTTGCCCTTCCCAAACAACATTTCAGCTAATGAAATATTTTTTCTTCTTTTATTGCTGTTTGCAAACCCAATAAGATATGTATTGTTTCTGATCATTGCATTGTTTTATTGCGGCTTTTATTGTTCTATGCAAACGTTCCACCTTTCCATTTGATTGAGAATGGTAAGGTGTCGTATGTTGAATTTTAATTTCTCAAATTTGGCCTAAGTTTTTAAATAAATTTGACTCAAATTGTCTTTCTAAGGCTCAATTTACACGGGCTTAGTACTTGTCATTAGTTTAGGGGTGGGCAAATACTTTTAAGCGCGGGCTTTTTGAAGGCTAAAAAAAAAGATAAATTTTTTTTATTAGTGTTTTCGAAATATGGTCCTCCGGCCCGGAAGACATTTTGAAAATTTCATTTTGGCCCGCGCTTAAAAGTATTTGCCCACCTCTGAACTAATGACAAGTACTAAGCCCGTGTAAATTGGGCTTTAGTCAGTTACAGTGCCGTTCCGAACCGGGAGTGCAGGGGGTGCGGGACACCCGGGCGGCATGCCTAGGGGGGCGGCGTGAGCAATTTTTTAAAATTTTTTCCAATATCGTTCTAAAAAAAAAAAAACTAAATTAACTTAAATTTACTTTATCGTTTTTATTTGTAAATTTTTAACAACTTTGGTGGAAGGGGTTGGGTTTGGGAATGGGCGGCAAAATTATTCTCGCACCCGGGCGGCATATACCCTAGGAACGGCCCTGGTTAGTTATAATTGTAATACGAGTTCCAAATCTTGTAACCCAATGTTCATCTAATTTGATTTAATATTTAAAATAAATTTTAAAAACATAATTTATATATATAATAAAATATATATTTCAAAATATTTTAAATATCTTACATTCTGAATTTTAATATAATAACAAACAATAATCATTATTTCTTATTTTCATAAAATTTTAAATTTTTCTGTTTTTTTTTAATATAAATGGTATAAAAATTATTTATATCTGATATTAGATAAAATAAACGAAATTTTGTGTGTGAAAAATATTTATATTATATATAAAGTTTAATTTTTGTATTTATAAATACAAACGAAAAATTTCAGCATATGAAAGCTTTTTATAACGTTAGCACAATCATTTTTAAAACATAAAACAGATAACTTTTATACCAATTTACAAAGACAAATACTAATTTTAGGCATAACTGATATAAATATATTTGAGCCTGGCAATAGTATTACAGCAGAATTTTTTGTAAACCTTCATCGCTTCGTCACCAATTTAATAAAATATTTGAATTCAAGCTTAGCTTTTCAAAGCATTAGTTTTTAATTAATTTAAATTTTTCAATAAATCCATATATTTACAATCAGTGTTATTATCACTAACCAATCTTTTATTTTTTTAAATTATTTATTTACAAATTTTTCTTAATATATTTTATATTTACATTATGAATATTATATTTATTTTAAATTATAATTTTATTGATAATTATTAAATTAAGTTTTTTTTTATTTATTAATTTTATTAAATTTATTTAAAAGTTTAATATATAATAGTATTCTTTGATAGGTTACGTTAGTCCATCTATTTACATTATCAAGTACTATTTTATCGGTGTCTTAAGCTGCTGCCCTGCTGCCACAATAAAAATAAGCTGGAGTCTCTCCACTCGACTATCTAGCAGATTTGAATTGGAATAAATAACATCTATTATATTTAAATTAAATTTAATTAATTAAATTATAAATTAAAATCAATAAATAATATTTATTAAACCAGCGCGTGTTTGGCTCTTTGTTAATGGCATCACGACACCTGCTGGCGCGTGATTTGCAGTGATAAAAAATTAATTCTGGTACTTTCAGCCATTTAATAAAGCTGAAATTCTATATATAGCAGTTTTATACATTTTTTATTCATGTGAAAAACTATCAAACAGGTATCTTAATTTTTACGGTCACTTAAGCGTTAAGTGTGTATATAGACAAGATTACGCAAAAACGGTTTGAGCTAGAATAATGAAATTTGGTATACGGGCATTATTCAAAATTCTTAGTTTTCTATCAACTTTTGAGAAATGTAGCTCAACCGGAAGAGGGTCATTAGCTACAACGTTTTGAATTTTTTTTCTTCTAAAGTGACCGTAAAAATAAAGATATATGTTTGATAATTTTTCACCTGAATAAAAATTGTATAAAACTGCTATATATAGAATTTCACCTTGATTTAATCGCTGAAAGTCAATAAAGAACCAAACATAAATATTATTTATTAATTTTAATTTATAATTTATAATTAATTAAATATAATTTAAATATAATATATTATGTTATTTAATCCAATTCAAATTGCCAGATAGTCGAATGGAGGCACTCCAGCTAAGTTTTTTCCTGTATTTCTTTATAAAAGATCTCAATTTAATATATATTTGTCTCATTTTTTTTTAATAAAAAGAAAAACAACAACAACAAAAATAATGAATAATATTTTATTGATTTTAATTTATAATTAAATTAATTAAATTTAATTTAAATATAATATATGTATTTTATCCAATTCAAATTTGCGAGATAGTCAAATGCAGATACTCCAGCTTAATTTTTTCGAAATAAGCAAGTTCTATATAATTACCAAAAATATGAAAATAACATTGAAATAAATGTATTTATTAAAGCTTTTGTGGTTATTTTGATAATTATTAAGAGAATTTTTATTAAAAGACCACATTATTTGTATAAAATTATTTATTAAATTAAAATAATTGTACAACGTTTCAACTGCTTATTCTGCAGTCGTTTTCAAGTAACCGTACGCTTGCTCCGATTCAAGCGGACTGATCCTCAGTCAGTTGTACAATTATTTTAATTTAATAAATAATTTTATACAAATAATGTGGTCTTTTAATAAAAATTCTCTTAATAACATTGAAATAAATGTAAGTATATTATATAAATATAATTTTCAAGACTAAGGCTAATATATATTTAAATGTATTATGCAATGGTAGTTTCTAATTTTATGATTACTTTATTATGAGTGAAAATGATAGAAAACAAATATTTTTTGTAAGATAAAACATTATTTATTATAAATATATCAATTAGAAAATATGTATTAAAAATGTGTAAAAAATTAGACTAAGAAAAGAAAAGAATAAGGTTCTTAAAATTAAATTTATTATTTATATTCACTGGGTAACGGGTAGATTCTTTTCTATAATCCCAGTAGAAATGATATTTACTTCAGGGATTAGCGTCCCTGCCCTCACGTGAGCTCATGATTTCTGTATCCTTGCTTTTACCTGAAGAAATCATGTCCTTTATCCCTTAACTCCTTTTTGAATTCATTCCAAAATTCCTTCAATCTCCACTCCCGTCTGCCTCCCAAATAAAAATTCATTTTATTTGAATCAATTTATATCTAACTTAATAAAATGTACAAAATAATGTAATATAGTTTCATTTCTGTTAGCCGCCTGCAGCGCAATCAGACATTACAGGCCAACAACTTGGGAAAACTCGGTTTCAAGTCTCCCATAAACAAAAATTGACGGAAAAATTAACAATAATCTATATCAGTGATTTTCAACCACCGTTTGACGCGAGATTATGAGCCTCTTAAACATTTCCAACTTTTTTCTAAATTTTTTCCAATTTAGTCCTTAAAAAAAAGGTAAAACGTTTTTGTGACTAGGCTCTTAAACATTTCCGACTTTCTAAATTTTTTCAATATGGTTCTAAAAAAAGGGTAAACCGTTTTTGGGACTTTTTTTTGTGCCGCGGTAAAAAAAATGTTGATAATCACTGATCTATATATATAAAAAAAGTTTTTTGTCTGCACATCGTTCAGAATTTAAAAATTTTTGCATATCTTCGCGTTTCATGATCTCTAGAATCCAAAAGTGGCTTTAGAATTTTTCATGAGATGGAACAGGGGCTCAGGATAGGGACACTTGGAGAAATGTGCTTGTTGCGGCCAAGAACATTCGAGTACCGTTGAGCCACATAGGTAGATATATATATATATTATTATTGTATATGTTATAATTAATTAATTAATTAATTAATTATCGAGAAGAGTTTAAAGCGAGGTTACAATCGGGAAGCGCCTGTTATCATGCCGTAAAAGGGCTTATCGCGTCAAAATTATTATCAAAGGAGATAAAATTTAAAATATATAAAACAATTATTTTACGGGTTGTATTATATGGGTGTGAGGCATGGTCTATGACCTTAAGTGACAAGAGTAGATTTAGAGTATTTGAGATTAGGATTCTGCGAAGCATTTATGGGCCAAAGAAAGAGGAGGTCACCGGGGAATGGCGAAGATTGCATAACGAGGAATTATATGACCTCTATGCATCTCCAGATATAGTTAGAACTATAAAATGGAGAAGGCTGCGGTGGGCAGGACACGTGGCTAGAACGGGAGAAGATAAAATGGCAAAAAATAAATTGGTAGGGAGACCGAGTGGGAAACGTCCTCTTGGAAGACCAAGGACACGGTGAATGGATAATGTGGGAAAGGAGGTGGGAGAATTGGGGGAGAGGATAGGGATTGGAGGGTTGTGGCTCAGAATAGGAATACTTGGAGGGGTGTGGTTGCTGCGGCCAAGAACTTTCGAGTTCCGTAGAGTCAAAGAGATAGATAGTAATTTTAATTTATAATTTATAATTAATTAAATTTAATTTAAATATAATATATGTGTTAATTAATCCAATTAAAATTTGCGAGATAGTCGAGTGGAGACACTCCAGATTTATTTTATTTATCTTTATGTTTATTTTTTATTAAATTACGAATTTATATTTATTTATTCATTGTTCTTTTATTAATTAATTTTTAGATAGTTTTATAATTTTTAATATTTTTTCACTAAAATATTATTTAAATTTTATTTATTATTATTGACAACCCCAAGTTCCATTCATTTCAATCAGATTGATACAATGATGTAACATTTAATAATTGTAATAAATATTTAAAAAATTGTATATCAATATTTTTTAAAGGGTCGAGCGATTGCTCGGTGTTCCAGGTACTTATAAAATATATAGGGATTGTTTACCAATGTGAATATATATATATATATATATATATATATATATATATGTTACGGTAAAAGGAATAAATTCGGTGAATATACATAATCACTACTGAATTTGTAAATATGTGATAAATTATTTCATATTTATCAAAGGTACCGGTTAGTTAATGTCAACAGAATCGCCATCAGTTAAAATAATTTGCAAATCCTTGCAGTGTTTTAATCCAGTTTCCTTAGACATGTTTTTTAATTCGTATATATTATACAAGAATTGTAAATAATTACTATGTTTATTAAGTTGTTCAAATCTAGAATCCAGGGCATTCAGTGCTTGATCAATTGTAAAATCAAAAAAAGTCTATTTTATACTTTTCTTTATTATCTTTGATCGGTTCATCTCGTGCTTCGTATGAAAATTTGGGTTTCTCTCTTCTTACTCGGTGACGTGTTATTCAAAATTAGAATCAACGTCAATTTCATTAGCTGGTTCTTTTGCATCTCTCCGGATCTTAGATCCCTAAAGAATTTTTCGCAGTTGCAACAGCTTGCTTATTGGATAAATACTGTTTAATATTTTATACCAAATAACTACTAAACACAACAACTTAAACTGTTTTATAAAATTTAGTAAACTAGAGGCAACGATTTTTAAAAGCACCTCGTATCACTTACTAGAAGTAACCCCCAAATACTTCTTAAGATAAGTTTGTTTGAAATCAAAAAAGGAATCTACAGGTAAAGTTTTATTAAATATGTACATATGTACATTCGTTAAACTTGCTGAATTACATTGAAATTGAAAAATGAAAGAAAATTTACTTGTATCAAGAAATTCATTTTATATAAAACTAGCTGATCAGAGCGCCTTCCAGGCGCTCTTCACACCTAGACGGGGGCTCCGCCCCCTGCACCCCCGAGTGTTGTATTTGGTTGAAAGTCTGTATGTAAAAGGTTTTCATCCATTTTGTTTCAATGAGTATAAGTAGATAAGACATATATTTGTTTTCTTAGAAAATATATATTTTAATTTAATCAGTAAATTAATTATATATTATTGTTGCATATGTTATATTTATCTAACTCTGTGTCTATACAGTTTTCGAAAGTTCTTAGCCGCAGCATCCACTTTTCTCTAAGAGTCCCTATCCTGAGCTACAACCAAATCCTACCCTGTCCCATCTCTCCCATGTCCCTTCCTTCATTGTCCACCCACCTTGATCTTTGGTCTTCCACCGGATGTTTCCCAATATTTGCATGTGTGTCTGCATACATATCTATGTATATGATAACTGAACACTTAATAATAATAATAATAATGTATTAAATGAATATAATTGAAATTTTAGTTTGAATTTTTTTTGGTTTTTATTTTTATTTATTTTTATTGGAATTATTACAAATAATAATAATAATAATAATATACCGTTTAATACGTGAAAATAATAATAATAATAATAATAATTTATTAAATTAATATAATTGAAATTTTATTTTTTATTATTACATTTTTATTTTTATTTTTTACCGACCGACGATAGTAAGGGAGGTATTGTTTTCACACCAAATTTCACATGTGGAGATTTTTACATATCTCCACGAATATTTCTTAATTTAAAATTATATGAAGTCACCCAGCCATTCATGACGTCACAGCCTGGTCTTACATATATATTACAAATAAAATAAAATTAAAAATATTTATGTTATGTCCATATCTGTTTTTTTATTACATTAATAGATATATTAAAATTATTTGAAATTGTTTCTGTAGCTGGAAATTAATTTACTTCAAACCGTCGGTCGGTTCGGACCTGGCCACAGGTCAACTTATTTTGTTAATAATTTATTTTTATTTTTTATTTTTTTTGTTAATAATTATTACATTTTTATTTGTTCGAAAATTATTTCTACTTTATTAATTGTTAATAGTTATTACATTTTAATTAACAGTTTTCGGAATAAGTATATTCTCTTATTTTATAGAGATTTTTATTGTTTGTCTCAAAAGTCTACCTACAATATTTCATTACCATTGTATGATTCAAAATAAAATTCAAAATATTTAATAGGACATGACATGATCTTAGTATTAATTTATTTTCATTATATTAGATTGATTAATAAAATTCAAAATATTTAATAGGACATGACATGATCTTAGTATTTTTCCCATCCCAGAATATTTGCTAATATTACATGTTGGAGTTCCAATTACCTGCATATTTAATGGCAATTTCAATGCTGAATATACTTTTAAATAAAAAATTAAAAAAATTTGAAGTAAATGGAATTATTATACTTAATAAATCTATATATAAATTTAATATATATTCAAACAATAATTGAAACAATATAAATAAAACGATTCAATATTTTACTTACATTGTGATTTATATTTCTATTTTTATTACAACTGTTATTATGGGTATGTTATTTTTGACAGTTCAAAAAAAATTAAAAATATTTGAATTTTGAAAAATATATGTAGCGCCATCTGTCGATAGTTTTGTGACACTACAGACTTTTACCAAAATATTACTAATTAAATTAATTTTGGATAAATTAATTTTGGATTTAACTACACTAAAACCTTCCTTGGTATGCCCACAACAATCCCTGAAAGTTTGACCGTAATCGGACGGGTAGTTTTTGAGTCTATAAGAGTCAGACAGACAGACATTGCCTTTTATATATATATACTAGCTGCCCCGAGCGCCTTCGGCGCTCTCCGCACCTAGACGGGGGCTCCGCCCCCTGTACCCCCCCGAGTGATACATAGTATTTGGTTAAGAGTAGTAAAAGGTTTTCATCCATTTTGTTTCAATCAGTATATTCATAAAACATTCATTTCTTTTTGTGTTCTTATTTAAAATATATTTTAATTTTATCAGTAAATTAATTATATATATTATTATTGTATATGTTATATCTATCTATCTCTGTGACTCTAAGGAACTCGAAAGTTCATGGCCGCAGCAACCACATTTCTCCAAGTGTCCCTATCCTGAGCCCTTGTCCCATCTCTCTTACGTACCTTCCTACGCGTCCTTGGTCTTCCAGGCGGACGTTTTCCAATCGGTCTCCGCACCGTTTTCCAATCCAATATCTTTTTCCTCTCCATTTCTAGCCACGTCCCCTGCCTATCGCAGCTTTTTCGCTTTTATAACCCTAACTATTTCTGAAGATGCATAGAGGTCATGCAATTAATCGTTATGCAGTCTCCTCCATTCCCCGGTGACCTCATCTTTCTTTGGCCAATAAATGCTGGAAAGAATACTCTGAATCTACTCTCATCTCCCAGGGTCATAGACCATGCGTCCCACCAATATAATACAAAAGGCAAAATAATTGGTTTATATATTTTAATTTTGATTCCTTTTGATAATAATTTTGATGAGACAAGCCTCTTTACTGCATGATAACAGGCGTTTCCCGATTTCAACCTCGATTTAAATTCTTCTCAAATATTATTATCCTTCCTGATTACATTCAATTTTTCTACATATTCAAATTCTATATTTTGTATATTAAGATTTTGTTACTAAATATTTTTTCTTATCACTATTAATTTCAATCTGAATTAGAATAAAATTATAAATTGCCTCCTCTTCCAGACCATTTGCCTATCCAGGCATCTTAATTTCTTAACACTCCGTTTTTTTTAAATTTAAAATAAAAGGAGATAAATAGTTTTAAATTATATTCGAATGGTCTATTATATTCTATATATCAGTATTTTTTTCTGAATTTAATACCAACTTGAATTTCAAAATGTTCCATTCGTTATCCATATGATTAATTACATGTGTTAAAATTTAAAAAAATTCAAATATTCTAATTTTTTAATTTTATATACAATTGAATATTATTTTTTATTAATTTCATATCAAATACTTTATATAAAAAAAAAACTTTTTTAAAAAACCACGTTTTTAACGCACTAAAAAGAAGAAAATAATTTTTCTGAAACCCCATAGGTACTGACATTACAAACAAGAGATATGATTTGAAGAAAATTTTCTATAACGTAAAACGTGGGGCGCAAATAATAATAAATTTTTTAAATGCAATATAATTTCTTTGATTAATTTATTTCAATATCCATGGATTTATATTTTAAGTTTTATATTTTTTACCAGACTTTTTGTAAAAGGGAATATTATTAGTAATCCAACAGAATACTTTTATTAATGTAAATTTTTTTTGGAAAATTAATTCCTTAATATTAAATAAACATCTTCAATTTACACTTTAGAAATTTTATTAACATAAATATTAAATATTTGCTAGAAGTTTTGCAGTAGCAAAATTTAGTTTTAGATTTCTTCAAGTTAAATTTCTTATATTACTTACCAGAATATTGTTAGGATGTCATTTTTTATCAGAATTTTTTAAAAGTGAATATTATTAGTAATCTAAAGGTAATCTTTTCATAAATTAAATTTACCTCTTTTAAAAATTTCGATAAGTTATAAGCTTTACTTTTTGAAGCTAATTAAAATATGAATTCATTTATCCTATTAATTTGTACCTAATAACATTTATTTATAAATTTTTATACGATACAGAATATTTTAGCCATAGTTGCGCCCCACGTTTTACGTTATAGAAAATTTTCTTCAAATCATATCTCTTGTTTGTAATGTCAGTACCTATGGGGTTTCAGAAAAATTATTTTCTTCTTTTTAGTGCGTTAAAAACGTGGTTTTTTAAAAAAGTTTTTTTTTTATATAAAGTATTATTTTCTACTTTTTAGTCTTCATATATTGCAATCGATTTCACTTGACCTATACTACTTTTAAGTTTTTTGATTGACTTTAATAGTCATGAAATACTATTATCCTGAAAGTAATAAATTTAAATTGAATTATAAAGAGAAATTTTTAAATTTGTCATATTTTAATTCTTTATTGCCTAAAACTCATCATAAATTTAAATTTTGTTTTCTAAATTACAGTACAAAACATTAATATACCTTCTTTCAAATTTATTTACATTTTAAATATTATACATATTATATTATTCTTTTAACGGGTTTTTAACGGTTTTTTTCAAATTTAAATATTTACACTTTTTGTTTTGATTTTCCCATACAAAATTATATTCATTAATTATGCTCTAATTAAACACTTGCAAGCTACGAATGTGTTATTTTATTGTATTGTCATCCAGAATACATTACTCTGAAAAGTTTCAGAGCGATTGGATGACTGGAAGTGGTCGAAATTTCGATTGCAAGATTTGACCCGAACAGATAAATAAACAAACAAACAAACAAGAAAGCAAGCTAAGAAAAACGTGGTAAAATACACTCAGTTAGCAAGAGTGCTAATGATGACTTGGTGAGATGCAGAGAGCAAATGATAGCTGAAGGAAATTGAGGGTGGCGTTTAAGTCGAAAAAAGGTGTGTCGAAACAGGCAACCAATCAGAAGACCCGTTAAGTAAAAATAAGAAGAGGGGAGTTTGAACCTTTTTTCTACCTCCCTATTATATTTTTTCAATATTTTGATTTTATTAATTTTTTATCTCTCTTTGTAAAGACGAAATTATAACTTTAAAATGATTTTAAATGTAATCAATCAAAAGTCAGAAATTATAATTTAAAAAAATCAAAATTCTTCATAAAAAATAAATGGCTTTTTATTTTTTCTAATACATTTACCGTGTATATAATATATAGAGATTCTTTATTTCATTAGATTGAATATTATTTATTAGTAATTCATTTAATAAATATCTAATCGTTATTTGAAATTTATTTAATTATTATTTTAGAATTTATGATGCTTAATCCAAATTTAATTCGCAGCATGGAACATACGATCAGGACTGTCATTTAGTTGGAGGGGAGCGACCTGAACATTTTTTCAAACTTCTTATTTAAACGGATTTTAATATTTTGATTATTATTATTAATTAATGTATTATATTTGCATCCCGCCTCGTTTTTGTATTAGATATTGTATCAATATTTTTTATATTTAAAATATTTTAAAATTTTTTAATTAATTTCGAAAGAAAATTAAAAATATATTTATACAATTTTTGCTAGTATAATAAAATAAGATCTAATGAAATATATTTATTTTTATCGTCAATTCACAATGTGTCATTTATTATATTATTAATTTGTGAAATGATTACAAATTTTATGTAAAATCCATTCTCTATTCGTTTAAATCAAAAATAATATATTTAATATTTAATATATTGAATATATTTAATACATACTAGAATCAACTCTTGAATATTTTTTTAAACAAGCGGACTATGGACATCTGTATTATTTATTTTTAATGTTTTGACAAAGTCCCTTTTGTTGTTTTCTTCTTTTGTATTATGTATTGAGAAAGGTAAGTTTTGGAAAGGGCCTTTTGTTGTATTATTATTGTTTCTCCTTTTTAAGTTAACAAAATACAAATATTCATTAATTATGCTCTAATTAAACACTTGCAAGCTACGAATGTGTTATTTTATTGTATTGTCATCGAGAATACATAACTCTGAAAAGTTTCAGAGCGATTGGATGACTGGAAGTGGTCGAAATTTCGATTGCAAGATTTGATCCGAACAGATAAATAAACAAGAAAGCAAGCTAAGAAAAACGTGGTAAAAAGAGAATTTATTAAAAATTAAAAATAAAAAAAGAAGCCTATTAATAAAAAAATATAATAGAATACAATAATTTTGATTTAAAACAAATTTTAATTTAAAAAAAAAATACTGAATATAAAAAAGACATAAATTTAAAACATCTCGTTTATATCATTTGTCTAAAAAATCATATTTTAATTTTATATAACCAAGAAATCATTTTTGCATTTAAAATATAGTTGTAATTAATAATTGAAACAAAAACAAAAATAATATAATTTAGTCAATTTAATTGAAGTTTTGAAAATATTTTTGTATTCATAAAAGTTTAAAAATAATATATTCAGTTTTTTAAGCTTTCACTTTCAAATAGAAAAGAAGAAATATTCAATTATATAGAAAGAATAAATAAAAATTAAGTTAAATATGATCTAAATATTTTATTAAATAAATTTAAATGACAACTTTTATAAAAGTTATTTAATTTAATTGATATTTAAATATTAGAATTTAAAATAAAAAGTGAAATATTATAATAATTTTTAAATTCTGAGCAATATGCAGACAAAAACCTTTTTTATATATATAGATAGTCGAGCTGGGGATGGCAATATGGGTTTTTCCAAGAAGAGAAAGTTACCCCCCCCCCCCGAGGCCCTAGTAGGGATTAATTTAATTATTTATTATATTTCAAAGGAATATTTTAATATCATTTTAAATGAATGAATGAAAATTCAAATTTTATATAGTTTTTTATATATGTTTATTTATGCAGAAAAAATTAATTGACATAATTATTAATTTAATAAAATTAATTTAATAAAATAAAATAATTTAATAAAATATTAAAATAATAATAATAAAAATTAATAAATTTTAAAAAAAAATATATAATACTTAAAGAAAAAAATGTGCCTTTGCAAGTTTCGAACTCAGGGTGCAAAGTCATAAGAAGACGCGCTAGCTCGCTCGGCCAGGAACCGCTTTTGTTTGGAAGCTTCTTATAAGGGTATATATAAGATTTCAAATTTTTGCCACCAGCGCCTCTATGAGCTAGTATGGTAACTAAACTATTTTTAATTAATTAGCATTTCCTGGACACACCTTACCAATTAGCGGTTTTCTAAAGAAAGTCTGACATGCCCTGAGACCTACTGAATATACATAAAAAATTTCTTAAGAATCGGTCAAGCCGTTTCGGAGGAGTATGATTTCGAAGTTTTGTGACACGAGAATTTTATATATAAGATAGATAGATAGATAGATAGATAGATAGATAGATATAAAATTTTAAAATATAAATTTTCAATATAAAAAATACTATTTTTATTAATGAAATGTAGTTTATGTTTAAAGAATAAGTAAAATTATTATTATTCATTTCTAATTATTGGAGGAAATTTCAGAAATTAAGTTAATATGGGAAACGATTTTTTGTATATATTTTACAATTGCGAAGATAAAATTTGAATTGGTCCCTAGGAATAAATCATTATAAATTCGATGTTTTTTTTATCAATAAAATGAATAGGGATTTTTTGTTCATTTTGAGTAAATAGTATAAGAGAGAATAATTTTTCAGAAAGTAATTCAAAATTTAATTAGAAGAAAACATAAGTACAATTAATACAAAGAGAAAATTATTTGTTATTCTGTAAAATTATTTGAAATATAAACAAAAAATATTTATTTATACAATTTATAATTGTGAAAATTTACTTTTCCTTTCCTAATGTAATGGAGTATAATTATGACATTTTACATTTTTTATATTAATATTGGCTGAACGTAAATTACAAAAATATTTAATAGCATTTAAATCTCCTTTTTTAAATGCTTCCCAAATATCTTTATTATCTCCTTTTTCTATTGGACCATCAAAATTAGTTTCCCTTTTCTCATCAAGAGAAGAAACAACCTAAAAAAATTATTAATTTTAAAATGTATTTTAGACTTCTATAATGAAATAAAAGGTTGAAATAATTAAATGGTTATGATATAAATTATAATCTAAATAGATTAAATATCTTCGTTATCTAATATTTTACTTTCATTCACATACCTTTGTAACTTCTTCTTCTAATAAACTAATTCTTTGTTTGTATGTATTATATTCATCCATTTCTCTTTTTTTAATTTCCTATAATTGAATAATTAATAAATTTATAAATCTAATTAAAATTTGAAATAAATATGTTTATTGTTTGTGTTAAAGTATATTAAAGTTGGTAACCCTGCACCTTCTTACCTGTATATATAATTCTAGTCAACCCCCCGACACAGGCCCAGAGCTTTTGAAAACATGTTAAGGACATAGGGGCCACAAGAGGCGCTGCTGGCACTAATTTAAATCCGAAAGTTTTTCATAAAACAACCAACAGATGCCGCACCAGGCTCATTTTTAAATTACGGATGCTCTGTGGTCGTAAACATGTAAACATCTGATTGTCTAACCTAAACAATTTGAAACAATTGTAAATATTATATTATCTGACTGATCCGACACCCTCCAATTGCGATCAATATGAATAATAATAAAGTAAGTATAATTAATATAATTTTACTATTATTGATATTGATAAAGTTATATAATATATGTACATATAAATAAATTTTTGATTTTGCAGTTTTTAGATTGTATTCATAAGAATTGTCTGCTAAAATATCGTGTATGCAAACTTCATTTTAATGATTATGATTTCCACACACCTGAAAAGAAGAAATTAATTAACCCTTGAATATATATAAATCAAGATGGTAGGTTTTGTGATATTTAATAATGGAATATCCAAGGTTGGGAAAACAGAGGAATATACACCTCAGTTGTATAAATTTTATAAATTTTTTTTAATTTTGTTTAAAAACATGTCACAATAATAATCTATTTATTAAATAAATAGGTTACATAGAACATTATTCTTTTCATTTTAGATGTGCAATTTATATAATTATATAATTGAAAAATTGTGTAATTTTTATTTAAGTGAGAAATTTAATATAATATGTTTAAAGAAAAATATGTATAAAAGATTTGTTTACAAATGAGATACACATCATTATTGTTAATGATTTTTTGTAATAATCTATTTTCAAATAAATATGTCACATACAACATTATTCTTTTCTTCTAGACATGCAAATTATGAAATTTTTCAGTTAAGTGAAAAATTATTTATTTGGGGATAAGACCAACATTTCAGCAATTTTCTGAAAAAAAAAATTTATTTCTGAAATGTCAGTTTTAGCTCTAAATAAATAATTTTTCACTCAACTGAAAAATTTCATAATTTTTTCATTCCTCCCGCTCTCATTCAAATGATTCAAAATGGAATTTAAAAATGGTGCCAGGCCGGTTTTTTTACATCATAGTTCATATAGGGGCCACTTTTTAGCAGCAGCGCTAAACGCTGTTTCACGAATTTAGCATTGCGTGTCGGGGGGTTGATTCTAGTATAACTTTATAGTAAATGTACACCTTGTAATAAAAACACATTCAAAATTCGAACAGTGCATTTTCTTTAAACACATTTAAAACTCCAGGTGAACATTGCGGGTAATTGGATGATAATTGGAAATATTTTTTAATCTTAAAAGGATTTTTTAAAAAAATGAAATTTCTTAAAATTGAACCACTACACCGACACAACTATGACACCTGGAAGATTCAGATGGAAGCCATCCTAGTAAAAAATGGATATTGGAACATAGACTCCGGAAACGAAAAAAGGTCAAATATTGATGAAAAAGATACGAAAGGGATTGAAAAATGGGATCTCCTGGACCAAAAAGCTAAGTCTGATCCAATTTATCAATAACACCTAGAGAATTAAGGATAGTTAAAAATTTAAATAGCTCAAGTGAAATATGGGATAAATTAAAGGAAACCTTTGAAAGTAAAGGTCCAGCCAAAAAGGCTTATTTGTTAAAGAAACTAATTTTCAGTAAAATGAATATAAGTGATAATATGGATGACTATTTAAATACATTTTGTGGAATTATAGAAAAATTAAAAGATATCGAATTCATAATAAATGATGAACTATTATGTATAATATTATTATATAGTCTACCAGACGAATACGAAATTTTAGATGTGCTATAGACACAAGGGTCACTTTGCCATCTTTAGATAATTTAAAAATTAAATTATTGGAAGAGATTGAATGTCGGGGAAGTCAAGGCGATTCCTCAAATCAAAGTAACTTCATTAAAAATAGAAATAAAAATAGACTTATTAATCAAAATTATAATTATAAAAATACTCCATGCAAAAGTAATTCTTTAAATAAATATAATGAAAATAATAATAATCACATGATAAATACTAAAGAATTACTGGAAAATATAAAACATCCAAAACTAAGTTGTTTAAACCTAGCCGATAACAGTAAAATAAATATTGTTTGTATTGGTGATATGATTATTA
Organism: Labia minor; assembly: GCA_963082975.1. Classification (NCBI taxonomy): domain Eukaryota; kingdom Metazoa; phylum Arthropoda; class Insecta; order Dermaptera; family Spongiphoridae; genus Labia; species Labia minor. Next base: position 18,209,068 of record OY720348.1, read on the forward strand.
ACATAAATAATAGACAAATTGAATTAACAGATGTACTATATGTTCCAAAATTAAAAACGAATTTATTATCAGTCGGGTCATTTACTGATAAGAATTTTGAAGTTTTATTTAAAAATCATAATGCATTTATAACGAATAATGACCAACTAATATTTACAGCCAAGAAAAAGGAGAACGGGTTATATATTATTTAAATGAAAATATTAAAAATAAAGATAAAATGATTTTTCATATTATTCAAATAAAAATAAATTATCAAAATTAGTCATATGGCATAAAAGATACGGACATTTAAATGAAAGAGATTTAAAACTAATAACCAAATCAGATCAAGTTTTCGGTTTAGAACAAAGTATATTAAATGAAAATGTAGATAATTGTGAAATATGCATTAAAGGAAAATTATCTCAAACACCTTTTAAAAATTCAAATTCACACAAAAATTTAGAAATAATGGAAATAATCCATAGAGATATTTGTGGACCATTTAGAACCACGCCTATCGGTGGAAATAAATATTTCATTACTTTTATAGACGAAGCAAGCAGATATATTGCGAAGTTAAATTTCTAAAATACAAAAGTCAAGCTTTTGAAGCATTTATTGAATATAAAAATTATATTGAAAACATGACAGATAAAAAAAGAATTCAATATTTGCAATCAGATAATGGAACAGAATACATTAATAATAGATTTAATAATTTTTTAAAAAAATCAGCAATTAAGCGAAGATTAACAGTTCCTTACACGCCCCAACAAAATGGTTTATCTGAACGTATGAACAAGACCCTATTGGAGATGACGAGATGTATGTTAATACAAGCAAACCTAGAACATTCTTTTTGGGCAGAAGCAGTAATAACTGCATGTTATTTGAGGAACAGAAGCCCAACATCATCTTTAAAAGGACAAATACCTTATAACATCCTTACAAACAAAAAATTTAATGTCTCACATTTAAGAACTTTTATAACAAACATACTTCTTCTTTGAAATCAAAAAAAAGTTTTATTAAATATGTACATATGTACATACGTTAAACTTGCTGTATTACATTGAAATTGAAAAATGAAAGAAAATTGACTTCTATCAAGAAATTCATTTTATATAAAATATAAAATTTCAAAATATAAAAAATACTATTTTTATTATTGAAATGTATTTTATGTTGAAGAATAAGTAAAAAGGAATGAATTATTATTATTAATTTCTAATTATTGAAGGAAATTTCAGAAATTAAGTTAATATGGGAAACGATTTCGATGTTTTTTTTATCAATAAAGTGAATAGGGATTTTTTGTTCATTTTGAGTAAATAGTATAAGAATAATTTTTCAGAAAGTAATTCAAAATTTAATTAGAAGAAAACATAAGTACAATTAATACAAAGAGAAAATTATTTGTTATTCTGTAAAATTATTTGATATATAAACAAAAAATATTTATTTATACATTTTATAATGGTGAAAATTTACTTTTCCTTTGCACCCCTTTACAAAAAATATTTATTTATACAATTTATAATTGTGAAAATTAACTTTTCCTTTGCACCTTTATCTTTTAAATATGTTACAATATCTAAAGATCGATTATCCTTTGCAATACTTAAAGGAGTGTCTCCATCTTTAGTCTTTGCATTCACATCCGCGCCTTTTTCAATTAAATATTTTACAATTTCAAAATGGTCCACCTGACATGCTTTAATTAAAGGAGTTATTCCATATTTAGTCCTTGCATTCACATCTGCGCCTTTTTCAATTAAATATTTTATAATTTCAAAATGCTCCTTCTGACATGCTTCAATTAAAGGAGTTATTCCATCTTTAGTTTTTTCATTAACATTTGCTCCTTTTTCAATTAAATATTTTACAATTTCAAAATTCTTCTCCTGACATGCTTGAATTAAAGGAGTTATTCCATCTTTAGTTTTTCCATTAACATTTGCTCCTTTTTCAATTAAATATTTTATAATTTCAAAATGCTCCTTCTGACATGCTTTAAATAAAAGAGTTATTCCATCTTTAGTTTTTTCATTAACATTTGCTCCTTTTTCAATTAAATATTTTACAATTTCAAAATGTCCATTCAAAAATGCAATCATTAAAAGAGTATTTTTTTTTATTTCTTTTAAAGAATTTAACTCTCTAGTCTTTGCATTCATATCCGCTCCATTTTCAATTAAAATTTTTACAATTTCTAAGATTCCTCCTCGAATTGCAAGAATTAAAGGAGTCGATCCAGTTACAGTCTTTGCGTTCATATTCGCTCCTTTTTCAATTAAATATTTTATTATTTTTAAATCTTGCAAATTCACTGCATAATGTAATGGAGTATAATCTTTAAAATCTTTCATATTAATATTGGCTGAACGTAAATTACAAAAATATTTAATAGCATTTAAATCTCCCTTTCTAGATGCTTCCCAAATATCTTTATTATCTCCTTTTTCTATTGGACCATCAAAATTAGTTTCCCTTTTCTCATCAAGTGAAGAAAGAAGCTAAAAAAAATTATTAATTTTAAAATGTATTTTATACTTCTATAATGAAATAAAAGGTTGAAATAATTAAATGGTTATGATATAAATTATAATCTAAATAGATTAGATATCTTCGTTATCTAATATTTTACTTTCATTCATACCTCTCTAATTTCTTCTTTTAATGAAATATTTTCATTCTTTAAACATCTATTCTCTTCTTTTAATATAATATTTTCATTCTTTAAACATATATTCCCTTCTTTTAATGAAACAATCTCTTTCTTTAATGCATTATCTTCATTCTTGTCTAATATACTTTTTTCCTATAATTTTATAATATATTAAAAAATTAATGTATAAATGCTAATTAGATTGAATTTGAATTTCTTACCTGAATATGTTGTTTAATTATATTAAGTTTCATATTTGAAATTTCCAATTCTCTTTTAGCTAGCACAGAGCATCCATACACAGAGGCACACAGAGGAGTCAACTCAATCATAGACTGGGCCAACCCCCGGACACGTAGATGGCCGACTTTGAGAATGTGTTAAGAACCAAGGCTGCGCCAGAGGCGCTGCTGGCACTAATTCAAATCCGAAAGTTGTTCCAAAAACAACCAACAGATGGCACACCAGGCTCATTTTAAATCCATTTAATTTTAAACATGTAAACTGATGTAAACATCTGATTGCATCCAATTTGATCCAATTGCATTTTGCATCTGATGTGATCTTATGATCTGTTCGTCTGTGTTCGTCAAACGTAAAATTGTAAATATTATATTATCTGACTGATCCGACACCCTCCAATTGCGATCAATATGAATAATAATAAAGTAAGTATAATTAATATAATTTTAATATTATTGATGATTATTTTCATTATAAAGTTATATAATATATGTACATATAAATAAATTTTTGATTTTGCAGTTTTTAGATTGTATTCATAAGAATTGTGTTACAAATTCTCTACCTGGAGTGAACGAGGACACTTGTTCTGGTTGCCAAGGAATAATATTTTAAGAGAAAAATGGCTAAAAAAAATTCTATCAGAGTTCGATTCATTCTTTCTGCAGTTCCATTTATCTGAGGTGAATAAGGTATTGAAAATTCCATTATTATACCTTTCATTTTGCACCAATTTTTTAGGTTATCACTTACTCCATTATCACATCTAATTTTGTACACTTTTTTATCAAAATGGCCTTCAACTTCATTTACATATTGTTTACAAAATGTTTCTACTTCGTTTTTATGTCTTAATAAATACACCATGCAGAAATGTGTATAATCATCTGTAAAAGTGAGAAAATATTTCTTACCATCATAGGTTTCTGGATCAATTGGTCCACATACATCTGTGTGAATTATTTGTAAAGGTCTATTTGCCCTGCTTCGTTCTGTTTTAAATGGCCATCTTATTTGTTTAGCATTTATGCAGGTTGAACATACTTTTTCTGTTTTCCATGTTTTCTTCTTTAGATATGCCATTACAAAGAAATGGTAGTTTCTTTAAGTTATCCACACTCAAATGCCCCATGCCTTCTTGTTGTGTTAGTAAAGCTTCTTTCTCATTTTTAATTTTAACTATATACAATCCATTTTTAGATTTCTTCTTCCAGAACTATATTTTCATTTTTCATTATTTTCACAGTATCTTTGGTAAATACAACTTTACCATCGTTTTGTGTTATTGAATTCACTGATAATAAATTTTTGGTAAGATGTGGAACACATAAAACTTTCTTTAATTCAATATTGTTGAATGCAATTTTTCCTATACTTGACGCAGACATGCTTTGATTTTTCTTAGCCACTTTAATTTTTTCATCACATTTTTTTATATCATTCATTAAATGTTCATTATTTATCATATGATTAGAACAGCCACTGTCTACCACAAAATCACAAATATCATCATTTTTATTAACATTTGATATAAATGTTTCTCTTAAGAAGGACACTTTTCTTTCATTTTTATTTTTATTTTTGTTTCTAAAATAGCAATTCTGCTCAATATGATTTGTTTTTTTTTCATATTGATCAAAACTTTATTTTTAAAATAACAATCTTTTTCTTTTCCATTTCTTTATTTTAATTTCATCTCTACCAGCATCACTTAATAATTCTGTGCCATCAACAATGTTCATTAGATCTTTTGCAGACATTAATATTTTTATTTTAAATGACCACATAGGATATGAGTCCATACCTTTTAGTTTTTGAATATATAAAGTTTCGTCTGATTGCAACTCCATTCAATTTTTTTAATCTATATTATTTATCTATATGCTTGGTGTAATTTTTTCTTTTAAAATTTAGTGTTGTTGTTTACTAAAAAATGTATTAATAATAAAAGAAAATAATTTTATTAATTTTTTTTAATATTTTTTTTAGCAACTCCTATTACTCCATCTGTTAGTTTGGCCTTCGAGGAGACAGAGATTAAAATGTGTATCGGATTGATATGTAAGAAGGATATATCATCAAGCGAAATCATCAACATTTTCGTGAAATATATTTCTCAATCCTCTAAGTAAATCTACGTCCTTGGCCTCAAGATCTCAGCCTGTAAGAACCTCTTAGTCTCTCTTAGTCTTTGAGAGATTATCAAAAATTTTGTTTAAAAACATGTCACAATAATAATCTATTTATTAAATAAATAGGTTACATAGAACATTATTCTTTTCATTTTCGATGTGCAATGTATATAATTATATAATTGAAAAATTGTGTAATTTTTATTTAAGTGAGAAATTTATTATAATATGTTTAAAGAGAAAAATATGTATATGTATATGTAAAGATTTGTTTACAAATGAGATACGCATGATTATTGTTAATGATATTTTGTAATAATCTATTTTCAAATAAATATGTCAAATACAACATTATTCTTTTCTTCTAGACATGCAAATTATGAAATTTTTCAGTTAAGTGAAAAATTATTTATTTAGAGATAAAACTGACATTTCAGCAATTTTCTGAAAAAAAAAAAATTATTTCTGAAATGTCAGTTTTATCTCTAAATAAATAATTTTTCACTTAACTGAAAAATTTCATAATTTTTTCATTCTTCCCGCTCCTCTCATTCAAATGATTCAAAAAAGGATTTTAAAATTGGTGCCAGGCCGGTTTTTTAAATCAATTAGTTCAGTAAGGCGCCACTTTTTAGCAGCAGCGCTAAACGCTGCTTCAAAAAAATAACATTGCGTGTCCCCCCTCTGGACTGGGCTGCCAAGGGTGTCCAGCTAAATGGTACGGGTGAAACTCGAACGCCAGATGGTGTTGCAGGCGACAACGGTTGACTCTTCAGGCGCCCAATAGATGACATCGCAAAAAATGACCGAAGATCACCCCCTCCCACAGGCCTTCCGAATTCCCTGAAATTATTTGAATATCAAACTCGACACCCACATACCATCCGTACACATAATATTCGAAACAAACCCAGCAAACATGGTATTAACTATAAGTAAATTTTTTTATTATTTAATTCTGAATTATTTTTTATATGCGCTTATATTTATAATTTAATTTTATATGAAAAAACTCATTTTATTTTAAGTGTTATATATTTTTTAGAAATTAATCAATTTTTATTAATTTAAAAGTCTAATTAAATTAATTTTTATCCCAATAAAATAACCAATATCTTTTTGTTTTATTAATCGTTGCAAAATTTATCATATCATAATTTTTTATATTTCGTTTCTCGTTTGTTATATAAAATAAATTTACCGAATAATATAAATATTAAAAAATTTTATAAAATAACGATCCAAAATAACGATAAAAATCCAATAATTAATTCAGAACCCTTAAAAAATCGTAGTTATTACAATCAAATCATTATAAATTCATTATTTTTCATCTAGCCTAGCTGCATCATTAGAAACAAAACGCTCTGCGATAAAGTGAAAATGAAGGACTTTGAAGAGCAACGTTGTAATATTAGATTTTGTTTTAACATCGGTAAATCTTTTTCTGAAACGTGGGCATTGCTTCAGAAGGCCCATAAGGATGACTGTACGACAACGGAGCAAGTCATGCGGCTCTGTTAGTTGGCGAATTTTTGGCTAAAAGCGGAACAGCTGTTCTTCCACATCCTCCATACTCCCCAGATATAGCCCCAGCGGATTTATTCCTATTTCCGAAACTAAAATCCACCTGAAAAGGTCGCCGTTTTCAAGGTGTACCAGAAATTCAAGAGAAATCGCTGGCACAGCTAAACAACATCACACAAAACGGGTTCCAAGGAGTATTTGAGCAGTCGAAAAAACGCTGGGAACGGTGCATAGCAATCATCGGGGAGTACTTAATACTTAGCATTAGTAAAATTGTAAGTATTGTAATAAATATTTTATGAGAGTAAAGTTCGGTCTTTTTTTAGACAGCCCTCGTATTTAACCAATATAAAATTGATATTTTATTCTCAATCATTATCACTGGATAGAAATGCCTTTATTTATTTTATTCAGTATTAACTTGGCTATCGAGCTGAACGGATCAAACTAATCCTTTGTATTCTGAGCCTTATTTAGTTTAATAATAAATTTTTCTTTTCTTTTTATAATACATTTTAAAAATAATATATAAGTATATATATTTACATAGAAAAAAAAAAATCTTTCGGGGCTAAGCCCCTTGGTCAAATAGCAGTGTATTTCACCAAAATCATACAAAAGTGCCCAAATGATACAATCGCAGTGCTCATCAAATAACGACATGCAGTGTTCATCAAATAATGACACACATGGAAATGTCGAATCTTCAAACTCCGAGATATCATGGCATAGAGTCAAGAGGAAAAGATCAAACTCAGGTACACAATCCTCTTTACCTACAAAATCTCCTGGAATTCACCCCTGAACTAATGACAAGAACTAAGTCCGTGTAAACTAGGCTTTAAGTCAGCGGTGGGGCGCGCCCCCCTTGCGAGACTTTTTCAATGGGGACCCGAAGGCAACTCAAGTGCCGGCAAACTTTTGAAATTTCTCGATTTTTTTCCAATTTGGTTCTAATAAAAGAAGTTAAGATGATTTTTTGGCCAAACTTTTGGACATTTTCGATTTTTTTAGTATGGTTTAAAAAAATAAAAATAGTCAAATGATTTTGCGATGCTCTGAACCATGGCCCACACCTATTGTTATATTCTTTCAGAAATGTGCCCGACTATTGAAAAATGGAATTCGATAATTACAAAAATTAAGATTATTACAAAATAAAAGGAGGGCTCAATACCTAACTTTTGATATCGGCCTTTGACCTCGAAGTAGAATAAGCTGGAGTCTCTCCACACGACTATCCCGCAATTTGAATCGGATTAAATAACATAATAAATTATATTTAAATTAAATTTAATTAATTATAAATTAATATGTTTGGCTCTTTGTTGATGGCACCACGTCACGTGTTGGCGCGTGAGATTTGCAGTGTTAAAAAATTAATTCTGGTACTTTCAGCGATTCAATCAAGCTGAATTTCTATATATAGCAGTTTTATACAATTTTTAATCATGTGAAAATTTATCAAAGATTTATCTTTATTTTTACGGTCCCTTTAGATGAAAAAAATCAAAACGTAGTAGGTAATGACCCTCTTCCAGTTGAGCTACATATCTCAAAATTATAAAAGAAAACTACGAATTTTGAATAATGCCCGTATATCCAATTTCATTATTCTAGCTCAAACCGTTTTTGCGTAATCTTGTCTATATACACACTTAACGCTTAAGTGACCGTAAAAATAAAGATATATGTTTTATAGAAAATATGTAGTAAAAATGTGTAAAAATTAGACTAAGAAAAGAAAAGAATAAGGTTCTTAAAATTAAATTTATTATTTATATTGACTGGGTAACGGGTAGATTCTTTTCTATAATCCCAGTAGAAATGATATTTACTTTAATATATATTATTTATTGATTTTAATTTATAATTAAATTAATTAAATTTAATTTAAATATAATATATGTATTTTATCCAATTCAAATTTGCGAGATAGTCGATTGCAGACACTCCAATTTATTTTTTTCGAAATAAGCAAGTTCTATATAATTACCAAAAATATGAAAATAACATTGAAATAAATGTAAGTATATAAATATAATATCCAAGATTCAGGCTAATATATATTTAAATGTATTATTCAATTGTAGTTTCTAATTTTATGATTACATTATTATATGAGTGAAAATGATAGAAAACAAATATTTTTTGTATGATAAAACATTATTTATTATAAATATATCAATTAGAAAATATCTAGTAAAAATGTGTAAAAAATTAGACAAAGAAAAGAAAAGAATAAGGTTCTTAAAATTAAATTTATTATTTATATTCACTGGGTAACGGGTAGATTCTTTTCTATAATCCCAGTAGAAATGATATTTACTTTAGGGATTAGCGTCCCTGCCCTCACGTGAGCTCATGATTTCTGTATCCTTGCTTTCACCTGAAGAAATCATGTCCTTTATCCCTTAAACTCCTTTTTGAATTCATTCCAAAATTCCTTTAATCTCCACTCCCGTCTGCCTCCCAAATAAAAATTCATTTTATTTGAATCAATTTATTTCTAACTTAATAAAATGTACAAAATAATATAATATAGTTTCATTTTTGCAGCGCAATCAGACATAACAGGCCAACAACTTGGGAAAACTCGGTTTCAAGTCTCCCATAAACAAAAATTGACGAAAAAATTAACAATATTCTTTATCAGTGATTTTCAACCACCGTTTGACGCGAGATTATGAGCCTCTTAAACATTTCCAACTTTTTTTCTAAATTTTTTCCAATTTAGTCCTTAAAAAAAAGGTAAAACGTTTTTGTGACTAGGCTCTTAAACATTTCCGACTTTCTAAATTTTTTCAATATGGTTCTAAAAAAAAGGGTAAACCGTTTTTGGGACTTTTTTTGTGCCGCGGTAAAAAAAAATGTTGATAATCAATGATCTATATATATAAAAAAAGTTTTTTGTCTGCACATCGTTCAGAATTTAAAAATTTTTGCATATCTTCGCGTTTCATGATCTCTAGAATCCAAAAGTGGCTTTAGAATTTTTCATGAGATGGAACAGGGGCTCAGGATAGGGACACTTGGAGAAATGTGCTTGTTGCGGCCAAGAACATTCGAGTACCGTTGAGCCACATAGGTAGATATATATATATATATTATTATTGTATATGTTATAATTAATTTACTGATTAAAATATAAATTAAATAAACACACAAAAAGAAATTAATATTTTATGTTATATACGAAGTTGTTTCGCACTTTGTGGTTTTAATTTTCATTGAAAATTTTAAGATAATTTAATTATATTTTAATGGATACGGTATTTGACTGCACTTGCAAAATCAAATGAAAATTTTTTAAACAATAGTTTATGCCATATTTAATCTTATTTTACCTAAATATTAATTAATGAACAACGCATAAAAAACATATGGGTATGATTTTATTTTTGTATATTTCCGGACTTGACATCATAGCAAGCGCCATGCGTTTTCCCTCATATTCTTTATTAAGATTTCAAAGTTAGATTTAAAAGATATAAATACTTAATATTTGAAAAATTTGAAAAATTTCGCTTAATTCAGAGGTTCCCAATCTTTTCTGGTTTGCGCCTTCCTAAATAATCGGATTTTTTCCGAGGTTCACTTAATACATCAAATTTTTATATACATTTTTTACTACTATCAAGTATTAGGTTACTCAGAAGACTTAAATATAGTAGGAATCCGGCTATTGTAATTAAAGATAGGGTAGAAAAATTAATCGAAGCAGGAAAAGAGGTGGGGCTGGAAATAAATATTGCTAAGACTAAGTATTTAGTAACAGAGAGGAATAGTATTAACACACAAAATCTTAACATACAAAATTTAGAATTTGAAAATGTAGAAAAATTTAAATACTTAGGTTCTGTAATAACGAAAGATAATAATATTCGAGAAGAGTTTAAAGCGAGGTTACAATCGGGAAGCGCCTGTTATCATGCCGTAAAAGGGCTTATCGCGTCAAAATTATTATCAAAGGAGATAAAAATTAAAATATATAAAACAATTATTTTACGGGTTGTATTATATGGGTGTGAGGCATGGTCTATGACCTTAAGTGACAAGAGTAGATTTAGAGTATTTAAGATTAGGATTCTGCGAAGCATTTATGGGCCAAAGAAAGAGGAGGTCACCGGGGAATGGCGAAGATTGCACAACGAGGAATTGTATGACCTCTATGCATCTCCAGATATAGTTAGAATTATAAAATGGAGAAGGCTGCGGTGGGCAGGACACGTGGCTAGAACGGGAGAAGATAAAATGGCAAAAAATAAATTGGTAGGGAGACCGAGTGGGAAACGTCCTCTTGGAAGACCAAGGACACGGTGAGTGGATAATGTGGGAAAGGACGTGGGAGAATTGGGGGAGAGGATAGGGATTGGAGGGTTGTGGCTCAGAATAGGAATACTTGGAGGGGTGTGGTTGCTGCGGCCAAGAACTTTCGAGTTCCGTAGAGTCAAAGAGATAGATAGTAATTTTAATTTATAATTTCTAATTAATTAAATTTAATTTAAATATAATATATGTGTTAATTAATCCAATTAAAATTTGCGAGATAGTCGAGTGGAGACACTCCAGATTTATTTTATTTATCTTTATGTTTATTTTTTATTAAATTACGAATTTATATTTATTTATTCATTGTTCTTTTATTAATTAATTTTTAGATAGTTTTATAATTTTTAATATTTTTTCACTAAAATATTATTTAAATTTTATTTATTATTATTGACAACCCCAAGTTCCATTCATTTCAATCAGATTGATACAATGATGTAACATTTAATAATTGTAATAAATATTTTAAAAATTGTATATCAATATTTTTTAAAGGGTCGAGCGATTGCTCGGTGTTCCAGGTACTTATAAAATATATAGGGATTGTTTACCAATGTGAATATATATATATATATGTTACGGTAAAAGGAATAAATTCGGTGAATATACATAATCACTACTGAATTTGTAAATATGATGAATTATTTCATATTTATCAAAGGTACCGGTTAGTTAATGTCAACAGAACCGCCATCAGTTAAAATAATTTGCAAATCTTTGCAGTGTTTTAATCGAGTTTCTTTAGACATGTTTTTTAATTCGTATATATTATACAAAAATTGTAAATAATTACTATGTTTATTAAGTTGTTCAAATCTAGAATCCAGGGCATTCAGTGCTTGATCAATTGTAAAATCAAAAAAAGTCTATTTTATACTTTTCTTTATTATCTTTGATCGGTTCATCTCGTGCTTCGTATGAAAATTTGGGTTTCTCTCTTCTTACTCGGTGACGTGTTATTCAAAATTAGAATCAACGTCAATTTCATTAGCTGGTTCTTTTGCATCTCTCCGGATCTTAGATCCCTAAAGAATTTTTCGCAGTTGCAACAGCTTGCTTATTGGATAAATACTGTTTAATATTTTATACCAAATAACTACTAAACACAACAACTTAAACTGTTTTATAAAATTTAGTAAACTAGAGGCAACGATTTTTAAAAGCACCTCGTATCACTTACTAGAAGTAACCCCCAAATACTTCTTAAGATAAGTTTGTTTGAAATCAAAAAAGGAATCTACAGGTAAAGTTTTATTAAATATGTACATATGTACATTCGTTAAACTTGCTGAATTACATTGAAATTGAAAAATGAAAGAAAATTTACTTGTATCAAGAAATTCATTTTATATAAAATATAAAATTTTAAAATATAAATTTTCAATATAAAAAATACTATTTTTATTAATGAAATGTAGTTTATGTTTAAAGAATAAGTAAAAAGGAATGAATTATTATTATTCATTTCTAATTATTGGAGGAAATTTCAGAAATTAAGTTAATATGGGAAACGATTTTTTGTTTATATATTACAATTGTGAAGATAAAATTTGAATTGGTCACTAGGAATAAATCATTATAAATTCGATGTTTTTTTATCAATAAAATGAATAGGGATTCTTTGTTCATTTTGAGTAAATAGTATAAGAATAATTTTTCAGAAAGTAATTCAAAATTTAATTAGAAGAAAACATAAGTACAATTAATACAAAGAGAAAATTATTTGTTATTCTGTAAAATTATTTGAAATATAAACAAAAAATATTTATTTATACAATTTATAATTGTGAAAATTTACTTTTCCTTTCCTAATGTAATGGAGTATAATTATGACATTTTACATTTTTTATATTAATATTGGCTGAACGTAAATTACAAAAATATTTAATAGCATTTAAATCTCCCTTTTCAGATGCTTCCCAAATATCTTTATTATCTCCTTTTTCTATTGGACCATCAAAATTAGTTTCCCTTTTCTCATCAAGAGAAGAAACAACCTATCCAACAACAAGCCATCCTAGTAAAAAATGGATATTGGAACATAGTCTCCGGAAACGAAAAATGGTCAAATATTGATGAAAAAGATACGAAAGGGATTGAAAAATGGGATCTCCTGGACCAAAAAGCTAAGTCTGATCTAATTTTATCAATAACACCTAGAGAATTAAGGATAGTTAAAAATTTAAATAGCTCAAGTGAAATATGGGATAAATTAAAGGAAACCTTTGAAAGTAAAGGTCCAGCCAAAAAGGCTTATTTGTTAAAGAAACTAATTTTCAGTAAAATGAATATAAGTGATAATATGGATGACTATTTAAATACATTTTGTGGAATTATAGAAAAATTAAAAGATATCGAATTCATAATAAATGATGAACTATTATGTATAATATTATTATATAGTCTACCAGACGAATACGAAATTTTAGATGTGCTATAGACACAAGGGTCACTTTGCCATCTTTAGATAATTTAAAAATTAAATTATTGGAAGAGATTGAATGTAGGGGCAGTCAAGGCGATTCCTCAAATCAAAGTAACTTCATTAAAAATAGAAATAAAAATAGACTTATTAATCAAAATTATAATTATAAAAATACTCCATGCAAAAGTAATTCTTTAAATAAATATAATGAAAATAATAATAATCACATGATAAATAATAAAGAATTACTGGAAAATATAAAACATCCAAAACTAACTTGTTTAAACCTAGCCGATAAGAGTAAAATAAATATTGTTTGTATTGGTGATATGATTATTAACATAAATAATAGACAAATTGAATTAACAGATGTACTATATGTTCCAAAATTAAAAACGAATTTATTATCAGTCGGGTCATTTACTGATAAGAATTTTTTTAGTTTTATTTAAAAATCATAATGCATTTATAACGAATAATGACCAACTAATATTTACAGCCGAGAAAAAGGAGAACGGGTTATATTTTATTTAAATGAAAATATTAAAAATAAAGATAAAAATGATTTTTCATATTATTCAAATAAAAATAAATTATCAAAATTAGTCATATGGCATAAAAGATACGGACATTTAAATGAAAGAGATTTAAAACTAATAACCAAATCAGATCAAGTTTTCGGTTTAGACCAAAGTATATTAAATGAAAATGTAGATAATTGTGAAATATGCATTAAAGGAAAATTATCTCAAACACCTTTTAAAAATTCAAATTCACACAAAAATTTAGAAATATTGGAAATAATCCATAGAGATATTTGTGGACCATTTAGAACCACGTCTATCGGTGGAAATAAATATTTCATTACTTTTATAGACGAAGCAAGCAGATATATTGTGAAGTTAAATTTCTAAAATACAAAAGTCAAGCTTTTGAAGCATTTATTGAATATAAAAATTATATTGAAAACATGACAGATAAAAAAAGAATTCAATATTTGCAATCAGATAATGGAACAGAATACATTAATAATAGATTTAATAATTTTTTAAAAAAATCAGCAATTAAGCGAAGATTAACAGTTCCTTACACGCCCCAACAAAATGGTTTATCTGAACGTATGAACAAGACCCTATTGGAGATGACGAGATGTATGTTAATACAAGCAAACCTAGAACATTCTTTTTGGGCAGAAGCAGTAATAACTGCATGTTATTTGAGGAACAGAAGCCCAACATCATCTTTAAAAGGACAAATACCTTATAACATCCTTACAAACAAAACATTTAATGTCTCACATTTAAGAACTTTTATAACAAACATACTTCTTCTTTGAAATCAAAAAAGGAATCTACAGGTAAAGTTTTATTAAATATGTACATATGTACATACGTTAAACTTGCTGTATCACATTGAAATTGAAAAATGAAAGAAAATTGACTTCTATCAAGAAATTCATTTTATATAAAATATAAAATTTCAAAATATAAAAAATACTATTTTTATTATTGAAATGTATTTTATGTTGAAGAATAAGTAAAAAGGAATGAATTATTATTATTAATTTCTAATTATTGGAGGAAATTTCAGAAATTAAGTTAATATGGGAAACGATTTTTTGTATATATTTTACAATTGTGAAGATAAAATTTGAATTGCTCCCTAGGAATAAATCATTATAAATTCGATGATTTTTTATCAATAAAGTGAATAGGGATTTTTTGTTCATTTTGAGTAAATAGTATAAGAATCATTTTTCAGAAAGTAATTCAAAATTTAATTAGAAGAAAACATAAGTACAATTAATACAAAGAGAAAATTATTTGATATATAAAGGAAAATATTTATTTATAAATTTTAAATGGTGAAAATTTAGTTTTCCTTTGCACCACGAAATCTTAAATATGTTACAATAAGTAAATCCTTTGCAATACTTAAAGGAGTGTCTCCATTTTTAGTCTTTGCATTCACATCCGCGCCTTTTTCAATTAAATATTTTACAATTTGAAAATCCTTCTTCTGACATGCTTGAATTAAAGGACTTATTCCATATTTAGTCTTTGCATTAACCTTTGCTCCTTTTTCAATTAAATATTTTACAATTTCAAAATGCTCCTCCTGACATGCAATAATTAAAGGAGTATATAAATTTCTACTCTTTGCATTAATATCCGCTCCATTTTCAATTAAAATTTTTACAATTTCTAAGATTCCTCCTCGAGATGCAAGCATTAAAGGAGTCCATCCATCTTGAGTCTTTGCATTCACATTCGCTCCTTTTTCAATTAAATATTTAATTATTTTTAAATTTTGAAAATTCACTGCATAATGTAATGGAGTATAATCACTATATTTTTCATTTTTTATATTAATATTGGCTGAACGTAAATTACAAAAATATTTAATAGCATTTAAATCTCCTTTTTTAAATGCTTCCCAAATATCTTTATTATCTCCTTTTTCTATTGGACCATCAAAATTAGTTTCCCTTTTCTCATCAAGAGAAGAAACAACCTAAAAAAATTATTAATTTTAAAATGTATTTTAGACTTCTATAATGAAATAAAAGGTTGAAATAATTAAATGGTTATGATATAAATTATAATCTAAATAGATTAAATATCTTCGTTATCTAATATTTTACTTTCATTCACATACCTTTGTAACTTCTTCTTCTAATAAACTAATTCTTTGTTTGTATGTATTATATTCATCCATTTCTCTTTTTTTAATTTCCTAAAATTAAATATTAGATAAATTTATAAATCTAATTAAAATTTGAAATAAATATGTTTATTGTTTGCAAATATGCTTTACAAGTTAATCTAATTTGATGATATTAATTAAAAAAAATGTCTTTACTATCAAATTTTTATATTTCTTTCATACCTCTTTAATTTCTTCTTTTAATGAAATAATCTCTTTCTTTAATGCATTAACTTCATTCATGTTTAATATACTTTTTTCCTATAATTTTATAATATATTAAAAAATTAATGTTTAAATGCTAATTAGATTGAATGTGAATTTCTTACCTGAATATGTTGCCTAAATATATTAAGTTTCATATTTGAAATTGCCAATTTTCTTTTTAATTTCATTATTTCAATATCTTTGTTCATTAATATTTTCGTAGAATCAAGATTCATTGTCTTTTCTTTGATTTTTAATTATCTTAATCCAATTTCCTTTAAAGAATAGCTAGTTATGTAGATATCGTATGTAGTGATCCGTTACAATAATCTTATAGTGAAAGAATTTAAAAATAGACCGAAATTTAATAATAACAAGAATTGAGAACTGAGAAAATGTCATGTAAGCTTAGAACGTTGACTAAAATGGATGTCTGAACGGGGATTCACCAAATGACCTAGTGACGACATGCACAACCTTCAAACATGCGGTCTGGCTATATAGAGTGGGGTATCTATTTTTTTTTAATTTCCAATATTCCTTCAAAAAACAAAAACAAAACAAAATATTGGGAATTTAAAAAAAAATAGATTTTCCAATTAAGTGCAAAAATTCTTTATTCAGAGATTCAAGCAATCAATTTTGCTTTTTCCAAAAATGTTAGTTCTATACCCTAATAAATAATTTTTCACTTACCTGGAAATTCTACAAACTTTTATGTAATTTACATATCTAAAAAAAACGAATAATGTTCTATGTAATATATAATATTTATTTGAAAATCATATAAATTATAAAACGCTATTTACAATTTGTACATATTGTAAACACTAGTAACCACATATCTTTTTTACATATTGTTTTTAATTTAATTTTCCACTTGTGCGAAAATTTTGACAATTTTTAAATTGTAATTATTGAATTTACATTCCTAGATGAAACGAACAATGTTCATGTAATATATAATATAGTACCGGGACCCCGAGCCTCGGCTCGGTACTTAAGTTTAAAAAAATGATTCATTATTATTGGGTTTGGCTGGTAATATTAATACCTGGGATACCGAGCTGTCGCTCGAAAAAATGTTTAGACATTATTATAGACATTTTCATTCTGTAAATTAAATAATTTTATTTCATTTAAATAAATATCTATTTTTAAATAATTTTTCTCTCTACATTATTTATCTAATTCTGACAATATATTAAGATCACACCGGGACCCCGAGCCTCGGCTCGGTACTTAAGTTAAAAAAAAATAATTCATTATTATATTGGGTTTGGCTGGTAATATTAATACTTGGGACACCGAGCTGATATACAATGGGGTCATTGCACAAAAAAATTTTATTTTACTATTTAAACAACACTTCCGTAACAAATTGAGAAAAAAAAATATTTCAAAAAAATGTTAATAATTAACTGAGTTATAGTAAAACGAAAATTAAGACCGTTTGAAACGTGCTCTATTCGCGCGCTTGCTACGTGACGTCAGAGGCTGGTACGCACGCTATATGGAACCGGCTTGTGTACACGAGGTGATATGAGTGATACATTTAATCGACCGAAAATGGAGAATATCAGTGAAAATGTTAATAATTCAAAGAAGAAAGGATCGTATAAGTGGTGCTTTGTACCAGAGTGCACTAATACAAGTATAAAAACACCGAACAAAGTATTTTTAACAGTCCCACGTGATATTAAACGTCGAAAAATGTGGTTGAAAATGGCAAGACGTGACGATGTAGCGAATCCACCAACAAGTTGTTTGTTTTGTTGTGAAGATCATTTCAACGTACGTATGATAAATTCATTTTATACAGAACAATAATATATAACCAACAATAACATAACCAAAATAATATACTTATTTTCGTCTAATTTTCGTCTTGTAATTTTAAACAATATTATTAAACATATTACACTTAATTCCCTATTATGTTAAATTAAATATAAGAATTATACATTTAAATATTTACATAAATGTATTCTTATTTTATTAAATCAATAAATATATGGATAAATTTTAATAAGTATGAAAATTTTTCTATAATTGATTGCCTGGAAATAGAAATTCAAAAACCCACTAATGCAGTACATCAAGCTCTAACGTGGTCAGATTACAAAAAGTGCAATACTTTAAAATATCTGATATCTTCGACACCAGATGGAATGATCAATTATATTTCTTGCGGTTATGGAGGAAGAACATCAGATGCGCTTATAGTGGAAAATTGTGGCTACTTAAATGAAATACCCCCGGGTTGTGGAATTATGGCAGATCGCGGATTTAAACATATTGAACATTTATTAATCCAAAAAAAGTGTGTATTGATTAGACCCCCCAGCGTCGCAAACTCTGCTAAACCATCAAAAGCAGAAATGATGCAAACTAAAAGGATTGCAAGTTTACGAATACATATTGAACGGGTAATAAGAAGATTGAGAGAATTTAATTATCTTCAACCTCATTCCTGCATTCATCATGAAGTCATTAGTACAACTGATAATATTATTATCATTGCAGCAGCACTTATTAATTTACAACAACCAATTATAAATCAGTGAGAATAAAATTAGTTTTGTAATGCAATATTCGAATTTTATTATTTTCAATTATTATATTTTCCTCTACATTTTTTACATTTTTTTTATAATCTTAATCATAATTCACCCACACGAGTTTAAATTATCAGATTGAGCCTTAACGAAGCCTGGCTGTGTCATGTTTCGCAATTACTGCGAATTTGACGGCGACTTGATGGAAAAAGATCAAAAAACTTGCACAAATACGTTTCGGTAGGTTAAACGCTCGATTGTGTACCAGCGTGGGACGTCACGAAGCGGCCGTCCAATCAGAACACGTTTAAGCCACGTGGTTAAATTCGAATTTTTTCAGCGTTTTCAATAAATTATAATTAATTGTCAAAGTATTAAATATTATTTTAAATATCATATTCGTATTTACTATATTCAATATAGTTTAAAAAAAAATTTCAGCGAAAAAAAAAATTTTATGCAACAACCCTACTCTTTAATTATTTATTACAATTATTAAATGTACCATCATTGCATCAATCTGATTAAAATGAATGGAACTTGGGGTCCTCAATAATACATAAATATGTATTATTAGATATGTTTCTAAGTGCATGAATATTTTTTTTTTATTGGAAGAATGATAAATATATATCGTAATTTATAATTATAAAATATTATTAAAATATATATTTTTAATTTTATTTCGAAATTAAATAAAAAATTTTAAAATATTTTAAATATAAAAAAAATATTAATACAATATCTTTTAAAAAAAGGCGGGAGTCAAATTTCAATATGAGTGTCATTTGTCCATATATAAATTAATAATAAATAATATTAATAAATATTAAATTTAATAAAAGAACAATGAGTAAATAAATATAAAATAGTAATTTATTAAAAAATAATAGATAAAAAAAAAAAAAAATTTTTTCCGCCGGTTTCGATCCTGCTAAGTTGACTATTCAAAACAGTGCCTTTACCCATTAGACCAGAGGTTCTTAATCTTAAGTACTCCGCGGACCCCCACTTGAGAAAATTCTTTTTGACGGACCCCATCCCAACTTTAGGTACTTTACGTTTTATTAGTTAATTTCTGGCTTAAGATCTCATAAGAACAAGGATGTATGGTGAATATTTCTAACAGTGATTGGTGAATAACGATTTTTTTGCATATTGTAGAACAGATTTTATTAGAAAATTCAGCTAAATATGAAGATGGAAACGGTAGCAATAATTTTCTTGCACATTTCGTTGAATTTGGGTATTTGATCTGTTTCCTCACAAAGCCATGCCATCGCTCCTTTTATATTAAATAAAGTTTTAACTGACTCATCATTTTCTCGTGCACCTGTACGATGGCTTTGCGGACCCCCAGTAAAGGCTTCGCGGACCCCCAGGGGTCCGCGGACCACAGTTTAAGAAGCTCTGCATTAGACTGATATATTTAGTTAATTAACATGACATTTTTACTCTCTTTGCAAGAATTATATGTTTTTTTGTTTTTGTTTTTGTTTTTTTTGAGAGTGATTAATAAATATATATATATATTTTATTAAAAATAAATATTTTTAATTTTATTTCGAAATTAAATAATGAATTTTAAAATATTTTAAATATAAAAAAATGTTAATACAATTCATTTAAAAAAAAGCGGGAGTCAACCAACCGTATTTTATTTTGTTAATAATTAATTAATTAAGATTAATAAATATATATATATATATATATTATTAAAAATAAATATTTTTAATTTTATTTCGAAATTTATTTTATTTTAAAATATTTTAAATATAAAAAAAATATTAATTGAAGTAAAATTGTTGACGTCACACCCATATATAATTTTCAATTAAGAAATTAATAATGAAGCTGTATGTTTCAAGAGATGTGATCAATAAAACTCAATTTTTCTTTATAAATACTATATCTAGTGTGAATTTGAAAAAAATCGTTAGAGCGGTTTTTGAGAACCAATGGTTATAGATAAATAGATATATAGATAGATATATACAATTTTAGCTAGCATAATAAGATAAGATAATCTTTTACATTTACAGTGGCGCAACCAAGATTTGATCCTGGGGTGGGGGGGGGGGGGGTGGGGGGTTGACTAGCCGCTCCACCTTCCTCCTCGGGCTCTCTCAAAGACAAATTTTCATTAAGATTTTTTTTTAAATTTAAATATTTAAAAAAGTTTTGTAAATGAAACACTGATATTTCAAAATCTGGCAAAATATTTAATTTTGTATTTTAAAACTTGTATACACAGTTTTAGAAAAAAATATTTTTGATTTTGAGTGTAATCGGCAAATAATAGGTTTACATGAAGCTTACACTACTTTTTATTTAAAAAAAAGTCGAATTGGCAGTCGTGGGACTGGCCGACAGAAGTGAAAACTTGTGCGTAAGAAATTTGAAAGCAGACGGAATGCGCACCACTTCACGAGAAAAATGAAATTTATATACGTATATATATATATATATATAAAATTCATAATTATTTTTTTCAGCAAACTGATTATTATTACAAAAATATTAAAAATACGATGTGTATGAATATATATATATATGTCTGTCTGTCTGTCTGTCTGTGTGTGTGTGTCTGTCAAATACTCAAAAACTACCCGTCCGATTGCGATGAAACTTTCAGGGATTGTTGTGGGCGTCCCAGGGAAGGTTTTAGTGTAGTTAAATCCAAAATTAATTTATCCAAAATTAATTTAAATAGTAATATTTTGGTAAAAGTCTATTTATGGTTACCATGGTTACATTGAAAAATTTACAATAAATAAATAAAAATAATTGGAAATCTTTTCAAATTATTATTTTGATAAATTTTATTAATATTTTTAATTTTTTTTAAACTGCCAAAAATAACATACCCATAATAATAGTTGTAATAAAAATAAAAATATAAATCACAATGTAAGTAAAATATTGAATCGTTTTATTTATATTGTTTCAATTATTGTTTGAATATTTATTAAATTTATATATAGATTAATTTACATGTTTAAATGTATATTTAATAAATTTATTTATTGATTCTTAATATTAATAATTCCAATTACTTTCTTGAAAATTTTTTTTATTTAAAAGCATATTCAGCATATCTCGCAAATTTGAATTGGATTAAATAACATATATTAATTTAAATTAAATTAAATTAATTCAATTATAAATTAAAATTAATAAATAATATTTATTAAACCAGCGAAAGTTTGGCTCTCATTTGATGGCACCACGTCACGTGTTGGCGCGTGAGATTTCCAGTGTAAAAAAATTAATTCTGGTACTTTCAGCGATTCTATCAGGCTGAAATTCTATATATAGCAGTTTTATACAATTATTAATCATGTGAAAAATTATCAAACATATATCTTTATTTTTACGGTCACACACACACACACACACACATATTTAAAAATTAATTTATTAAAATATATATTATATAATATATTATATATAGTATATAATTTAATATATATATATATATATATATATATTCTGAAATTAATTTTAAATTATATAAATATATTAGAAATTAATTTAATATAATTTAACACATAATAATATATTAAAATATTTTATTTTATATATACATAATTTAGTAATACTGATTATTAATGTAAATATAAATAATAATATTTAATATGGCAAATATGTAAAATTTCGTAAAGAATGTATCAGAAGTTTAGTGTCTAACATTCTGGCGTATTGCGCATGCGTATATCGGTCGGTCGGTCGGGTCGGTGTCGTTTTGGAATCTCACGCGAAATCTATATTTTTTCCCCATCCCGCAAAAGTGCTCAACGCCGCTAAAGAAGTTTTCACTTCAATAAATGAATTAACCAATCAGAAAACTATGAAAATCCAAATCTGTAATTTAAATAGTCTTATATAGATACTATATTATTTTTATGAAAATAGTCGATTCCTAAATAGAAGTTTCCATTGAGCTTTCATTACATTTTATTTAAGATATAAGGATTTTTACAAGTGAAGTTACAGTGCTCTGTGTTGCCCTAATTACCCTGAATCCAAGCTTCAGATAAATGTAGTAGGAAATCATGCAACTTCAATGTTTAGTAGAATTAACATTTAATTGTTCATAAACTCTGAATGGGTCGTGTGCTAGAGTCCAGTCAGAGCGGACGCATTTGAATTAAGCCTCGTTTACAGCTTGTCATTAGTTCAGTATGGGCAAATACTTTTAAGCGTGGGCCAAAATGAAATTTTCAAAATGTCTTCCGGACCGGAGGACCATATTTCGAAAACATTAATAAAAAAAATTTATCTTTTTTTTAGAGTTAAATTGAATAAAATATCGAAATAAGTATTTGCCCACCCCTGAACTAATGACAAGAACTAAGCCCGTGTAAACTAGGCTTTAAGTCAGCGGTATACAACCTGTGCGGCGCGCCCCCTTGAGAGACTTTTTCGAAGGCAACACAAGTGCCGGCAAATTTTTGAAATTTCTCGATTTTTTTCCAATTTTTTTCCAATTTAGTTCTAATAAAAAAAGTTAAGATGATTTTGCGGATAAACTTTTGGACATTTTCGATTTTTTTTAGTATGGTTAAAAAAAAAAGTCAAATGATTTTGCGATGATCTGAACCATGGAGCACACCTATTGTTATATTGTTTCAGAAAGGTGCCCGACTATATTGAAAAATGGAATTAGATAGTTACAAAAATTAAGATTATTACAAAATAATGGGAGAGCGCAATACCTAACTTCTGATATCGGCCTCTGACCTCGAAGTAGAATAAGCTGGAGTGTCTCCACACGACTATCCCGCAATTTGAATCGGATTAACATAATAAATTATATTTAAATTAAATTTAATTAATTATAAATTAATATGTTTGGCTCTTTGTTGATGGCACCACGTCACGTATGGGCGCGTGAGATTTGCAGTGTTAGAAAATTAATTCTGGTACTTTCAGCGATTCAATCAAGCTGAATTTCTATATATAGCAGTTTTATACAATTTTTAATCATGTGAAAATTTATCAAAGATTTATCTTTATTTTTACGGTAACTTTAGAGGAAAAAATCAAAACGTAGTAGGTAATGACCCTCTTCCAGTTGAGCTACATTTTTCTCAAAAGTATAAAAGAAAACTACGAATTTTGAATAATGCCCGTATACCCAATTTCATTATTCTAGCTCAAACCGTTTTTGCGTAATCTTGTCTATATACACACTTAACGCTTAAGTGACCGTAAAAATAAAGAGATATGTTTGATAGTTTTTCACATGATTAAAAATTGTATAAAACTGCTAGATATAGAATTTCAGATTGATTGAATCGCTGAAAGTACCGGAATTAATTATTTTAACACTGCAAATCACTCACCAGTACGTGTCGTGGTGCCGTCAACAAAGAGCCAAACACGCGCTGGTTTAATATATATTATTTATTGATTTTAATTTATAATTAAATTAATTAAATTTAATTTAAATATAATATATTTATTTTATCCAATTCAAATTTGCGAGATTGCAGACACTCCAGCTTATTTTTTTCGAAATAAGCAAGTTCTATATAATTACCAAAAATATGAAAATAACATTGAAACAAATGTAAGTATATAAATATAATATCCAAGATTCAGGCTAATATATATTTAAATGTATTATTCAATGGTAGTTTCTAATTTTATGTTCACTTTATTATGAGTGAAAATGATAGAAAAAAAATATTTTTTGTAAGATAAAACATTATTTATTATAAATATATCAATTAGAAAATATGTAGTAAAAATGTGTAAAAAAATTAGACTAAGAAAAGAAAAGAATAAGGTTCTTAAAATTAAATTTATTATTTATATTGACTGGGTAACGGGTAGATTCTTTTCTATAATCCCAGTAGTAATGATATTTACTTCAGGGATTAGCGTCCCTGCCCTCACGTGAGCTCATGATTTCTGTATCCTTGCTTTCACCTGAAGAAATCATGTCCATTATCCCTTAAACTCCTTTTTGAATTCATTCCAAAATTCCTTCAATCTCCACTCCCGTCTGCCTCCCAAATAAAAATTTATTTTATATGAATCAATTTATATCTAACTTAATAAAATGTACAAAATAATATAATATAGTTTCATTTTTGCAGCGCAATCAGACATAACAGGCCAACAACTTGGGAAAACTCGGTTTCAAGTCTCCCATAAACAAAAATTGACGGAAAAATTAACAATATTCTATATCAGTGATTTTCAACCACCGTTTGACGCGAGATTATGAGCCTCTTAAACATTTCCAACTTTTTTCTAAATTTTTTTCAATTTAGTCCTTAAAAAAAAGGTAAAACGTTTTTGGGACTAGGCTCTTAAACATTTCCGACTTTCTAAATTTTTTCAATATGGTTCTAAAAAAAAGGGTAAACCGTTTTTGGGACTTTTTTTTGTGCCCCGGTAAAAAAAATGTTGATAATCACTGATCTATATATATAAAAAAAGTTTTTTGTCTGCACATCGTTCAGAATTTAAAAATTTTTGCATATCTTCGCGTTTCATGATCTCTAGAATCCAAAAGTGGCTTTAGAATTTTTCATGAGATGGAACAGGGGCTCAGGATAGGGACACTTGGAGAAATGTGCTTGTTGCGGCCAAGAACATTCGAGTACCGTTGAGCCACATAGGTAGATAGATATATATATTATTATTGTATATGTTATAATTAATTTACTGATTAAATTAAAATATAAATTAAATAAACACACAAAAAGAAATTAATATTTTATGTTATATACGAAGTTGTTTCGCACTTTGTGGTTTTAATTTTCATTGAAAATTTTAAGATAATTTAATTATATTTTAATGGATACGGTATTTGACTGCACTTGCAAAATCAAATGAAAATTTTTTAAACAATAGTTTATGCCATATTTAATCTTATTTTACCTAAATATTAATTAATGAACAACGCATAAAAAACATATGGGTATGATTTTATTTTTGTATATTTCCGGACTTGACATCATAGCAAGCGCCATGCGTTTACCCTCATATTCTTTATTCAGATTTCAAAGTTAGATTTAAAAGATATAAATACTTAATATTTGAAAAATTTCGCTTAATTCAGAGGTTCCCAATCTTTTCTGGTTTGCGCCTTCCTAAATAATCGGATTTTTTCCGAGGTTCACTTAATACATCAAATTTTTATATAAATTTTTTACTACTATCAAGTATTAGGTTACGCAGAAGACTTAAATATAGTAGGAATCCCGCTATTGTAATTAAAGATAGGGTAGAAAAATTAATCGAAGCAGGAAAAGAGGTGGGGCTGGAAATAAATATAGCTAAGACTAAGTATTTAGTAACAGAGAGGAATAGTATTAACACACAAAATCTTAACATACAAAATTTAGAATTTGAAAATGTAGAAAAATTTAAATACTTTGGTTCTGTAATAACGAAAGATAATAATATTCGAGAAGAGTTTAAAGCGAGGTTACAATCGGGAAGCGCCTGTTATCATGCCGTAAAAGGGCTTATCGCGTCAAATTTATTATCAAAGGGGATAAAAATTAAAATATATAAAACAATTATTTTACGGGTTGTATTATATGGGTGTGAGGCATGGTCTATGACCTTAAGTGACAAGAGTAGATTTAGAGTATTTGAGATTAGGATTCTGCGAAGCATTTATGGGCCAAAGAAAGAGGAGGTCACCGGGGAATGGCGAAGATTGCATAACGAGGAATTGTATGACCTCTATGCATCTCCAGATATAGTTAGAATTATAAAATGGAGAAGGCTGCGGTGGGCAGGACACGTGGCTAGAACGGGAGAAGATAAAATGGCAAAAAATAAATTGGTAGGGAGACCGAGTGGGAAACGTCCTCTTGGAAGACCAAGGACACGGTGAGTGGATAATGTGGGAAAGGAGGTGGGAGAATTGGGAGAGGATAGGGATTGGAGGGTTGTGGCTCAGAATAGGAATACTTGGAGGGGTGTGGTTGCTGCGGCCAAGAACTTTCGAGTTCCGTAGAGTCAAAGAGATAGATAGTAATTTTAATTTATAATTTCTAATTAATTAAATTTAATTTAAATATAATATATGTGTTAATTAATCCAATTAAAATTTGCGAGATAGTCGAGTGGAGACACTCCAGATTTATTTTATTTATCTTTATGTTTATTTTTTATAAAATTACGAATTTATATTTATTTATTCATTGTTCTTTTATTAATTAATTTTTAGATAGCTTTATAATTTTTAATATTTTTTCACTAAAATATTATTTAAATTTTATTAATTTTATTTATTATTATTGACAACCCCAAGTTCCATTCATTTCAATCAGATTGATACAATGATGTAACATTTAATAATTGTAATAAATATTTAAAAAATTGTATATCAACATTTTTTAAAGGGTCGAGCGATTGCTCGGTGTTCCAGGTACTTATAAAATATATAGGGATTGTTTACCAATCTGAATATATATATATATATATATATATATATGTTACGGTAAAAGGAATAAATTCGGTGAATATACATAACATAATCACCACTGAATTTGTAAAGTCAACGGAATCGCCATCAGTTAAAATAATTTGCAAATCCTTGTAGTGTTTTAATCGAGTTTCTTTAGACATGTTTTTTAATTCGTATATATTATACAAGAATTGTAAGACTCTTCAGTGGATTAGTGGTCAGCAAGAATTTTATGTTATAGCTTATTTGTTCGGCCAATAATTACATACGGATGTTGCATTTGGTTCAACCAAACAGCCTTAGTAATGGAATCAATAAGAAAATTTGAAAGGAGTTGCCTAAGAGCATGTCTGGGTAAATACAGATCCCCTGAATCAGATTACAAAAAATATCTTGGTAACGAAATAATATACAACTTTTCTAATTCAAACAGAATTGACATATTTATAATTAAATTAATTCGCAATAACTTTAGTAAAATAATCAACAATCGAGAAAATAGCTTAATCTACGGGGCTTCATACCCTAACGACATGTACTTTAGGCGAACCCTAATTTCAGGCTTTATCCCACCTGAAGCATTCACCTATTTGGACGCAAATGGCTACATCCACGACTCAAACAAAATTCCAATTATTTATCATATATTTAGGAAAAGTACTGACCGAAGCATAACTTACGATCCCTTCTTAGATGGAAAAGATCAATATAGATTCTGGCAATCTCAAAAAGAGATAAGAGTGAGAATATCGCGGAAAAAAAATACTGGTGGATTGAAAATTAATTGTAATTAGGGCTTTTCAATAAATTTATAATATAAGAATTTAATAGTGTATACTAAAATATAAAATATTGTAATAATTTATTGATTCTCTCAATCTTTCCACTCCTCCTATCCCACCCTTCATCTCCTTGCCTTCTGTAAATATATAAATCTTTCCCCTCTTGTAATGTTATTTTTAGGTTTTTTTCCCAAAGCCAGTTTCCTAAAAAAATTATCTTCTATATATATAAAAGGCAATGTCTGTGTGTCTGTGTGTCTGTGTGTCTGTGTGTGTGTCCGTCTGTCTCTTATAGACTCAAAAACTACCCGTCCGATTACGGTGAAACTTTCAGCGATTGTTGTGGGCATCCCAGGGAAGGTTTTAGTGTAGTTAAATCCAAAATTAATTTATCCAAAATTAATTTAATTAGTAATATATTGGTAAAAGTCTGTAGTTACACAAAACTATCGACAGATGGCGCTACATATAATTTTCCAAATTCAAATATTTTTAATTTTTTTTAAACTTAATATTTCTAACTTTGTATTACAATACAATAATGAGACGGAATTGTTGTGTGTTAAATTAGATTTTATAAATTGAAAACCATTAGTTATACTCTTAAGTTATTTAGTTATTAACAAGATAAGAATTGTTGACTATAAAAACCAATTTGTTTTTAGGTAAGAATATATTATTCTATTTATTGTAATTATTTAAAATTTTTCTAATGTAATAAGATGTTTTTAGCAAACAAATCTGTCTATAGTCCATTTGATTAAACCTACCAACTTATATATAGATTGTCGTGTATAAGATATTAGGGGTGAGGTATTTTATAAGAAAAATTGGGTTAAAAATAAGTTTAATTATTTGGTAGCACTCTGGATTGAATTTAGAATAATTAAAAGGGTTATTGAAACCGCGTATGTTGATTAGGGAATGACAAGATTGAATAGGTTCAATTAAAAAATGCTTATATAAAATTATAACTAAAAATGATTTATTTAATAAAACTATAAGAATTTAAATTACAATTTAATTAATTTTTTGTGAATAAATAAACATATATAAAAAATATATAAAATTTGAATTTTCATTTATTCATTCATTTAAAATTATTTTTCGATTGTTCCTTTAAAATTACCCCTCTTAGGGGGTCGGAAGGGGAGGCAACATAAGGGAATTTTCTTTCTCTTTGTTATTGGGAAAAACCAGGGGGGGACAGTCTTACCAGGAAAAACCCAAATTGTCAGCGTCCACTCTGGGGTTTTAAACAGTTTTAAAGGAAATGTTAATTATAAGTTCATTTCTCAACGAGTTGTAACTTTAAATTATTTTTATTAATGTTAATTATAAGTTCATTTCTCAACGAGTTGTATCTTTAAATTATTTTTATTAATTTAATTAATTATAATTAATTTATAGCTAATAATAGTTTATTATAGCTAATAATTTTTTTAATTTTTAGTGTAATTTGCACGATCATTATTTATATAAAAAAATAAACACATTTTGCAATTTTAATTTTTAGTGTAGGAAAATTTGTTGTTGATTAAATTAAAATATATTTTCCAAGAAAACAAATATATGTCTTATCTACTTATACTGATTGAAACTTTCAACCAAATACTATTTATCACTCGGGGGTACAGGGGGCGGAGCCCCCGTCTAGGTGTAAAGAGCGCCTGGAAGGCGCTCTGATCAGCTAGTACAGAGGTTCTTAATCTTATGTACTCTGCGGACCCCCACTTGAAAAAAATTTTTTGACGGACCCCATTCCAACTTTAGGTACTTTACGTCATTTTATTAGTTAATTTCTGGCTTACGATCTCATAAGAACAAGGATATATGATGGATATTTCTAACAGTGATTGGTGAATAACGATTTTTTTGCATATAGTAGAACACATTTTATTAGAAATTATAATATTGAAGAAAGAAAATTCAGCTAAATATGAAGATGGAAACGGTAGCAATAGTTTTCTTGCACATTTCGTTGAATTTGGGTATTTGATCTCTGTTTCCTCACAAAGCCATGCCATCGCTTCTTTTATATTAATTAAAGTTTTAACTGACTCATCATTTTCTCGTGCACCTGTACGATGGCTTTGCGGACCCCCAGTAAAGGCTTCGCGGACCCCCAGGGGTCCGCGGACCACAGTTTAAGAACCTCTGAGCTAGTATATAATTAAAAAATTGTCACGTTTCTTTCATCTAATAAGATTGGAATGTACTTGCTTCTTTTGTAAATAATTTATTTGATTCTCTTTCAATAGTTATATAATTGAATAAGTAAAATAAAAAAAATAATTATTAAATAATTTATAAGTAATAAACATGATCATAACATTCTGTTAAATATGTTTTTTTTTCTTACTTCTATTAACTCTTTGTTAATTGGATCACTTAATCCCACTGTGTTTAGGGATTTATATTTATATATTGTAAAATTTATCTATCTTTTTCTTCTGGCTAATAAACACATTTAAAAAAAAAAAAGTGGTCAGCAAGACAGTCTTCCACACTGAAGACTCAGGTTCGGACCTAGAGAAATTCAATAATTAAACATTTCTCTTTAAAGCTCTGCGTGATCCTCAGGGCATATTCGCAAATAAAAAAAAAAAATAAAAAATAGAAGAATTGTAAATAATTACTATGTTTATTAAGTTGTTCAAATCTAGAATCCAGGGCATTCAGTGCTTGATCAATTGTAAAATAAAAAAAGTCTATTTTATACTTTTCTTTATTATCTTTGATCGGTTCATCTCGCGCTTCGTATGAAAAGTTGGGTTTCTCTCTTCTTACTCGGTGACGTGTTATTCAAAATTAGATTGATTTGAATTGGTCCCTAGGAATAAATCATTATAAATTCGATGTTTTTTTTATCAATAAAATGAATAGGGATTTTTTGTTCATTTTGAGTAAATAGTATAAGAGAGAATAATTTTTCAGAAAGTAATTCAAAATTTAATTAGAAGAAAACATAAGTACAATTAATACAAAGAGAAAATTATTTGTTATTCTGTAAAATTATTTGATATATAAACAAAAAATATTTATTTATACAATTTATAATTGTGAAAATTTACTTTTCCTTTCCTAATGTAATGGAGTATAATTATGACATTTTACATTTTTTATATTAATATTGGCTGAACGTAAATTACAAAAATATTTAATAGCATTTAAATCTTCCTTTGCAGATGCTTCCCAAATATCTTTATTATCTCCTTTTTCTATTGGACCATGAAAATTAGTTTCCCTTTTCTCATCAAGAGAAGAAACAACCTAAAAAAATTATTAATTTTAAAATGTATTTTAGACTTCTATAATGAAATAAAAGGTTGAAATAATTAAATGGTTATGATATAAATTATAATCTAAATAGATTAAATATCTTCGTTATCTAATATTTTACTTTCATTCACATACCTTTGTAACTTCTTCTTCTAATAAACTAATTCTTTGTTTGTATGTATTATATTCATCCATTTCTCTTTTTTTAATTTCCTATAATTGAATAATTAATAAATTTATAAATCTAATTAAAATTTGAAATAAATATTTTTATTGTTTGTGTTAAAGTATATTAAAGTTGGTAACCCTGCACCTTCTTACCTGTATATATAATTCTAGTATAACTTTATAGTAAATGTACACCTTGTAATAAAAACACATTCAAAATTCGAACAGTGCATTTTCTTTAAACACATTTAAAACTCCAGGTGAACATTGCGGGTAATTGGATGATAATTGGAAATATTTTTTAATCTTAAAAGGATTTTTTAAAAAAATGAAATTTCTTAAAATTGAACCACTACACCGACACAACTATGATACCTGGAAGATTCAGATGGAAGCCATCCTAGTAAAAAATGGATATTGGAACATAGTCTCCGGAAACGAAAAAAGGTCAAATATTGATGAAAAAGATACGAAAGGGATTGAAAAATGGGATCTCCTGGACCAAAAAGCTAAGTCTGATCTAATTTTATCAATAACACCTAGAGAATTAAGGATAGTTAAAAATTTAAATAGCTCAAGTGAAATATGGCATAAATTAAAGGAAACCTTTGAAAGTAAAGGTCCAGCCAAAAAGGCTTATTTGTTAAAGAAACTAATTTTCAGTAAAATGAATATAAGTGATAATATGGATGACTATTTAAATACATTTTGTGGAATTATAGAAAAATTAAAAGATATCGAATTCATAATAAATGATGAACTAGCAAAAGTAATTCTTTAAATAAATATAATGAAAATAATAATAATCACATGATAAATAATAAAGAATTACTGGAAAATATAAAACATCCAAAACTAAGTTGTTTAACCCTAGCCGATAACAGTAAAATAAATATTGTTTGTATTGGTGATATGATTATTAACATAAATAATAGACAAATTGAATTAACAGATGTACTATATGTTCCAAAATTAAAAACGAATTTATTATCAGTCGGGTCATTTACTGATAAGAATTTTGAAGTTTTATTTAAAAATCATAATGCATTTATAACGAATAATGACCAACTAATATTTACAGCCAAGAAAAAGGAGAACGGGTTATATATTATTTAAATGAAAATATTAAAAATAAAGATAAAAATGATTTTGCATATTATTCAAATAAAAATAAATTATCAAAATTAGTCATATGGCATAAAAGATACGGACATTTAAATGAAAGAGATTTAAAACTAATAACCAAATCAGATCAAGTTTTCGGTTTAGACCAAAGTATATTAAATGAAAATGTAGATAATTGTGAAATATGCATTAAAGGAAAATTATCTCAAACACCTTTTAAAAATTCAAATTCACACAAAAATTTAGAAATATTGGAAATAATCCATAGAGATATTTGTGGACCATTTAGAACCACGTCTATCGGTGGAAATAAATATTTCATTACTTTTATAGACGAAGCAAGCAGATATATTGTGAAGTTAAATTTCTAAAATACAAAAGTCAAGCTTTTGAACCATTTATTGAATATAAAAATTATATTGAAAACATGACAGATAAAAAAAGAATTCAATATTTGCAATCAGATAATGGGACAGAATACATTAATAATAGATTTAATAATTTTTAAAAAAAATCAGAAATTAAGCGAAGATTAACAGTTCCTTACACGCCCCAACAAAATGGTTTATCTGAACGTATGAACAAGACCCTATTGGAGATGACGAGATGTATGTTAATACAAGCAAACCTAGAACATTCTTTTTGGGCAGAAGCAGTAATAACTGCATGTTATTTGAGGAACAGAAGCCCAACATCATCTTTAAAAGGACAAATACCTTATAACATCCTTACAAACAAAACATTTAATGTCTCACATTTAAGAACTTTTATAACAAACAATTTTCTTCTTTGAAATCAAAAAAGGAATCTACAGGTAAAGTTTTATTAAATATGTACATACGTTAAACTTGCTGTATTACATTGAAATTGAAAAATGAAAGAAAATTGACTTCTATCAAGAAATTCATTTTATATAAAATATAAAATTTTAAAATATAAAAAATACTATTTTTATTATTGAAATGTATTTCATGTTTAAAGAATAAGTAAAAAGGAATGAATTATTATTATTAATTTCTAATTATTGGAGGAAATTTCAGAAATTAAGTTAATATGGGAAACGATTTCGATGTTTTTTTTATCAATAAAGTGAATAGGGATTTTTTGTTCATTTTGAGTAAATAGTATAAGAATAATTTTTCAGAAAGTAATTCAAAATTTAATTATAAGAAAACATAAGTACAATTAATACAAAGAGAAAAAAATATTTATTTATACAATTTATAAATTTAGTATTAATTTGCATATTTATCTTTTAAATATTTTACAATATCTAAAGATATTTTATCTTTTGCAATACGTAAAGGAGTTTTTCCATATTTAGTCTTTGCATTAACATCCGCGCCTTTTTCAATTAAATATTTTACAATTTCAAAATGGTCCACGGTACATGCTTTAATTAAAGGAGTTGTTCCATATTTAGTCCTTGCATTCACATCCGCGCCTTTTTCAATTAAATATTTTACAATTTCAAAATTCTCCTCCTGACATGCTTGAATTAAAGGAGTTATTCCATCTTTAGTTTTTTCATTAACATTTGCTCCTTTTTCAATTAAATATTTTACAATTTCAAAATTCTCCTCCTGACATGCTTGAATTAAAGGAGTTATTCCATCTTTAGTTTTTTCATTAACATTTGCTCCTTTTTCAATTAAATATTTTACAATTTCAAAATTCTCCTCCTGACATGCTTGAATTAAAAGAGTTATTCCATCTTTAGTCTTTGCATTAACATTTGCTCCTTTTTCAATTAAATATTTTACAATTTCAAAATTTCCATTCAAAAATGCAACCATTAAAGGAGTATTTTCTTTTAAAGAATATAAATCTCTAGTCTTTAAATTCATATCCGCTCCATTTTCAATTAAAATTTTTACAATTTCTAAGATTCCTCCTCGAATTGCAAGAATTAAAGTAGTCGATCCAGTTCGAGTCTTTGCGTTCATATTCGCTCCTTTTTCAATTAAATATTTGATTATTTTTAAATCACCGAATTTCACTGCATGATGTAATGGAGTATAATCATAATAATCTTTCATATTAATATTGGCTGAACGTAAATTACAAAAATATTTAATAGCTGTTAAAGTATATTAAAGTTGGTAACCCTGCACCTTCTTACCTGTATATATATTTATAGTATGACCTTAGAGTAAATGTTCACCTTGTATTAAAAACACATTCAAACTCGAACAGTGCATTTTCATTAAACACATTTAAAACTCCAACAGGTTATGGGCCCAGGTAAACACTGCGGGTAATTGGGTGATAATTGGAAATATTTTTTAATCTTAAAAGGATTTTTTAAAAAATGGAATTTCTTAAAATTGAACCACTACACCGACACAACTATGATACCTGGAAGATTCAGATGGAAGCCATCCTAGTAAAAAATGGATATTGGAACATAGTCTCCGGAAACCAAAAAAGGTCAAATATTGATGAAAAAGATACGAAAGGGATTGAAAAATGGGATCTCCTGGACCAAAAAGCTAAGTCTGATCTAATTTTATCAATAACACCTAGAGAATTAAGGATAGTTAAAAATTTAAATAGCTCAAGTGAAATATGGAATAAATTAAAGGAAACCTTTGAAAGTAAAGGTCCAGCCAAAAAGGCTTATTTGTTAAAGAAACTAATTTTAAGTAAAATGAATATAAGTGATAATATGGATGACTATTTAAATACATTTTGTGAAATTATAGAAAAATTAAAAGATATTGAATTTATAATAAATGATGAACTATTATGTATAATATTATTATATAGTCTACCAGACGAATATGAAAATTTTAGATGTGCTATAGAAACAAGGGACACTTTGCCATCTTTAGATAATTTAAAAATAAAATTATTGGAAGAGTTTGAATGTCGGGGAAGTCAAGGCGATTCCTCAAATCAAAGTAACTTTATTAAAAATAGAAATAAAAATAGACCTATTAATAAAAATTATAATTTTAAAAATAATCCTTACAAAAATAATTCTTTAAATAAATATAATGAAAATAATAATAATAAATATAATACGAATAAAAAACATAATTTTTTCAATAGGGATAAAAGGTCAACTGATTATAATAAATTTAGTAATTTAAATAATGAAATTAAAAATAAAATTATATGTTTCCGTTGTAAGGGCGAAGGCCATAAAATTTCTCAATGTCCATCTAAGTCGACTCATATGTTAGCCCTAAAAGTCACTGATGATAAAAATGATTGGATTTTAGATTCTGGCTGTACAAATCACATGATAAATAATAAAGAATTACTGGAAAATATAAGACATCCAAAACTAAGTTGTTTAACACTAGCCGATAACAGTAAAATAAATATTGATTGTATTGGTGATATGATTATTAACATAAATAATAGACAAATTGAATTAACAGATGTACTATATGTACCCAAATTAAAAACGAATTTATTATCTGTCGGGTCATTTACTGATAAGAATTTTGAAGTTTTATTTAAAAATCATAATGCATTTATAATGAATAATGACGAACTAATGTTTACAGCTAAGAAAAAGGAGAACGGATTATATTATTTAAATGAAAATATTAAAAATAAAGATAAAAATGATTTTTCATATTATTTAAATAAAAATAAATTATCAAAATTAGACATATGGCATAAAAGATACGGACATTTAAATGAAAGAGATTTAAAACTAATAACCAAATCAGATCAAGTTTTCGGTTTAGACCAAAGTATATTAAATGAAAATTTAAATAATTGTGAAATATGCATTAAAGGAAAATTATCTCAAACACCTTTTAAAAATTCAAATTCACAGAAAAATTTAGAAATATTGGAAATAATCCATACAGATATTTGTGGACCATTTAGAACCACGTCTATCGGTGGAAATAAATATTTCATTACTTTTATAGACGAAGCAAGCAGATATTGCGAAGTTAAATTTCTAAAACACAAAAGTCAAGCTTTTGAAGCATTTATTGAATATAAAAATTATATTGAAAACATGACAGATAAAAGGATTAAATATTTGCAATCAGATAATGGAAAAGAATACATTAATAATAGATTTAATAATTTTTTAAAAAAATCAGGAATTAAGCGAAGATTAACAGTTCCTTATACGCCCCAACAAAATGGATTATCTGAACGTATGAACAAGACCCTATTGGAGATGACGAGATGTATGTTAATACAAGCAAATCTAAAACATTCCTTTTGGGCAGAAGCAGTAATAACTGCATGTTATTTGAGGAACAGAAGCCCAACATCATCTTTAAAAGGACAAATACCTTATAACATCCTTACAAACAAAAAATTTAATGTCTCACATTTAAGAACTTTTGGTATGAGAGTACATTTTTTAAATAAAAATAATAAAAATAAATTAAATTCAAGAACAATTGAAGGAATTTTTATAGGTTATTGCGAGGAAAGCAAAGCTTATAGAGTATATGATCCCATGACCAGAAGGGTACATATTACTCGAGATATTAAATTTATAAACGAATTTCATAATAAAAATGGAGATAATTTAAAATATACTGATTTATTAGAAGAAAATTCAAAATACAACAGCTTGGACATAATGATTGATAAACATAATAATGATACATCTTTAGAAAGTGATATAGACGAAAATAACATTGACCAACAGAGAGGAAGAGGACGTCCTAAAATGATTAAAAGTGGAAATAGGGGAAGACCCAGAAAAGTCTATCAATACAAAAAATCCGAAAGTGAAAATGATGAAGAAACAATTCCCAGCTCTAGAGACAGTGATGTCTTAAGTTCAGAAGATGAACTCTCGATAGAAACGACCGAAGGAGAGGTCCAAGGACTTAATGTAGAACTGAAAATTAGAGATGCACTATTGCAAGAAGACTCGAACTTATGGAAAACAGCCATGAGGAAAGAAATGATTACATTAATTAAAAACGATACTTGGACAATGGTCAGGAAACACGAAAATCAAAATATAGTGGGTAGTCGTTTTGTCTTAACGACCAAAAATGATAATACTAAAAAGGCCAGGTTAGTCGCCAAGGGATATAGCCAAACTTATTCTATAGATTATTTTGATACTTATTCACCTGTCGCCAGAATGAGCAGCGTGAGGACACTAATGGCTAAGTCTATAGAAGAAAAGTGGTACATTGAACAAATGGACGTGGAGGCAGCGTATTTAAATGGTGAACTGGAAGAGAACATTTACATGGAATGTCCTGAAGGGTTTAACGACATATTGAAAGATTTAGTCGAAAATGAAAATGAAAATATAAAAAAGATTGCATTACAAATGATAAAAGACTTAAAAAAGGGGAAAAATATATTAAAATTAAAAAAGGCTATATACGGATTGAAACAATCCGGACGCCAATGGTACAAAAAATTAGACATAAAATTAAAAAATTTAGGAATGTCTCCATTGGAGAGTGATCCATGCATATATATTAAAAATAATAATAATAATAATAAAAACGTATTAATATTAATCATTTACGTGGATGATATAATCATAATAGGATCAAATAAAAAGGATATTAATGAATTTAAAAAGAATTTGTCTAATGATTTTAACATGAAAGACATGGGAGAAATAAATCAATTTTTAGGCATAAAGTTTGAATACGATAGAGATAAAAACGTCTTAAGTATGAATCAAACCAAATATATTGATGAATTGTTAAAAAGGTTTAACATGGAAGATTGCAAAACAATTTCAACTCCGATTGAGAAAAATTTGAAATTGCATAAATCCGAAAATAAAGAAAACTTAAATAAATATCCTTATCAATCATTAATAGGATCATTGAATTATATATCAATCAGCACAAGACCAGATATAACGTATGCGGTGAACTTTTTAAGTCAATTTAACAACTGTTACGATAAAGAACATTTCATAGCGGCAAAAAGAGTTTTAAGGTACTTAAAAGGATCCAAAAATATTGGTTTAAAATTTGACGGGTCGAGTACTCCATTATGTGGATATGTTGATTCTGATTGGGGGAACTCAATAATAGATCGAAAATCCATAACAGGTTACGCTTTTACGTTTAAAGGGGGTGTGATCCAATGGAACTCCAAAAAGCAGAACACAGTCGCACTCTCAAGCACGGAGGCAGAGTACATGGCTATGGGCGAAGCAGCCAAAGAAGCCATATATTTGCAAAATTTTCTAAAAGAAATAAATATCGAGAAAAATAATAAATGCACGACAATATATTGTGATAACCAAGGTGCTAAGTTCATTGCAGAAAACAATGCTTATAAAAATAGAACTAAACATATTGACATTAAACATCATTTTATAAAAAATCTAATAAAAGAAAATAGAATAAAATTAAAGTATTTAAGCACTGAAAATATGCCTGCTGATTTTCTCACGAAAACCGTCTCAAAGTTCAAGCAAGAAGATTGTATGAGAAGACTCAAGCAAATGAATTAATTAAAAAAAAAAAAAAAAAATGTTTATATTGTAAAATTGTATTTATTTATATTTTTAATTATTCACTTGAAGGGGGTGTGTTAAAGTATATTAAAGTTGGTAACCCTGCACCTTCTTACCTGTATATATATTTATAGTATGACCTTAGAGTAAATGTTCACCTTGTATTAAAAACACATTCAAACTCGAACAGTGCATTTTCATTAAACACATTTAAAACTCCAACAATAGCATTTAAATCTCCCTTTTCAGATGCTTCCCAAATATCTTTATTATCTCCTTTTTCAATTGGACCATGAAAATTAGTTTCCCTTTTCTCATCAAGTGAAGAAACAAGCTAAAAAATATTATTAATTTTAAAATGTATTTTGTACTTCTATAATGAAATAAAAGGTTGAAATAATTAAATGGTTATGATATAAATTATAATCTAAATAGATTAGATAACTTTGTCATCTAATATTTTACTTTCATTCATACCTTTGTAATTTCTTCTTCTAATAAACTAATTCTTTGTTTGATTGTATTATATTCATCCATTTCTCTTTTTTTAATTTCCTAAAATTGAATAATAAATAGATTTATAAATCTAATTAAAAATTGAAATAAATATGTTTATTTTTTGCAAATATGCTTTAAAAGTTAATCTAATTTGATGATATTAATTTAAAAAATGTGTCTTTACTATCAAATTTTTATATATTCTTCCATACCTCTCTAATTTCTTCTTTCAATGAAATATTTTCATTCTTTAAACATCTATTCTCTTCTTTTAATATAATATTTTCATTCTTTAAACATATATTCCCTTCTTTTAATGAAACAATCTCTTTCTTTAATGCAATATCTTCATTCTTGTCTATAATACTTTTTTCCTATAATTTTATAATATATTAAAAAATTAATGTATAAATGCTAATTAGATTGAATTTGAATTTCTTACCTGAATATGTTGTTTAAATATATTAAGTTTCATATTTGAAATTTCCAATTCTCTTTTTAATTTCATTATTTCAATATCATTTTCCATTAACATTTTAGTAGAATCAAGATTCATTGTCTTTTTTTTGATTTTTAAATATCTTAATCCAATTTCCTTTAAAGAATAGCTAGCACAGAGCATCCATACACAGAGGAGTCAACTCAATCACAGACTGGGCTCCCAAGGGTGTCCAGCTAAATGGTACGGGTGAAACTCGAACGCCAGATGGTGTTGCAGGCGACAACGGTTGACTCTTCAGGCGCCCAATAGATGACATCGCAAAAAATGACCGAAGATCACCCCCTCCCACAGGCCTTCCGAATTCCCTGAAATTATTTGAATATCAAACTCGACACCCACATACCATCCGTACACATAATATTCGAAACAAACCCAGCAAACATGGTATTAACTATAAGTAAATTTTTTTATTATTTAATTCTGAATTATTTTTTATATGCGCATATATTTATAATTTAATTTTATATGAAAAAACTCATTTTATTTTAAGTGTTATATATTTTTTAGAAATTAATCAATTTTTATTAATTTAAAAGTCTAATTAAATTAATTTTTATCCCAATAAAATAACCAATATCTTTTTGTTTTATTAATCCTTGCAAAATTTATCATATCATAATTTTTTATATTTCGTTTCTCGTTTGTTATATAAAATAAATTTACCGAATAATATAAATATTAAAAAATTTTATAAAATAACGTTTTTCTTAATATCTTAAACTACATTATAACAAATCAAAAATCAAAGTTAAATGATTTAATTTTTGATAAATAAATACAAATTTCACAGCAATATAGAAACTCACAATAAGCACTATTAAATCAAATATATTCACGTATTCCTCTCAGTATATCTTTTATAGTTTTTCACATGTTTAAAAATTGCATAAAACTGATATATATAGAATTTCAGCTTGGTTGAATCGCTAAAAGTACCGGAATTAATTTTTTAGCACGTTGACTAACAATCACGCGCCAGCATGTGACCAGATGCCGTCAACAAAGAGCCAACCTCGCGCTGGTTTAATAAATACTATTTATTAATTTTAATTTATAATTTAATTTAAATATAATATATGTGTTTGCATGATAGCCGAGGGGAGACATCCCACATTTTTTTTATTTATAAATTTATCCAAATGTACGTAAATCAGTTGTTTGATAAACTTAGATGATTAAAAATGCGTTGGATTAATTATTCTTAGTTAATCAATGATTTATGGATTTCTTGTGATCTTTTTAAATAGTATCTTTATGGAAATAGAAATGATTATTTATTTATTTATTTATAAATTTCCTTCTCACTAAGAACAATTCGTATGTGTTTCTCTAGTTTCAAATATTGACGTTGAAGAAAATTTTTCGTTTATTTTATTTATGTAAATTACATAAAAGTAGGTGGAGTTTTCTGTTAATTTAAAAATTATTTATTTGGATATAAAACTAACATTTTTGAAAAAAGCATATTTGATTTATGTAATGCTAATTTTATATCTCAATAAATAATTTTTAAATTCCAAATATTCATTGAAAAAAAATTTTGACATTTTTAAATTGTAATTATTGAATTTACATTCCTAGATGAAACGAACGGAGTTCATGTAATATATAATATATAATCTTTTACATTTACAGTGGCGCAACCAAGATTTGATCCTGGGGTGGGGGGGGGGGGGTTGACTAGCCGCTCCACCTTCCTCCTCGGGCTCTATCAAAGACAAATTTTCATAAAGATTTTTTTAAAAGTATTTGCCCACCCCTGAACTAATGACAAGAACTAAGTCCGTGTAAACCAGGCTTAACTCAAATGCGTCCGCTCTGACTCGACTCTCGCACACAAGCCATTCAGAGTTTACGAACATTTAAATGTAAATTCTACTAAACATTGAAGTTGCATGATTTCCTACTACATTTATCTGAAGCTTGGATTCAGGGTTATTTACCAAATTTATCAAAGAAATATCTTTATTTTTACGGTCACTTCAAAAAAAGACCGAACTTTTTAAATTACTACGAACCGCGTTATAGTTTGAAGATTTTGCTTCATCTTCTTTTTGTGCCCTTTAAACCAGGGCTTCGAACCGGAACTGAACCGAAAACCGAAAACCGAAAAAAACCGGTATTTTTGTCGGAACGAAAACCGGAGCTGAACCGAAAAAAATAATATCGGTTTATTTCGGTTCAGTACGTGTTCAATCCAGAGTTGCCACAAGAGGTGTTTTGGCAACACCCAAGCCCGAATTTTTTTCAATTAGTTATGCCTCGCACTGCATGGTGTCGCTAAAAACTTTGTTTCAAAAATTAGTGTCCTAGTCATACTCTCCCTTCGGCTGTGTTGGCAGCGTCTCGTAGTCGCAATACTGAATTTAATGTTTTCATCGTTTGTTTAATACTGATATTTTGATTTAATGATAGTATTAATTTTTTAAATTATTTATTCCATTTGTTACAGGGTTTGTATTGATATAAAGAAAATGATTAATAAATATAAAGAAAATTATTAAATAAATTTAAACAAATATTGAATAACTTTGACCAAGTACGAAGATTAGACAGTAAAAAACTTATTTTAGAATTTTGGGAGGAAAATAAAAATACATATCCTCATTTTAACAAAATTGCAATGGTGGTTTTAGGAGATACTGCAACACAAGTTAGTGTTGAAATAGCTTTCTCTGGTTTAAAGTTTATTTTACGAGACAATAGAAATAGTTTAAATGAAAATATATTAGAAGATATTTTAATAATTAGAGTTATAAGTTTCATCTTTTATAATTCTAGTTATAATTATAAGTAAATATATCCAAGAATCCTGTATACTTTAACATTAAATATACGAATTTGTTTCGTTTGTTGAGTGTTTGAAAGTAGAAGGATGTAAAAAAATATTGATACTTATTTGTTTCGTTTAATAAATTATATTAACATCTTATATTATATACTTCTAATTATTATACCTTTAATTAATTATTATTATTTATATTATATTGTATCAATTCATGTAGTATGATTTAGGGTGGTAGCAAGAAATATTTTTATATATTTATGGCAGACTCGGCATACCCCGACCTAAATTTCTAATACAAATAAAAGGTCTTTAAAATTAATTAATCGGAGCTGAACCGAAAACCGAAAACCGAAAAAAACCGTTATTTTTGCCGGAACGAAAACCGGAACCGAACTGATATTTTTTTTTTTATTGAACCGGAACGAAAACCGAAACGAAAAAAATAACGGTTCGAAGCCCTGCTTTAAACTATCTCGCCAGAGATAGTATTGCGATCACGAAAATTTTCGATGTTGAGATTTTAATGTTTTTATACGTTTTGAAGGTTCCTGAATCATTTTCACTAAGGTTGAGAAAAATGTCTGTGTGTGTGTGTGTGTGTGTGTGTGTGTGTGTGTATGTGTGTGTTTATGTATGTAGGCAAGATTACGCAAAAACGGTTTGAGCTAGAATGATGAAATTTGGTACATGGACATTATTCAAAATTCATAGTTTTCTATCAACTTTTGAGAAATGTAGCTCAACCGGAAGAGGGTCATTACCTACAACGATTTGATTTTTTTTCCTCTAAAGTGACCGTAAAAATAAAGATATATGTTTGATAATTTTTCACATGATTAATAATTGTATAAAACTGCTATATATAGAATTTCAGCTTGATTGATTCGCTGAAATTACCAGAATTAATTTTTTAACACTGCAAATCTCACGCGCCAACACGTGACGTGGTGCCATCAACAAAAAGCCAAACATGCGCTGGTTTAATATTTATTATTTATTATTTATAATTAATTAAATTTAATTTAAATATAATATATTATGTTATTTAATCCAATTCAAATTGCGAGATAGTCGAGTGGAGACACTCCAGCTAATTATTCTGAAAATTAAAAATAATATTTGTTATGATAATGTTGTTATTATTACAATCAAATCGTCTTAAATTCATTAATTTTTCAATATATACAAAATAAAAATGATAATCCAATAATTAATTCAGAACCCTCAAAAAATCGTAGTTATTACAATCAAATCATTATAAATTCATTATTTTTCATCTAGCCTAGCTGCATCATTAGAAACAAAACGCTCTGCGATAAAGTGAAAATGAAGGACTTTGAAGAGCAACGTTGTAATATTAGATTTTGTTTTAACATCGGTATATCTTTTTCTGAAACGTGGGCATTGCTTCAGAAGGCCCATAAGGATGACTGTACGACAACGTAGCAAGTCATGCGGCTCTGTTAGTTGGCGAATTTTTGGCTAAAAGCGGAACAGCTGTTCTTCCACATCCTCCATACACCCCAGATCTAGCCCCAGCGGATTTATTCCTATTTCCGAAACTAAAATCCACCTGAAAAGGTCGACGTTTTCAAGGTGTACCAGAAATTCAAGAGAAATCGCTGGCACAGCTAAACAACATCACACAAAACGGGTTCCAAGGAGTATTTGAGCAGTCGAAAAAACGCTGGGAACGGTGCATAGCAATCATCGGGGAGTACTTAGTACTTAGCATTAGTAAAATTGTAAGTATTGTAATAAATATTTTATGAGAGTTAAGTTCGGTCTTTTTTTTAGACAGCCCTCGTATTTAACCAATATAAAATTGATATTTTATTCTCAATCATTA
Source organism: Labia minor (assembly GCA_963082975.1). NCBI lineage: Eukaryota > Metazoa > Arthropoda > Insecta > Dermaptera > Spongiphoridae > Labia > Labia minor. The sequence continues at coordinate 18,253,718 of OY720348.1, forward strand.
TCACTGGATAGAAATGCCTTTATTTATTTTATTCAGTATTAACTTGGCTATCGAGCTGAACGGATCAAACTAATCCTTTGTATTCTGAGCCTTATTTAGTTTAATAATAAATTTTTCTTTTCTTTTTATAATACATTTTAAAAATAATATATAAGTATATATATTTACATAGAAAAAAAAAAATCTTTCGGGGCTAAGCCACTTGGTCAAATAGCAGTGTATTTCACAAAGCTGGGTTTAAAAAAAAGCTTGATGTTTGGGTGCCACACCAATTAACACCAAAAAACATGATGGATCGAATTTCCATCTGCGAAGCCTTGGCCAAACGTAATGAAATCAACCCATTTCTTAAACGGATGGTGACTGGGGATGAGAAATGGGTCACATACGACAACAATATGCGAAAGCGATCGTGGTCAAAGCGTGTTTTAGTGATAAGAAATTGGCATCAAGGGAAGAGTGTGAAAATCAATTGCTGGAGTTTTTCGCTAATAAGGACCAAGACTTTTATGAGAGAGGCATAATGAAGCTACCATTAAAATGGCAACAAATTATAGAACAAAATGGTGCATATTTGACCTAAATCGGACAATGCAAAACATGTTAAATAAAGTCTTGAAGTTCACGTAAAAATAATGGATTTCTTTTTCCCCAACCTAATATATTATATATAGTATATAATTTAATATATATATATATATATTCTGAAATTAATTTTAAATTATATAAATATATTAGAAATTAATTTAATATAATTTAACACATAATAATATATTAAAATATTTTATTTTATATATACATAATTTAGTAATACTGATTATTAATGTAAATATAAATAATAATATTTAATATGGCAAATATGTAAAATTTCGTAAAGAATGTATCAGAAGTTTAGTGTCTAACATTCTGGCGTATTGCGCATGCGTATATCGGTCGGTCGGTCGGGTCGGTGTCGTTTTGGAATCTCACGCGAAATCTATATTTTTTCCCCATCCCGCAAAAGTGCTCAACGCCGCTAAAGAAGTTTTCACTTCAAAAAAAAATCTTTCGGGGCTAAACCACTTGGTCAAATAGCAGTGTATTTCACCAAAATCATACAAAAGTGCCCAAATGATACAATCGCAGTGCTCATCAAATAACGACATGCAGTGTTCATCAAATAATGACACACATGGAAATGTCGAATCTTCAAACTCCGAGATATCATGGCAAAGAGTCAAGAGGAAAAGATCAAACTCAGGTAAACCATCCTCTTTACCTACAAAATCTCCTGGAATTCACCCCTGAACTAATGACAAGAACTAAGCCCGTGTAAACTAGGCTTTAAGTCAGCGGTGGGGCGCGCCCCCCTTGCGAGACTTTTTCAATGGGGACCCGAAGGCAACTCAAGTGCCGGCAAACTTTTGAAATTTCTCGATTTTTTTCCAATTTTTTTCCAATTTGGTTCTAATAAAAGAAGTTAAGATGATTTTTTGGCCAAACTTTTGGACATTTTCGATTTTTTTAGTATGGTTTAAAAAAATAAAAAAGAGTCAAATGATTTTGCGATGCTCTGAACCATGGCCCACACCTATGGTTATATTCTTTCAGAAATGTGCCCGACTATTGAAAAATGGAATTCGATAATTACAAAAATTAAGATTATTACAAAATAAAAGGAGGGCTCAATACCTAACTTTTGATATCGGCCTGTGACCTCGAAGTAGAATAAGCTGGAGTCTCTCCACACGACTATCCCGCAATTTGAATCGGATTAAATAACATAATAAATTATATTTATATTAAATTTAATTAATTATAAATTAATATGTTTGGCTCTTTGTTGATGGCACCACGTCACGTGTTGGCGCGTGAGATTTGCAGTGTTAAAAAATTAATTCTGGTACTTTCAGCGATTCAATCAAGCTGAATTTCTATATATAGCAGTTTTATACAATTTTTAATCATGTGAAAATTTATCAAAGATTTATCTTTATTTTTACGGTCACTTTAGAGGAAAAAAATCAAAACGTAGTAGGTAATGACCCTCTTCCAGTTGAGCTACATTTCTCAAAAGTATAAAAGAAAACTACGAATTTTGAATAATGCCCGTATATCCAATTTCATTATTCTAGCTCAAACCGTTTTTGCGTAATCTTGTCTATATACACACTTAACGCTTAAGTGACCGTAAAAATAAAGATAAATGTTTTATAGAAAATATGTAGTAAAAATGTGTAAAAATTAGACTAAGAAAAGAAAAGAATAAGGTTCTTAAAATTAAATTTATTATTTATATTGACTTGGTAACGGGTAGATTCTTTTCTATAATCCCAGTAGAAATGATATTTACTTCAGGGATTAGCGTCCCTGCCCTCACGTGAGCTCATGATTTCTGTATCCTTGCTTTCACCTAAAGAAATCATGTCCTTTATCCTTTAACTCCTTTTTGAATTCATTCCAAAATTCCTTCAATCTCCACTCCCGTCTGCCTCCCAAATAAAAATTCATTTTATTTGAATCAATTTATATCTAACTTAATAAAATGTACAAAATAATGTTATATAGTTTCATTTCTGTTAGCCGCCTGCAGCGCAATCAGACATTACAGGCCAACAACTTGGGAAAACTCGGTTTCAAGTCTCCCATAAACAAAAATTGACGGAAAAATTAACAATATTCTATATCAGTGATTTTCAACCACCGTTTGACGCGAGATTATGATCATCTTAAACATTTCCAACTTTTTTTCTAAATTTTTTTCAATTTAGTCCTTAAAAAAAAAGGTAAAACATTTCCGACTTTCTAAATTTTTTCAATATGGTTCTAAAAAAAGGGTAAACCGTTTTTGGGACTTTTTTTTGTGCCGCGGTAAAAAAAATGTTGATAATCACTGATCTATATATATAAAAAAAGTTTTTTGTCTGCACATCGTTCAGAATTTAAAAATTTTTGCATATCTTCGCGTTTCATGATCTCTAGAATCCAAAAGTGGCTTTAGAATTTTTTATGAGATGGAACAGGGGCTCAGGATAGGGACACTTGGAGAAATGTGCTTGTTGCGGCCAAGAACATTCAAGTACCGTTGAGCCACATAGGTAGATAGATATATATATTATTATTGTATATGTTATAATTAATTTACTGATTAAATTAAAATATAAATTAAATAAACACTCAAAAAGAAATTAATATTTTATGTTATATACGAAGTTGTTTCGCACTTTGTGGTTTTAATTTTCATTGGAAATTTTAAGATAATTTAATTATATTTTAATGGTACGGTATTTGACTGCACTTGCAAAATCGAATGAAAATTTTTTAAACAATAGTTTATGCCATATTTAATCTTATTTTACCTAAATATTAATTAATTAACAACGCATAAAAAACATATGGGTAAGATTTTATTTTTGTATATTTCCGGACTTGACATCATAGAAAGCGCCATGCGTTTTCCCGCATATTTTTATTCAGATTTCAAAGTTAGATTTAAAAGATATAAATACTTAATATTTGAAAAATTTGAAAAATTTCGCTTAATTCAGAGGTTCCCAATCTTTTCTGATTTGCGCCTTCCTAAATAATCGGATTTTTTCCGAGGTTCACTTAATACATCAAATTTTTATATAATTTTTTTACTACTTTCAAGTAATAGGTTACGCAGAAGACTTAAATATAGTAGGAGATCCGGCTATTGTAATTAAAGATAGGGTAGAAAAATTAATCGAAGCAGGAAAAGAGGTGGGGCTGGAAATAAATATTGCTAAGACTAAGTATTTAGTAACAGAGAGGAATAGTATTAACACAGAAAATCTTAACATACAAAATTTAGAATTTGAAAATGTAGAAAAATTTAAATACTTAGGTTCTGTAATAACGAAAGATAATAATATTCGAGAAGAGTTTAAAGCGAGGTTACAATCGGGAAGCGCCTGTTATCATGCCGTAAAAGGGCTTATCGCGTCAAATTTATTATCAAAGGGGATAAAAATTAAAATATATAAAACAATTATTTTACGGGTTGTATTATATGGGTGTGAGGCATGGTCTATGACCTTAAGTGACAAGAGTAGATTTAGAGTATTTGAGATTAGGATTCTGCGAAGCATTTATGGGCCAAAGAAAGAGGAGGTCACCGGGGAATGGCGAAGATTGCATAACGAGGAATTGTATGACCTCTATGCATCTCCAGATATAGTTAGAATTATAAAATGGAGAAGGCTGCGGTGGGCAGGACACGTGGCTAGAACGGGAGAAGATAAAATGGCAAAAAATAAATTGGTAGGGAGACCGAGTGGGAAACGTCCTCTTGGAAGACCAAGGACACGGTGAGTGGATAATGTGGGAAAGGAGGTGGGAGAATTGGGAGAGGATAGGGATTGGAGGGTTGTGGCTCAGAATAGGAATACTTGGAGGGGTGTGGTTGCTGCGGCCAAGAACTTTCGAGTTCCGTAGAGTCAAAGAGATAGATAGTAATTTTAATTTATAATTTCTAATTAATTAAATTTAATTTAAATATAATATATGTGTTAATTAATCCAATTAAAATTTGCGAGATAGTCGAGTGGAGACACTCCAGATTTATTTTATTTATCTTTATGTTTATTTTTTATAAAATTACGAATTTATATTTATTTATTCATTGTTCTTTTATTAATTAATTTTTAGATAGCTTTATAATTTTTAATATTTTTTCACTAAAATATTATTTAAATTTTATTAATTTTATTTATTATTATTGACAACCCCAAGTTCCATTCATTTCAATCAGATTGATACAATGATGTAACATTTAATAATTGTAATAAATATTTAAAAAATTGTATATCAACATTTTTTAAAGGGTCGAGCGATTGCTCGGTGTTCCAGGTACTTATAAAATATATAGGGATTGTTTACCAATGTGAATATATATATATATATATATATATATGTTACGGTAAAAGGAATAAATTCGGTGAATATACATAATCACTACTGAATTTGTAAATATGAAAAATTATTTCATATTTATCAAAGGTACCGGTTAGTTAACCGCCATCAGTTAAAATAATTTGCAAATCCTTGCAGTGTTTTAATCGAGTTTCTTTAGACATGTTTTTTAATTCGTATATATTATACAAGAATTGTAAATAATTACTATGTTTATTAAGTTGTTCAAATCTAGAATCCAGGGCATTCAGTGCTTGATCAATTGTAAAATCAAAAAAGTCTATTTTATACTTTTCTTTATTATCTTTGATCGGTTCATCTCGTGCTTCGTATGAAAAGTTGGGTTTCTCTCTTCTTACTCGGTGACGTGTTATTCAAAATTAGAATCAACGTCAATTTCATTAGCTGGTTCTTTTGCATCAACATTGGTTTCATTAATGGACTCTTCCGATCTTAGATCCCTAAAGAATTTTTCGCAGATTTGTAAAATTTAAGCGCAGATGTTACATCGAAATCTTTTGTTTGCAACAGCTTGCTTATTGGATAAATACTGTTTAATATTTTATACCAAATAACTACTAAACACAACAACTTAAACTGTTTTATTTAAATTTAGTAAACTAGAGGCAACGATTTTTAAAAGCACCTCTTATCACTGACTAGAAGTAACCCCCAAATACTTCTTAAGATAAGTTTGTTTGAAATCAAAAAAGGAATCTACAGGTAAAGTTTTATTAAATATGTACATATGTACATTCGTTAAACTTGCTGAATTACATTGAAATTGAAAAATGAAAGAAAATTTACTTGTATCAAGAAATTCATTTTATATAAAATATAAAATTTTAAAATATAAATTTTCAATATAAAAAATACTATTTTTATTAATGAAATGTAGTTTATGTTTAAAGAATAAGTAAAAAGGAATGAATTATTATTATTCATTTCTAATTATTGGAGGAAATTTCAGAAATTAAGTTAATATGGGAAACGATTTTTTGTATATATTTTACAATTGTGAAGATAAAATTTGAATTGGTCACTAGGAATAAATCATTATAAATTCGATGTTTTTTTATCAAAAAAGTGAATAGGGATTTTTTGTTCATTTTGAGTAAATAGTATAAGAATCATTTTTCAGAAAGTAATTCAAAATTTAATTAGAAGAAAACAAGTTCAATTAATACAAAGAGAAAATTATTTGTTATTCTGTAAAATTATTTGATATATAAACAAAAAATATTTATTTATACAATTTATAATTGTGAAAATTTACTTTGCCTTTCCTAATGTAATGGAGTATAATTATGACATTTTACATTTTTTATATTAATATTGGCTGAACGTAAATTAGAAAAATATTTAATAGCATTTAAATCTCCCTTTTCAGATGCTTCCCAAATATCTTTATTATCTCCTTTTTCTATTGGACCATCAAAATTAGTTTCCCTTTTCTCATCAAGTGAAGAAAGAAGCTAAAAAAAATTATTAATTTTAAAATGTATTTTAGACTTCTATAATGAAATAAAAGGTTGAAATAATTAAATGGTTATGATATAAATTATAATCTTCTAAATAGATTAAATATCTTCGTTATCTAATATTTTACTTTCATTCACATACCTTTGTAATTTCTTCTTCTTATTAAATTCGATGTTTTTTATCAATAAAGTGAATAGGGATTTTTTGTTCATTTTGAGTAAATAGTATAAGAATAATTTTTCAGAAAGTAATTCAAAATTTAATTATAAGAAAACATAAGTACAATTAATACAAAGAGAAAATTATTTGTTATACTGTAAAATTATTTGATATATAAAGAAAAATTATTTATTAATACAATTTATAATTGTGAAAATTTACTTTTCCTTTGCACCTTTATCTTTTAAATATGTTACAATATCTAAAGATCGAAATCGATTTGCAATAATTAAAGGAGTGTCTCCATTTTTAGTCTTTTCATTAACATTTGCTCCTTTTTCAATTAAATATTTTACAATTTCAAAATGCTCCTGCTGACATGCATTAATTAAAGGAGTTATTCCATTTTTAGTCTTTTCATTCACATTTGCTCCTTTTTCAATTAAATATTTTACAATTTCAAAATGCCTCTCTTGACATGCAATAATTAAAGGAGTATTTTCTACTGAAGAATATAAATTTCTACACTTTGCATTCATATCCGCTCCATTTTCAATTAAAATTTTTACAATTTCTAAGATTCCTCCTTGAGATGCAAGAATTAAAGGAGTCCATCCATCTTGAGACTTTGCATTCACATTCGCTCCTTTAAGATTTAAATATTTGATTATTTTTCAATCTTGAAGATTCACTGCATAATGTAATGCAGTATAATCACGAAATTTTTCATTTTTTATATTAATATTGGCTGAACGTAAATTACAAAAATATTTAATAGCATTTAAATCTCCCTTTCTAGATGCTTCCCAAATATCTTTATTATCTCCTTTTTCTATTGGACCATCAATATTAGTTTCTCTGTTCACATCAAGTGAAGAAACAAGCTAAAAAAAATTATTTATTTTAAAATTTATTTTATATTTCTATAATGAAATAAAAGGTTGAAATAATTAAATGGTTATGATATAAATTATATCTTCGTTATCTAATATTTTACTTTCATTCATACCTTTGTCATTTCTTCTTCTAATAAACTAATTCTTTGTTTGATTGTATTATATTCATCCATTTCTGTTCTCTTAATTTCCTAAAATTGAATAATAAATAGATTTATAAATCTAATTAAAATTTGAAATAAATATGTTTATTGTTTGCAAATATGCTTTAAAAGTTAATCTAATTTGATGATATTAATTTAAAAAAATGTCTTTACTATCAAATTTTTATATTTCTTTCATACCTCTTTAATTTCTTCTTTTAATGAAATAATTTCATTCTTTAAACATCTATTCTCTTCTTTTAATGAAATATATTCATTCTTGAAAGATATATTCTCTTCTTTTAATGAAACAATCTCTTTCTTTAATGCATTTACTTCATTCACGTTTAATATACTTTTTTCCTATAAGTTTATAATATATTAAAAAATTAATGTATAAATGCTAATTAGATTGAATGTGAATTTCTTACCTGAATATGTTGACTATATATATTAAGTTTCATATTTGAAATTTCCAATTCTTTTTTTAAGTTCATTATTTCAATATCTTTGTTCATTAATATTTTCGTAGTATCAAGATTCATTGTCTTTTCTTTGATTTTTAATTATCTTAATCCAATTTCCTTTAAAGAATAGCTAGTTATGTAGATATCGTATGCAGTGATCGGTTTCAATAAACTTATAGTGAAAGAATTTAAAAATAGACCGAAATTTAATAATAACAAGAATTATAAAAAAAGAACATTAAATGAAATTATATCCTCACAAAAAGATAATCCTAATTGGAATTGTATTAATAATACAAATTTCGAAAATATGAAAGGGAGAACTGAGAAAATGTCATGCAAGCTTAGAACGTTGACTGACGTTGACTAAAATGGATGTCTGAACGGGGATTCACCAAATGACCTGGTGACGACATGCACAACCTTCAAACATGCGATCTGGCTATATAGAGTGGGGTATCTATTTTTTTTTAATTTCCAATATTCCTTCAAAAAACAAAAACAAAACAAAGTATGGGGAATTTAAAAAAAAATAGATTTTCCAATTAATTGCAAAAATTAATTATTCAGAGATTCAAGCAATCAATTATGATTTTTCCAAAAATGTTAGTTTTATACCCTAATAAATAATTTTTCACTTACCTGGAAATTCTACAAACTTTTATGTAATTTACATATCTAAAAGAATCAAATAATGTTCTATGTAATATATAATATTTATTTGAAAATCATATAAATTATAAAACGCTATTTACAATTTGTACATATTGTAAACACTAGTAAACACATATCTTTATTAGATATTGTTTTGTCATATATTGAATTTAATTTTCCACTTGTGCGAAAATTTTGACAATTTTTAAATTATAATGATTGAATTTACATTCCTAGATGAAACGAACGGAGTTCATGTAATATAAAATATATAATCTTTTACATTTACAGTGGCGCAACCAAGATTTCATCCTGGGGGGGGGGGGGGGGTTGACTGCAGATCCACCTTCCTCCTCGGGCTCTCTCAAAGACAAATTTTCATTAAGATTTTTTTTTAAATTTAAATATTTAAAAAAGTTTTGTAAATGAAACACTGATATTTCAAAATTTGGCAAAATATTTAATTTTGTATTTTATTTACTTGTATACACAGTTTTAGAAAGAAAATATTTTTGATTTTGAGTGTAATCGGCAAATAATAGGTTTACATGAAACTTACACTACTTTTTATTTAAAATAAATGAATTAACCAATCAGAAAACTATGAAAATCCAAATCTGTAATTTAAATAGTCTTATATAGATACTATATTATTTTTATGAAAATAGTCGATTCCTAAATAGAAGTTTCCATTGAGCTTTCATTACATTTTATTTAAGATATAAGGATTTTTACGAGTGAAGTTACAGTGCTCTGTGTATAGAATATGCATTCAATAATTCTTCTTCAAATGATAGGAAGTAAAACAATCTTTTAAATGAAAGGGAACTTTACAACCTTTACACAAAAGATTGGTGGTTTTTCGTATTTTATTCGCACAGCATATACCATATTTAATCCTTATACGTTTATTGGTTTCAGAAATTAAAACCAATTGGTGCTGTTTTAATTGTCCGGATAGCCTCTGATTTGGATCATGAAGAGGACAACGTGATGTATTTGGAATTTCCAAATTTTCTTCAGAATCTGAATCCAAGCTTCAGATAAATGTAGTAGGAAATCATGCAACTTCAATGTTTAGTAGAATTTAAATTTAAATGTTGGTAAACTCTGAATGGGTCGTGTGCGACAGTCCAGTCAGAGCGGACGCATTTGAGTTAAGCCTCGTTTACACGGGCTTAGTTCTTGTCATTAGTTCAGTATGGGCAAATACTTTTAAGCTCGGGCCAAAATGAAATTTTCAAATGTCTTCCGGACCGGAGGACCATATTTCGAAAACATTAATAAAAAAAAAATTTATTTTTTTTTTAGAGTTAAATTGAATAAAAAATCGAAATAACTTTTTTAACGCGCCGGCGGGCGTTCACAAGGCCCGCGCTTAATAGTATTTGCCCACCCCTGAACTAATGACAAGAACTAAGCCCTGGTAAATTAGGCTTTAAGTCAGGGGTATACAACCTGTGGTGCGCGCCCACCTTGAGAGACTTTTTCAATGGGGACCCGAAGGCAAAACTCAAGTGCCGGCAAACTTTTGAAATTTCTCGATATTTTTCCAATTTTTTTCCAATTTGGTTCTAATAAAAAAAGTTAATATGATTTTTTGGCCAAACTTTTGGACATTTTCGATTTTTTTTAGTATGGTTAAAAAAAAAAAGTCAATTGAATTTGCGATGATCTGAACCGTGGCCCACACCTATTGTTATATTGTTTCAGAAATGTTCCCGACTATTGAAAAATGGAATTAGATAATTACAAAAATTAATATTATTACAAAATAAAAGGAGAGCGCAATACCTAACTTCTGATATCGGCCTCTGACCCCGAAGTAGAATAAGCTGGAGTGTCTCCACACGACTATCCCGCAATTTGAATCGGATTAAATAATATAATAAATTATATTTAAATTAAATTTAATTAATTATAAATTAATATGTTTGGCTCTTTGTTGATGGCACCACGTCACGTGTTGGCGCGTGAGATTTGCAGTGTTAAAAAATTAATTCTGGTACTTTCAGCCATTCAATCAAGTTTAAATTCTATATATAGCAGTTTTATACAATTTTTAAAAATGTGAAAATTTATCAAAGATATCTCTTTATTTTTAAGGTCACTTTAGAGGAAAAAAATCAAAACGTAGTAGGTAATGACCCTCTTCCTGTTGAGCTACATTTCTCAAAAGTATAAAAGAAAACTACGAATTTTGAATAATGCCCGTATACCCAATTTCATTATTCTAGCTCAAACCGTTTTTGCGTAATCTTGTCTATATAAACACTTAACGCTTAAGTGACCGTAAAAATAAAGAGATATGTTTGATAGTTTTTCACATGATTAAAAATTGTATAAAACTGCTAGATATAGAATTTCAGCTTGATTGAATCGCTGAAAGTACCGGAATTAATTATTTTAACACTGCAAATCACTCACCAGTACGTGTCGTGGTGCCATCAACAAAGAGCCAAACACGCGCTGGTTTAATATATATTATTTATTGATTTTAATTTATAATTAAATTAATTAAATTTAATTTAAATATAATATATGTATTTTATCCAATTCAAATTTGCGAGATAGTCGATTGCAGACACTCCAACTTATTTTTTTCGAAATAAGCAAGTTCTATATAATTACCAAAAATATGAAAATAACATTGAAATAAATGTAAGTATATAAATATAATATCCAAGATTCAGGCTAATATATATTTAAATGTATTATGCAATGGTAGTTTCTAATTTTATGATTACTTTATTATGAGTGAAAATGATAGAAAACAAATATTTTTTGTAAGATAAAACATTATTTATTATAAATATATCAATTAGAAAATATGTAGTAAAAATGTGTAAAAAATTAGACTAAGAAAAGAAAAGAATAAGGTTCTTAAAATTAAATTTATTATTTATATTGACTGGGTAACGGGTAGATTCTTTTCTATAATCCCAGTAGAAATGATATTTACTTCAGGGATTAGCGTCCCTGCCCTCACGTGAGCTCATGATTTCTGTATCCTTGCTTTCACCTGAAGAAATCATGTCCTTTATCCCTTAAACTCCTTTTTGAATTCATTCCAAAATTCCTTTAATCTCCACTCCCGTCTGCCTCCCAAATAAAAATTCATTTTATTTGAATCAATTTATTTCTAACTTAATAAAATGTACAAAATAATGTAATATAGTTTCATTTCTGTTAGCTGCCTGTAACAGGCCAACAACTTGGAAAAACTCGGTTTCAAGTCTCCCATAAACAAAAATTGACGGAAAAATTAACAATAATCTATATCAGTGATTTTCAACCACTGTTTGCCGCGAGATTATGAGCCTCTTAAACATTTCCAACTTTTTTTCTAAATTTTTTTCAATTTAGTCCTTAAAAAAAAAAGGTAAAACGTTTTTGGGACTAGGCTCTTAAACATTTCCTAATTTCTAAATTTTTCCAATATGGTTCAAAAAAAAGGGTAAACCGTTTTTATTATTATTATTTTTTCGGTAGATGGCTGTAGTGATCGATATCTCGTAAATTATCGATCAAACAATTTCAAATTTATGCTCGTTGTCAAGGTAACAGTTCGCACTAAAAGAATTCTTTTGCAGTTTTTTGTTTTGTCCATTCAGTTCTGAGTTACACGCCGTTAAAGATGGAAGTCAACAAAGAGAAAATTCGGTACATTTTACAGTTTTTCTTTGATAAGGGCGAAAATGCAAGTCAGGCGGCTGAAAATGTGAATAGTGTTTATGGTCCCGATACTGTAACAGCTAATTACGCGCAATTTTGGTTTCGTCGATTCCGTTCGGGTATTTTTGACGTTAAGGATGCCCCTCGCACAGGCAGGCCCGTCGTCGAAAATGTCGACAAAGTCACTGAAATCATCGAAGTGGACCTTCATGTTAGTAGTCGTAGCATCGCCCAGGAGTTAAAGATCGACCACAAAACAGTTTTAAACCATTTGCACAAAGCTGGGTTTAAAAAAAAGCTTGATGTTTGGGTGCCACACCAATTAACACCAAAAAACATGATGGATCGAATTTCCATCTGCGAAGCCTTGGCCAAACGTAATGAAATCAACCCATTTCTTAAACGGATGGTGACTGGGGGTGAGAAATGGGTCACATACGACAACATTATGCCTAAGCGATCGTGGTCAAAGCGCGGTGAAGCAGCTCAGACGGTGGCTAAACCGGGACTAACGGCCAGGAAGGTTCTGCTTTGCGTTTGGTGGGATTGGAAAGGAATCATTTATTACGAGTTGCTTCCATATGGCCAAACATTAAATTCAGACATCTATTGTCAACAACTGGACCGTCTGAAGCGAGCAATTGACCAGAAACGGCCAGAATTGGCCAACAGAAGAGGTGTCGTGTTCCATCAGGACAACGCCAGGCCACACACTTCTATAGTGACTCGTCAGAAACTCCGGGAGCTTGGTTGGGAAGTTTTGATGCATCCACCATACAGTCCGGACCTCGCACCAAGCCATTACCATCTTTTTCTTGCATTGCAAAACTTTTTTAGTGATAAGAAATTGGCATCAAGGGAAGAGTGTGAAAATCAATTGCTGGAGTTTTTCGCTAATAAGGACCAAGACTTTTATGAGAGAGGCATAATGAAGCTACCATTAAAATGGCAACAAATTATAGAACAAAATGGTGCATATTTGACCTAAATCGGACAATGCAAAACATGTTAAATAAAGTCTTGAAGTTCACGTAAAAATAATGGATTTCTTTTTCCCCAACCTATTATATAAAAAAAGTTTTTTGTCTGCACATCTCTAGAATCCAAAAGTGGGTTTAGAATTTTTCATGAGATGGAACAGGGGCTCAGGATAGGGACACTTGGAGAAATGTGCTTGTTGCGGCCAAGAACATTCGAGTATGAGCCACATAGGTAGATAGATATATATATTATTATTGTATATGTTATAATTAATTTACTGATTAAATTAAAATATATTTTAAATAAACACACAAAAAGAAATTAATATTTTATGATATATACGAATTTGTTTCGCACTTTGTGGTTTTAATTTTCATTGAAAATTTTAAGATAATTTAATTATATTTTAATGGATACGGTATTTGACTGCACTTGCAAAATCGAATGAAAATTTGTTAAACAATAATTTATGCCATAAGAAATCAATTTATTTATATATATATATATTTAATCTTATTTTACCTAAATATTAATCTGACGAAATCGATAAGAAATTATTTCAGGCGTTAGAAAAATGTGTGAATTTAGAAATTTTAAAAGTATCTTTTAATTACAAATTTTTATTTAAAGAAGATTTCTATCAATCTATCATCAATTTAACAAATTTAAAAATACTTAACATCAATCATTTAAATATAAATGAAGATATTTTTGAAATGATTGTAAATAATTGTCGAAATCTTGAAGTAATTTCTTTTGATTGTGAAATTACAAATAAAATTAAAGATTTTAGGCCTCATGAAAAATTAAAAAACATGACAAATACTAATTGGTATACGTGGGATATGAATATTGCCAATTACTTTTTTTTGGCTTTTCCAAATTTAACAACATTACAGTAACGTGATTCTGGGGCCTTAATTGATAATATTAATAAACATATTGAAGATGTTGCTTTTAAGATTGAAAAATTAAATTTAACTGATATACAAACTTATATAAACGTATTGGTTTTATCCTCGGGAAAATCATATTTATTAGTTTTTTCTTGATTTAAAATTATATGACGTCATCCAGCCATTCATGACGTCACAGCCTGGTCTTACATATATATTATAAATAAAATAAAATTAAAAATGTTTATATTTATTATTTATGTATTCATATCTGTTTTTTATTACATTAATAGATATATTAGAATTATTTGAAATTGTTTCTGTAGCTAGAAATTAATTTACTTCAAACCGTCGGTCGGTTCGGACCTGGCCACAGGTCAACTTATTTATATAATTTTTTATAATTTATTTTAATTATTCTCTATATTTACAATTTGTAAACCGTTCTTATCCATTTAAACGCGCGGTTTTTAAACAAGAAAGAAGGTCAGTTAATGCAATCGGAAAGAGAAAGATAATGACATTAATATAATTTAAAACAATATATTGAAAATTTTAGTAATATTAATTTAATATAACATAATATATTGAAAATAAAGTGAAGCATATCCTTAACGTTTTGCATAAGAAACTAACCTTAAAATGCAAGAACGCTTACCTCGTATTTTAAAAATTTCATAATTATAATATAAATGCAGCAATTGGTCTCTTTTTCATTTTTAAGCAATCCGAAAGAGGCTCTTATTGATATTTATCGATATTTCGAGTTTAATTTGAAATTAAAAAGCTTATTTTGAACAAAAATCTATCAAATGGTCCATTACTGGTACATTTACCTCAATTCAAATATTCTTAAATGATAAATTAATATAATTTTAAAAAATAATATTTTTATTATTATATCTATAAAAACATTTCTCCTAATATTTGAGCCACTCAGAAGGCAAACCGATTAACTCTAATTTTTAAAATTTTGCTAGTAATGTAATATCATGGTACAGTTATTTTAATTTAATAAATAATTTATACAAACAATGTGGTCTTTAAATAAAAATTTCCTTAATAAATAATGTTGCCCGGGATTTTAATAAGATTTATTTGTATAATTTATATTAAGGATATTTGTTAAAAATATATATATAGTAATTTATAAATATACTTTAATATAATTTCAAGAATTCTATCTTATCTTATTATGCTAGCCAGAGGGGAACCTAGAACTTTTGCCGCCCGGGGCGATCTCCAGTTTGCCGCCCTTTCTATTATAAGTCAATCAAATAGTGGTTTTTATAAATTAATACACATAAATAAATTATTAAGTTATTTAATCAATATTAATTAATACACAGAGTAAATTTTTTTACACATATTTGTATTCACTCGTAAACATATTTATATAATATTTACTCTTCTAGCTTTCATACTAGAAAAATCGTGTATAATGCTCTCGAAATTTATATTATTTGTAATTTCTTGTTCTATTGACAATATTGCAAGATTTTGTAGTCTTAATTAACTCATTTTAGAACGAAGATAATTTTGCCGAACAAAATCTTAAAAGTGCGTTTACGAATTCAACGAATTTTAATGAATACAATAAAAAAATTATTATCCTGTTCTTGGAATTAGAATTCAAAATTTACACTTTAATGCATTTATATACACCGAGGAATAATATTCGAAATCATATAGTTGATCATAATTTATAGATATCAAATAGTAAACTTATAATAATCATAATAATAATTTATTATTCAAGAAAGAAAAAAAATAAATATGAAATGAATAAGTTGTTTTTTACAACTATGACTAAATATAAAAAATGCCGCCCCAAGATAGGTGGCGCCCGATGCGGACCGCCCCCCCCCTAGGTACAGCACTGAGACAAACACTCTGATTACAATAAGATATTATAATTATCAAACTTTCATTATTTTAATAAATATGGAAACTACATTACAGTACGAATTTTGCGAAAAATGAATTAAATAATAAAAAAAAAGATACAAATGCCCATGTTTTTATATGTGCACAAAATTTTTTTAATTATAAACATTTTGCCATACATATAACAAAAACATCACACTATCTTGCTATCTAAATATTATGCTAACAGTATAAAGTGTTTAAGGATTGTTTTTATTTTCTTTAATAAGTATTATTTTTTATAATTAGAAATAATTTTAGATCAAAATATAAATATTTCGAAATTATTAAAAAATAAAAAATTTTAAATTGAATTGGAATTTTAATAAAATGAAAAAATTTACATTTTTAATTTTTTTTTTAAATATGATAATCCGATTAGTAAAAAAAAATATTTTTTCAAAGTTGCATTATCTATTATTATTATTAATATTATTATTATTATATAAATAGAATAGAATTATATATTTTGTCATTCAGTCAGTTCATTGCAAATTTTCAAAGGTGAGTGAAGTGTTTTTTTTTGGATTCGATTCTGCTTGTTTTTCTATTCGTTGTTTTATTGTTTTAGCTTTGTAAACCGCAGTAAACACATCAAAGAAAGCTGCAAAATGCTTCGATATTTCCCAACCACAGACCATCTATAAGGGTGATCAGGGGGATGTCATTCTTAGGCATTTTTTGAAACCGATTTTGTTATGCATGTAGGAGGTGTCACTCTTATTCACTTTTTGAATACGTCAAGAGATGGCGATGCAGGCGCCCAATATTTAATCTGGAGGCGCTCGAGAGATCTCACTGCATGCTCAAGCATAATTTGAAATGAAAGTCCATGACAGACCATCTCTATAAGACTAGGACAGCCAATGTTAAATTCTGAAACATTGTTTGTAGCGCACTCTAACAATTCCATATGAAAACAAAGAAAATTTCAAAAAAGGACACTGAACTAGCACACTTAACATTTCCATATGCAACTAATTTTTTTTAAAAACAATGTTTTTTTCCATGTTGGATTTATATCCAAATAAATAATTTTTCACTTAACTGAAAATTTTACATACTTGATGTAATTAACCAATCTAAAAGAAACGAATATGTTTTATTTTATATACAATATTTATTTGAAAATTAATTAAAATTACAAAATAGTGTTTACAAAATTTGTGAACATCTCGCTATTAAATCTGTTCTATTAAACGTATATTTTTTAAATGATGTTTTTATTGAATTTATACATCTAGATCAGGCCTTCTTAAACTATGGCAAAATTGTGGGGTCTTCATAATATTTTTGTAATTTTATTTGTATTATTTCTATTTTAAATCATTTACAAGGGTATACAAGGATACATAGAAAAACATTGAATTACATACATTTTTGCTTTATTTATTAAAAAGGAATTGAGAATAATTAGTTTTTTTCCTACGTTTATTTTTCTATAATACTTTTTTTTTCTTCAATTCATTTTTACTATCTCGACAGAGATAGTATTTCTATTTTCGATGAGAGATTATGATGTTTTTATACGTTTTGAAGGTCCCTGAGTCATTTTCATTAAGGTTGAGAAAAATGTCTGTATATATATATATACTAGCTGCTCAGATCGCCTTCGACGCTCTCCACACCTAGACGGGGGCTCCGCCCCCTTTCCCCCCGAGTGGTACATAGTATTTGGTTGAAAGTAGTAAAAGGTTTTCATCCATTTTTCAATCAGTATATAACATAAAACATTAATTTCTTTTTGTGTTCTTATTTAAAATATATTTTAATTTAATCACTAAATTAATTATATATATTATTATTGTATATGTTATATCTATCTATTAATGTGGCTCAAATGTACTCGAAAGTTCTTGGCCGCAACAACCACATCCCTATCCTGAGGCCCTGTTCCATCTCTCTTACGTCCCTTCCTACGCGTCCTTGGTCTTCCAAGCGGACGTTTTCTTAATCAGTCTCCCCACCAATAACTTTTTTATCTCCCATTCTAGCCAGGTGCCCCGCCTTCTCGCGTTAATAACCCTAACTATTTCTGGAGATGCATATAGGTCATGAAATTCCTCGTTATGCAGTCTCCGCCATTCCCTGGTGACCTCATCTTTCTTTGGCCCATAAATGCTGGAAAGAATTCTATTTTCAAATACTCTGAATCTACTCTCATCTCCTAAGGTCATAGACCATGCGTCCCACCCATATAATACAACAGGCAAAATAATTGTTTTATATATTTTAATTTTGATTCCCTTTGATAATAATTTTGATGAGATAAGCCTCTTTCATGATAACAGGCGTTTCCCGATTTCAACCTCGATTTAAATTCTTCTAAAATATTATTATCCTTCGTGATTACATTCAACAAATCAAAAAAATGTTTAGACCAGATTTATTCAACAATTTATTTTGAATAAGATATTCTTTAATTATCATTTTAAATGAATATTTTAATATCATTTTAAATGAATGAATGAATGAAAATTCAAATTTTATATATAGTTTTTTATATATGTTTATTTATGCACAAAAAATAAATTGACATAATTATTAATTTAATAAAATAAAATAATTTAATAAAATATTAAAATAATAAAAATTAATAAATTTGTAAAAAAAATATATAATAATTAAAAAAAATGTGCTTTTGCTAGTTTCGAACTGTGGAAGCAAATTCATAAGATGACGCCTTAGCACGCTCACCCACGAATAATTCTCTTTTCAAATGTCGTATTAGGATATATATAGAGGTCAAATTATCGCCAGCAGTGCCTCTTTGATCTAGCATTGTAACTAAACTATTTTTAGGTAAATACCACCCCCTGGACACACCTTACCAAGTAGCAGTTTGATAATAAAATAAAAACCTTCTTTGAGACCTACTGAATATGCATCAAAAGTTTCATAAGAATCGGTTCAGCCGTTTCGGAGGAGTATGATTTCAATGTTTTGTGACATGAGAATTTTATATATAAGAAGATATATATATATATATATATATATATATATATATATGTGTGTGTAGGTAGACAAGATTACGCAAAAGCGGTTTAAGCTAAAATAAGGAAATTTGGCACACGGGTATTTTTCAAAATTTTGAGAAATGTAGCTCAACCTGAAGAGGGTCATTACCAACCACGTTTTGAGTTTTTTTCTTTAATCTGACTGTAAAAATAAAGATATATGTTTGATAGTTTTTCACAAGATTAAAAATTGTATAAAACTGCTATATATTGAATTTCAGTTTGATTGAATCTCTGAAAGTACCGTAATTAAATTTTTAACACTGCAAATCATGCGCCAGCACGTGACTTGGTGTTATCAACAAAGAGCCAAACACGCGCTAGTTTAATAAATATTATTTATTAATTTTAATTTATAATTTAATTAATAAATTTAATTTAAATATAATATATGTTATTTAATCCAAAACAATTTGCGACATAGTTGAGTGGAGACACTCCAGCTTATTTGAAATCCGTTAATTTATAAACCATGTAAAATCGAAATCGTGTAAATAAGTACCATGTAAAACGAGAGGTACAGGTTTATTTTAATATTTAAATGGCTCGGGTTAGGAAAAAAAAGCTTTTTCACACTTGAATCTCAGAAATTTAAATTCATATATAGGGTTTTTATTTTAATTTCTCTTCAATATTAAAAAAAATAAACTAATTGTTGTTTATATTATTGATGATTGGCGGGAATTATTTGAAATTTTTATATCATTAAAAATGTCAATTTCTTTTATACCTCTTAGAAAAATTTACAAAAATTTACAAAAACAATACATAGATTTTTAATTATATAATTGGATAATTATACAATGACAATATAAGAGTAAGGATTTAGTTAGGTAATAAGTGGAGAGGGATATTGTGGGGAAGGAGATGTAGACAAGGGGCGATGGAGTGAACATAGTCAAATTAATACTCTTAAACTGTTTTATAAAATTTAGTAAACCAGAGGCAACGATTCTTAAAAGACCCTCGTACCAATGACTACAAGTGACCCCCAAATACTTCTTTAGGAAAGTTTGTTTGAAATCAAAAAAGGAATCTACAGGTAAAGTTTTATTAAAATTCATCATATGTACATTCGTTAAACTTGCTGAATTACATTGAAATTGAAAAATGAAAGAAAATTTACTTGTATCAAGAGATTCAATTTATACAATATATAAAATTTTAAAATATAAATTTTCAATATAAAAAATACTATTTTTATTATTGAAATGTATTTTATGTTTTAAGAATAAGTAAAAAGGAATGAATTATTATTATTCATTTCTAATTATTGGAGGAAATTTCAGAAATTAAGTTAATATGGGAAACGATTTTTTGTATATATTTTACAATTGTGAAGATAAAATTTGAATTGGTCTCTAGGAATAAATCATTATAAATTCGATGTTTTTTTTTTATCAATAAAGTGAATAGGGATTTTTTGTTCATTTTGAGTAAATAGTAAAAGAATAATTTTTCAGAAAGTAATTCAAAATTTAATTAGAAGAAAACATAAGTACAATTAATACAAAGAGAAAATTATTTGATATTCTGTAAAACTATTTGATATATAAACAAAAAATATTTATTTATACAATTTATAATTGTGAAAATTTAGTTTTCATTTGCACCTTTATCGTTTAAATATGTTACAATATCTAAAGATTGAAATCGATTTGCAATACTTAAAGGAGTTATTCCATCTTTAGTCTTTGCATTAACATTTTTTCATTTTTCAATTAAATATTTTACAATTTCAAAATGCCCCTCCTGACATGCTTTAATTAAAGGAGTTATTCCAAAAAAAAACATCTAAATATCAAATTTCAAGACAATATCTCATTTTGTTTAGACGTAATCTCGGTAACGAACGGCCGGCCGGCCGGTTCAAAAAGTTTTTTTTGCAGTTTTGGATTCAGAACCGTCTGAAAAGTGGAAATCTCGAAAAATCTCGGAGCTAAAATGATTTACTTATAGCTGGAAAAAAATATTTTCTTTCTAAAACTGTGAATACGAGTAAATAAAATACAAAATGAAATTTTTTTGTCAGATTTTGTAAAATCAGTGTTTCATTTACAAAACTTTTTTAAATATTTAATATAAAAAAAAATCTTAATTAAAATTTGTCTTTGAGAGAGCCCGGGGGGGGGGGGGGCGCCATAGGAAGGTGGAGCGGCTAGTCAAAACCCCCCCCCAGGATCAAATCCTGGTTGCGCCACTGATAAAAATAGAAATATAAATCACAATGTAAGTAAAATATTGAATCGTTTTATTTATATTGTTTCAATTATTGTTTGAATATTTATTAAATTTATATATAGATTTATTAATTATAATAATTTCATTTACTTTCTTCAAATTTTTTTAATTTTTTATTTAAAAGTATATTCAGCATTGAAATTGCCATTAAATATGCAGGTAATTGGAACTCCAACATGTAATATTAGCAAATATTCTGGGATTGGAAAAATACTAAGATCATGTCATGTCCTATTAAATATTTTGAATTTTATTAATCAATCTAATATAATGAAAATAAATGAATCCTAAGATCATGTCATATCCTATTAAATATTTTGAATTTTATTTTGAATCATACAATGGTAATGAAATATTGTAGGTAGACTTTTGAGACAAACAATAAAAATCTCTATAAAATAAGAGAATATACTTATTCCGAAAACTGTTAATTAAAATGTAATAACTATTAACAATTAATAAAGTAGAAATAATTTTCGAACAAATAAAAATGTAATAATTATTAACAAAAAAATAAAAAATAAAAATAAATTATTAACAAAATGAGTTGACCTGTGGCCAGGTCCGAACCGACCGACGGTTTGAAGTAAATTAATTTCCAGCTACAGAAACAATTTCAAATAATTTTAATATATCTATTAATGTAATAAAAAAACAGGGTAATTATTTACATCCGTGGCTCCGAGAGGAGATATGTAAAAATCTCCACATGTGAAATTTGGTGTGAAAACAATACCTCCCTTACTATCGTCGGTCGGTAAAAAATAAAAATAAAAATGTAATAATAAAAAATAAAATTTCAATTATATTAATTTAGTAAACTATTATTATTATTATTATTATTATTATCATTTTCACGTATTAAACAGTATATTATTATTATTATTATTATTTGTAATAATTACAATAAAAATAAATAAAAATAAAAACCAAAAAAAAGTGCAATTAAAACTAAAATTTCAATTATATTCATTTAATACATTATTATTATTATTAAGTGTTCAGTTATCATATACGTAGATATGTATACAGAGACACATGCAAAAGCGAAGCTTTTCCGGGTCTGCTATTATTATAATAGGCGTTTACTTCGTCATTATTATTAAACATTCGTTTTAATCGTTATCATGTTTTATACATATATATATATATAAAATAAAGAGCCACAAATATTGGGAAACATCCGGTGGAAGACCAAAGATCAAGGTGGGTGGACAATGAAGGAAGGGACATGGGAGAGATGGGACAGGGTAGGATTTGGTTGTAGCTCAGGATAGGGACTGTTAGAGAAAAGTGGATGCTGCGGCTAAGAACTTTCGAAAACTGTATAGACACAGAGTTAGATAAATATAACATATACAATAATAATATATAATTAACTTACTCTGATTAAATTAAAATATATTTTCCAAGAAAACAAATATATGTCTTATCTACTTATACTGATTGAAACAAAATGGATGGAAACATTTTACATACAGACTTTCAACCAAATACTATGTATCACTCGGGGGTACAGGGGGCGGAGCCCCCGTCTAGGTGTGAAGAGCGCCTGGGAGGCGCTCGGAGCAGCTAGTTTTCATATATTAATAGTATTAATATTATTATTATCATTATTATTTTAATTATTTATTATATTTTAAAAAAACAAATCAAAAAAATTTTTATTCAACAATTTATTTTGAATAAGACATTCTTTAATTATCATTTTAAATGAATATTTTAATATCATTTTAAATTAATGAATGAATGAAAATTCAAATTTGTTATATAGTTTTTTATATATGTTTATTTATGCACAAAAAATTAATTGACTTAATTATTAATTTAATAAAATAAAATTTAATAATAAAATTTAATAAAATAAAATTTAATAATAAAATTTAATAAAATAAAATTTAATAATAAAATTTAATAAAATAAAATTTAATAAAATAAAATTTAATAATAAAATTTAATAAAATAAAATTTAATAATAAAATTTAATAATTATATTTATTCTCTTTTTCATTTTTTATATTAATATTGAATGAATGTAAATTACAAAAATATTTAATAGCATTTAAATATCCCTTTTAAGTTCTTCCCAAACGTCTTCATTATCTCCTTTTTCTATTCGACTATCAAAATTTTCTCATCTATTGAATAAACAAGCTAAAAAAAAATTATTGATTTTAAAATGTATTTTATACTTCTATAATGAAATAAAAGCTTAAAATAATTAAATGGTTATAATATAAATTATAATCTAAATATAGTTATTAGTTTTAAGATATTTTTATATAAACCTTTTAAAAATCAATAGTTCTCTTTTAATTTTACTTGAATTTTATTAAATCATTTCATATCTTTCTAATTTTGTTTTATTTGATTAAGTATATTCAATAATTATTTTTTTTTATTTTCCTATAATTGAATAATTAATAAATTTATAATTCTAATTAAAATTTGAAATAAATAGGTTTATAGTTTGCAAATATACTTTAAAAGTTAATCTATTTTGAAAGTAATAATTTAAAAAAATGTGTCTTTACTATCAAATTTTTATATTTCTTTCATACCTCTCTAATTTCTTCTTTTAATGAAGTATTTTCATTCTTAAAACATATATTCTCTTCTTTTAATATAATATTTTCATTCTTTAAACATCTATTCTCTTCTTGTAATGAAACAATCTCTTTCTTTAATGCCTTAACTTCATTCATGTTTAATATACTTTTTTCCTATAATTTTATAATATATTAAAAAATTAATGTATAAAAGCTAATTAGATTGAATGTGAATTTCTTACCTGAATATGTTGACTATATATATTAAGTTTCGTATTTAAAATTTCCAATTCTTTTTTTAAGTTCATTATTTCAATATCTTTGTTCATTAATATTTTCGTATAATCAAGATTCATTGTCTTTTCTTTGATTTTTAATTATCTTAATCCAATTTCCTTTAAAGAATAGCCAGTTATGTAGATATCGTATGCAGTGATCCGTTACAATAAACTTATAGTGAAAGAATTTAAAAATAGACCGAATTTTAATAATAACAAGAATTATAAAAAAAGAACATTAAATGAAATTATATCCTAACAAAAAGATAATCCTAATTGGAATGGTATTAATAATACAAATTTGGAAAATAGAGAAAATAACATTTTTTAAAAACAAAAACGATTATATGGAATCTGGGAGAGATCTGAGTCCCGCCCAGTACGGCTGGTCACCTCGGGCGAAAATGACCAAATCCTCCTTAATCAATTAATATTTCTAATTTATCTATTATATCAAATAATCTATTAAATTATCTATCCAATGAATATGTTAACAAGTCAAATCTAACTCTATCAACTAATTGTAACAATGTAATAAACAATAACGCATCAGATATCAATATAATAAATAGCAATCTATACATAAGCATATGATCGTTACTCAAAGGAGTTTAGAAGTAGAAGGGGGCCATTGCCACACAAAACAATCTGAGTAAGGTAGATAAAAAGGGTTGAAACAATGGAAACAATTTTAAATTCTAAAAATGCAAATTATAAAGAATATATTTTTATCCAGAATCTCTTCCATAAGTATATTATATATCATATATCTGAAATTTCCAATTCTTTTTTATATTTATTATTTCTATATCATTTTTCCTTAATATTTTAGTAAAATTTGGAATTACATACAAGTTTTCTTTTTATAATATAAGTATATATTTGTATCACATTTATTTTCTTTAATAAAGAGAATAACAACAAATTTGAAATTTATTTATCAAAACCATATCAATCTGATTTCATTTGAAAAATGAGAATAAACTATAATTACTTTGTTCTTAATAGGTCTCCCTAAGTGAAGATGGCGCTGGTGTTAGCAGCAGGGAAATACGACTTAAATATACTTAATATTTTTTTTAATAAATAAACTAATAAATTTCAATCGTAGGTTGCACATATCATCCGTATCACACCTGGACACTCAATGTTAATTTCTGAAACTGCGTTTTGCGCTATCTACTGAAATTTAGAATGAAACTTTTAAAAAAGGGGGTGGGGGCACGTTTTTTAAATTTATTTTTATTAGCGCTATCTACTGAAATTTAGAATGAAACTTTAAAAAAAAAGTGAGGGGCTTGTGGCAGGTGTTTTAAATTTATTTTTATTTATAAGGAATATTGGGAATTTAAAATTGTAGAATTTTCAGTTAAGTGAAAAATCATTTATTTTGAGATAAAACTGACATTTCAGCAATCAATTATGTTAATTTTTGAAGTCTTGTTTTAGCTTTCTTGCAACTTGGGTTTTTCCCGTTCATGTTCCCACACATTTTTATACCGAGAATTAGTATCCGCCTACAGTGCCACCTGACGGTCGCATGTATCTCTTGGGCAACTGCAGCGCCATCTTATGAAATTTAGAATGCAAAGCTCTGTTTCAAGAGGTCCCAAATGAGTGTCCTGGGCACAGACCATCTAACAGACTGCTAAACTCTATTGTTCTCGATGAAACAAACTTTCCCTGGTTTAATAAATATTATTTATTAATTTTAATTTATAATTGAATTAATTTAATTTAATTTAAATTAATATATGTTATTTAATCCAATTCAAATTTGCGAGATATACTGAATATGCTTTTAAATAAAAAAAAATTTCAAGAAAGTAATTGGAATTATTAATATTAAGAATCAATAAATAAATTTATTAAATATACATTTAAACATGTAAATTAATCTATATATAAATTTAATAAATATTCAAACAATAATTGAAACAATATAAATAAAACGATTCAATATTTTACTTACATTGTGATTTATATTTTTATTTTTATTACAACTATTATTATGGGTATGTTATTTTTGGCAGTTTAAAAAAAATTAAAAATATTAATAAAATTTATCAAAATAATAAGTTGAAAAGATTTCCAATTATTTTTATTTATTTATTGTAAATTTTTCAATGTAACCATGGTAACCATAAATAGACTTTTACCAAAATATTACTATTTAAATTAATTTTAGATAAATTAATTTTGGATTTAACTACACTAAAACCTTCCCTGGGACGCCCACAACAATCCCTGAAAGTTTCATCGCAATCGGACGGGTAGTTTTTGAGTATTTGACAGACACACACACAGACAGACAGACAGACAGACATATATATATATATTCATACACATCGTATTTTTAATATTTTTGTAATAATAATCAGTTTGCTGAAAAAAATAATTATGAATTTTATATATATATATATACGTATATAAATTTCATTTTTCTCGTGAAGCTGGTGCGCATTCCGTCTGCTTTCAAATTTCTTACGCACAAGTTTTCACTTCTGTCGGCCAGTCTCACGACTGCCAATTCGACTTTTTTATCTTTTTTTTATTAATTGAAATAGAATTTTTTTTTTAAATTATCTAGTATAAATGTTTTTTATCTCGTTCATATTTATATATTAAGATAGAGAGTAAGGTTGAGACATCATTATTAGAAATAAAATATTATTCAATATTTTTTTGATTATTTTTATTTTTTTTTGGAATTTAAAAAAAATTTAATATAAAAATATAAATGTTTTAAAATAATTTAATAATAAATTTATTGTTTATTTTCATAAAATAGGATAATTAACAGATTAGAATTGTAATATTAATATATTAACTTTTTGCTATATTAGATGAAGTGGGGCCTTTCACAGAGTCACTTTAATATGAAATGCCAAGGGAGCAACATCTCCAATCAAAAACCTATGAATGAAATAGTAATAATAATTATAACTTTAATTGAGAGAAAATACTTATGAAAATGTATCTCTTTCTTTATTATTATTTAATTTAAATATTTAAATAATTTGAATGGACTTTCAAGAAAAATAAAATAAATTGTAGGGATGATTTTAGAAAAACTTTTTAATGTTTAGGACCTAGATAATAGTAAACTATAGATAGTGAAAGTAATTAAATCATTTTTAAAAGAAATTTTAATAATTTGAAGAAAGGGTTGTTTTATATAAAGGTTCTTTAATTAATGTTTTTTGAAATTTAGAAATAATTTAATATAAAAATATAAATTTTTTTAAATAATTTAAAAAAAAAAAAAATTAAAAAATTTTATTGGGAAGGTTTTATTTTTTCAATTGAAAGTTAAAAATTAAGGGTTGAAATTTAGCCTGAAGGAATTGGAATTTTAAAAAAATGAAAAAACCATTGTTCAATATAAGTGCCTAGATAAGGTTGAACTATAGATAATGAGATTAATTAAATCATATCTAAGAGAAATTTTAATAAATTGAAAAAAGGGTGTTTTTCTAAGAAAAAACGTATTTAGGGGTGAGTTAGAGCAAAATGGATGAAATTTTTATTCCCCCTATACATACACCCCCTAGCAGAAATATCAATTAAAACAATATCCGATCATAAAAAATAGGGGTTGATTGTCATAAAATTTCATCAATATTTTTTTAAAAAAAAGTGAATTTTTACTATGCCCCTTAGAAATAGGCAATTGGTATGATGGCTGCACGCGACCACGAAACACCCACTTTCCACCCCCGCTTTGTATATATATCACTATAATTTCTATATTTTTCATCCAATTTCACTAATTCAAATTTATTTACTTATATTTATATATATATATTATAAATTTATATATATTATTAATCTTATATTATTACTTACCTTTCTGCTCTTTCTCTGTTGTCTCAGCATCTTATGTATCTTTTCTTTTTTACATGAATTAATTTATTATACTATAATAAAAATGAAAATCTCTTCTCTCATTTTTATTATTATATTTAAATTATTAAAACATATTCTTTTTTTACTTTCCCGCATACTTCGTATAAGGGAAGTATTGGAATCGTCAAAAATTTCGACTTCGAGATTTCGATAGATCTTGACGTTTTAGACCTCCCTGAGTCGGAAAATACCATTTTTCGAATTATGTCTGTGTGTGTGTATGTATGTATGTAATGTCTGTAAGCAAAATTACTCAAAAACTAATCAAGCTAGGACTTCGAAATTTGGTACACCGATATTATTCACAGTTTGTAGATTTCTATCAAAATTTCGTCAAAATCGGTTAACCGGAAGTGGTACTTTACCTACACTGGTTGCGTTTACCTTTCAAGTAAAGTACCAGTTTGCTTCGAGATATTTGCTTCATATTTTGTATATAGATTTAAAAATATGAAAAAAATTGAGATACCAAATTTCATCATGATCTGACTACCGGAAGTGACATTTTACCTATACAAGTAGCGTTTCTTTTTTACCGACCGACGATAGTAAGGGAGGTATTGTTTTCACACCAAATTTCACCTATGGATATTTTTAGGTACATATCTCCACGAATCATGCATTTTCTTAACAGAAAAAAGTATTTTTAGCATGATGTCTGTCCGCCCGTCCGTCCGTCCGTCCGTCCGTCCGTATAGATGTGTACAGCCTGAACGGCTCAACAGATTTTGATGAAATTTGGTATATTTACTTAATACATCAGTAGGATGAATTGATCAACTTTTGGTGCAAATCCGGAAACCGGAAGTGCTAGTATTGCCGATCGAAGAGAGGAAGTGAAGGGTTATTTTCATATCAATTTTCACGTGAGCACATATCTCCACGTGTTATGCACTTTGTATTGGTTTTATCCTCGAGAAAAATCATCTTCATTAGTTTTTTCTTAATTTAAAATTATATGACGTCACCCAGCACTTCATGACGTCACAGCCAGCCCTTATATATTATAAATAAAATAAAATTAAAAATATTTATATTATATCCATATCTGTTTTTTTTACATTTAAAATATCAGTTAACCGGAAGTAGCACTTTATTCTATATATATATATATATATATATATATAAATGTTACCAAATATCAAATTTGACACCAATAAACTAATACGAACTGGCTCTTTATCAATACCAAGTTTACACATTCTAAATATTCATTCACAACTCTTTATACCTAATTATATGCGGGAAAGTCTAGGGGAGGACACTCCCGCTTATTATTCTCATCTATCTATCTATCTGTCTATCATTTATATATTCTATCTATTCTTATGTTATTTTTATTTTCCTAGCCTGATTTATTTAGAATTCGATAGAATTTTAACCAATGATGAGTGGAAATAGGAAAAGAAGTGGGAAATAGGAATAAGAAATTAAATAAAAAAGTTTTTTAATATTTTTGAACTAGCTCTTCACACCTAGACGGGGTTCCGCCCCCTGTACCCCCGAGTGGTATATAGTATTTGGTTGAAAGTAGTAAAAGGTTTTCATCCATTTTGTTTCAATCAATATATTTCATAAAACATTGATTTCTTTTTGTGTTCTTATTTAAAATATATTTTTATTTAATCAGTAAATTAATTATATATATTATTATTGTATATGGTATATATTTGTATGTGGCTCAAAGATACTCGAAAGTTCTTGGCAGCAACAACCACATTTCTCCAAGTGACCCTATCCTGAGCCCTTGTACCATCTCTCTTACGTCCCTTCCTACGCGTCATTGGTTTTCCAAGCGGACTTTTTCCAATCGGTCTCCCCACCAATATCTTTTTCCTCTCCCATTCTAGCCACGTGCTCTGCCTATCGCAGCTTTTTCCCTTTTATAACCCTAACTATTTCTGAAGATGCAGAGAGGCCATGCAATTTCTTGTTATGCAGTCTCCCCCATTCCCCGGTGACCTCATCTTTCTTTGGCCAATAAATCCAGGGAAGAATCCTATCCTACAGGCAAAATAATTTTTTTATATATTCCCTTTGATATAATTTTGATGAGATAAACCTCTTTATTTCAAGATAACAGGCGTTTCCCGATTGCAACCCCGATTTAAATTCTTCTCAAATATTATTATCCTTCGTGATTACATTCAATTTTTCAACATATTCAAATTCTACAATTTGTATCTTAAGATTTTGTATCTTAATACTCTTCCTCTTTGTTACTAAATATTTTTTCTTATCACTATTAATTTCAAACCTCCATTAATTTTTCCTCGCTATCTGTAATTGCAATTGCCGAATCTCCTATTATATTTAAGTCGTCTGGGTAACCTAATATTTTACAATTGATTTCCGTATCTTACTCTTTCTTTACTACCTTCAAGACAAATTTGAAGATCAAAATTTGAAAAAGTTTATGCTGATCTATATTGAGTCATGTGTTTGTTTTACTAAAGTCTACAAATAATTAGTGAGCAGAAATATTGAATTAGCGGCTTTTTTTCCTAATATCTGTCATAATGAAAATATCTTAATGAATGTTGATCGATTTGGCCTGAACCCGCAATGATATCTCCTAATATTTCCTCCGCCTATGGTTCTTAAGTATTTTCTATGTTATAATAATATAATATATCTTGATCATTACATTTTGATATTTTATTTTCATTGTTAGATTATTATTGAATATTTTTAATTATAATGAAACTTGAGAAAATGCAAAAATAGAGACTTGAGACAATTTATAAAAATTAACGGTATAAAACTATAGATAAATTACCAATATAGACATTCATTAATAGTATTAATTTAAATTAATTGTTTTTTTTTATTATTAAGTTCATTTATTAATTTTTTTAGATCATAGTTATTTTCCTCCCTTAAAAGAAACTTATCTAATTCTGTGGTGCTAGTAGGGGATTTGAAAATTATTAGTGAATGAAGATTTCGCTTACAGTTTCTGTCATGTCCGACCTCCGTCCAACAGTTATTTCCCTCAAGTTTCTTGCTTCGCTTAATCATGTGATCTATATATTTAATTTTTTTTGTGATTTATTGTAATAAGATTTAAACAAATAAAAATTTTCACTTTGTTAATTTATAAAAATTTCAATTTAAACTGATTGTGAGTGATACGCTTTGCCAAGACTCTGAATAATTTGTGTATAGAAATATTGAATGTTCTTAGCGAGATTTTTTAACCTTTCACTTTCAAATAGAAAAAGAAGAAATATTCAAATATTAGAAAGAATAAATAAAAATTAAGTTAATATAAATATGATCTAAATATTTTATTAAATTAATTAAAATGTGAACTTTTAGAATAAATTATCTAATTGAATTGATATTTGAATATTAGAATTTAAAATAAAAAGTGAAATATTATAATA
Organism: Labia minor; assembly: GCA_963082975.1. NCBI lineage: Eukaryota > Metazoa > Arthropoda > Insecta > Dermaptera > Spongiphoridae > Labia > Labia minor. The sequence goes on from OY720348.1 coordinate 18,285,294, forward strand.
ATTCTTTGATTGGGAATCGCTATGATAATTCATTGTTTGAAATGATTCCGCTAGGCCGACAGTGAGCCGCGAGCTGCTCTTGAATGAACAACACGGAGAATTATATAAACTTTAAAAAATTAATTTCTGGGGTTATTGTTGACATATAAATAAAATTTATAGCCTATGTTACTCTAGGGGTATATAAGAATATTGTGATGTAATTTCATAGAAATCGGTTCAGCCAATTCTGAGTCTATAAAATAGTAATTTTCCGGACAGACAGACAGACAGACAGACATGAAAAATTCTAAAGTCACTTTTGGATTCTAGAGGTCATGAAACGCGAAGATATGAAAAAATTTTTAAATTCTGAGCAATGTGCAGACAAAAACCTTTTTTTATATATATAGATAATAATAATTCACATATAAACAATATTAGAATATACACGTAAACATGATAATACATTGATAAATAAAATAATACATAAATTGTTCTCATTTCTCTTGATTTGTGAATTCTCTGTTTCATCTTTTTTCTTATTTTCTATTCATTGATGATCTTATCATTCTGAAAGTTTAAAGTTAACATGAGATAAAATGAGATTTCATTTCAATAACAAAAGAGGACAATTATCGGATTATAAATGTAATATTAATATCAAAATATTATCTTTTTTCTATTTAAGCTGAAGTGAGATCTTTCGATGAGTCATTTTGACAAGAACTCTCAAGGAAGCAACATCTCCAATCGAATACTCATGGATAACAATTCTAGTCTCCAGATTGAATGTAATTTTATTTTTAATATTTCTATTACATCATAAGCATACAGGCATATTGAAATACATAGAATAACATATGTAAGAAAAACTTTAATTAGAAACTTTGAAATATATTGTTGAATATATTAAATTTCTAATCTTATTAGAAAATATATAATAAATTAAAGAATAATTCATTCATTATGAAAGTCTAAAGTTAACATGAGATAAAATTTCGAATTAAAAGAAATTATTCAAATATTTGTAAAACATACGTAATAGAATCTTATAAAAAATAATAGCTAGATAACCTTCATGTAGTGTCATCTATTGAGAATAATTTACACTAAATTATTAGAGAACAAATAATTTAAAAAAATTTCTATAAATATAATCATAAAATATTTAATAATAATCCAAAAATCTTGTGAATTAATAGAAATTAATTAATAATTAATTATATATGAAATATTTAGGCTGGCTACATGAATAAGTTACATTTTGATTTATTAAAAATATGATTTTTAATTAAAATTATTCAATCCCAGTTTCAAAGATGAAGTGTATTCTTTTTCAAAATTGAAATTGTTTCAGATATTCAATTCAAGAGAAGAATGTCTTTCATGGATTTACTACGCTGAGATGCTGAGTTTCAATGAAATTGAAAAGAAAAAAAATATAAATATATATATTAATGTACAATAAAAAAAGATTGAATTTATACAATTTAAATGAACTGTTAATGTAATTTGAAATAAAAAATATTACTATTATTGTTCTGCTTCTTAATATTTCAATGTAATTATTTTTTAAAGAATGAATTAAAATGAATGAAATTAAATTGAATGAATTTATAATTTCTATTTTTCACTTTATCTATCAATTTTTCCCTTAGAAATATTTTAATTCCTATCTAATTATAATAGAAATATCATGTTTTATAATTAAAATAGCTGAATTATAATTATAACAATGGTTTTTTCATTTTTTTAAAATTCCAATTCCTTCAGGGTAAATTTCAACCCTTAATTTTTAACTTTCAATTGAAAAAATAAAACCTTCCCAATAAAATTTTTTAATTTTTTTTTTTTTTAAATTATTTAAAAAAATTTATATTTTTATATTAAATTATTTCTAAATTTCAAAAAACATTAATTAAAGAAATATTCATTTTTTACTTAGTCCCTTGGAGATCGGAAATTAAGGTTACGTATGCATTCACGGGGGCAATTATTTTGAAATATTAATAGTATTAATATTATTATTATCATTAATTTTTGTAATACTTACAACTAATATTAAAAAACAAAAAAAATAATAAAACTTACTATTAATAAAACGAAATCAATTATATTATTATATAGTAATATTCCAATATAATAATTAACTATAATTATATTTTCTTTTTTTCTTTAACAAAAGAAGTAATTACCCGATTAGATTTTTAATATGAATAGTTTTGTTTTTCTATTTAAGCTGGGGTGAGGCCTTCACAGAGTCACTTCTACAAGAATTGCCAAGTATGAAACATCTCCTATATAATATTTTCAAATGATAGTCTCAATTGAATCAAAGATTTACAGAAATAAATAATAATAACAATTATAAATTTAATTAAAAGAAATAATTATGAAAATTTAACTCTTTATTTATTAGTGTTTAATTTAAATATTGAAATAATTGAAATTCATTTTAAATTGAATATATAACAAATTGTTAAGATAAGATTTTAGAAAACCTATTTTTTTCATTTGTATATTAATTGAAATATAATTTGTTTAAAAATATGTAGGATAAATGTTTGATCTCTCTTTCATATTTATATATTAAGATAAAGAGAAAGACATCGTTGAGACATCGTTATTAGTAATAAAATATTATTGAATATAAAAATATACATTTTTTTAAATAATTTAAAAAAAAATGAAACTAAAAAATTTTATTGGGAATGTTTTATTTTTCTCAATTGAAAGTTAAAAATTAAGGGTTGGAATTTACCATGAAGGTATTGGAATTTTTAAAAAAAATGAGAAAATCCAATGTTTAATGTTAAATGTTTAGGACCTAGATAATAGTAAACTATAGATAGTGAAAGTAATTAAATCAATTTTAAAAGAAATTTTAATAATTTGAAGAAAGGGTTGTTTTATATAAAGGTTCTTTAATTAATGTTTTTTGAAATTTAGAAATAATTTAATATAAAAATATAAATTTTTTTAAATAATTTAAAAAAGAAAAAAATTAAAAAATTTTATTGGGAAGGTTTTATTTTTTCAATTGAAAGTTAAAAATTAAGGGTTGAAATTTACCCTGAAGGAATTGGAATTTTAAAAAAATGAAAAAACCATTGTTCAATATAAGTGCCTAGATAAGGTTGAACTATAGATAATGAGATTAATTAAATCATATCTAAGAGAAATTTTAATAAATTGAAAAAAGGGTGTTTTTCTAAGAAAAAACGTATTTAGGGGTGAGTTAGAGCAAAATGGATGAAATTTTTATTCCCCCTATACATACACCCCCTAGCAGAAATATCAATTAAAACAATATCCGATCATAAAAAATAGGGGTTGATTGTCATAAAATTTCATCAATATTTTTTTAAAAAAAAGTGAATTTTTACTATACCCCTTAGAGATAGGCAATTCCTATGATGGGCTGCACGCGACCACGAAACACCCAATTTCCCACCCGCTTTTTATATATATCACTATAATTTCTATATTTCTTATATAATACATGTAAATATAGGATTTTATGGAAAAGACTAATTGAAATCTCCCAACAACGTTTGTATTAATAATACAATCATCCTACATTTATTTATACGCATCTCGTTTCTATTTTTTAGATATATATATTATAATAATAATTAATAATAAAAATGAAAATCTCATCTCTCATTTTTATTATTATATTTAAATTAATAAAACATATTCTTTTTTTATTCTTATCTATCTATCTATCTGTCTATCATTTATATATTCTATCTATTCTTATGTTATTTTTATTTTGCTAGCATGATGTATTTAGAATTCGATAGAATTTTAACCAATGATGAGTGGAAATAGGAAAAGAAGTGGGAAATAGGAATATGAAATTAAATTAAAAAGTTTATGAATATTTTTGATTTTCTTTTTATTATAAATAATAATTCACATATAAACAATATTAGAATATACACGTAAACATGATAATACATTGATAAATAAAATAATACATAAATTGTTCTCATTTCTCTTGATATGTGAATTCTGTTTCATCTTTTTTCTTATTTTCTATTCATTGATGAACTTTTCATTCTGAAAGTCTAAAGTTAACATGAGATAAAATTTCGAATTAAAAGAAATTATTCAAATATTTGTAAAACATATACGTAATAGAATCTTATAAAAAAATAATAGCTAGAAAACCTACATGTAGTGTCATCTATTGAGAATAATTAACATTAAATTATTAGAGAACAAATAATTTAAAAAAAAATCTAATCAATTTCTATAAATATAATCATAAAATATTTAATAATAATCCAAAAATCTTGTGAATTAATAGAAATTAATTAATAATTAATTATATATGAAATATTTAAGCCGGCTACATGAATAAGTTACATTTTCATTTATTAAAAATATGATTTTAATTAATTATTTTCCCTCTCTTTAAACATATCCATTGGATTGGTAATTGTATATTATGTATATATCTTAAATTTGTGTGTGCTTGAAATTCGATGAAAAATATGAAAAACGGGGGGTGGAAAGTGGGTGGTGAGTGCGCGCGTGCAGCCCTTGCATCAATTGCCTATCTCTAAGGGGCATAGTAAAAATTCACTTTTTTTTAAAAAATATTGATGAAATTTTATGACAATCAACCCCTATTTTTTATGATCGGATATTGTTTTAATTGATATTTCTGCTAGGGGGTGTATGTATAGGGGGAATAAAAATTTCATCCATTTTGCTCTAACTCACCCCTAAATACGTTTTTTCTTAGAAAAACACCCTTTTTTCAATTTATTAAAATTTCTCTTAGATATGATTTAATTAATCTCATTATCTATAGTTCAACCTTATCTAGGCACTTATATTGAACAATGGTTTTTTCATTTTTTTAAAATTCCAATTCCTTCAGGGTAAATTTCAACCCTTAATTTTTAACTTTCAATTGAAAAAATAAAACCTTCCAATAAAATTTTTTAATTTTTTTTTTTTTTAAATTATTTAAAAAAATTTATATTTTTATATTAAATTATTTCTAAATTTCAAAAAACATTAATTAAAGAAATATTCATTTTTTACTTAGTCCCTTGGAGATCGGAAATTAAGGTTACGTATGCATTCACGGGGGCAATTATTTTGAAATATTAATAGTATTAATATTATTATTATCATTAATTTTTGTAATACTTACAACTAATATTAAAAAACAAAAAAATAATAAAACTTACTATTAATAAAACGAAATCAATTATTATTATAGAGTAATATTCCAATATAATAATTAACTATAATTATATTTTCTTTTTTTCTTTAACAAAAGAAGTAATTACCCGATTAGATTTTTAATATGAATAGTTTTGTTTTTCTATTTAAGCTGGGGTGAGGCCTTCACAGAGTCACTTCTACAAGAATTGCCAAGTATGAAACATCTCCTATATAATATTTTCAAATGATAGTCTCAATTGAATCAAAGATTTACAGAAATAAATAATAATAACAATTATAAATTTAATTAAAAGAAATAATTATGAAAATTTAACTGTTTATTTATTAGTGTTTAATTTAAATATTGAAATAATTGAAATTCATTTTAAATTGAATATATAACAAATTGTTAAGATAAGATTTTAGAAAACCTATTTTTTTCATTTGTATATTAATTGAAATATAATTTGTTTAAAAATATGTAGGATAAATGTTTGATCTCTCTTTCATATTTATATATTAAGATAAAGAGAAAGACATCGTTGAGACATCGTTATTAGTAATAAAATATTATTGAATATAAAAATATACATTTTTTTAAATAATTTAAAAAAAAATGAAACTAAAAAATTTTATTGGGAATGTTTTATTTTTCTCAATTGAAAGTTAAAAATTAAGGGTTGGAATTTACCATGAAGGTATTGGAATTTTTAAAAAAAATGAGAAAATCCAATGTTTAATGTTAAATGTTTAGGACCTAGATAATAGTAAACTATAGATAGTGAAAGTAATTAAATCATTTTTAAAAGAAATTTTAATAATTTGAAGAAAGGGTTGTTTTATATAAAGGTTCTTTAATTAATGTTTTTTGAAATTTAGAAATAATTTAATATAAAAATATAAATTTTTTTAAATAATTTAAAAAAAAAAAAAATTAAAAAATTTTATTGGGAAGGTTTTATTTTTTCAATTGAAAGTTAAAAATTAAGGGTTGAAATTTACCCTGAAGGAATTGGAATTTTAAAAAAATGAAAAAACCATTGTTCAATATAAGTGCCTAGATAAGGTTGAACTATAGATAATGAGATTAATTAAATCATATCTAAGAGAAATTTTAATAAATTGAAAAAAGGGTGTTTTTCTAAGAAAAAACGTATTTAGGGGTGAGTTAGAGCAAAATGGATGAAATTTTTATTCCCCCTATACATACACCCCCTAGCAGAAATATCAATTAAAACAATATCCGATCATAAAAAATAGGGGTTGATTGTCATAAAATTTCATCAATATTTTTTTAAAAAAAAGTGAATTTTTACTATACCCCTTAGAGATAGGCAATTCCTATGATGGCTGCACGCGACCACGAAACACCCAATTTCCCACCCGCTTTTTATATATATCACTATAATTTCTATATTTCTTATATAATACATGTAAATATAGGATTTTATGGAAAAGACTAATTGAAATCTCCCAACAACGTTTGTATTAATAATACAATCATCCTACATTTATTTATACGCATCTCGTTTCTATTTTTTAGATATATATATTATAATAATAATTAATAATAAAAATGAAAATCTCATCTCTCATTTTTATTATTATATTTAAATTAATAAAACATATTCTTTTTTTATTCTTATCTATCTATCTATCTGTCTATCATTTATATATTCTATCTATTCTTATGTTATTTTTATTTTGCTAGCATGATGTATTTAGAATTCGATAGAATTTTAACCAATGATGAGTGGAAATAGGAAAAGAAGTGGGAAATAGGAATATGAAATTAAATTAAAAAGTTTATGAATATTTTTGATTTTCTTTTTATTATAAATAATAATTCACATATAAACAATATTAGAATATACACGTAAACATGATAATACATTGATAAATAAAATAATACATAAATTGTTCTCATTTCTCTTGATATGTGAATTCTGTTTCATCTTTTTTCTTATTTTCTATTCATTGATGAACTTTTCATTCTGAAAGTCTAAAGTTAACATGAGATAAAATTTCGAATTAAAAGAAATTATTCAAATATTTGTAAAACATATACGTAATAGAATCTTATAAAAAAATAATAGCTAGAAAACCTACATGTAGTGTCATCTATTGAGAATAATTAACATTAAATTATTAGAGAACAAATAATTTAAAAAAAAATCTAATCAATTTCTATAAATATAATCATAAAATATTTAATAATAATCCAAAAATCTTGTGAATTAATAGAAATTAATTAATAATTAATTATATATGAAATATTTAAGCCGGCTACATGAATAAGTTACATTTTCATTTATTAAAAATATGATTTTAATTAATTATTTTCCCTCTCTTTAAACATATCCATTGGATTGGTAATTGTATATTATGTATATATCTTAAATTTGTGTGTGCTTGAAATTCGATGAAAAATATGAAAAACGGGGGTGGAAAGTGGGTGGTGAGTGCGCGCGTGCAGCCCTTGCATCAATTGCCTATCTCTAAGGGGCATAGTAAAAATTCACTTTTTTTTAAAAAATATTGATGAAATTTTATGACAATCAACCCCTATTTTTTATGATCGGATATTGTTTTAATTGATATTTCTGCTAGGGGGTGTATGTATAGGGGGAATAAAAATTTCATCCATTTTGCTCTAACTCACCCCTAAATACGTTTTTTCTTAGAAAAACACCCTTTTTTCAATTTATTAAAATTTCTCTTAGATATGATTTAATTAATCTCATTATCTATAGTTCAACCTTATCTAGGCACTTATATTGAACAATGGTTTTTTCATTTTTTTAAAATTCCAATTCCTTCAGGGTAAATTTCAACCCTTAATTTTTAACTTTCAATTGAAAAAATAAAACCTTCCCAATAAAATTTTTTAATTTTTTTTTTTTTTAAATTATTTAAAAAAATTTATATTTTTATATTAAATTATTTCTAAATTTCAAAAAACATTAATTAAAGAAATATTCATTTTTTACTTAGTCCCTTGGAGATCGGAAATTAAGGTTACGTATGCATTCACGGGCGCAATTATTTTGAAATATTAATAGTATTAATATTATTATTATCATTAATTTTTGTAATACTTACAACTAATATTAAAAAACAAAAAAATAATAAAACTTACTATTAATAAAACGAAATCAATTATATTATTATAGAGTAATATTCCAATATAATAATTAACTATAATTATATTTTCTTTTTTTCTTTAACAAAAGAAGTAATTACCCGATTAGATTTTTAATATGAATAGTTTTGTTTTTCTATTTAAGCTGGGGTGAGGCCTTCACAGAGTCACTTCTACAAGAATTGCCAAGTATGAAACATCTCCTATATAATATTTTCAAATGATAGTCTCAATTGAATCAAAGATTTACAGAAATAAATAATAATAACAATTATAAATTTAATTAAAAGAAATAATTATGAAAATTTAACTCTTTATTTATTAGTGTTTAATTTAAATATTGAAATAATTGAAATTCATTTTAAATTGAATATATAACAAATTGTTAAGATAAGATTTTAGAAAACCTATTTTTTTCATTTGTATATTAATTGAAATATAATTTGTTTAAAAATATGTAGGATAAATGTTTGATCTCTCTTTCATATTTATATATTAAGATAAAGAGAAAGACATCGTTGAGACATCGTTATTAGTAATAAAATATTATTGAATATAAAAATATACATTTTTTTAAATAATTTAAAAAAAAATGAAACTAAAAAATTTTATTGGGAATGTTTTATTTTTCTCAATTGAAAGTTAAAAATTAAGGGTTGGAATTTACCATGAAGGTATTGGAATTTTTAAAAAAAATGAGAAAATCCAATGTTTAATGTTAAATGTTTAGGACCTAGATAATAGTAAACTATAGATAGTGAAAGTAATTAAATCATTTTTAAAAGAAATTTTAATAATTTGAAGAAAGGGTTGTTTTATATAAAGGTTCTTTAATTAATGTTTTTTGAAATTTAGAAATAATTTAATATAAAAATATAAATTTTTTTAAATAATTTAAAAAAAAAAAAAATTAAAAAATTTTATTGGGAAGGTTTTATTTTTTCAATTGAAAGTTAAAAATTAAGGGTTGAAATTTACCCTGAAGGAATTGGAATTTTAAAAAAATGAAAAAACCATTGTTCAATATAAGTGCCTAGATAAGGTTGAACTATAGATAATGAGATTAATTAAATCATATCTAAGAGAAATTTTAATAAATTGAAAAAAGGGTGTTTTTCTAAGAAAAAACGTATTTAGGGGTGAGTTAGAGCAAAATGGATGAAATTTTTATTCCCCCTATACATACACCCCCTAGCAGAAATATCAATTAAAACAATATCCGATCATAAAAAATAGGGGTTGATTGTCATAAAATTTCATCAATATTTTTTTAAAAAAAAGTGAATTTTTACTATACCCCTTAGAGATAGGCAATTCCTATGATGGCTGCACGCGACCACGAAACACCCAATTTCCCACCCGCTTTTTATATATATCACTATAATTTCTATATTTCTTATATAATACATGTAAATATAGGATTTTATGGAAAAGACTAATTGAAATCTCCCAACAACGTTTGTATTAATAATACAATCATCCTACATTTATTTATACGCATCTCGTTTCTATTTTTTAGATATATATATTATAATAATAATTAATAATAAAAATGAAAATCTCATCTCTCATTTTTATTATTATATTTAAATTAATAAAACATATTCTTTTTTTATTCTTATCTATCTATCTATCTGTCTATCATTTATATATTCTATCTATTCTTATGTTATTTTTATTTTGCTAGCATGATGTATTTAGAATTCGATAGAATTTTAACCAATGATGAGTGGAAATAGGAAAAGAAGTGGGAAATAGGAATATGAAATTAAATTAAAAAGTTTATGAATATTTTTGATTTTCTTTTTATTATAAATAATAATTCACATATAAACAATATTAGAATATACACGTAAACATGATAATACATTGATAAATAAAATAATACATAAATTGTTCTCATTTCTCTTGATATGTGAATTCTGTTTCATCTTTTTTCTTATTTTCTATTCATTGATGAACTTTTCATTCTGAAAGTCTAAAGTTAACATGAGATAAAATTTCGAATTAAAAGAAATTATTCAAATATTTGTAAAACATATACGTAATAGAATCTTATAAAAAAATAATAGCTAGAAAACCTACATGTAGTGTCATCTATTGAGAATAATTAACATTAAATTATTAGAGAACAAATAATTTAAAAAAAAATCTAATCAATTTCTATAAATATAATCATAAAATATTTAATAATAATCCAAAAATCTTGTGAATTAATAGAAATTAATTAATAATTAATTATATATGAAATATTTAAGCCGGCTACATGAATAAGTTACATTTTCATTTATTAAAAATATGATTTTAATTAATTATTTTCCCTCTCTTTAAACATATCCATTGGATTGGTAATTGTATATTATGTATATATCTTAAATTTGTGTGTGCTTGAAATTCGATGAAAAATATGAAAAACGGGGGTGGAAAGTGGGTGGTGAGTGCGCGCGTGCAGCCCTTGCATCAATTGCCTATCTCTAAGGGGCATAGTAAAAATTCACTTTTTTTTAAAAAATATTGATGAAATTTTATGACAATCAACCCCTATTTTTTATGATCGGATATTGTTTTAATTGATATTTCTGCTAGGGGGTGTATGTATAGGGGGAATAAAAATTTCATCCATTTTGCTCTAACTCACCCCTAAATACGTTTTTTCTTAGAAAAACACCCTTTTTTCAATTTATTAAAATTTCTCTTAGATATGATTTAATTAATCTCATTATCTATAGTTCAACCTTATCTAGGCACTTATATTGAACAATGGTTTTTTCATTTTTTTAAAATTCCAATTCCTTCAGGGTAAATTTCAACCCTTAATTTTTAACTTTCAATTGAAAAAATAAAACCTTCCCAATAAAATTTTTTAATTTTTTTTTTTTTTAAATTATTTAAAAAAATTTATATTTTTATATTAAATTATTTCTAAATTTCAAAAAACATTAATTAAAGAAATATTCATTTTTTACTTAGTCCCTTGGAGATCGGAAATTAAGGTTACGTATGCATTCACGGGGGCAATTATTTTGAAATATTAATAGTATTAATATTATTATTATCATTAATTTTTGTAATACTTACAACTAATATTAAAAAACAAAAAAATAATAAAACTTACTATTAATAAAACGAAATCAATTATTATTATAGAGTAATATTCCAATATAATAATTAACTATAATTATATTTTCTTTTTTTCTTTAACAAAAGAAGTAATTACCCGATTAGATTTTTAATATGAATAGTTTTGTTTTTCTATTTAAGCTGGGGTGAGGCCTTCACAGAGTCACTTCTACAAGAATTGCCAAGTATGAAACATCTCCTATATAATATTTTCAAATGATAGTCTCAATTGAATCAAAGATTTACAGAAATAAATAATAATAACAATTATAAATTTAATTAAAAGAAATAATTATGAAAATTTAACTGTTTATTTATTAGTGTTTAATTTAAATATTGAAATAATTGAAATTCATTTTAAATTGAATATATAACAAATTGTTAAGATAAGATTTTAGAAAACCTATTTTTTTCATTTGTATATTAATTGAAATATAATTTGTTTAAAAATATGTAGGATAAATGTTTGATCTCTCTTTCATATTTATATATTAAGATAAAGAGAAAGACATCGTTGAGACATCGTTATTAGTAATAAAATATTATTGAATATAAAAATATACATTTTTTTAAATAATTTAAAAAAAAATGAAACTAAAAAATTTTATTGGGAATGTTTTATTTTTCTCAATTGAAAGTTAAAAATTAAGGGTTGGAATTTACCATGAAGGTATTGGAATTTTTAAAAAAAATGAGAAAATCCAATGTTTAATGTTAAATGTTTAGGACCTAGATAATAGTAAACTATAGATAGTGAAAGTAATTAAATCATTTTTAAAAGAAATTTTAATAATTTGAAGAAAGGGTTGTTTTATATAAAGGTTCTTTAATTAATGTTTTTTGAAATTTAGAAATAATTTAATATAAAAATATAAATTTTTTTAAATAATTTAAAAAAAAAAAAAATTAAAAAATTTTATTGGGAAGGTTTTATTTTTTCAATTGAAAGTTAAAAATTAAGGGTTGAAATTTACCCTGAAGGAATTGGAATTTTAAAAAAATGAAAAAACCATTGTTCAATATAAGTGCCTAGATAAGGTTGAACTATAGATAATGAGATTAATTAAATCATATCTAAGAGAAATTTTAATAAATTGAAAAAAGGGTGTTTTTCTAAGAAAAAACGTATTTAGGGGTGAGTTAGAGCAAAATGGATGAAATTTTTATTCCCCCTATACATACACCCCCTAGCAGAAATATCAATTAAAACAATATCCGATCATAAAAAATAGGGGTTGATTGTCATAAAATTTCATCAATATTTTTTTAAAAAAAAGTGAATTTTTACTATACCCCTTAGAGATAGGCAATTCCTATGATGGCTGCACGCGACCACGAAACACCAATTTCCCACCCGCTTTTTATATATATCACTATAATTTCTATATTTCTTATATAATACATGTAAATATAGGATTTTATGGAAAAGACTAATTGAAATCTCCCAACAACGTTTGTATTAATAATACAATCATCCTACATTTATTTATACGCATCTCGTTTCTATTTTTTAGATATATATATTATAATAATAATTAATAATAAAAATGAAAATCTCATCTCTCATTTTTATTATTATATTTAAATTAATAAAACATATTCTTTTTTTATTCTTATCTATCTATCTATCTGTCTATCATTTATATATTCTATCTATTCTTATGTTATTTTTATTTTGCTAGCATGATGTATTTAGAATTCGATAGAATTTTAACCAATGATGAGTGGAAATAGGAAAAGAAGTGGGAAATAGGAATATGAAATTAAATTAAAAAGTTTATGAATATTTTTGATTTTCTTTTTATTATAAATAATAATTCACATATAAACAATATTAGAATATACACGTAAACATGATAATACATTGATAAATAAAATAATACATAAATTGTTCTCATTTCTCTTGATATGTGAATTCTGTTTCATCTTTTTTCTTATTTTCTATTCATTGATGAACTTTTCATTCTGAAAGTCTAAAGTTAACATGAGATAAAATTTCGAATTAAAAGAAATTATTCAAATATTTGTAAAACATATACGTAATAGAATCTTATAAAAAAATAATAGCTAGAAAACCTACATGTAGTGTCATCTATTGAGAATAATTAACATTAAATTATTAGAGAACAAATAATTTAAAAAAAAATCTAATCAATTTCTATAAATATAATCATAAAATATTTAATAATAATCCAAAAATCTTGTGAATTAATAGAAATTAATTAATAATTAATTATATATGAAATATTTAAGCCGGCTACATGAATAAGTTACATTTTCATTTATTAAAAATATGATTTTAATTAATTATTTTCCCTCTCTTTAAACATATCCATTGGATTGGTAATTGTATATTATGTATATATCTTAAATTTGTGTGTGCTTGAAATTCGATGAAAAATATGAAAAACGGGGGTGGAAAGTGGGTGGTGAGTGCGCGCGTGCAGCCCTTGCATCAATTGCCTATCTCTAAGGGGCATAGTAAAAATTCACTTTTTTTTAAAAAATATTGATGAAATTTTATGACAATCAACCCCTATTTTTTATGATCGGATTTTGTTTTAATTGATATTTCTGCTAGGGGGTGTATGTATAGGGGGAATAAAAATTTCATCCATTTTGCTCTAACTCACCCCTAAATACGTTTTTTCTTAGAAAAACACCCTTTTTTCAATTTATTAAAATTTCTCTTAGATATGATTTAATTAATCTCATTATCTATAGTTCAACCTTATCTAGGCACTTATATTGAACAATGGTTTTTTCATTTTTTTAAAATTCCAATTCCTTCAGGGTAAATTTCAACCCTTAATTTTTAACTTTCAATTGAAAAAATAAAACCTTCCCAATAAAATTTTTTAATTTTTTTTTTTTTTAAATTATTTAAAAAAATTTATATTTTTATATTAAATTATTTCTAAATTTCAAAAAACATTAATTAAAGAAATATTCATTTTTTACTTAGTCCCTTGGAGATCGGAAATTAAGGTTACGTATGCATTCACGGGGGCAATTATTTTGAAATATTAATAGTATTAATATTATTATTATCATTAATTTTTGTAATACTTACAACTAATATTAAAAAACAAAAAAATATTAAAACTTACTATTAATAAAACGAAATCAATTATTATTATATACTAATATTCACTTTTTTTTAAAAAAATATTAATGAAATTTTATAACAATCAAACCTTATTTTCTTATGATTGAATATTGTTTTAATTCATATAAATTTTAATTCTAAATTTTTAACTTTGAATTGAAAAAATAAAACTTTCACAATAAATTTTTTTTTTTAAATTACTCATATTTAAAAAAAATTATATTTTTGTATTAAATTATTTCTAATTACCAAAAAACATTAATTAAAGAACCTTTATATAAAACAATCCTTATTTCAATTTTTTAAAATTTCTTAAAATGACAATTTAATAGATAAAAAATAAAGAATTTAAATAATATAATATAGGACAATTATCAAAATATTATCTTTTTTCTATTTAAGCAGAAGTGAGATCTTTCGAGGAGTCATTTTGACAAGAACTCTCAAAGAAGCAACATCTCCAACCGAATACTCATGTATACAATTCTAGTCTCCACATTGAATGTAATTTTATTTTTAATATTTTTATTACATCATACGTATACAGGCCTAGTGAAATACATAGAATTACATATGTAAGAAAAACTTTAATTTGAAACTTTGAAATATATGGTTGAATATATTAAATGTTTAATATTATTAGAAAATATAAAATAAATTAAAGAATAATTAGGAAAATAAAATATGTTAATTAAAATAAACAATAATACAATATCTTTCAAGTATAACTTATTGACATTTAATATTGCTAATATTAAAATAATAAATTTATTGTTTTCATAAAAGAGGATAATTATCAGATTAGAATTGGAATATTAATATATTAACTTTTTGCTATATTAGATGAAGTGGGTCCTTTCACAGAGTCATTTTAATATGAAATGCCAAGGGAGCAACATCTTCAATCAAAAACCTATCAATGAAATAGTAATAACAATTATTATTTAATTTAAATATTTAAATAATTTGAATCCACTTTAAAGAAAATAAATTGTAGGGATGATTTTAGAAAACCATCTTTTTTCTTTTTATGTAAATTGAAATAGTATTTTTTTAAAAATTATGTTATAAAAATGTTTTCCTTTTAAATTGAAAGTTAAAATAATTAAAAATTTAAAATTTATACTGATTCCGCTAACACACTTATTTCTGGAACTAAAAACTTAATAGACAGATTATTCAATGTTTATATATATATAAACCGTCAAAAAATCATCAATAAACCTTTTAGTTTTCAAGGATTCAAATATACATATCTTATAGATGAAAAAATAAAGAATAGAAATAATATAACATAATATAAATAGAAATCTAATTTCAAATGAATAAGTATTAAAATAATTGATATACAAGTATAATTGATTGACATTTAATATTTGCTATTATTAAAATAATAAATTGATTTCTTTTCAAAATATTTTATTTTTTCAATCACAAAAGAGGACAATTATCAGATTAGAATTGTAATATTCTCTATTTTCTATTTAAGCTGAGGTCCTTCACCGAGTCATTCTGACAAGATATCTCAAGGAAGCAACATCTCTAATCGAATGCCCAAGTTAACAACATTCAATTATTATAGTTTTAGATTATTGAATCAAATTTTATTTTTAATTATTCACTTACATCTTATTTATACCGGTCCATAGAAATATATAGAATTACATACATTTTGATTATTTATTTTAATTCTAATTTATACTGGTATATATATATTGAGTATATATGATGAATAGGAATATAAAAGGAAAGGATAGGAATTTTTACTTCAAATTAAAACTTCATAGTCATTTAAATTTGTTTGTTTTATTATTAGCAGTAATTCACAAATTACAGAAAATGTTACATATGATATTTATAAATAAATACATAAATAAATATTTAAAAAATCCATCAATACTTTTTGAAAGATCCAATCTTCCCCTTCTTCTTTCCCACTGGTATACGGAGTTATCTTTCTGAAAAATCAAAAATTAATATTAGTACAATTTTTATTAAGTATATTAAATATTTAAATTGTTTTGGAAAAATTAAATAAAAAAAAAATAACTAAAAAAATCATAATAAATATTTTGAAATCTCATTCAAATAATAAATATATAATCTCAAGGAAACAACATCTTCAATCAAAACCCATGAATAACACTATAAAAATTTTATACTCTCCATTGAATCAAAAATTTAGAGAGAAATACTTAAATAATTATTACAATTATAACTTTTTTTAGAGAAGATATTAAAACACCACCCTTTATTTATTATTTACTCTCTCTACTTTCATATTATTTTTTTAAATTTTATTTTTTTAAAAATTATTTTTTTCTTACAAAGTAAATCCATGCTGCTGAATTGAGATAGAAATTTGTTGAAATACCCAAAATAGGAAATAATTTATTTATATTATTAAAAAAATATTGTCTTTTTGACAAATCTTATCTGCTTTCACTTAATATATTTGATTCGCTGTCAAATTAATGTTTTTATTTAGAAAAATACCATTATTTATTTTTAAATTTATTGAATGCAAAATAATAATGATAAGCCACGGTTTTGACCGTCGTAAAATCACCAAGTTCAATTTTCAACGGTTAAAATATAAATAATATTAATAATATAAATATGTAAAATAATTATTTAATTATACAAAGAGAAGGGAAAATAAAAATCTCATTGAAAAAAGTGATCAAATATCGAAAAATGTTACCAAAAATATATTATTTCATTAAAAAGAATAATTTAGATAGTAGATACTCCGAAAAAAGTCAGTGAAAGAAGTCTTGCAAGATTTAACAAACACCCTTCCCATTTATTTATAAAAACCCTCCAATTTTTTTGCTAATACACTTTAAAAAAAAGTCGTTGAGCCAACGTGTTCATATGTATGGAAATATGTATGGAAATATGTGAAAAAACAATGAAAATTCTTTTAAAAGTTTTGCCATACATTTTATAAAAACGTCCGACTCCAAGTAGGAGAAACAGGCTGCCTATATGCAAGGCGCAATAAATAAAATAAAAAAGTCAACGAATGTTTTCATGTGTATAGAAAAATCTTTTTTCAAAAAACAATAAAAATTCTTTAAAACTTTTTGCCATACATTTCAAAAAAACATATCTCCTAGGCTGGTGTCTTCCCCCCCCACCCCTCTCACCCCTTCAGAGGAGAGGTAGGCTTGTTGGCTATATAAGTAAGAAACTCTATTGGGCTGGTTGGGTGGGGAGGTGGATGGTCATCATGAAACATCTCTAATATATATCTAGTTGTATATATATAAGAATCATCTAATAGATAAGAGATGTTTCATGAAACATCTCTAATATATATCTAGTTGTATATATATAAGAATCATCTAACATCATGAAACATCTCTAATATATATCTAGTTGTATATATATAAGAATCATCTAATAGATAAGAGATGTTTCATGAAACATCTCTAATATATATCTAGTTGTATATATATAAGAATCATCTAATAGATAAGAGATGTTTCATGATAAGAGATGTTTCATGAATTGTTTAGATGAAACATCTCTAATATATATCTAGTTGTATATATATAAGAATCATCTAATAGATAAGAGATGTTTCATGAAACATCTCTAATATATATCTAGTTGTATATATATAAGAATCATCTAATAGATAAGAGATGTTTCATGATAAGAGATGTTTCATGAATTGTTTAGATGAAACATCTCTAATATATATCTAGTTGTATATATATAAGAATCATCTAATAGATAAGAGATGTTTCATGAAACATCTCTAATATATATCTAGTTGTATATATATAAGAATCATCTAATAGATAAGAGATGTTTCATGATAAGAGATGTTTCATGAATTGTTTAGATGAAACATCTCTAATATATATCTAGTTGTATATATATAAGAATCATCTAATAGATAAGAGATGTTTCATGAAACATCTCTAATATATATCTAGTTGTATATATATAAGAATCATCTAATAGATAAGAGATGTTTCATGATGACCATCCACCTCCCCAACCGACCAGCCCAATAGAGTTTCTTACTTATATAGCCAACAAGCCTACCTCTCCTCTGAAGGGGTGAGAGGGGTGGGGGGTGGGAAGACACCAGCCTAAGAGATATATGTTTTTTTAAAATGTATGGCAAAAAGTTTTAAAGAATTTTTATTGTTTTTTGAAAAAAGATTTTTCTATACACATGAAAACATTCGTTGACTTTTTTATTTTTTTTATTGCGCCTTGCATATAGGCAGCCTGTTTCTCCTACTTGGAGTCGGACGTTTTTGTAAAATGTATAGCAAAACTTTTAAAAGAATTTTCATTGTTTTTTCATATTTCCATATATATGAACACATTGGTTCATTTAATTTTCAACAGACTAGTAGTCAGACTTTATTGTAAAATGTATGACAAAAAGTTTTTAAAGAAATTTCATTGGTTTTTCATAAAACATTTGTCTATACACATGTAAACATTTGTTGAGTTGACCAGCCTAGAAGCCATGATTTTTTAATTGACTGAATAATCAATAAATCTTTAACAATATTTCTATATGAAGTATTTTGTATAATTTTGATTTTTTTATATTTTTGGCCGCAATTACTTGCATCTTAAGTTGCGTTCCTTATAGAAAAATTTCTTGGTTATGTTACAACCTAACATTACATATATATATAAGTTAAATTGAATTTTTGTTTATATTAAATTTTATGCATTTTTCAATTAATTAAAATCATTTTTTGTAAAAATATGAATTGATACAAGAGACGTTTGGATATTTAAGGTAAGGTACCAAAAGTCAGAAAGAAAGTAGAGAAACAAGAAAAATCATAAAAATACAGCAATAAAGTAAAAACAAAAAATAGATCGGCCTAACAGGTGAAATTGAACATTTTTCAATTAAATAAGAATTTAGAGATAGAAAGAGATTTTTTAGTATATAAGATTGTGAAGTGATAGCAAAAAATGTTTAAAAGAAAGGAAATCATAACTAAATAGGAGAGATGAGGTCTCCATTATTATTATTTATTATTATATATCTAATAAATAAAACCGAAATGATGATGGTGGTGATAAGAAAATGAATGTTGAAATTAATAATACCAAAAAGGTTCATGGTAAGTGAATTAAGTTTATTTGATATTATAATAATTTATTTTAATTAAGAAATTAATAAATTTTATAACAAGATAGTGAAAGATGAGGAAATGAAATTTTAATTTTTTATTTCGATTTATTTCCATTTAATAAGTTAAATAAAATAAGGGTTCATGTTACTTATCTTTTGATGTTTGCAGATACAATATGGAGAACAGACAAATATAATTGGAATGAAGAAAAAATTAGAAAAAAGGGAAAAATACACATATAATTAGAAAATATTATTCTATATTTCATTGAATCCAATAATCAAAATATATGTAATTCTATGTATTTCAATAGGCCTGTATGCTTATGATGTAATAGAAATATTAAAAATAAAATTACATTCAATCTGGAGACTAGAATTGTTATCCATGAGTATTCGATTGGAGATGTTGGTTCCTTGAGAGTTCTTGTCAAAATGAGTCCTCGAAAGATCTCACTTCAGCTTAAATAGAAAAAAGATAATATTACATTTCTAATCCGATAATTGTCCTCTTTTGTTATTGAAAAAAATAAAATAATTTGAAAAGAAATCAATTTATTATTTTAATAATAGCAAATATTAAATGTCAATCAATTATACTTGTATATCCATTATTTTAATACTAATTCATTTGAAATTGGATTTCTTTTTATATTATGTTATATTATATAAATTCTTTATTTTTTATATATCTATTAAATTGTCTTTTTTATTAAACACTTCTTAATTGAATAAATACAAAAATAATTTAGATATTATATATTATTTAAAGTATTATTATATTTGAATCGTTGCAAACTAAAAGGATTATTGGCGATTTTTTGACGGTTTATTTATATAAAAACATTAATTAATCTGTCTATTATGTTTTTAGTTCCAGAAATAAGTGTATTAGCGGAATAACTATAAATTATAAATTTTTAAATATTTTAACTTTCAATTTAAAAGGAAAACATTTTTCCAACATGGTTTTTGAAAAAATTCTATTTCTAAAATCATCTCTGGAATTTATTTTATTTTTTTCTTTAAAGTGGATTCAAATTATTTAAATATTTAAATTAATTAATAATAAACAAAGAGTTATGTTTTGAAAAATATTTTCTTTCAAAGTTTCAAATTAAAGTTATTCTTACAAATTTATTTAGTTTTTTATTATATTAATGAGATTTGAGAATTGAGATTTTATATTATATTTTTTATACATAAAAAAAAAATTTATACTTAACGAAAATTGATCTAATTGTGTTTTTTAATTTTTTCAGCAAGATAACTCCATACATCAATGAGAAAGAAGAAAAAGAAGGGAAGATGAGATCTTTCAAGAAATATCCATCAATTTATTTTTATGTATTTATTTATTGTATTTATTGTATTTGTTATTGTATTTATATTGTCATTATTTATATATAATTATAATATGTAATTTGCTTTAATTTTTGAAAAACTACAAATAAAAAAATACAAATGTAAATAATTATGATGTTTTTATTTGAAGTTAAATTTCCTATCCTTTCCTTTTATTTTCTATTCATCATATATATATCAATTGAATTTTTTATTCCTATTTTCCTCACCTTTTCAATATCCAATCATCATTGGTTAAATTCTAAATAAATTATGCTAGAAAAATAAAAATAGCATATAGAATAGATAGAATAAATAAAAGTTATAGACAGATAGATAGATAGGAATAAAAAAAATGTGTCTTATTAATCTAAATATAATAATTAAATATAAAAATGAAAATCTCATCTTTCATTTTTATTATTAATTATTAGATATCTAAAAAGAAGAAGTGAGATGCTGATAAGAAAATGTAGGATGATTGTGTTTTTAATACAAGGTTCATGGGAGATTTCAATTCTTCTTTTTTCTACACAACCCTGTTTAAATAAAAAACAAAATTTGATTAAAAAATATCGATGTGTATAATATATTAACTTATAAATATAAATAAAACAAGGATAATCTAGAAATAAAAATTTTGAGTAAGAGAGTGAGAGAGAGAAAGAGATAAATATTATAGATGAGATAAACATTTTTATTATTATATACTAAATTAATTGATATTATAAAAAATAGAAATTAAATAATATTTTAATAAATTAAGAAAACATACATAAAGATGCTGAGACAACAGAGAATCAGAAGGAAGGGGTAATTAATAATAATAAATATCGTATAAGTAAATAAAATTGAAATAGTGAAATAGGATATAAATATTATTTAATGATTCGAAGTAAAACTTATTTGAAATTAGATGAAATATTTAGACATTTTTTCAACAAAATTTTAAAGTTTTTCTAAAATCATCTCTACAATTTATTTTATTTTTCTTGAAAGTCCATTCAAATTATTTAAATATTTAAATTAAATAATAATAAAGTAAGAGATACATTTTCATAAGTATTTTCTCTCAATTAAAGTTATAATTATTATTACTATTTCATTCATAGGTTTTTGATTGGAGATGTTGCTCCCTTGGCATTTCATATTAAAGTGACTCTGTGAAAGGCCCCACTTCATCTAATATAGCAAAAAGTTAATATATTAATATTACAATTCTAATCTGATAATTATCCTATTTTATGAAAATAAACAAAAATTTATTATTAAATTATTTCAAAACATTTATATTTTTATATTAAATTTTTTTTAAATTCCAAAAAAAAATAAAAATAATCAAAAAAATATTGAATAATATTTTATTTCTAATAATGATGTCTCAACCTTACTCTCTATCTTAATATATAAATATGAACGAGATAAAAAACATTTATACTACATAATTTAAAAAAAAAATTCTATTTCAATTAATATAAAAAAGATAAAAAAAAAAAAGATTTTCTAACACATCTTAACAATTTATTATATATTCAATTTAAAGTGAATTTCAATTATTTTAATATTTAAATTAAACAATAATAAATAAAGAGTTATTTTTACATAATTATTCTTTTCAATTAAAGTTATTATTGTTATTATTATTTATCTTTCTAAAGTATAAACATATGATTCAAATGAGACTATAATTGGAATATATTATATAGGAGATGTTTCATACTTGACAATTCTTGTTAAAGTGACTCTGTGAAATCCTCACCCCAGCTTAAATAGAAAAAAAAAACTATTCATATTAAAAATCTAATCGGGTAATTACTTCTTTTGTTAAACAAAAAAATAAAATATAATTATAATTAATTATTATATTGGAATATTACTATTTAATAATATTTTATTTAGTTTTATTAAGGGTAAGTTTTATTATTTTCTTTAATATCCTATTAGTTGTAAGCATTACAAAAATTAATGATAATAATAATATTAATACTATTAATATTTCAAAATAAATGCACCAGTAACCTTAGTTTCCTATCTCCAAGGGACTAAGTAAACAATGAATATTTCTTTAATTAATGTTTTTTTGGCAATTAGACAAAATTCTATATAAAAATATAAATTTTTTTAAATAATTTAAAAAAAAAAATTAAAAAATTTTGTTGGGAATGTTTTATTTTTTCAATGGAAAGTTGAAAATTAAGGGTTGAAATTTACCCTGAAGGAATTGGAATTTTAAAAAAATGAAAAAACCATTGTTCAATATAAGGACCTAGATAAGATTGAACTATAGATAATGAAATTAATTAAATTATTTCTAAGTGAAATTTTAATAAATTGAAAAAAGGGTGTTTTTCTAAGAAAAAACCTATTTACGGGCGAGTTAGAGCAAAATGGATGAAATTTTTATCCCCCCTATACATACACTCCCTATAAGAAAAATCAATTAAAACAATATCCCATCATAAAAAATAGGGGTTGATTGTTATAAAATTTCATAAATTTTTTTTATAGTCATATTTTACTTTGCCCCTTGGAGTTAGGCAATTAGCATTTCGGCTGCACGCGCCCAATTACCACCCACTTTCCACCCCCTTTTCATATTTATCATTATAATTTCTATATTCTTCATCCAATTTCAAGCAAATTTGAGATATATACATAATATACAATTTTCAATCAAATGGATATGTTTATTGAGAGGGAAAATAATTAATTAAACCTATGATTGTGTTAGTAGTAATTACTTTTAATAATTATTTAATCATTGAATGTGCTATTTTATTCGGTTTTATACTTTTAATAAGATTTGTGCTATATTTATAAGATGATAGCCTACGTACTTATTCTATAGTATACATGATATCTCTTGATTGAGGCCACCACTTCTGGAGCTGTTGTTGCAACGACATTTCAACTCCAACTGAGTGTTTTGGATATCTTTTAAGTCATCTGTAATAGAAAAAGAATTTATCGACTCCTATTAGAACACTAATCTGATAATTATTCTTCTCTTTTATTATAGAAAAATAGATTTTTTTTTTTATTTATTAAATATTGAGCAAATTTGAGATACATACATAATATACAATTTTCAATCATATAAATTGTGATTTTATGATCGGATATTGTTTTAATTGATATTTCTTACAGTTATCATAACATGTTGTAATTCCATTTAAGAGACAGGAAATTCAAAAAATCAAGGAGTTATTGACCTGCTCTCGTATTATTATTTTTTTTTTTTATTATGATAAATTATTAATTTAGATTTTTTGACTTTAATTGAATATATTGAATTTATGTTAAATTCTTGTTTTCTTTTTTTTTAATATAATTTAATAAATTAAATGTAATAATTTATACTTTAATAAAGTGTAAACTATATCTTTAGAAAAATAATTTATTATTTCAAATTACCACAATGAATTTAAAATACTAGTACTTCATGACAACAAATTATTAAGTTAAAGTTCCAAGCACTTTCTTTTCAATCATAAGTTTAGTAGGTGACTTTGATTACAATCTTTGCGTAAAACACGATCTCAATGTCTTCACTGAGATTTCTAACAGGTAAACGAACCCCTGCAATATCATTATTATAAATAGAGATTTCTAGATATCTAGTTTTATTTTATTCATCAATTAACACGTTTATTAAAAATTCAATCGTTTTAGTCATCTGATTCTGACTCACGCGGAAATGATTCATATGGGAATTCTGATCGGTATGAATTGTCTGATTTTGAAAGGGAGAGAATTCCGCATGCATTGTTTCTTCTAAGAGATTGATAATTCATATTGCTGTAAAATATGAAAATGGATTGATTCATAGTCTAAGACACAAGCTAACGTTTCTTCGATGGTGAAATATGGAAATAGACTGAACACCAAAATATCTAACCAAGGATGGGAATGTATGAAAAAATAAAAAATAAATAAAACATACCTGTAACTAAAGTATTTTTATTAATACTTTTTTCACTCGACGGTTCTTTGTTCACTTCAGGTGCAATCGTCAGATGGTGTGAAGTTTTATTCCATTTGGTGGGGTAAAGGTCCGCATCTGAAAGATTTTATTTAAATGCGTCTACTCTTATGTTACTGATTTGAAAATTAAAAAATCACGTAAGGTGGTTAACATAACACGCTTCAACCAATATTGTATTTTTCATAACAAGGTTAAAAAATAATCCCATTTAAAAATTGCGGATCTTTGACCCAACTTACTCAACATCTTATATATAAAATTCTCGTGTCACAAAACTTTGAAAAAATACTCCTCCGAAACGGCTGGACCGATTCTTATGAAATTTTTTATGTATATTCAGTAGGTCTCAGGGCATGTCAGACTTCCTTTATAAAACCACTAATTGGTAAGGTGTGTCCAGGGGGTGGAATTTAAATAAAATTAGTTTAGTTACAATGCTAGATGCTGGTGGCGATAATATGACATCTATATAAATTCTAATAGGGAACTTGAAAAACAGGAATTGTTCATAGGTGTGCGGGCTAGGGCGTTATCTTATGACTTTGCACCCTCAGTTCGAAACTCGCAAAGGCACATTTTTTTCTTTAAGTATTATATATTTTTTTTACAAATTTATTAATTTTCATTATTATTATTTTAATATTTTATTAAATTAAGTTTTATTATTAAATTTTATTTTATTAAATTAATAATTATGTAAATTAATTTTTTGTGGATAAATAAACATATATAAAAAACTATATGATTAATTGAAATATTGTAAATATTAGAAAAATAAAAATAAAAATATAAATATTAAAAACATCTATTTTATTGTATTCTTTGCGCTACTAAATGACAACATGTTTATATCAAATTTTTAAAAATTAATTTCTGCAGTTATTAATTAGATATTATTAAAATTTATAGTCTATGAACAGAAATGAAAAATTATAAAGTCACCTTTGGATTCTAGAGAACATGAAACGCGAATATACGCAAAAAAATTTAAATTCTGAGCAATGTGTAGATAAAAATTTTTTTATATATATATTGATATTTATAATATCTCAATTGATCTTATTGGTCTTTTAAACTTTGAAAACATTCACATTACGGCTATAATTTAATACTATTAATTTTTAAGATTATGTGAGTAAATCATTTTAATTAAGAAAATTTGATCTCATAATTGGATTTTCACGTAAGATTTTAATATATATTTTTTAATATTATTTTTATAGTAGTTTAGTGTTATGCTAATTTCTTTATATTTTATTTTTATTTTGTTTACTTTGTTTTTTTTTAAATAAATTAATAACATTTAAAGTAGCATAAAAAAATTAATCCTAGCAGGAAAAGTGATGGGGTTTGAAATTAATAGTGATAAGACAAAATAATTAGTATCAGAGAGAATAATATTTACAAAGAATTTAAATCGAGGTTGCAATCGGGAAATTATTATCAAAGGGGATCAAAATTAAAATATATAAAACAATTATTTTATCTGTTGTATTATATGGGTGGGAGGCATGGTCTATAACCCTGGGAGATGAGAGTAGATTCAGAGTATTTGAGAATAGGATTCTTCCCCCCATTTATTGGCCAAAGAAAGATGAGGACACCGGGGTATGGCGGAGACTGCATAACAAGGAATTGCATGACCTCTACTATGCATCTCTAGATATAGGTCATAAAATAGAGAAGGCTGGGATCGGCAGGGCACATGGTTAGAATGGGAGAGGAAAAATATATTGGTGGGGAGTTCGATTGGAAAACATCCGTTTGGAAGGCCAATTGTGAACAGGGTGGACAATGTAGGAAGGAACGTATGAGAGATGGGACAGGGTAGGAGTTAGATGGTTATAGCTCAGAATAGGGACACACGGGGGGTACAGGGGGCGGAGCCCCCGTCTAGGTGTGGAGAGCGCCGAAGGCTCTCGGAGCAGCTAGTATATATATATTATATATATATATATATTATGAGAAGTCTTCTTTTCTGGATTAATTTCACGTTTTATTCTGATATTTGAGTCTGGACGTTTTTACGCCCTTTTTGGCGCCATTTCCGACAGAGTTTTTTTTAGGAAGGTCTGAGTTTTAATCTAAGTGACCAAGAGTCAATTATTATTAAGTTTAATGGGTGGGTGAGAATTCAATGTTTCTGTTCATCAGCTTTTTGTGGACTTCAAATTTGTCTTGTGGGTAGTAAAGGATGAGAGTAAGATGCGGGAATCAATTGTCAGAAACTTTCGAAATTCGAAATGGGTTAAAACAAGGAGACGCATTATCACCAATTTTATTTAATTTAGTTCTGGAATATGCAATTAGACAAATTGGGGAAAAAACAAAAACACGTCAGGCTCGTACGACAGCCCGATCAAAGATTACCCACCCATTCAACTCAATCTTCTAAAATTGACTCTTAGTCAAAACGGTGAAATTTCACAATAAATTATAAAAAATTATCCGGACATGACTTTCCATAACCAAATAATAATAATAACTTTCACGAAAAACTAAATGAATATCTCTCTCTCTACGAGTATATATATATATATATATATTATATATAAATTGAAATTATAAATTTAATTCTGGAATAAATGACAGGTATAAATTTGTATTATTATTGAGGAGAGTTAAATACTAATAACTGTATTAAGAATTTTAGAATAATATATGTATAATATATCCAAGTGCACATATATACTCAATAATTTGAGGATCATTTTTAATTCCATTGATTAAATTATTTATTATAATAATATAATAAAGGTAGAATTCAATAAATACATTTTAAAGACAATCTAATTGATAAATATTAAATGGATAAATGAAATTAAGCAGAATAAAAATATTCCTAAAAGAGACCTTTTCTATTTTCTTTTCTAAATGCACCATTTTTTTTTTTTGGAATCGCACCTGCTTGAGTACCAGTATTTTTATAAATAAATAAAAAAATAATTATCCGAATAATTTAGTCAATTTGAAAAACTTTCTATAATAAAACTTAAAAACAAAATATGATTCTTAAAAGGATAATTTTATCAAATAATATATATAAATTTACCATAATTATTGAATAAATCAATTATAATTTATATAAAATATACATACAAAAGACAGACATAATCAACCACAATCAATCAAATAAATATATAATTTAGATTCTTATTTTTATATTCTTTCACTTGATGTAATATTAATTGATAAGGTACTTTAAATAAATAAATCTCAAGATGAGATGTTGTTATATCTTATTTTTGATCATTTTCATCATTTTCATTTTCTTTTTTTGATATATTTTGAGGCAATTGGATACAAAACAAAAATATAAAGACAACAATTGTAATATAAAAGAAGCAATGTCAACGAACAAATAGGTATATAATATAAAATTGAATAAGATATAATTATTTTTCAATTATTCCTATGGAATATTGCATTAATAAATTGTATATACATTGATTGATTCGTTGTCATCTTTGGTCGGATGATATGTAATTTTATTATTATAAGTTTTGTTATAAAAACATTTTCAAATATTTTATGAAGATGTTCAAGAATTATATTTAAGTCAGTGGTGGTTGTTTTTTTTTTTTCATTTTTCTATCTTGGAAAAAGGAAACATTATTTATTTTTTTTTTAATTTTTCTTCCATTTTTTTGAAATAAAACAGTCCTGGTTTCTTCAGTTTTTATGATGATGTTTTTGGCTTGTAGTGATTTGGAAAATTAACAAAAGAAAAAAAAAAAATTTAAAAAGGTCTAAACTAAAAAAAAAAAATATTTTTCTTTATTTCATTTATATTTAAGTTTGATATATTTTTATTGATAACAGAAACTATCTTTTGATTACTTGGTAATAATGAAACTGTCTCTACTATTTGTAAAAAAATAAAATAAAGACAATTAAATATTATTAATTAGAAAGAAATATTAAAAGAATAAAAATAATTAGAAAAAAAATCAAATGCAATTAGGTTTGTCAGTAAAGAAAATCCTTTTATATATATATATATATATATATATATATGTTTTAAATTTCCGTGAATTTTATTATTATTATTATTATTATCAGATTTATCCGAGACATGTTCACGTATTTTTATGAGATTGTTTTCTCGACATTTCGGCACCCATTTTGGTGCCATTTTCAAGAGGTTATTTAGGTGGGAATATTTTTGGGATTCTGGGTCTTAGTCCTGTGATAGTGGCCAAGATTCTTCGGAGCTCCACAGCAACGCAGTGAGTACAAAAAACCACCCAACCTATCAACTCAAAATCCCGATATCGACTCTTGGTCACACAGACTAAGACCCAGAATCCCAAAAATATTTCCACCTAAATAATCTCTTGAAAATGGCGTCAAAATGGGTGCCGAAACGTCGAAAAAACAATCTCACAAAAATACGTGAATATACCCCGGATAAATTTGATAATAATAATAATAATAATAATAAAATATATATATATTATAATCTTAATTTTTATTAAATAGAATTGATTAGGAATTGTGCACACCACCTTGAATAGATTTAGAGAATAAATTTACAATGAACTCATCAAATATATATGCTTAAAGATTCCATACAATTACTTGTATTTTAGAATATTTAATGTAAAATCCATATTAGCCAAGCGAATTCAGAGTTATTCATACAATGTGTATGGATTTGTGATTTTGGTTGGGTGGGGGAGGGGAGGGGGGAAATTGGTTATGATTATGAATCCGAATATCCCTAAGAGATTTCATGTTAATTTACCGGAACTGATTTAAATAAATAAATGGAAGGAATAACAATAATTTATTTTAACAGAAAAGGTATTAATTAATTAAATTACTACAGAAATTAAAAAAAAAACAAAACAAAAAAGTTTTAGAATATTTGGTCCCACATCATCCGAGAAAAATTCAAGTTTAATTATAAAGTTTGAAACGTTTTTGTTTTTTTTTAGCAATGTAATTATAGTTGAAATGAAATAGGCATTTCCCAACATTTAAAATCACACTTATTTGAAATGAAAAATTACGAAAATATAAAAATAAGCATTTTTCTTAAATGCATGAATATAATATATCATATATATATACATACATATATATATATATATATATATATATATTGTATATATATATATTATTTAGAATAGATTTTTTTTTATCTATTTTTATTTTATTATTTATTGTTTTATAAATATTTTTCTTTTACAAAATATATGCATAAAGAGCCCAAACAAAATTAATTACAAGTTAAAATTATTTTTATTTTATTTGTATTAGAAAAATAATTATTTATAATTAATAAATTTCTACTTGCTAATTAAACAAAGAAATTAAAATTGGACAATATATACAGATAGATACAAGTTGAGATTCAAAAATTCGACAAAATTTGATATTATGTATCGTTTTTTTATTCTTTTTTTTTTTTTGTTCAAAATTGCCAATTTTCAATATGCTTATATTTATTCCTTTAAATTCATGATGCCGAATTTTTTCAAATATCATCCTGTATTATATCTATAATTATACTAAATAATTTTTAATTTTATTATAAAATTTATTTTTTCCCAGGGTTTTTTTTCTTTTATTATTGGTTAAATATATGCATAATTGTGAATTCTACTTTTTAAGATAAAGAATGAAGAATGCATATTTTTTTTTTTTGTTACTGAAATATTTGATAAAAACTCAAATCATTTTAATTATATGTAGTACTAATATTTTGTATTTTTTTTAAATATTTCGTCCGTTTACTTCATGTTAATCATGTTAATATTATTGATTTTATTTTTTTTCATTTATTCTACTCTTCTACACTCTATTTAATTTATTAATGAACAGGATCGACCTGAGCTTGCTTCATAATTTATGCAAAATTTATATTGCTCTTCCATATTTAGTCAGATCAGTTCATAATCATTTGCTTAGTTAAATGTATTATACAAACAATTAAAGTAGATTCCAAAAATTTTATATTTAAAAAAAATATATAAACATTATGTATTTTATCCTTTCATCTTCCTTCCATCAACCCTTCCTCTTTAAATCATTGCTAGTTGTTTTTTTGTTTTTTTGAGAAACTGTTGGCCGACCCTGTTAATGAATTTTCTATACTCTTTGTACTTGAAGATGAAAGTTCTGTAATTAATTTAAATGAATTATTAAAATTGAGATATTTTTAGTTAATTGATAATATACTTTTTCATGATAATTGTAAAATTCTAGTTAAAATTATATATATATATATATTTAGATAGTTATAATTAATTTTTAAATAGATATAACGTTTCTATAAAATTGAGTAGATTTCTTTTTATAAGTGTTGACCAAATCGACCATTCAGCCTTTCATATGAGTTTTTATTTATTTATTTATTTATTTATTTATTTTATTTTTTTTAAATATTAGTTTTGAAAGCTTAAATTAGAATTTTGTATAATTCAAAATCTGATATATCAATATAAAATCTGTATATATAAAAGTTTGAGAATTTAATTATATATTTTTGATATACTAGTCTTTCTTTCTCTTTCTCTCTCTCTCTTTCACACATACATATACATACAGACACACACATCAACTTATACCACTCTTTTTTTTCTCCATCATTGATCATTTTAATATATCTATGCAAGTATAGATACATATAGATATTCAATATAACAATATGGCACTTATTTACATGTTTCCTTTTTTTTTGGAAAATGCCACGATCAATTTTGATCATATATGTATTTAGTAATATAAAAGAACTAAGATATATTATATATATATATATATATATATATTTCTATGTAATATATAGAAAACATGTCTTATATTTATAACATAATAAGTTAACATTAATAAATTATTTATTTTTAATTCATATAATATTTATTTGTCAAGTGAATTATTCTAGCTAAGCGATAATTTAGCATTATACTAAACATTTTTTTTTCTCTTTAATATTTTTCCTTTTTCTCTATATATATATTTATTATTACCAAATAAATTTTCTAAAATATTTCTTTCTTTAGGCACAGATTTATTCTATTTTCTAAGATAATAAAGTTTTTTTTTTTTTTTTTATTCTAAATCTTAGATTGTTTTTGTTTATTTATTTATTTATTTGTTTTTTTTAAGTTTTTTTTCATTTTTTTTACATTTATATTTACATATATGTTTTTATTTTATTTTTTTTTTTTTTAATTATTTTTATATAATTTATATAATGATAACTATTAAAAAGAGATTCTGAAAATGACCTTCTGAAAACTTTCATATACTTCATTTTATAATATGGATAGAAAGAATGTCTCAAATTCGTCTTTTCTCTGAAATAGAGAGAGAACGTATCATTTTCAGGCACGATTGTTAATTAAATATAGAAACTCTAAAAAATAAATAAATCCACTTCTTTATATGGGAACTACAATAATCTTTTAATATAATTATATATTATTTATTTTCTTTAAATAATTATACTAGTCTTATATTTTGGAAATATTTTTTTTTTCGAATAAATCTTAATATTAATATTAATAACAAATAATATATAATAATTAATAATAGTAGATATTTTTTAGATATAAAAAAGAAACTGTGGATTGTGAAACAACCATCAAGATAACTTTTGTTATTTATAAAAGAAAAAAAAATGCTAATTGTTTCAGGGATTTGGATGAAACTTTAGTGGATTCCTTGTTTAATTTGAAAGAAACTATTTTTATAAAATTTTTCTCGGCCTTTTCTAGATAAACATTATTCAAATTTGCATATAAATCCATTGATATTCTTTTTAGTTACCATGTTTTATTCATTTGACCAGCAGAGTGCTCCACTAATTTTCTGTTTTTATAAGTTCGGTTTAGATAAATAAAAATTAAAAAATTAATTAATTTAATAATTTTCCTATATCCAAACCGAACTGAAACAAACCGAAAATTAATAAATAAGTGGATAATTAGTGAATTAGTCAATAAAACATTACTAAGGACTGGACATTTCGACATTTCATAACCAGTTAATCTGTCTAACTTAAAAAATCTTTAATTATCTCGTAAAGGGGCGGATTTAGGCCTAGGCAGAATAGGAAACTGCTTAGGGCCCGTAATTTCAGGAGCCCGTAAAAGGGTTGAAAAAAATCGTGAATTTTTTCACTTTTGCGATAAGACTTTTAAAATTTTTTCAAAATGGTTCTAAAAAAAAAAAAATTAAAATGATTTTTGCGAACAGACTGTTAAATATTTTCGACTTTTTTTTGAAATTTTTTCACTAATAATTTTTTTAAATGAAAAATAAACTAAATAATAGATTTTATGTTATTTTATGGGTGGGGGGCCGGAATTCTGTCTTGGCCCGAAAATTCCTTAATCTGGCAGTGATCTCGCAAACTAATATTGAAGAGATCGAGAAATATTGCATAAAGCAAGTTTTTTGGAATTAAAAAAGGAATCCACTAGCAAAGTTTCATTCGAATCAGGAATTCGCATTTCCCATTTTGTTAACAATTACCGAAAAAATAAAACATTTGTTTATCAAAATTTGAGATGCTGAATCATAAAAAAAAATATATGTTTTGTTGAAATAAAATTTTGTATAAACAGCAAATAAGTCTTTGAAAGGTGAAATTTATTATAATAATTTGATAATGACAATTATATCAGGATCGATTGTTTCACAAAAGAAATTAGTAATCTTTTTCCTTAACAAGAAAATATTAATTCTGTAGATGCTTTTAAATAAGTATAATTAAAAAAAAATATATATATTTTCTCAAAATGAGTTGGATTTTTTTTTTTTTTTTTATGAAAATGAATTTTAAACCTTGTTAATGATAAATACTGTCCAATATAATATTTCACCCACATCTACCATTCATACATTCCTCGAACTCATTTACTCATTGGATAAGTCTTTAAACATCACGACCCTTTTTAGGTCCTTTAACAAGCGGGTCCATTCCCTTGGTCCTTCATCTTAAATCAATCTAATTTACATCATTTAAATTATGGAATGGAGTCGTTTTCCCCTTCGACATTTATAATATATAACCCAATCACGGAAATCATTTAGAATCTAGAAAACCTTAAAAATATTTATAGATTTTTCATTTGTTTTGTTTTTTTCCCTCTGCTTTAAAAATATCTGACCATTAATATTATTACACTATTTGTTTAATAAAAATATAATGTATTACGAAATTGTTATTTTATTCTAAAATTAATTAATTTTTAAATTAGTTTCATATGATACAAATGAATTATTTTTCAGTTTGTTTTTTTTTTTATATAGATTCAAATTCATATAATGAATAAATTGAAATATATTAATACATTCAAATTGAAATAGAAAAGTAAATTAACGATAATTGATATAGTATAATTTAAATCAATTTTCTTTTTCGAAATTTATTCTACTGTGATGTATTACGATAAGTTTAAATTGGAAATGTGTCTTTTTTTTGGTAATTGTTTACAATACGGGGATTCAGAAATATGGATGAAACTTTAGATTTGGGTTCCTTGTTTAATTCCAAAGAAACTTTTCTTATAAAATTTTTCTCGGTTTCTTCTAATTTACAAGTTAAACATTATTCAAATTTGCATATAAATCCATTGATATTCTATGTTTTATTCATTTGAGCAGCAGATGGCTGCACAAATTTTCAGTTCGGTTTGGTTATATGAAAATTAAAAAAATATTTAATTAAATTAATTTTCCTATATCCAAACCGAACCGAAAACTAGAAGATACCGAAAAATATTGCATAAGGAAAGTTTTTTTGGAATTAGAAAAGGAATTCACAGGCAAAATTTCATTCAAAACCCTAAAGCTTCCCGTTTTGTAAACAATTACCTTTTTTTTATTTAATATAAATGAAGTCATTATTTTGGTTTGTTTTTATTTTTAAAATTAATTTTAATCAGAATGAACCAAAGGAAACCATATTTTGGGTTTTTATTTTTCTCATACAATTAATATATATCACCATCGATATTATTTCCCATCCCATTTAGACCGAGATGTATTTGTAATAAAATTGATTAATTCCCATTACTTAGCAATAGTCTTTAAAAGGCACGATCAGAGGAATTTCGATTTCAGAGAGCATTACCTAGTTCATTAATATTGCTCTAAGATCATAGGAAGAAATTGAAGTGAAATTGATGTTATTCCCTACAAAAACCATCCATATTATCATACACAAGAAGGATAGATAAAAACGAAAGAGATATACTGGATAAAAATCCAAATTTCTTCCTTCTCGACTGAAATCTTTGATATTCGAATATCATGGGAATTGGAATATATATTTATTTATCGTCCTAAGGAAATCATAACAAAAAGATAGTAAAAAATAGATAACGAGGATAATATCAATATTTGTGAGAAATTGTTGGAATATTATACAAAAAACAAAAAACAAATATTTAGCAACAGTATTAGTAGATTACATTAGATTAGTTAAGCAGAGTTAATAGGTATATATATATATATATATATATATATATATATATTATTTTTATAATATTATTAATATATTATAATTTTGTGTAATTTATTTTGTGGAATTATAAATTTTATAATTTGAAATATTATTTTTTTTTAAATTTTCTTAATTAATTCTATAGAAAATATCTATTGGAAATATATTTGGAATAAGACTAGATTTTTTTGTATTTTTTTTTTATTTTGGACCAACATTCGATTAAACTATCTTACAATTATATTAGTAATACTTGATAATAAATTTTATTTAATTTTCAAAGTTATATTTTGTATAAAGACTTTATTTTTTATAATAAAATGGATCGCATTATAAATTTTAAATTAACTAATAAAATATTTTAAAAATTCCATTGAAAATGTTTAATTATTTATTTTATTTATTTATTTATTTATTTTTTTGAAAATATGGAATTTCATCATTTTTTTTTACTAAAATAAATATTTCCGCTTAGTAAATACGATTTAATTTTAAATTCTTTATTATAAATAGTAGGGATTACTATTAGTAAATAAATCTAAGTGAAATTATTTAAGATTGAAAAATGTGTAATATTATTTCATTATATTTTTCTAAATTTAATTTTAATTTAAAAGAGCTTTTAGTTAGTTAATATATTATATAGCAATAGTTTTGGTCCATAAATTTGGCCACAATCGATTACTAGAGATCGACCTAAGAGATAGATTAATAAAACCATCAAACTCAATTGTGAGTTTCAAGGCCTTAAAATCGTGTAAACTTTTAAAAACATTAATTGAAAAAATTATCTTTCACAATGCATATAATAATATATTATATACTAAATGTACTATTTTCATTCCATAACCACTCGGCATTGATTTATATTTTTTTTTTATATTTTATTTTTAAATCTTTATTTTTTTTTTAATTAATAATCAGAAATTTAAAGATGACATAGAATAAATAATTTAGAGATGTTTAGATTATATTTAACATATAGAAATTGTACTGAAATTATTTTATATCAAGAAAAATAGATAAATATTGAACCGATAAACCCATTTCAAAAATTAAATAGATAATGAACATAGAAACATATCTATTGTTGTTCTCATGCAACCAATATTCAAAATTCAAATGAAATAATTTAATATAATTTTATCAGAATTGGATTATACCACAATTAAATTAGAATTATTAGCAATTTTTAATTCTTTTTATAACGTGTAAAAATAAAACAATTAAAAATTTGATCTGTAAAAAAAAAAAAAAAGATAAAATATTTCAACGAGTGCATACAGTTTTATTTAATATTTAGTTTAGTGTTTGTTCTATTTGGTGTATTTCAATATTCCGATGATAAAATTGACTAAAATTTACTTGTGTAAAAGATATTAGTATAAAAGGTATATCTGTTCTTTTAATATAAAATAGAAGAGAAATGTTTAATTATTTCGATGCAACGTAATTAGGATGCATAAAATTCTAGTTAAAATATTTCGGTAATTTTTGATCATTATTTCTTTTGTTTGATTAAAAAAAAAAATATAAGAAAATTCTAGAATATTTAAATAAAGAAGAAGAAAACATTAATTCAATTTAATTGATATAGGCTAAAATTATAAATATATATATGATAGATAACTTTTTTTTTTTTGTTTATTTATAAGAGAAGATGAATTTTTCGATTTTTCTATGTAAAATTAGAGCTAAATTCAATATGGAATAATGGTTCCAAATTGTTAGAAATGAATCAGGGTATAGAGGAGGAGATCCTGAGGCCATTCTACTTCGGAGATCCATGGAACCATTGTTCTTTGCGGCTGGCGGATCGGGCGGCGCCGGCACCGGGAACCATCGTGCCTCGCGTCGCCCCGTCTCTTCAGCTGCTGGTTGACACTGGTAGTGGCATATTCACGTTGTTCGTTGTTGTTGTGGTGCTTTCCGCTGCACGCAACGGCGTTTCAGGGACAAGATGTGGAGTGCGACTACTAATTGAGGGCAAAATTGGACTCGGAGGCCAGGGATTTGGCACACTGCGTGAATGGGTTAGCATCAAAGGGGAGAGGCCCACAGATGAAGCCGGTACAGGAGGCAATGCAACAGAACTGGGTGTTGGTGATGAGCAAGAAGTTACAGCCGCAGCGGTATCCGGATGTAAAAAGTGACGGCGCTGGTCTAAACGTTCTGTCTGCAGAGCTAAACTCCTGCAAATGAAAAGAAAAAGAATGCATTTATATTCATTTCAACATCACAAATGAATGATGTTAATCGAATTCCAAAAATATATATGATTATTACTCATTAATTGATATCTTATCTTATTATACTAGCAAAAATTGGATATATATATTTGTATTTTTGAAATATTAAACCACTCAAAGGATTTTTTTTTGAAATTCACCCCATGGATAATTTTTATAAAGAAACATCTGGGAATGTTAGGAAGCATTACTATCATATTTATCACAAAATTGCATAAATAATTCCAATTTATATGATGTTAATATATTGTGAGAATTTATCTAATTCTATAATATAATATAAATAATGTAGAGAGTAAAAAGTATTTAAAAATAGATATTTATTTAAATGAAATAAAATTATTTAATTTAGAGAATGAAAATGTAATTATAATCAAAATAACATTCGGTTGGGAATATGGTCAAATCGGGGGTCAAAGTTGAAAATTTCCCATATATTATAACTATAATAATTAATATAATTAATATAATTTATAAATATAATTATAATGATACGATCGAAGATGCGCTGAAAACATCGCTTATTTATAATTTTTATAGTTATAATATATGGGAAATTTTCAACTTTGACCGCCGATTTCACCATGTTCCCAACCGAATTTTAAAAAAACCAAGACCACTTTACAATTACACTTTTTTAAGCTCTACTCGAATCCAAAATCAAAATTTAAAAAATCGAAAATTTTTGCCGACAGACACACAGACATATAGATTAAATAAACGAACTAAAAGTTCGTTGAAAATCGATCTGTATTGGTCTCGGGCTCGAGAAAAATCATCAATGCATGATCTGTTTTTCCACAATTCCGATCGTTTGAGCCGATTGCTTCACGCAAACTTTGTATAACTTCCTTGTAATATTACTTTTTTTTAAGTAAAAAATAGAAGAACACACAAAACTTGACTAACTTTTTCAGTTATTAAAAACAAACTACTAATCCAAAATGGTTGATAATGTCAACATATGAGAAACATATGTGTACCAATATATCGATAATCGAATGTGTACACACCCCGAGAAAATTCAAAATTCACCTTTTCTT
Source organism: Labia minor (assembly GCA_963082975.1). Classification (NCBI taxonomy): domain Eukaryota; kingdom Metazoa; phylum Arthropoda; class Insecta; order Dermaptera; family Spongiphoridae; genus Labia; species Labia minor. The sequence continues at coordinate 18,324,039 of OY720348.1, forward strand.
TTGAGCAGACCTCAAAAATATTAATAATTCAAAATATACTTATATAATGTTATTTACTAACCTGGCTATTAAATCGGGTAGTAAATCTACAGCGTCATGAATAATGCCCAGTTTTTCTTCTAGACTAGTAAGCCTCTCTTCTAAAGAGTCCTGCCGTGTGCTCATGTCCGATACAATTTCATAGACAGTATTTTGTGTCTATATTAGAAAAAAATAATCATTAAAAACAAAGAAAAATAGAAAACATGCATCAATATCTCCTATACTTACTTTGGCCATGTCCGTGATTGTATTTGCATTATCCATTAATTTACGTTGATCCATTTTAACTTTTCTAAGCCTAAAAAAAAGAATACCTATTCAATTAATCCATAGTCCTAAAAAATTAATAAATAATTAATAAATGGATGAAATTCTTTTTAGATGATTAGGATTGAAAAATGGTGTAAATAATGTAAACATTTACATTTGCTATCGCTATAAGATTATTTTCAATGAATTATTTATTACAAATTAACTAATTAAGGTGTATGATTATTCCTCCAATCAAATATTACCATAATTTATTAATTTATGATATTTTAAATCGAAATGAAACGGTCACTTACGCATAGATTGCTAGTAAAAATTTTCTTTGATGTGTGCGCACCCTTCCAGGATTTACCCTCTTAACGAGTCGGGTGTGCTTATAAATGAGCCAAGTCTCTCGCAAAACGTTTGCCGCCGCATTTTTCAACTGGAAACATTTAAAGAACACAAATAAATGTTAGAATAGTGATTTTTAAACCATAAATGGGTATATTAGATATAATCAAAAAAACTTTTAAAGTCAATTCCTATTTAAAATTGATAAAACTAGTTAAAAATTATGATTATTATTTGAAAATTCAATAAAAAAAAATTTTAGTTCGACGAGATTTAATTCAAAAGCATGAAGTTTCGATGCTATGGCAAACGTAGCCATTGCAAGACAAATATATATCCTGCTAAATATCTTATATAAGATAATATTTTTTCTCTCACTGAAATCTATATTTAATTAATTAAAATCTGGATAATTATATAAATTGGTCATCCAGTTAGGGATTTGGATAAAACTTTACCAATGGGTTCCTTTGTTAATTCCAAATAAATTTTTCTTATGTAATTTTTGCGGTTCGCTTCTAGTTTACGAGATAAAAAGGATTAAAGTTTGCATATAAATCCATTGATATTCTATTTAGCTACCATGTTTTATTATTTGACCATCAGAGGGCTCCACTAATTTCCGGGGGGGTTCAGTTGGGAATAGATATAGAAAAATTAAAAAAATAATTTCTCTATATCTGAACCGAAAAAAAACCCGAAAATTAGGAAAAATGAATAATTAGTCAATTATTCAATAAATTATTTCTTAATGACATCTTATTTCGAGGTTCATAATAAGCCAATCTGGCAAACTTTAATAATTTTTATCTCGTAAACTAGAAGCGATCCGCCAAAATTGCATAAGAAAAGTTTATTTGGAATTATAAAAGGAATTCACTGGTAAAGTTTTATCCAAATCCATGACTGATCGACCAGTTTATATAATTACCAAAATTTGTATTTTAAAAACAGTATTAACATTAATTGTCATTAGTTACAAGTTTTAAAAAATGTATTTAAATATGAGTAGATGAATAAAAAACATTTTTTATCTATCTTTCTATTTATGTGGCTCAACGGAACTCGGAAGTTCTTGGTCGCAGTAACCACATTTCTCCAAGTGTCCCTATCCTGAGCCACCTACCCTCTCCCATCTCTCTCACGTCCCTTCTTACACTGTCCACCCAGCTATTTTTTTAACAATTGAAAATTTGTAAAAGATAAATAAATATACATAGGGAAAGTGTGAACTAATAGAGGAAATTGAAAAAAAATTGTTAAAAATAAGAATAGGTGGAGGGTTGTTCGAATTCGCTTCTGGAATGGGTTTATTATTAATTTTTTTTTTTTTCATTTACAAGTTATATTTATTTGTTTGTGAATGATCTCATTGAATTAATCTAATATTTACCTGTACAAGTTAATTTCTCCAAACTGAATTTTAAATATTAACATAGGGATTGAAACCAAATTTTAATTTCTGGGTTTTTTTTTACAGCTTACCCGTTTCGTGAGTTGTGTGTCCATCATAAAGTTATGAACGTGTTTCTCGGCACGAGTAAGTTCGAGCTTTCGGGAGACGACAGCGACCAAGAGAGCTGTGCATCCTGCTCCCTGCACGTAAAAAAATTATAAAATGTATAGAATGGATCGAAATTAGAACACAATCCATCACAACCAAATCAGTAATTGATAATTTATCTTGTAGTCATAAATCGATGGGGGTGGTAAAAAATATTATACAGTGAACGCTCTATATAAGCAACTCATTTGAACCAAAAAAGTTGCTTATAGGAAAAATAGAAGTATAAAAATACTTACCGGCTGGAAAATATTTTCCCTATTTCTTTTACTAACTAAGATCAGAATAGATATAAATAACTATTCTAATTAACAGAAATTAACTTCAATACTGGCAGCACAAAACACAAACATATTTTTTACAATTTGAGGTTATGTTGTTCTGAACAGTTGTCAACTCAAATATAAGTTGCTTATACAGAACAGTTGAACTAACAAAAGTAACTTATAGAGAGGTTGCTTATATAGAGCGTTCACTGTATAATTATTATAGATTTTAGATTTGGTTATTTCGTTTTTGTAGATGTTAAGAATTATTATTGATGTCATTAGTTAATTTCAGAGATGTGGAAAGATGGATGATGAAGAGGTGGCATGTTTATAAGATGAATAAAAATAGCCCTTATATTGATGTTTACACTTTTTAGGCAGTATCAGACATTCTGTTTAAAAATTAAACTACAATGGAATTTTTATTTTTACACAGAGATTTATTATTAACAATTTTAAATTGATTAATACATTTTATAAATTTATTAGAAAATTTTTTCTAAGTATTTAAATTTAAAAAAATTGGACTTTCCCTTATAAGCGAAAGAATTTAATTTGGAAGACATCGATTTTGTTTATTCAATGGAATGTAATAAAAAAAAACCTTTAAATCAATGATCACCAACCAATCTTTCTCTAAAGCTGCCTTTCTTTTTACACAAAAAAAAAAGAAAATTGGCTACGCCCTAGTTATAATTTAATTTCATATATACTCACCTGAAAATAATATAAATTATTTAGGAAATAAATATAATATCTTTATACACATTTTCCTTAATATATATAATATATTTATACATCAATATAATATTTTTTATTTAGGTAAGTAATAATAATTTTTAAAGTAAGAAAAATACAATTCTTCAAAAATAGAAAAGCAAACGATACAGTATAATAATCTTTTTATGATGATTGAACTTCTTTTTTTTAAATATTTTCAAACCGTTCATTGTAAATAAAATTTTGAAACAGAGATGCATGTCTCTGGCCCTCCAAAGAAACGCTTTGAATACAAACAAATTAATTTTTTTTAAATTTTATAGATAATATCTCAAATCCTTTTCAATTATTTCATGTAGTAGATTACATGCTAGTCATTCACGATATTCCGCCTAGACTTTTCAAGATACTTGAATTTATCATTCTTTTGTTACTCTGATTGCTTGTATTCATTCCTGTTCAAACTACAAATCTCTCTATACTTCGGTAATTAGTTATTTAATTGATTTCCTATTCAATTTCTCCACTACAAGTTCTTTCCTTTCATATCTTGTTCAAAGAGTTTTCACGTCTAATAGATCTGTTGAATAAGGCATAAATCATGTTGTTGATTTTGTTTTAGTCATATAGTATGTCCTGGTCCATATTATTTAGTAGTTCATTCATAAGTAGTTCATTCATAAATCCCGTTGAACAAATAACGACTCTCTCCCCAGGGCATTGATGTTCTCTCTCTTCCTAAATTCCTGACTATTTTTTAAGCTATAAAATATGTGGTATGGCCTTTGTTTATCTGTTATACCTCTATTTTGTCTGGAAATTTTAAAGAAAAAGTTTATTATATCAAAAAGGTATAATTTATATAATTTGATATATAGTATGATTTACCGCTATTAATTTTAGAATATCGCTATTTATACATACAGTTGTCATATAATAATAACTTATATTGTTTAAATGCTTTCCCCATATACTGGTAGTTATTGTATCTACATAATAGTAAATTGCTGTTTAGCAAACGCCTCAAAGCTGTCAATAAATAATAATAATATATATATAAAAATTCATATTATCCTACAAATCTTCAGTCGTTGAAAGGTGGTGGTGTTGATAAAATTAAGAGAAGATGATTTTAATTATTCTAATTTTTAACTTAACCAACACACTTCAAAGACTGAACATTAGCATATAATAATAATAACTTAAATATATCAAATTATATATTTATTAGTCAATATATATATATATATATATATATATATTGTCAGCGAGAATCACACCAATCTTAATTAATTAAAGTGACCAGAGAAATAATATCAGTATTTATAAAGACCAAATGTAATAAATTATCCAAAAAATGTGTATACATATTACGAGGACAGGTCAATAAATCTTTAGAATTTCCCGTCTATTAAAGGAAATGGCAACACTGCTCCTGTCAGCAGGCAACTATCAGCTGATTCCTGTCGAAATTTGAACCAGCTGGGTCTTTTAGTTTTTGTTTGACATCCATGAATAGCGGACTACTACGTGATTTGAGAAGAAAATATAAAAAAGTGATTGTTGTGTGCTTATTAAGCATTATTTTTTGCAAAAACAAAAAAACAAAACATCACTGAAACCGAGTTTTTGCGCCGTTTCGTAAACGTGCATGTAACGTGGATCGACCACAACACACCAGAGACCAAACATCAGTCAAAACAGTGGGTTTTTCGGGGTGAATCGGCATCAAAGATGTCCTGGACAAATCCTTTTTTTTTGGAAGGGATAAAAAAAAAATTGGAGAAACGTTGGACGAAGTGTATCGAGCTCAAAGGAGACTACGTTGAAAAATAAAAAAAAACATTTATCCAAAAAAAAACCTGAGTTTCATTCAAAATTTCACGGACTTATTGGCATGCCCTCGTATGTATAACAAGCCGATTGCGTATATACATATACTGTTTGTATAAATAGCCACTTAATTTTATTCAATGTAACTACTCTAAGGACACATAAGTATATTAATAATTTTTGAAGATAATAATTTCATTATTATTCATAACACACACATTCCGAGTAAAAATCATTAAAAATAATTATTAATTTTCAAATCGAATTTAATTTTTTTTTTTTAATTATAATTATTATATTCAAATTAATTAAAAATAATTTTTATCCATTTTATTATTTTCTTAAGAATTTTTATAATCTTTCATTATTTAAGATGAAAGATGTATATAAAAAAATAATTATGTCTATTGCCTTTTTTTGTGTGTGTGTGTGATTTATATTAAAAAAATATTTCTCAATATACATTGATTTGATTTCAAGATTTTTTTTTTTTTATTTTGTAAGTTTTTATGCCTTGACCAAATATGTTAATTAACCAGGTATGTTGTGAGAATAGGTACTCCAAATTGTTTTGTAGATTATCATCTATTAATTAAATAAATAACTCTATTTAAGAAAATATATATATTATATAAATAAAATTTAAAAAATTTAGAAACTAAAAAGTCTATAGAAATGTCAAATAACTGACAATAAACCGTCACAAAATGAACTATATCAAATAATATTAAAAATTATGATTTTTTGCAATATGCAATTTTGGTTCAAACACTAATTATGATTTCTGCCCTCTCCATTCTTCCGATAAATCCAATCACTATACTTTATAATCACAAATATTACACTTTTATTCTTAATGGAATATTATTTTTTTAATGTAAATTTATATGAATTTTATGATCTGAAAAAAAATTGAAATAGTGTATATATGTTCATAAATATATGCATATAGGATATACGAGTAAATAAATAAATTAATTTTATAAGAATTTTTTTTTACATTTGAAAATTCACTTTAATCAGAATAAAAACTTAAATATGAATACGTTTTAAAGATTTGGATATCAATTCAATTTTTATAATTTAAGGTATATATGAAGTATACGAACATTTAATAAAATATATTTTTTTATTTAATTATTAGTTATGTTCTAAGAAATATTTTAGTAAAGATTGTTATTTCAAATCAATTTATAATTTAGAATGAGTTAGTTTTTAATTGACAATGAAATTTAAATTCATTAAAGAAGTAAAATATATAAATACAGTAAACGCTCTATATAAGCAACTCAATAAAAAAGTTTCTTATTTGGAAAAGTTGCCTATAAGGAAAAATTGAATTTAAAGCACATAAATATTAATTAATTAATTAACAGAGCTAAGAAGTCTAGTAACTATTCTAATTAACAGAAATTAACTTCACAGCACAAAACACAAACATATTTCAATAACAGAATGTTTTACAAATTGAGGTTATGTTGTTGTTAACAGTTGACAACTCGAATATTTAGCTTTAAGAAAATAAGTAGCTTGTATAGAATGTTACAATAGAGAGGTTGCTTATATAGAACGTTCACTGTATATAATATGTATATAGATGTATATTAATGAAAGTATATTTTATTTTCAAGTAGTTTGTTATAAACAGTGAAATTCTCTCCTAATGAATGCGTTGAATTAATAAATTAATCAATTAATCAAAGTAACAATATGTAATAATAAATATAATATGTAGTAATAAATGATAGTAAACGGAGACTAACAGCAATTAATGTAATTATGTATGGTTGTGTTTAGTTGGAATAAATAGAAAGAAAAAGCAAATATTCCACACTAAAAGTTAATTAGGATCCGCTAAAGAAGGTGACATCAGAAAGGAGTAACCTTCGTTAACAGATAGCTTCATCGGGACTGCTCACCATGATGCCCGTTGTTACAGCAATTCCTCGACCGCAGTAGGTATTTGGCACGATGTCCCCGAAGCCCACGCTCAGGAAGGTGATGGCGATCAACCACATGGCGTTAAGCAGATTTGCGTGTTCCTCATCATGAAACCTGGATCGCACGGGATGCGATGATCTTACCTCGGTCGATTATTCATTAACCGTATTAAAACAGTTTGAAAATGTTATATATTTTGAAAAGATTTGGCCGCCGCTGCAAATTTTTGCAAGTGCAAATGGATCCACCAGATCAAACCAAAAGTTTGAATTTCACCAAAAATTCGCCCCAAATCCTTCGAAACCTTACCAGATATTGGTAAGAATATTTTTCTTGTTCGAAAATAGAAAAAGAAGAAACTGATAAGGGGCTCGTTATGTGGGCTCCGTCTAAATTCTGAGGATCTACCTAAGATCAACTGCTCTAAGAAACTATTTGGATTCTATTGGTTTCTCCCAGAAATAAATTGGATTAAATAGGATAAATAAGACATCAGGTCCACGGCTCTTCTTAGCGATAGAAATATTCAGTTTCATAACATCGAGACCGCCACTTACCATCATGCCGCATATGAGAGTGATGCCACGACCACAGTATGTATTTGGCACTATGTCGCCGTAGCCTACGCACAGGAATGTGATCGCTATAAGCCACATCGAGTTTAGTAAGTTGGCATGCTCCTCGTCGTGGTACCTGCAACCCAGCGTAATGGAGAGAAGGGGTACTCAGCATAGGCCAGATTGTCCGAAATAAAGTAAACAATGGATATTTAATCCTTAGGTTGGATTGATTCTAGTGATAGAAAGGAAAAAAAAGAGCCTGTGTTCCAACAATCGCACGTATTCTGTCTGAACGGAACGTGCGACGTAGAAACATAGGCATCTACTAAGAACATAAAAAAAAAAAAAAAGAAAACTGAAAAGAAAAATGTTGATTAACTAAGATAAGAAATAAATAATTAGCAAGAGTGTATAAATCAGTAATGTGTAAAATGTATGTAATTTTAATGGAGCTATTATTATAAGTGGTGTGAATAAATAAAGAAGAGAAGAGAGATCATTTGAGGTTGGTATGTCCCTCATTTGGAGAATTTTATATTAAAAAAAGAGAGGCTTTTTTTTTGTTTTTGGCCTAAAGTTCGCTGATATTAACAAATATTGTAAAATTAAAATAACTAATCTTTATATGGAAAATGAACACGGTGAGGACAAAGAACACCGAAAAAACATGCAATAGAAAAACACAACAACAGCATTCAACGGACACCAGAGAGATTAGGAAATTGGTTGGTTCTTTTCTTCCAATATTTAAAAGAAATAAATATATATATATTACCAAAGTGAATAGAATTATGTATAAAATAAAAATAATAATGGCATTCATTATAATTTTACAAAGAAAAAAAAATATATATCAAAATCGCAGGGCGATCACCGAAAAGCCCTTCTAGTCAAAAAAAAAAAAAAACTATTATAATTAATTTTCTATCTTTCATTAAATTTTTAATAGCAATTGGTATGATAGGTATAAAATGAATTTGTTCATTGTCTAATAGTCTGATTTGTGTTTTTGAAAAAAATAAATTATCAGATCAAATTCAATTTAATAAGTGTAAAGTAGCAATTTTATTATTCAATTATAAATTTTAGTACAATTGTGTGTAAAATTAGCTGGAGTGTCTCCACTCGACTATCTCGCAATTTGAATTGATTAAATAACATAATATATTATATTTAAATTAAATTTAATTAATTATAAATTATAAATAATAAATATTAAACCAGCGCATGTTTGGCTTTTTATTGATGGCACCATGGCACGTGTTGGCGCGTGAGATTTGCAGTTTTAAAAAATTAATTCTGGTACTTTCAGCGAGTCAATCAAGCTGAAATTCTATATATAGCAGTTTTATACAATTATTAATCATGTGAAAAATTATCAAACATATATCTTTATTTTTACGGTCACTTTAGAGGAAAAAAAATCAAAACGTTGTAGGTAATGACCCTCTTCCGGTTGAGCTACATTTCTCAAAAGTTGATAGAAAACTATGAATTTTGAATAATGTCCATGTACCAAATTGCATCATTCTAGCTCAAACCGTTTTTGCGTAATCTTGCCTACATACATACACACATACACACACACATACACACACACATACACACACACATACACACACACACACACACAGACATTTTTCTCAACCTTAGTGAAAATGATTCAGGAACCTTCAAAACGTATAAAAACATCAAAATCTCAACATCGAAAATTTTCATGATCGCAATACTATCTCTGGCGAGATAGTAAAAAATTGGAGTGTCTCCACTCGACTATCTCGCAAATTTGAATTGGATTAATTAACATATATTATATTTATAAATTAAATTTAATTAAAAATTAAAATTGATAAATAATATTTATTAAACCAGCGCGTGTTTGGCTTTTTGTTGATGGCACCACGTCACGTGCTGGCGCGTGATTTGCAATGTTAAAAAATTAATTCCGGTACTTTCAACGATTCAATCAAGCTGAAATTCTATATATAGCAGTTTTATACAATTTTTAATCATGTGGAAAAACTATCAAACATATATCTTTATTTTAACGGTCAGTTTAGAGGAAAATAAATGAAAACTTGGTAGGTAATGGTCCTCTTCTGAATGAGTTGATAGAAAACTACGAATTTTGAATAATACCCATGTATTAAATTTCATTATTATAGCTCAAACCGTTTTTGCGTAATCTTGACTACATACACAAATACACCCACACAGACAGATATTTTTCTCAACCTTTGTAAAAATGACTCAGGGACCTTCAAAACGTATCAAAACATCAAAATCTCGACATCGAAAATTTTTGTGATCGCAATACTATCTCTGGCGAGATAGTAAAAAAGCATGATTATACTAGCCATATTTTAAATAATTTTTCATAGTATTAATGATAAGAATAGCTTTATTTTACGATATATATTTAGATAATATTATACAAAAAAATAAGGTCTCCAAAGTAGTGGGGCCGCAAGAAAGTATTGCATTATCCTGTTTGTTGCTTGTTCTCATTTTAAAGCAAACGTTTGTTTACTATATGCGTGTTTCTTTTAATTTAACTCGGGAACAGTTTGTAATAAAGTTAATACTTGTAGTTAAAGTTAAATGAATAGTTGGGTTAGTAATAATAAGTTTTAAACATAAATTACAATAATATAATAATAAAATTCATTTTTAATTCAGGCATATAGGGATAGTTCATTGAATCCGAAACTAGAACAAGAAGAAATAACATGGGACAGTTTCAAAGTATCATTTATACGATTTTAAATGAAAAGTTTAATGAGCGGAATGTCAATAAGATAAGTCAGGAGAATGATTACTAAGCCTATAGAAACACACGAAAAGCATTTTGAAGCAGTAAGCGTTAGGTAGCAGCACGATTCAGTTGAACATTAAGCCAGAGAGCTTGTGAGCGCGTGCTGCCCTCTGTCAGTTATCATATAGAATTAGTTTGAAAGTTGCTGCTCAACTGTATGGTGCTGATACGTAGTGATAGCTGCTTTAAACTTTTTTTCTGTGTGGCCTTAAGCTAAGACTAATGGCAAAGGGTTTATACACTTTTAAATTATATTATCGCTATTAGGAATCGAAAAAAAACGTTCCGAAGCTTCCTTAACAGTTTGTTGGAAATGTCATCACATTTCACATGAATACACTACTTTCACAAATTCTAAAAATAAATTACCGGTAATTATGTAGATAGAAGATAATAATAGGGGAATATTTAAACTCTAAAATAAACTTTTTATATTTCTAAATTAAAAGAGAGACTTTATTTATGTGATAGCGTAAAACACCTCTCTCTCTATATATATTCCTTTTATATTTTGATTTAATTGGCTATCTGACTTTAACTATCCTTCGTAATTACTTAGAAACCTTCGTCCTCAAGTTTCAAACTAGGACAATAAATAAACTTTAATCCACGGTATTGGTCATTTGGAAATTTATAAACTATTAAATTCGAAACATTTTACTACTTATGGAAATCAATTAAGAATAAACGAAATATTTAACCTCAGTAAGAAATTAAAACAAAATAAAATTTATGTATTTTTAAATAGTATCCATCAATGATAATATTATAAAGACAATTAATACTGGTTATTACATATGTGGTAAAAAAATTGTTTCAAAAAAATTGGTTGTCGAAAAATAAAAAAAAAAAATAAAATTAATAAAGCGATTATTTTATTATATTGAGAATGATATAAAGCGTATTCACATTGTTATTTGGGAACAATATTTAACACAAACAAACAATCATTAGTAATTTATGTTACTTTCATTACATTACAAAAATAATTTTTGTTTTTGATATTTTAATTATATTTTAGTTTATGAAAATAATTTTTTAAATTATTATGAATGATTTTAGTTGATTAAAAAAAAATTAAACCATTTAATTAAAAATTATGATCTATATGAACTATATTAGAGGCGTCACAGGGCGGGAGGTAGTGAAGCTAACTCACATTATCGTGGTCCCGGGTTCAAATCCCGGGTCTGGCAAGGGAATTTCTCTAGCAGAGGTTTGTGGGACGGAGTCAACCAAGCCTCCGGGATCAACACTGGGAAGCTAATTGATAAAAAGTAGCGCCTCCGAACAAGAAAATCAAGGTAAAGGTTGATAAGACCCGTTCTACTGATCATAGGACACCTCGTTGATATAACCGATTTGATAGGCATTGTCTTTGCGTAGGACGTACAAAATTCAGATATTTTCTTTTATTAATTATATAAAGTATTAAGTGGAAATTGTAATTTTAAAAAAATATTAAATTCAAATAAATAAATTTTAAATTGAAATGTTCCACTCTGACCTAAGAATATAAATAAATATTCTACCTACTAATGGACAAAAAGTTATTTAATTAATCAAGACAACATTTCAGAAATTGATTAATAGAATATTAAATAATAAAGAAAACTCCAATTGTAATAAAACAAAAAAATATAAAATAAATATGGTGTGATGTAACTTTATGTAATTTTACTTATAGAAATATATATATATATGTATATATATAATACTACTACTAATAATAATTGTTTGATTAAATTAAAAAATAAATAAATTAAAAATAATAGTAAAAAGGATAGAATTTCATTACAATAAATAAATAATTTAATTTCCTGATGGTAACCAATTTAATGGAGAGCACTTAGTTAAGATAACAGGCATATAACTTCAGGAGTAGGGGCAAGAGTTCCCTCTTTATTTTAAACGAATGTGTTTAGGGGCAGCTAGTTAATTTATTCTTATGATCTTTTAAACAACAATCTCAACAATCTTCGTAAATGATAATTAAAGTAACATTAATGTTTTATTTCATTAATGCATTAATAACTCAATTAAAAAAATCCATCTCTTAGTTTGTTTTTAAGGATAGTGATAAAGTCGGAAGGAAATATTCAAGAGTGTGGAGAATATTAATTAATACATAAATATAAACAGAAGTGAAGATGGGAGCATTCCTGGAAAAAGCAGTCAGATAGAAATAAAAATCTCGATATTTAAAAGCCGACGTTTCGAGTACAAGTCGCACTCATCTTCAAAGCAAACAAATTGTTAAAATTATGTACAGATGTTGTGATACTTAATATTTATCTCATTCTTATACATGTTACTATCAGGGTTGCTATAATATGTGTAGCCAAAAATACAAAATAAACCATACTGTTTGGATATGGAATCCATAAGTTTAATTTATGTTACCATTCTTAGTTATACATATTATAATAACATGTATAAAAATGAGATAATACAGAGTACCACAACATTTGTAAGAAATTTTAACAATTTGTTTGCCTTGAAGATGAGTGCGACTTGTACTCGAAACGTCGGCATCTAAATATAGTCTTTTATTTATAATTGGCTACTTTCCCCGGTAAGGCTTCTGTCTATGGTTCTGATAATATAGATCTATCAATCACAAGATATCTATAAATATAAGATTTTAATAGGAAAAAATACAATTTAATTTCGTATTTTAAAAAATATATTTAAAAAGAATAATTATATAAGATTATAATTTTTTTTTTTTAAATTATTTTTTCCACCTTGTTTTTGGTTTGAAATTTTTCTTTATATTTATATTTAATGTTTTTTTTATTGAAATGTGATATTAATTCAATATAATGTAAAATTTTTTCTTATTTTAAAATCGCTATTTACGTCCTGCTCCTATTTCGATAAAATTTATAGGGATATTTAAATAATTAATTTCTGGGATTATTATAATACTAATTAAATTTGTTCTAGTCGGTGTTTGGAATGTTATATAACATTAAAAAATGAGTTATTCCAACAGGCGGATGGCTCAAATAAAAAAAAAAATAAAGAAAAAAAAACTGAAACTGAATTCTTCTCATTATCACCTCTGCACAATATTATAATATATAAGTATATGAAATATATCGGTAATTGTTTAGTGTAACCAATGTATCATGGATTTGAATAAAACTTTACCAGTGGATTCCTTTTTTGATTCCAAACAAACTTTTCTTAAGCAGTATGTGGTGGTCGCTTCTAGTTTACAAGATAAAAATTATTAAATTGATATTCTATTTAGCTACCATGTTTTATTATTTGACCACAAGAGGGATCCACTAATTGAGAATAATAAGCAAATTAAAAAATTAATTAATTAAATAATTTTCTCTTATATCCAAACCAAACTTATAAAAACCGAAAATTAGTGAATAACTTAATAATTAGTGAATTAATCAATAAACATTATTAAATGGCTGCTCATTCGTAACTAGTTTATATGCAAACTTTAGTAATTTTTATCTCGTAAACTAGAAGCGACCGCCACATACTGCTTAAGGAAAGTTTGTTTGGAATCAAAAAAGGAATCCACTGGCAAAGTTTTATCCAAATCCATAATATATCTATTAGAATGAACAATTATCGAAATTTTGTAGGATCCACCCAACACCCACAAGAAAAATTTGTAATTGAATCTTGAAAGATTGAAATTATATGTAGATTTAATTTTTTGTTATTATTAATATTTTTTTTTTAATAATTATTCTAAATTTAAAATATTCCCAATTTTATTAAAATAATTTAAAAAATTCTATTATAAACCGAGTGACAAAATTTAAATTATAAAAACCTTACTTTATAATTTTCTGATTATAATTTTATAGGACTTGATTATATTTCTATTTTCTTTTATTCTGAACATTTCAGTTTTTATTAAAAATAATACTTAAATTAACAAAATGGATAGATTGAGTCGCAGGCACCAATTGAAACATACTTGTATGTTATGTATAGTAAAAATAAATTAAAAAAATAATTTTAATTAAACTCTTGAAGTTACCAATTTCTTCTCAACTACCTCTATAATGATCGTGTAACAAACGAAATTGCACATAAAGCAAGTCAACGTATCAATATTAATATTTTAATTAAAAATAATTCTTATTAAGTTCTATATTTTTAAGTTGAATTTTAGTCTATATATAAAATTAAATTGTTTAATTATATTTTATACAATATAATATAAAATAAAAAATTTTTAATTATGAAAAAAAAAATTCGATTATTTATTAATCTCTCGATAAGAGATTAGAATAAATTTTATTTTGTTATTATTATTAAAAATCGATCATTTACATAATAAATATCAAAAAATGATTAGAATGATAATAAAGAAGTGAAAGAGTATAATGCATATAGAGATACAAAATTAATAGTAATCTTAGCGTTACAACAAAAACTTCAATTTCATGTAAAATTTCCGTCATATCTCAAGCTTCATTTCACATATATGTAATTGATAAATATTTATTAAATGAAAAATTGTTTTTACTACAGTAATAATTAGCGAGTGAGTTCAAAATATGTTTTATGAGAAAATCATAGATATAATAAATAATTAGTTTAGTTAATAAAATATTTTATTTTTATTTATATATTTATCTTTATTGATTAATATTAATTATATTAATCAATGAGGGATGATCCAATGTTGGGAAGGGCTAGCAGCTATTATTTTATAATATAAGATGTACATTACATGTTCAGTTTTTTAACAGACAATTAAATAACTGTACTTAAAATGATAGAAGTCACGCTGTCAATGCGATAGACTACGTATGTGATAAAAAAAATTTAGATAAAGATTGAGAGGGCCCGTTTTACTGATCATAGAACACCATTACCCCGCTTAGGCGGCAACCGACTTAACAGGTGAAATCCTTTATGTACAAAATCAGAGGAGGTTAAAATGATGCCAATCTGACCGAGTAAATAACTCAGTGACTGAAGAATATACTAATATTTAAATTTTTTATTAAAATCTGCCAGTATATGGTCAGACTAATGGCATACTGATATTATTCGTTTTATTTTCTATCAAACAAATATAAGAGGAATTAGACTAGAAAAACTTCTGGGAATTTAAAAAAAATGTTAAGTGGGTGTACAGGTCTCTTTTCAGTTCTTTAGTTTTTCGTTTCTTCTTATCACGTTTATTATTGGAAGTTCACCTTTTTTGTTTCAAATTCATCATTCTTAATGTCCCACTGTAACCAGTGGGCCGATGAATGATGTCAATTTAGACTGATTATGTAAATATACACGTGTGTCTTGCAATTTTGCATCATTCAATTCATAATCAAAAACAGATCGTATAATGTACGTCTAATAACAACTTTAAGTATGCTAAACTGTTTAGGAAAAAAGTGTCGATAAGTTTTTAAATCATTAAAAACATACATGCGAAATAATATAAAGATGAAACAATAAAGACAAAATTATATTTATAATTAGTTTTTAATTAAAGTAAGGTAAGACTTCTTGACCGTTACTAGACTTGGTTAGTCTAAGACTAAAATTTTCTATCAATATTATGAAATTTATAAGGAAATTTTGTAAATAAAACCACATATTGATATTTTATTGTAAATTTATTCAAAAAATACACAACGTTTCGATTCCTCCGTCTCCAGCGACTGCATTGTCCGAGCGTCCAGTGCGACTGACGTCAGAAGGAGCAATCGAAACGTTGTGTATTTTTTGTGTTTTTTGAATAAATTTACAATAAATTATCAATATGTGGTTTAAATTTAAATGGTTACAGGCAGCTTAGCCGTGCGTGTATAGTGGCAATTTTCTACATATGAAGTCGGCGTTCGATTCCAACTAAGAACAAAATTTTCTAATAAATTAAATTTAACATCAGCTGCTTCCCGCTCCAGGAACTGACAATCCTGGTTCTATATAACCCAGCACCAGCAGGATTACTTCAAAAAATAAACAATCACAAAGTGGGAGCTTTGCGTGATCCTAGATGGTCCAAACGCAAATAATAATAATATGTGGTTTTGTTTACAAAATTCCCTTATAAATAAAAAAAACACCTAAGTTTTAACAATTTAATATTATGAAATGATTTTTTTGAAAATTTATTATAAGAAATGATTGTTTTGAAAAATTTTTAGTTTTGGAATTCCGTAACACCACAAAGAAGTATAATAATATTCAGAGAATAATTTTTGTATTAATTCATATAGTGTTGTATAAAGTAAAACAACAATAAATATAAAATAAATAAATAAATAAATAAAAGGGTATTGCCAAATGTTATCCATTGGAATTTATATGAATCTTCTAAGTTTATACAATAAACTAAATATATTTATTAAGTATATCACACCTCGAAATTATTAATCGTCGATCTGAATTTATTAAAAATATCATTGATGATGATATTGATAGAAATTGATGGAATATATTTATGATTAATTACGTAGAGCATAAGCGAATAGTTTATTGCATAATTACTTACTACATGGATCTAAAATAAAATTAAATAAAAAAATGAAACCCGATGAAAAGCTGAATTTTATGACCCTTCAAATTAACGTAAACTAGAAACTAGAGAACACCGATTTTCGCCACCACCACCTCTTAATAACGGAAAACCTGAGAAAAAAATGATTGTGTTATATAATAAATTTAAATATTAATTTTGAAATATTCGCATCAATTTCATTTCAATATATTAAAATAGAGCAAAAAAAAAAAAAAAAATTATAATTGATCATTCATCTCGAAAGAGTTTTGGAATATTTTTTTCCCCCAACTTTCAAGAATAATAAAAAAGGATAATAGTATAAAAATTATTATTTTTTTTTTTTTTTATGTTCAATAATTAGAAGAAAGATGTGATTAACATAGGAAAAATGAAGTTTGAAGTAGCACAAATTATTAGTTTTACGGAATAAAGTAGAAAAAGAAATATCAAATATTCTAATTAACTAGTAAGTAATGTGTAAGTGTTAATTTGTTGTAGATTGGTTCAGAGAGATGATAGAGATAGAAAATCAAATGAAAAATAAAAAAGAAAACATGCAAAAGTAAGAGAAACCTAGAAGGCGGATTGATAAATTATCATAGAATAATTCTGGCCCTAGCATAAACGAGTGCTTCCACTTACTCGGTTGCATGCACCACCCTGATGCAAGCCGTTTTGTTTGATTTACTTATTAATTTTAAATTTCTAAACTCATTCAAGGGAAGGTTTGTTGTATAACATTTTTATTTTTTTTTTTTTTTATTAATTATTATAATCATAAAATAGATTGTAAGACCAATTCATTGACGGGTCTTGTAAAATTCATTATGAAAATTTTTGATTGATCAAATAATCTTCGAGAAGAATATTGTAGAATTGATTGGATTAGAGAGATTAGAGGGATGATCGCCATGCGTTTAGATATGGATTAAAAAAAATCCCAAAAACAATATACGGATATCGAACCAAACACAACGAGCCCCAGAAATAATCTCATAATTAAAATGATAGCTTGGTTGGTGTGAAAAGGGTGTAATACTTTTACAGGGTAAATTTAGGCAAATATATATATATATAAATATATACATTATATATGTGATGTTTATAGGTATCTATATATATATATATATACATCAATATCTATATCTATATATCTATATCTCTATATGTATATATCTATATCTATATATATATATATATAGATATAGATATATAGATATATATATTAAAATAAAATCAAAGATCTGAAGACGAAATGAGCAGCAGCCAAAATATAGTTTTCAAAATATACATACGAACACAGAAATAGTCATAATAATATATATATATATATATATATAATAAAATTAAAAAAAAAAAAAAAAAAAAAAAAAAAAGAAATCAAAAAGTAAAATTCTAACCGAAAACGAAATCGACCATGAGCCGCTTTTTTCTATGAAAATATTATATTTTTGATAAAAGTGCACTAAATCGGATGAAAGCATTGATTATCTGGCCATTTCGTTTTCATTTCAATATACTTAGAGTAATACATCAAAAAGGAGTTCCCTCGCAAATCTGACAAATGGTCCATTCAAATCAGTTTCGAGGGAGAATATCCATTCACAAGAATAGCTAGTGTAATGTGATTTGACAATTTACTATTTATTTATACACAAATACTTTTACTAAAGGTAATTAGAATCAAGAAATAGAACTCGTCAGTCCAATTATGCTCTACGAACATGCAATTCAGGGGAATGAAAGCGGGAACCGGGCCGTTATACGAGTATATATAGTATATATATATATATATATATATATATATATATTAAAAATAAATAAATAAATAAATAAAATTGAAAGAAACTTGATGACATCCATTTTGGAGAATCAATTCTTTTCAATATAATTTTTCTAAAAAACAAAAAAAATATCGTGCAAAAGTTACATTTTTGAGGGGTCTTCTTATAAATTCTTAATTTTGATTTTGATTTTATATAAAAATAATATATAATAAATATATTGAACTAATATCACACTACTTATGTAAAGTTTCAAATAAAAACAAAAAAATAAAAAAAAAACAAAAACTTATACTTAAATAAACTAATTGCTTATTTTATTGAATATACTTATAATAATAATGTGTTTCAATTAATAATGAATAAAAAAAGTTTTATTTGGAAATTGGTAGATAATAGTAATTTCTTAACGTAATTGAAAATAAACGAAATTAAAAATGGAACACATTTCGAATGTATATATGCATAGAACTAAGTGTTTGTTTCTATGTGGAGAAAAAAATCAAAATTTATACAATATAGCTTGCATAAAAGTAAATATATAATAAAATAAATCAAGTAAAAGGAATACGGGAATAATTCAATGAATGCGCTGAAAAAGAACCTAAAATAATTTTTATTAAATATCGAGTAGGTATATACTAATGGAATAATACCATCCACTTTTTTATCATGATTCATAACTGAAAATATCTATTAAAAATGAATGGATAGGCTTGCATTGAATTTATTTTATCTATTTTATCTATTTCTTGGATTATTATTTTTTTTTACCAAGCTCCGTGCAAATATCTTATTAGTTCCGCCCCCCCCCCTCCCTATCTCGATTATATATATTCTTTCTCTGTTTGGGCGAAAAATCAAAATAAGAATTTTAGACAAATACGAGATTTTTCATATTGGTGATAGAAATCTTTGAAAAATTATTGCAATTTTTCATACTAATATTAAGAATTCTTTTTAAAAATTTTTTAACCAAATATCAAATAGAAGGAATATTGATTTATTATTTTTTTTTTTTTTACCTATTGGATTAAAATATAATGTTTCATTTGTTATTTATTGTAAATTTTGTATTTATACGTTCAAAAAGCTGTCTTATATGAAATTAATATAATCTTTTATTCTAAAATATTTTATTTATATTGAATTTTATATACGAATTCTATTTTTTATTTATTTCTCATTATATTTTACAAGAATATTTTGTTTCTAAATTGGTGGTTTAGAATTAGTCACCGTTCTACGTTTCTGTACTTTTCGTTTATTATTATTATCATTATAAAATAAAAACGATTGCCTAAATTCAAACGGATTAAAAGAGACAGAAATGTAATTAATACAAATCTTTAAAATTGTTCATTGATTTTTTCTCAAGAGTATTTAAAGATTAGTCTAAATTCCAAAAGATTAAAATTAATTAATCACATAAATTTCAGTGAAATTATGTTTAATATCCAATTAACCTAGAAACAAATTCGAGCATTACTATTACGGAATGTATCCAGTATGGTTAAACCATTGCTTTAAATATCTAATGAAAACAACTGAAAAGATTATACTAAGCCTGCGAAAAAATGATTATAATTAGAAATTATAACCCTATCGTTTTTAATCAATACATTGCCAGATTTCCTACATCATTGAAATGATCATAAATGAAGTGATCTTGACTTTTGATGTTTGAATACATTGGAATTATTGATTAAACCTTGTAACATATCACTTATTTCGTCTCATAATTATGTATATATATATATACATAATGCTCAACTTTGAAAGAGACTTGTAGAAATAAATTATTTTAAATTTCCAAACAAAAAACGCGGATTTTTTATAGCGATCCGATTATGAATTTCAATCAAGTGTGGAAAAAGTATATTGATTAAATTATTAATTAATTAAAACGATATCAATATTTATTTCTTAATCTTTTTTATACCTATAACAGGCATTTACTGCATGATTTTTAATAAAAAATTAGGTAATTATTCATTATTTGGATAATACTTTACTAATGGGTTCCTTTTGCAATTCCAAATAAACGTTATTTATGAAATTTTTTCGTGGCGATTCTTGTAAAAGGATTAAATTTTGCAAATAAATCCATTTATATTCTATTTAGATACCATGTTTTATTAATTTGACCATCAGATGGCTCCACTAATTTTCGCGGGTTTTTTTCAGTTCGGATTTCATATAGAAAAATTAAAAAATTAATTAATTCATTTCCCTATATCCAACCCGAACTTATAAAAACCATAAATTAGCGAATAAATGAATAATTAGTGAATAAGTCAATAAAACATTACTTAATGGCACATTTCGACGTTCATAACTAATCTGTCAAACTTAAAAAATCTTTTTTTAATAATTTTTATCTCGTAAACTAGAAGAGACCCGAAAAAAATTTATTTTAAATTGAAAAAGGAACCCACTGGTAAAGTATTATCCGAATCCACGAAAATGCCTTTACTTGAATAATTACCAAAAATTAATTAAATTTCCCATATAATACATGCTAGTCTAAATTAATAATTTATAAAATTTTATAAAATTCATTAAAATCATTCGTTGTTAAAACTGTTTACTAAAATACTAATTAATCAATAAATTAGATCTAGAATATCATTAGGAAATGTTTATATTTAACTACTCTCTAATATTCTATAATTTAATAAATGAATCTATTTAATATAAGATAAACATTTTCTCCCAAACACCTTTATAATGTTTCATTTTTCTATTTTGGAAATAATTGGATATGAAGAATTAATTCAGGGAATATAGTAATTCTTTTACGCTTAAAATACTCTTTGAAAATTATATTAATAGGAATATTAATGGTTTATATATATGGTTAAAATAAAAATTGATCTTTTAAATTATTTACCTAATAACTCATATTCAAGAAAATAAAGGGTTAAGGCGATGAATATATAAATCAAGCAAAAATTTAGATTTAATAATAAATGGATTAATTTTATTAAGTGACTTACCGTTCACATTGTCGTAAAGTCCAACTGGCAATTAT
Organism: Labia minor; assembly: GCA_963082975.1. Taxonomy (NCBI): domain Eukaryota; kingdom Metazoa; phylum Arthropoda; class Insecta; order Dermaptera; family Spongiphoridae; genus Labia; species Labia minor. Next base: position 18,345,703 of record OY720348.1, read on the forward strand.
CCATAAGGATACCATAAATACGAGAAGAACAGTCCCTGGACAAATGGTCATTAATGTCTTGAGCACAAATCGTGTATTGAAATTGATTCGGTTAAGTGCTCCAATGCTTCGCGAGGAAGCATCTGTGAATAGTTTGCTGTGGAGAAGCATCACTCGGCAGATGAGGTAGAGGCGTAGGAACATGGGTAGAGAGAGTGTGACGTCATACGGGACCAGCTTCGAACCAACATTATCTTTCTTGTAGGCCAACTTGGTTGTCCAGAGGAAGTAATACTGTCCAGGGATAGGATGTACAGCGCAGATTGATAATTCGAGGACAATTTGTGTTATCCGTTGCCATGTCATTGCAATCCGCCAATCATCGGCACAGTTGTCAATCATGAATAGCTAAGAAAAATGAGTATGGAAGCAAAAAGTTATCGACAAGCTTAAAAAGTAGCAATTCTACTAATAATGTAGAATGTTTCAACAAATAGAACAGTTCAACAAGAAAAGGGGGAGTGAAGAATCAAAAATGAGCTGTGACCAGGCACAGAACCGACCGACGATTTGAAAAAAATTAATTTCCAAACAACATTATATATATAAAGTATCAAAAAAAATATTTTTAAAACTCAAATTAAAATTATATTATCTTGGTTTTTATTTTTAGTTTAATTACTCAATTATTAAGTACTACTATATTTTAAGTGAAATATTTTCCGACAATGAATATAAAATTAATTTTATAAACTACCGCTTTCCACAAGTTGATGAATTCATGCTACTGATGCATTTAAGTAAATATGCCAAATTTTATCAAAATCCGTTGAGCCGTTCAAGCCGGACACGCCTATACGGACGCATAACGGACGGACGTACAGATGGACAGACATCATGCTAAAAATACTGTTTTCTGTTCGTGAAGATATGTAAAAATCTCCACATGCGACAATAGCTTCCATTCCTATCGTCGGTTGGTAAAAAGAATAAAGAAGTTATGGTTTAAATTTCAAGTTTAAAATTGAATTCGACTTTATTTAAATAGAATTTCATTGAATTAGTTTCCATAATTAAAATAAATCATGCAAATCACTGACCTGAACTTCTAATCCATGATAAGCTACGATAAGGCCAAGTAGTATCAGAGTTGAGACGGAGATTAACGTTTTGAGCGCTGACGAATAAAATGAGGCCTAATAAAAAATATAATAACAAAAATGTATAATAAAATAGAATATGATATATAGTGTATAAATTAGATAATAAATATTGACATTTATTTATGTTAAGACATATATATTTCGATAAGATGATAGTTTTAGTAAATTGAGAAAGGTAAAAATTTTCTTTTTTCAATCTATTTTTATTTACTAACAATATTTTTATTTTTACTTTTTAACATAGTATATCTAATTGATACACAATTGAGGATGTCCTTTTTATGCTTTGAGCAAATTCAATTTCAATAAAAAGTGTTGATATATTATTCAGTATTTTAGTGGTTAGCATGACAATCTACCACACTGAAAACTCGAATTCGGGCCTAAGGAAATTCAATAATTAATAATTTCTCTTTATATCTCTGCGTGATACTCAGAGTCTATCCGCAATAATAATAATAATAATAAATATATATATAAATAAGAGCCGTTTGTTCATACCTTATTATAAACATTGGCACTCGAAAGTTCATTCTCAATGACCATGATGATGATGCCAAACATTCCCATAACGAGGGCATAATCACTGATTCGTTTTCGTTTTTCAAAAAGAGCCTTGCGCCGGCCGAGACGATAACCGACGTTGGGTTTGTGTTTACCGGTGCTCGTGGCGGAGCCTCCTGCTATATTCGCACCACCTCCACTGCTGTCAATCGAAATTCCACGCTCTTCGGTATATCGGGGATACTCAGCATGAACGCCCACGAGGGCAGTGCCCGACTCGTCAAGCACAGATGCAGCAACAGGCTCGCCAGAGCTGCGGCAGCCACCGACACCCTTCATCGCCGCAGGGATCGAGAGCGTCGAGACGGGCTTCCGGAGCTAGTATAAAGAAAAGGCTTCCATTAGCTATGGTGTGGGTGAATATTACCCTTCATTCATTTACGATACCCGAAAATAAAGTAAATAATAATAGAATTAAATAATAAATAAACCCCTTCGCCAGTTTAATGGCTATGAATTCTTTATGAAAGGAAAATTAAAGAAAAAAAAATTATAAAAAGGAAGATACAAATTTTCATAATTTTGTTTTAACGTTGAACGGTATTCACATATAGACACAGAACCAAACTTGCTAACATATGCCATGGAAAAATTTCATAAATTTTTAGACTTTTGAGACAAATTCAAAATCATATTATTATAAAACATTTAGATTTTTTTTTTTGTTTGAAAATCTTCATAAGTTTATTTTCACCAGGTCACCAGATTTGGTCAATAAGGCGGATGTCTTCAAAAAACAAAGTCAAGCTCACTTCATTTATGAGGATCATTTTGTTTGCAGGCTTAGTGTAATCTTTTCAGTTGTTATCATTAGATATTAAAAGCAATGGTTTAACCATACTGGATACATTCCGTAATAGTAATTCGCGAAATTGTTTCTAGGTTAATTGGATATTAAACATAATTTCACTGAAATTTATGAGATTAATTAATTTTAATCTTTTGGAATTTAGACTAATCTTTAAATACTCTTGAGAAAAAATCAATGAACAATTTTAAAGATTTGTATTAATTACATTTCTGTCTCTTTAAAACGTTGAATTTAGGCAACCGTTTTTATCTTATTATAACAATAATAATAGTAATATTCATGAAAGAAAAGTACAGAAACATAAAACGGTGACTAATTCTCAACAACCAATTTAGAAACAAAATCTTCTTGTAAAAAATAATGAGAAATAAATAAAAAATAGAATACGTATATAAAATTAGAATATAAATAAAATATTTTAAAATAAAAGATTATATTAATTTCATATAAGAGAGCTTTTTGAACATACCAATTCAAAATTTACAATAAATAACAAATTAAATATTATATTTTAATTCAATAGGTAGAGAAAAAAAATCAATATTCCTTTGATTCGATATTTAGTTAAAAAATTGTCAAAAAGAATTATTAATATTAGTATGAAAAATTGCAATAATTTTTCAAAGATTTCTATTACCAATATGAAAAATCTCTATTTGACTAAATTTCTTTTTATCCAAATTTTGAATTTTCGCCCAGAGAAAGAATATATATAATCGAGATAGGGAGGGGGGAGGGGGCGGAACTTGGTAAAAACAAAATAATAATCCAAGAAATAGATAAAATAGATAAAATAAATTCAATGCAAGCCTATCCATTCATTTTTAATAGATATTTTCAGTTATGAATCATGATAAATTAGCTGGAGTGTCTCCACTCGACTATCTCGCAATTTGAATTGGATTAAATAACATAATTTATTATATTTAAATTAAATTTAATTAATTATAAATTATAAATAATAAATATTAAACCAGCGCATGTTTGGCTTTTTGTTGATGGCACCACGTCACGTGTTGACGCGTGAGATTTGCAGTGTTAAAAAATTAATTCTGGTTCTTTCAGGTATTCAATCAAGCTGAATTTCTATATATAGGAGTTTTATACAATTATTAATCAGGTGAAAAATTATCAAACATATATCTTTATTTTTAGGTCACTTTAGAGGAAAAAAAATCAAAACGTTGTAGGTAATGACCCTCTTCCGGTTGAGCAACATTTCTCAAAAGTTGATAGAAAACTATGAATTTTGAATAAAGCCCATGTACCAAATTTCATGATTCTAACTCAAACCGTTTTTGCGTAATCTTAGTTACATACATACACACACACACACACATACACACATAGACATTTTTCTCAACCTTAGTGAAAATGATTCAGGAACCTTCAAAACGTATAAAAACATCAAAATCTCAACATCGAAAATTTTCGTGATCGCAATACTATCTCTTACGAGATAGTAAAAAGTGGATGGTATTATTCCATTAGTATATACCTACTCGATATTTAATAAAAATTATTTTAGGTTCTTTTTCAGCGCATTCATTGAATTATTCCCGTATTCCTTTTACTTGATTTATTTTATTATATATTTACTTTTATGCAAGCTATATTGTATAAATTTTGATTTTTTTCTCCACATAGAAACAAACACTTAGTTCTATGCATATATACATTCGAAATGTGTTCCATTTTTAATTTCGTTTATTTTCAATTACGTTAAGAAATTACTATTATCTACCAATTTCCAAATAAAACTTTATTTGTTTATTATTATTAATTGAAACACATTATTATTATACGTATATTCAATAAAATAAGGAATTAGTTTATTTAAGTATAAGTTTTTGTTTTTTTTTTATTTTTTTGTTTTTATTTGAAACTTTACATAAGTAGTGTGATATTAGTTCAATATATTTATTATATATTATTTTTATATAAAATCAAAATCAAAATTAAGAATTTATAAGAAGACCCCTCAAAAATGTAACTTTTGCACGATATTTTTTTTGTTTTTTAGAAAAATTATATTGAAAAGAATTGATTCTCCAAAATGGATGTCATCAAGTTTCTTTCAATTTTATTTATTTATTTATTTTTAATATATATATATATATATATATATATATATACTATATATACTCGTATAACGGCCCGGTTCCCGCTTTCATTCCCCTGAATTGCATGTTCGTAGAGCATAATTGGACTGACGAGTTCTATTTCTTGATTCTAATTACCTTTAGTAAAAGTATTTGTGTACAAATAAATAGTAAATTGTCAAATCACATTACACTAGCTATTCTTGTGAATGGATATTCTCCCTCGAAACTGATTTGAATGGACCATTTGTCAGATTTGCGAGGGAACTCCTTTTTGATGTATTACTCTAAGTATATTGAAATGAAAACGAAATGGCCAGATAATCAATGCTTTCATCCGATTTAGTGCACTTTTATCAAAAATATAATCTTTTCATAGAAAAAAGCGGCTCATGGTCGATTTCGTTTTCGGTTAGAATTTTACTTTTTGATTTCTTTTTTTTTTTTTTTTTTTTTTTTTTTTAATTTTATTATATATATATATAGATATATATATATATATATATATATATTATGACTATTTCTGTGTTCGTATGTATATTTTGAAAACTATATTTTGGCTGCTGCTCATTTCGTCTTCAGATCTTTCATTTTTTTTTAATATCTATATATATATATTTATATATATATATATTTGCCTAAATTTACCCTGTAAATGTATTACACCCTTTTCACACCAACCAAGCTATCATTTTAATTATGAATATCCGTATATTGTTTTTGGGATTTTTTTTAATCCATATCTAAACGCATGGCGATCATCCCTCTAATCTCTCTAATCCAATCAATTCTACAATATTCTTTTCGAGGATTATTTGATCAATCAAAAATTTTCATAATGAATTTTACAAGACCCGTCAATGAATTGGTCTTACAATCTATTTTATGATTATAATAATTAATAAAAAAAAAAAAAATAAAAATGTTATACAACAAAACCTCCCTTGAATGAGTTTACATATATATAAAACTAAAGCCTTTTAATATTCTCTTTATACGTAAACCAGGGGTGTCAAACTCGCGGCCCGCGACCACTATTTTTGCGCCCACCGACAACTTTCGACTTTTTTAAAAAATTTTCAATTTGTCTCTAAAAAATAAAAAGTAAAATGTTTTAGCGATCAAACTTTCAACTTTTAATTTGTCTGCCTCCCGCCTAAAGTTAAACCTTGTTTGTTTGGCCGAAGTGTACCTATGAGTCGGACACACCTGACGTAAACCATTCTCTTGTATATTTCCAAATTTTATTTAAATAGAATAGAATATATGATTTCAATTTCTGTGACAACTATTTTAAGTGGAAAATTTAACGAATATATTTATTATATATATATGTCGTAGGCAAATGCCAGATTTAGGAAAATAGCATTTGCCTAGACAAAAACCATTTGGCTAAATCTTGGGTAAATAGCATTACTTTTATTTTCCATTAATACGGCCACTTTTTCATATGATTTTATTTGGTTTGTTATAATGTCCTCTTTACGGAGTCAATGGTAATAAATTATTTGTCCATCGGAATATTTTTATGGTACACCACAAATTAAATGGACGTGTTTATTGCACGTTAAGCATGCACGATCTGTACAAGCTTTACCGCAAACACAACAATAAAAATGAAAACCATCCTCGCAATCATTTTTTTCTAATATTTTTGGAAACATTATATTATTTGATGTTCTGGATAATGTTTCTTCAATGACCATGGGTACATTATCCTCCTCAGATAATATTCCACCATTTGGCACATCTTTGTTGAATTCTTAATTCAATATAATGTAAAATTTTTTCTTATTTTAAAATTTCTATTTACGTCCTGCTCCTATTTCGATAAAATTTATAGGGATATTTAAATAATTAATTTCTGGAATTATTATAATACTAATTAAATTTGTTCTAGTCGGTGTTTGGAATGTTATATAACATTAAAAAATGAGTTATTCCAACAGGCGGATGGCTCAAATAAAAAAAAAATAAAGAAAAAAAAACTGAAACTGAATTCTTCTCATTATCACCTCTGCACAATATTATAATATATAAGTATATGAAATATCGGTAATTGTTTAGTGTAACCAATGTATCATGGATTTGAATAAAACTTTACCAGTGGATTCCTTTTTTGATTCCAAACAAACTTTTCTTAAGCAGTATGTGGTGGTCGCTTCTAGTTTACAAGATAAAAATTATTAAATTGATATTCTATTTAGCTACCATGTTTTATTATTTGACCACAAGAGGGATCCACTAATTGAGAATAATAAGCAAATTAAAAAGTTAATTAATTAAATAATTTTCTTATATCCAAACCAAACTTATAAAAACCGAAAATTAGTGAATAACTTAATAATTAGTGAATTAATCAATAAACATTATTAAATGGCTGCTCATTCGTAACTAGTTTATATGCAAACTTTAGTAATTTTTATCTCGTAAACTAGAAGCGACCGCCACATACTGCTTAAGGAAAGTTTGTTTGGAATCAAAAAAGGAATCCACTGGCAAAGTTTTATCCAAATCCATAATATATCTATTAGAATGAACAATTATCGAAATTTTGTATGATGATTTTTATATTTTATTTATATCAAACGGATTTTTATTTTGACATTACATTTAGAACTCAAAACTGTACTGAAGTTAGATAAATATACAATAAAGAACAAAAAATTTTTTGAATCATTTCGTAATTGGCTACTCTAATATTTAAAGCTATTTGCCCAAAGAATATTTCGCTAAAATGGCTTTAGTTTAGACAAATGCTATTTTCCTAAAATTGCTATTTGTCTACGACATATTAACAATAATTTTGAAATTTTTCATATAAAATAGATTTTTCATAGTGTAACCCACTTTTTTATTATTTTTAAATATGTCTTGTATTCTTATTGAATCAATGACTAATTAAATGGTAATTATTCAAATTAGTCTTTATATCATGGATTTGGATAAAACTTTTCCATTTTTAATTCCAAATAAACTTTTCATATTCAATTTTTGCGGGTCGCTTCTAGAGTTTATAAGATAAATAAAGATTTTATAAGTTTGACAGATTAGCTGGTTAAGAACGTCGAAATGTGCCATTAAGTAATGTTTTATTGACTAATTCACTAATTATTCACTTTTTCCTAATTTTCGATTTTTTCGGTTCGGTTTGGACCCAAGAAAATTATTTAATTAATTAATATTTTTAATTTTTCTTTATCCAATCCGAACTGAAAAAAAACAAAACCGAAAATTAGTGGAGACCTCTGCTGCACAAATTAATAAAACTAAATAGAATACCAATGGATTTATATGCAATTTTAATAATTTTTATTCCGTAAACTAGAAGCAACCCGCAAAAATGCATATGAAAAGTTTATTTAGAACTAAAAAAGAGAAACCCAGTGGTAAAGTTTTATCTTAAGCCATGACATAATGACTAATTTGAATAATTTCCATAATTTTTGTATTATGAATATTATTTTTAGAAAAACATGTTTATAGTTTGTTTGTTTTGTTTAGTAAATATTATAAATTGTGTAGAAATATTATTTGTAAGCAATTATATATTAATTGGTATGTGTTCTGAAGTGAATTATTTTTATATTCATTTATTTTTATCTTCCAATTATATATATATATATATATATATTTATATATCATTTTTAGAAATTTGATTATTATTATGATTAGACCCGTTTTTATTTTTATTTTATATAATCAAAAAAGATAAATGGGAGCTTGCCTAACTTTAAAAATGAAAAATACAATTTGGAGATGTATTCTTTAATTTTATTATGTTTCATAATCCTATTATAAATATTCAACAAAGGATTTTTCATTTAGATAGAAATCTGATAATTTGAGTATACTCGATTTAATTAATATTGTTCTCTTATAACTATGTAAATATTTTTGCGCGTGCGTGTCTAGAGTGTTGCTATGGTTACAGCAAATATACTTCTCTTGCATTTCTGTCCTGGTACAAAGGTCACAAGTTCAATGAAAAATTTAATTTAACGGAAATTAATTTTTTTTTTTAAATAAATTAATTATAAATAGAAATATAATTGAAAATGTTAATAGGGATTATCGTACTCATATAAACATATATAATCCCGATTTATACTTATCATAGGACACGTTAATTTAACATGACCTGGATTTTGAAAATTTATAGTAAGAGTAAATTGAGAATATATTGGTAATTGAAATTCAATTGAAATTAAATAGGATAATTAATTGAAAAAAACATACTTAAAAATAAAACCCCAGAACATTCATTTATTTACAATTTCAAATAATAAACGAAATAATCCAATTTAATTAAAATGATATATAATTAAGATTAATTACAACACAATTAATTCTAATTAATAGTTATAAAAAAATAATAATAATTTCATATAAAATACCTAGGATTAGATAATTTCCTTTAATAAATGATAATAACACGATCTTTGAGATACAATTCTGATGAAAATTTTACAAATATTATAAAAATATTCAAAAAAATTGTTATAAAATGGTATCAAAATTATAAAAGACATTAATATATATATATATATATATGACACCACAGGGTGGGAGGTAGCGTAGCTTGCTCCCATTCTCGTGGTCCCGAGTTAAAGTCCCGGGCTTGGCAAGGGAATTTCTCTAGCTGAGGCCTATGGAAGGGAGTCAACATTGGGCAGTTACTTGATAGAAAGTAGCGCCTCCGATCAAGAAAATCAAGGTAAAGTTTGCTAGGACCCGTTCTACTGATCATAGGATACCTAATAGATATAACCGATTTGATAGGCGCTGTCCTGGCGTAGGACGTAAAAAGACAGTTTATATATATATATATATATATATATATATAATGTCTTACGATCTTGATACCATTTTATAAAAACTTTTTGTATATTTTTATGTATATATATATATATATATATATTAAAAAAAGTCTGAATCATTTTAATAAAACAGTTAATGTAATAAAATATTCTATCATAAATGTTGTAGTTTTTGTAACATTTTACCAATTTATTCCTTTAAGTATCTGATAATATACACACCGACCAATGAGCAATTGGGGTAAACTTTTTTTTAAACACTAAATACGTGACTTGATGGAATATAAAAGATGCAAGATAATTTCTCTCCCAATTCAATCTTCCATTTTTCAAGAAGTCAATAAAATAATATAAAAAATATTTTACTGAAATTTCATGTAATTCCAGGTAATTTCAAATATTTTAAAATTATTTTAATTTAAATAATGTACTTTTAATATTATATATATAATTGATGGAATTCAATTATTATGAATCTATGTAAGATTAATTCATATTTTATAATATAAGACATTTACTTATTTTTCTTTGTTATTGTTCAAAAAAAAGCCATTAAATTAACGGAAAGTATGCTATTAAAAGAGCATATAATGTACACAAAAATTAACGATCTGTGCAGTTTACCTCGAATTTTTTTTAGCTTGCTTATAATTAAAAATCCCCTTAGAAGGAACGATTTGACAAAATCCTTATTTCATTGTCCTATCCAATGTTGTTTTACTGTTTTTACATGATATATAAAAATAAAAATAAATATTAAAAATAATTAGAAAAATTTATATTTGGAGTTGTCCTACTTTTATAATTTTATTAATCACAAAATTCTTAATTCATTGACCTATCCAATGTTGTTTTACTGTTTTCATGATACGAGGGTGGGGTAAAAAGTTTACGGCCTGACCAAGAAAAACGATATTTTTATTTTTTTTTTGTTTTTTTTTTTTTTGCTTTATTTTTCAACATTCAAGATAGCTGAGACCTGAATCAGCTGAACGTGTGCGAAATATTTTGCACAACCATTTGAACATGGAAAGCTGTGTGCAGCGTGGGTGCTAACATTAGACCAAAAATTGCTTCGAAAAACCATTTCTACCGACAATTTTGCGTTGTGGACGTAATCCAAGCGAATTTTTGCGTCGATTCATAACTGTTGATGAGACTTATATTAAATTTAATTTAATCAATTAATTAATTAATTAAATTAATTAGAACACCGTTATGAGAAATGTTGATGTTGATGGAGATTATGTTGAAAAATATAGCAAAAAAAAAATTTAAAAACATCGTTTTTCTTGGTCAGGCCGGAAATTTTTCACCCCACACTCGTATATTAAAAAAAAAAAAAAAAAAAAAAAATTAAAAATAATTAGAAACAATACCTCCCTTACTATCGTCGGTCGGTAAAAATTATATTTTGAGTTTTACCACTATTATAATTTTTTTTAATCACAAAATTATTAATTCATTGTCCTATCCAATGTTGTTTCACTGTTTTCATGATATACAAAAATAAAAAAAATTAAAAAATTAAAAATAATTAGAAAAATTTATATTTGGAGTTGTCCCACTATTATAATTTTTTTTAATCAATAAATTCTATTAAAATTTATTGTACCATATTTAATATCAAGGATATGAAAACAATAAAACTAATTAGATGACAATATTGTATCAAATTTTTTTATTTATTTATTTTTTTTTTTTTTTTTAAATAATATTAGTATTTTGTTATCTTTATAATTTTCAACTTATACAATTTTTATAAAATTGAAAATATTACTTGATTGAATGTAAAAATGAAGGAGTTTGTTGTTGCATCGATTAAGAAGAGTTCAAATGTAAAACAATGTAAAATATTTTTAATTAAAAAAAAAATTAATTTTACTAATAATCGATAAATTAATTAAAAGTTTTATTATGAAAAACAATTAACAGTTGAAATGGTTAATATTAATAAATAAAAAAAAAAAAAAGTATTAAAAAATTCGTGGGTTCTTCTTCCATTGGTTATATTATTAAAAATTTATTTAAAAAAATATATATATATATTATTCTATTTTTATATATAATTCGTAGTGGCTTATTATTAACAATATTCATACGAATTATTTATTTTTATTTTTATTTTTTTTTTTTTTTTAATAATAAATATATAATTTCTACTTGAATGATGTATAAGCAAGCGTTGGACATATCATTAAAATAACTGAAGAGAGTATTTTATTTTTGGGTGGGGCTAGCTCATAAATATTATACTTGGTTTATCTAAAGTTTATTTAAAGAGGGAGAGATGGATCTAGACCGATTTTGACAATTTATGTACCTTAACTTGCAATCATTATAATTGTAGAGGCGATAAATATAAACTATGAATAATGAAACTATTTGTAAGCAATCACTACCAACGACCACTTAAAATGAATCGTTTTAGATAAAATGAATAGGGCTGAAAAAAAACAATATCTATTCCGAAGATTCACATTAAATTAAAGCAGTTCAATTTAAAAAAAAAAAATAAAAAATCTCAAAAAATCCTAAAAAACGACAAGAGCAAACTATAAAAAAGTTTATGTTTTATTTCAGAGAAATCTTTATCTTAAATAAAAAATTTGAACAGAAATTATTTTTTTCCTCCAGTCTGTCTGACACAGAGATAAAAGCATACGATTACAAAAATTGGCCCAACTTGGACTTGGAAAAGTCTCTTTTCCATCACATCGGAATATCGATCTAATATATAAAATTTCAACAGAGTAGTAACATTTATAGATTTTGTTCTTGTGACCACATACACATAGAAATACCCACACACACATAGATAAACCAATTTCGGAGAGTATCCTGTTTTTATAGTGTGTGTGGCATTTAAAACTTGGATTATTTCCATGATCCTATAATCCTATTCTATAACTGGCTAAATACTTAATGGTAAATGAAAATAAAAAAAAAAAAACAGTTTTTTCATCTTTACATAAAAATAATGGCTATTAACGATTTCGTTTAAAAGTAATAAATGTTTTTACATCATTAACTAAAGTTTCGCATTAAATTCAACATAAAAAAAAAATCGCTTATGTAGAAAGATGATTTGTTTTGATAGAAGCATCATCTTAACTCTTTTTATTGTGTACTTTATTTTATAGTAATGACTTTTTTTTTTAAAAAAAAAAAAAAAAAAAAAAAACAGGAAAAAAAAGAAATTTGCAATATTTTTTTTTTATTTTATTTCTCGTTTTCTATTAATATTTCTTTACAATCTACTTCACAATATTCTACTTATTTAATATTTAACAAGCGATTAGTATATATTTAATTATTGTTTGTTTTGTTTTTTTTTAAATAATTCAAATAAATATATAATTACAAATAAGTTTAGAAAATTATAGTTCGAATGTAAAGATTATTTCTATCTGTATCCGATGAAACCAATTGTTTTTTTTTTCTTTTATTATTTCCGCAAGTTGAGGGTGTTGGTCGTTGGTGGTGGTCATGTACCTTGGCTACCGTGTGGCTGGAAACCAAACACGCTAGCATGGGAAGTGCTTCGGGATAGAGACGGCGCCGTTTTCGACGATGACGACACCATTGGGAATCATCACAAGATGAGTCATCCGAATAAGATGGCTTTTTGAAATAAGTGATTGTTACAAAGGTGTGGTAGAGCATATAATTGGAATCCGTGAAAAGACAAGGAAGGGCTCCTACTGTAATGCGATGGCGTTTTGTTAGGAGGAGCAGCATCCCTAGGCATAGCCGAGCGACTTTCGGGTGTCCTCGCCTCTCTTCGTTTGGGAAACCCCTCCCACTCCCAACCCGGCGAATATTCAATGTTAAATCAAACCACCACTTGATTTTCATTTGCCTTCCAGACAAACAAATGTATTATTTCTCAACGATTCATGAAACAACATCAATTGGATTGTACCAATTCAAAATCCATTAACTAGAATTTGTTTGAAAAGTTGGAAGACCTTCAGCGTAAATAAATAAATTGATAGTTAAAATTGAAATGAAATAAATCTATTTATGAATGTATTGATGGTCTTGAATGTAGCAACCATATTCCTTCTAATTTTGCTATTTTATAACCTACCTCTATCCAATTTCTATTCTCTCCTAGATCCTCTCACTATGCTCTTAGTTTACCAACATCGTTTCCCTGTTCACAAGTCATTCATCCTCCATTAAATATGGAATACAGCTCAGAGCTCCTTTATATTTGAATTTTATGACTGATCAATTATAGAAGTTTGAAGAAACATTTTATTTCATTTTTATTTAACCTGTAAACTCAACTTAAAAAATAAAGATGGTTTAATACGTTCCCACCGGCTCCATAATTTGTCTATTTATTTTATGTGGCGACATTAGCCACCGGTGGCACATGCCGGCGGGAACGTGTTAAGGATAATTTGGAATTTGAACAATTTGTGTTGAATTTTTACCGACCGACGATAGTAAGGGAGGTATTGTTTTCACACCAAATTTCACATGTGGAGATTTTTACATATCTCCACGAATCATGCATTTTCTAAACAGAAAAAAGTATTTTTAGCATGATGTCTGTCCGTCTGTCCGTCCGTCCGTCTGTCCGTCCGTATAGATGTGTACAGCCTGAACGGCTCAACCGATTTTGATGAAATTTGGTATATTTACTTAATGCATCAGTGGGATGAATTGATCAACTTTTGGTGCAATTCGGGAAACCGGAAGTGGTAGTATTAGCGATCGACGATAGGAAGGAAAGGGTTATTTTCACACCAAAGGAGATTTTTTAATATATCACCACGAATCATGCATTTTGTATTGGTTTTATCCTCGAAAAAAATCATATTTATTAGTTTTTTCTTGATTTAAAATTATATGACGTCATCCAGCCATGCATGACGTCACAGCCTGGTCTTGCATATATATTATAAATAAAATAAAATTAAAAATGTTTATATTTATTATTTATGTATCCATATCTGTTTTTTATTACATTAATAGATATATGAAAATTATTTGAAATTGTTTCTGTAGCTGGAAATTAATTTATTTCAAACCGTCGGTCGGTTCGGACCTGGCCACAGGTCAACTTATTTTTTTATTTGTTTGACAGGGCTTTCCTTGGCCTAATTCTATAGAATAGAATCCAATTTTTTTTTTGATAAATGACAGAGGGGTAAATAGAAAATCATTGGTGATGTGTTCTTTGTTGTGTGAGAAATATTGTATAAGAGTATCATCCCATTTTCAATGGACCTCGAAGAGTACACAAATGTCATTTAAATAAGGTTTGTCGAAGAATTAATTAAAAAGTAAATGGGAATATATATAAAAATAAATAAATAAATGAATAAAAGATAAAATATCAATTCTTTATCAATGCCATGAATGAAAATTTAATATTGTTGATTCCCCTTCTAATAAGTATTATAAATGATTATATACTTGCAAAATGGCCAAAAATCTGACATAAAAAAAAAATGAAACAACTTTAAACTGAAAACCTATCAATGAAAAATGAAATTACTCACTTAAGATCTTATTTGATTAATATGGACATTCCAACACGGTTTTATTCAATTATCTTGTGCGTTGAATCAAACCCTGGTAAAAAAAAGAGAAAAACAAGTGCAATTGATGTCTGCTGAAAAATAAATACTGTCAACACTTGATCGAGTTCTTTGACTATTGCCACAATTCCATCTGAAGAGAAAAAGCTTTCAACAGGAACCCCTGCTAACAACTCATCTCCAGTGCCTTTCTCTGTTCCTGGGGAGGAAGACAATAAATAAATTATGAAGTTAGGCACTCGTTGAAATATTTTCATTTATTTTATAAAACTTAAATTCAGAATTTAAAAAAACAAAAAAACAAAACATTATTTTAATAAGGATAATTGAAATTTGATTTATTTGTTTGCTTTATACGCATTTCAGTAATGATGACATGATCTTTAGTATCTTTCTTCCTGTTACCTGTTGAATGATTGACTCCTATTCATTTTCATTTTCTAATAATTATATCCAATTAAAGATTACTTTGTTATCAATCAAATTGTTATCGTTTGATATTCAAATTAACTAAAATATATCATATGTTAAAAAAAAATGATTATTTTCTTTATTATTGGATCTCGTAAATGAAAGTAACATGATGCCATAACATCAGTTTATTCAGATCTGGACCCCCCTCTCCGAAATATAATTTTGCTTACACCAATGGAATTTATATATATATATATGTAGATATATATATAACATGCATTGGCCACAAATACAGCATAAAGAATAATATTATCTATAAAAAATGAGGAAAACAATTTTTAAATACTTTTAATTTCTAAAATAAGATAAAAGATACAAAGAAAGCGTTTCTTAGAAAGCAGATCTGTACTACAAAAGGGCATGCAAATTGATTCTAAAACCTTTTTGCAGATGACTGAGCAGCAATCACGATTTTATCAGCTCTCTAAGTCAAATAAAAATGCATTTCTGTGAAAGTGGCTATACTACTAAAATATGCTCTTCGAATATATTGTGTACATTCGTTTGATGTATTGGTGCACAGTTTTTTTTAAGTGTAGATTTTAATGATTGATTATTGAAATAATTTCTAGAATAGAGCTAAAAAGTGCTAAGAGTGATTGGCGTTGAGATTAATCCACCTCGGAACGCAGAGAAATTAATTCTCATATCCAAAATTAAATGTATAATATCGGAGAATTATCACCCTTTTATATTGAGCAAATTGAGAAAATATGTTGAAATGAAAAATTTTTTTTAAAACAAATATACACAAAATTATATAAAAATAAAAAAAAAAACTCGGATATGTAAACATGTAATTTTATAATAAATAATAGAGAAGAAAACAATAAAAGAAAAAAATTCAATCTAGCATGTGAGTAAGAAGTGTGTTAGCTGTCGAAGACTGGGCGGTGGGTGACAAATCTCCGGGGTGTTTCTAGTGCGGCCGAGAGCGTGCCTGTTCAGCGGCGCTAAAAAATCATCGCATTAATTAGGCAGAAAAGCTGTACCGTTCGGCCAATGCCAATCGTCTCGGAAGTCGCGTCTGTGAAGGCCCTGCGCAACCGGGATCGCCTCGTCTGAGCCAGGGTTTGAGGACAAAGCAGAATTCCCTGGCATAGAAAGACAACTTACAGAATGACAATGAAAATACTTGACTAAAGGCCCGTTTACAGGATGACCGTTTATTGCGACAGTTGCAAATTTGCTTGTCAAGACACTTACTGACTAATTAAAATTTTGACCAAAAAAAAAAAAAAACATGATGGTAGTATTTTCACATATACTTTGTTGAAATTGATTAGTTAGTTAGTTTATTGGATCGTGCAAATTCCACTTAGACAGTGAGTAACTTGACAAAAAAAAACTTGCGCTGATTAGCTGCACTCCGTTTTTGCCGACCGACGATAGAAAAGGAAGGTATTGTTTTCACACCAAATTTCAAATGTGGAGATTTTTACATATCTCCACGAATTATGCATTATGTTAACAGAAAAATGTATTTTTAGCTTGATGTCTGTCCATCTGTCCGTCCGTCCGTCTGTTCTTCTGTCCGCCCGTCTGTTGTGTGTACATATAGAACGTAACTTGAACGGCTCAACGAATTTTGAATAAAATTTGGTATATTTACTTAATGCATCAGTAGCATGAATTCATTAACATTTGGTGTATATCCGGAAACCGAAAGCGGTAGTTTACTAAGTATTAATTTTGTATTCATTGTCGGAAATTATTTCACTTAAAATTTAGTAGTACTTAATAATTGAGTAATTAAACTAAAAATAAAAACCAAGATATATATAATTTAGACATTTTAATTCAAGTTTTATAAATTTTTTTTTTTTATAATGTATATATATATAATGTTGTTTGAAAATTAATTTATTTCAAATCGTCGGTCGGTTCTGTGCCTGACCACAGCTCATTTTTTTTAAAACTAACAAACCCTCTATCGCTACAGAAATGTCATCTGGTAAACAGCTCTTTAGAACGAAAGACTTACAAATTGTTTAGATCACCCAAAGGCAATCAACATCTAGAAGATATTTGCAAAAAATCACGAAAAACAACCAAAAAAAAAAAACCAACTCATATTTTCGATTTTGCAGCTTACTAACTTTCGTGGCCAATTTTTATAAATATAAAAGTGTTATTTATATATTTTGTTTAAAATTTAAAATTTTATCATTTTTGTGAACTGGAAAATCCAAATATATTTTGAGTGAGATTTATAGTTTTTAAAGATTAATATAAAGATGAAAATATCATATTATTCGATATAAACCTCATTAATGAATTGGTGATAGATTCGATGCTGGTAAGCACAGTTCAGCTTCTTATATTCCTCAAAAGACCAACATGAAATGTTGAATGAAAACAGGGCGAACTATACCAACTCATTGCTAGATAAAAGATGAGTCGAGCTCTTGAGCTAACAAGTTTCTTGAAAAATAATATTAAAAATAAGAAGAAAATTTGAAGCAATCAAAACACGTAAGAAGAAAAATAAATACGAGCCTAACACACATATTCTGTTGTTTCTTAACAACCAAATATCTTCTTACGCGTAAACTAAAAATTTTATATCTAATTTAATTTTTAAAAATTTTCTATTTTATAGATCCTTAGAAATATTGGTAATTTAATCAATAACTGTATTAATGTTTTGACTTTCATTTACATAGGTAATTCTTCTGTAATTATTTTTTTTTAATTTATTCCTGGAGTTAGGGATCCCTTTACGGTTAATTATCTTTAGGGCTGATATAAAGGTTCATATATATATTGGTTTAGATTCCTGTGAGTATGTTTATTATTATTATTAATAGATGAAACGTCCGCTTGAAAGTCCAAGGACGCGGTGAGTGGACAATGTAGGAAGGGACGTGAGAGAGATGGGAAAGGGTAGAGGTTGGATGGTTGTGACTCAGGATAGGAATACTTGGAGGGGTGTGGTTGCTTTAATAACTTTCAAGTTCCGTAGAGCCACAGAGATAGATATATTATTATTATTATTATTATTATCAGATTTATCACGTATTTTTGTGAGAATGTTTTCTCGACATTTCGGCACCCATTTTGGTGCTATTTTCAAGAGGTTATTTGAGTGGGGGTATTTTTGGGATTCTAGGTCTCAGTCTCTGTGTGACCAAAAGTCGATATCTGGATTTTGGGTTGATGAATAACCCAAATAACCTCTTGAAAATGGCGCCAAAATGGGTGCCGAAACTTCGAGAACAATCTCACAAAAATATGCCGGATAAATCTGATAATAATAATAATAATATATATATATATATATATATATATATAATTAGAGATTTGATGTTCCCTGTCATCAACCTTTAGATTTTAAAATGTATTTTTGTTATTTTTAATTGTTTTTTTAATCTTGGTGATTTTTAACACAAATCCAAACTTGATAGTGATATTTATTTATTTATTCATTCTCCAAAAGTTGACCATAAAAAATTATTGGTGAACTTATAATATATATATAATTGGACTCGTAGTCAATAAGACTAATGGGATGAGAAGCGCTAAATGTCCAAGAAGTAATCTAAATTAAAAATTTCTATCTATATAGCTAATTTATCTTAATATAATATGTAGTATAAAAAAATTAAGTTTTTCCTATCTTTTTTTTTTTTGTTTTTGATCTTGTAAACAGGTCAAGGAATGTTTATAAAATTAGGTTTTAGAGGGTTTTGAAGTGAAGTAGTTAACATTTTTTTAAAAAAATAATTTTAATTTGTTATTTCATAATTAATGTGATTAATTATCAGATATCAATAACTATCAAAAATAAAATCGAAATCACAACAGCTCAATGATTCAATTAAATTAGTAATCTGATTTAAGAAACGTAATGTTTACTACATAAGTATACGATATACACGTATATATATATAACTATTATAATTATTACTACATTATATATATATATTCTTTAAAATCGACTGTGTTTCCATTTTTATGAGATAAAGACATTTATTTTATCGATTGTATTATTTAAATGTGAGGCGCGGTCCATGTCTTGGGGGACGAGAATAGATTCAGGGTATTTGAGAATATGATTCTTCGTAGAATTTATAGAGCGAAAAAGATTGGATAATGGAGACGATTGAATAAAGAATAATTTCATAAGTTATATATATATATATACCTCTGAACATAGTTACGTTATAGAATCATGAAAGTGGACATGGATAAAATGGGTTAGCAAATAATTGGTGAATCATTTATTTGTGGGGAGATCAAGAAAAATGACCGGGACTCGGGAAGTGTTGGGCAAATATAAACAGCACTTTAGGGAACTAGGAGAGAATAGGAATTAAATAGCTCGGAGTAGTGAATGTTGTTGCTGAGCTTACGGGTAAAGTAGTGCCACAAAAATAGATAGATTTGATAGTGAAATTATAATTTTAATTATTATATAATAATAATTAGAGAAACATTATAATTTTATCTTAATTAAATATTGAATTAATTATGATGATGATAATTTTTTGAATTTATTATTTAATTTAAATGATAATTTAGAAATTTAATTTGAAAATCTATTTATTTTTACCACATTCTGGAAATTGGAATAATTCATAGTTTTAAATAAATCGTCCGTCAAAAACAGAGAAGTTCTCTTACCCCACCAATATATTTTTCCGCCAATGATTCCTCTCCTATTCTAACCACGTGCCCTGCCCATTGCAGCTTTCTCAATTTTATAACCCTAACTATGTATGTCTGGCGAAGCTGAGAGTTTATGCAATTCCGCGTTATGCAGTCTCTGCCATTCTCCGGTGACCTCATATTTCTTTGGCCCATAATTGCTGGGAAATTGAATAATTAATGAGATAAATTCAGAAAAACCACTCTGACATTTTTTTTTCTCTATTAATATACATATTCCTCTTTTTTACACTCTCTCTCTCTCTCTCTCTCTCTATTTTGAAAAAAAAAAAAATTGGAAAAAAATCGTTGAAAAATAAACAGGCCATACTTACTAAGTTTACGATTCCGTTAAAGTTGTACATATTGAACAAATATATAATCATTACATTGTAATTTTTTATATACCTTATTAAAAAATTATTACATTATTTATAATGAATTAATTTACCAAAAATAAAAAATTACTAATTAATAAACAACGAATTTTTCTAAGAAACTTATCAAAAAGAATAAATGTATTATTTATTTTTCTATATATACTTTGGAATGATTTATATCTAGAATCTGTCATTTAGTGAAGAAAATGAAAAAAAAAAATATATAAAAAAATGAAAGATGGTTTAATAATTATCAATTAGTAATAGAATAGATTTCTTAATTATAAAGGTTAAATCAAGGGAAAAAAATTGTAAATTTTTATAATGATTAATTATTTTTTTGATTAGAAATGAAAATTAACTTGTCTGTTGATTCCATATTATTATTAGATTATATCAAATAACTATCTGACCCGCGGGTCATCATTATTGTTCGCCATTAATTGTAAGTGTTCCACCAAAGTATTAAAAGGAATATTTTAAATTTATGAACGGACGTAAGAGAGATGAGAAAAAACAGGAGGTGGATGTTGTGGCTCAGGATAAGGACAATTGGAGAAATGTGGTTGCTGCGGCCAAGAACTTTGGAGTTTCGTAGAGACACAGAAAGATTTTAAATATAAATAAAAAAAATAATAATTATAGAAAACCAACGATATTTTCTGAAATGAATCTTATTATTGTATGAGTTACAGTGTTGCATTTGCATGTATTATCAGTTGAGCCTGAGGTATCATTTTAGCGCAATGAGGTTAGTGATAATAAATATCTATTTTATCATCTATCTCTGTGACTTTACGGAATTCGAAAGTTCTTGGTCGCAGCAACCACATTTCTCCAAATATCCCTATCCTGAGCCACAACCATCCAACCTCTACCCTCTCCCATCTCTCTCACGTCCCTTCCTACATTGTCCACTCACCGCGTCCTTGGACTTCCAAGCGGACGTTTCCCAATAGGTTTCCCCACTAATATATTTTTTGCCTGCCCATCGCAGTCTTCTCAATTTTATAACTCTAACTATGTCTGTAGATGCATAGAGGTCATGCAGTCTCCGTCATTCCAATTTTTCTTTGGACCATAAATGCTGCGAATAATCCTATTCTCAAATACTCTAAAGCTACTCTCGTCTTCCAGGGTCATAAGCCATGCCTCACACCCCTATAAAACACAACAGGCAAAATAATTGTTTTATATATTTTAATTTTGATCCCCTTTGATAATAATTTTGATTTGATAAGTCACTTTAATGCATGATAACTGGCATAATAATATTGTATGATAATAAATAAAAATATGTAATTTAAAAAAAATATATATATAATATTATACACTGAAATTAAAAAATACAAATCTAAGAAAAGACTATATATTTAAAGATCAAAACACTGATAAATATGAATTTGTAGAACATTTTGATTTATACTTGATGTACAGAAAATTAATTGCCAGAACGTTAAAATTGATCAATATTTTCTATCAAAATATATAAATGAGATTTATTTTTAACATTGGAAATTATTAATTTTTATTATTTAATTAAATTCTCAATAAAATGTATTTACTTAAAGTTTTTGAATTTGAAAATGAAAATTTACAAAAAATATTTTTGTAATAATAATTACTTTCACAAAACAAAATAGTAAAAATTCCATTATCAAGTAATAAATAAATAAATAAACTAATTAAATAATTAATAAATATATATTGTGTTTTCTTTTATTTCCTTATCCTTTCTTTAACTTTCCTTAGCTCTCCTATCATTATAATATACGAATGAAATTTACTAACCTAAAATATTTTTGTAATAATAAGTACTTTCACAAAACAAAATAGCAAAAATTCCATTATCAAGTAATAAATAAATAAATAAACTAATTAAATAATTAATGAATATATATTGTGTTTTCTTTTATTTCCTTATCCTTTCTTTAAATTTCCTTAGCTCTCCTATCATTATAATATATGAATGTTGAGTTTTGAAAAATACAGATAAATTTATGTATAAAATAATTTACAAATTGTGTAGGTCCACAATAAGATTAAAAAAAATTAATAAAATCATGAAATATCAATGATATATAATAATGTATTTAAAATAGAATTTAAGATAATATTTATTATATTAAAATATGGATTGATATAATTGAATTTTCTCTAATTTGTTACTTAGGTTTATATAATCTTCTAACAGTGTAGCTCAGTGTTTCTCAACCTTTTAGTATTCACGGCCCAATTTTCAATCATAATATTTATCGCGCCCCCCCCCCCCCCCCATCAGAAATGTTTCAGAGCATCGCAGAAGAGCATCATCTGACCTTTTGAAAAATAATTCCTGGGGGGGAGGGCGCGAGCACACTCCAGGAGGGCGCGTCCCACAGATTGAGAATCACTGGTGTAGCAATTATATGAGCCTTTAAAAATTTTTAAAATTTATTATATAAGTAATGGATGGGAAGAGGAAGATGAGGGGAATAATGTGGAGAAGAGATCAGCGCCCGCTCTAGCTTTTTTGCCGCCCCGGAAAAAAGACAATCTACCGCTCCTTTAAACAAAAATTTTTTTTTTAGTCAGAGAAAAAGTTTAAAATGATTAAGATATTTACAAAAATTATTTTACAGAATTTTACCAGAACCTACAAAAAAAATTTATAATATTTTTATTTTTACTGAACAATTACCAAAAAAAATCAACATGTATATATTTTGATTAACTGATTATCAATATTATATGATAATAACGACCAAAATGCCGCCTTTTAGTTTTGCCGCCCCGGACAAATGTCCGAGTCAGCCAGCCCTGGAGCGGGCGCTGAAGAGATGCCTACGAAAGAAAAATGTGGAAAAAAATGAGAGAGGCCTACGCCCAAAAAAGTCCATTCAAAAACTAAAAATTAGAGACTAAAGAACGAAAGATTATACTATTGTAATTAATGTACTATATTATATAATGTATATTATAATGTATTATACTTTAACTCTTTTGTATGAACTATTTAAAGGGTTAAATAAATAAATAAATAAATATATAAGTTAGATATATTTATACAGGGGAAAGTGACCTATTATGATATACAGTTGTAATATGACATAGCCCTTCACAGCCTCTGTGAGACATCCATGCTGATTCCCTATTAAATGATTCACAGGGATGAACTAAAGCAGGGGTGTCTAAACTGCGGCGTAAAATATTTAAATTTTTTCAATATGGTTCTAAAAAAAAAAAGGTAAAATGATATTTATGTGCGGCCCAGCATATTTTTTTCTTTTGTGGGCCATAAATGGTCATAGTTTAGACACCCCTGAACTAAAGCGAGGAAACATCTCAAACCACAATAAAAACCACAATAAAAATTAATAATACTACCAAGTGGGGAACTAATGTTAATTTTACCCACTTTTCAAGACAATCAACAATACAATCTAGTTAATCAGTTTCAAATTAAACAATTTTGATTAATTAAAATTAATATATTTCTAAATACCTTGTTTTCAGAAAACCTTTGAAAATTATGTAATTGTACACTTATATGTATGTATGATGGATTTTGATAAAACTTTACCAATAGATTCCTTTTTTGATTCCAAACACACTTTCCTTAAGCAGTTTGTGGCGGTCGCTTCTAGTTTACGTGATAAAAAAATATTAAAGTTATTATTAAGTCACTTTCCTATATATAAGTATATAAATTAATCAAAAAATTTAATTGAATAAAATTAGTTTATTTCCAAATAACTTGTTTTCAGGAAACCTCTTGAAAATTGACCTAATATAAAACATTTGAGAAAACTTAGTGATTAAGTAAATTAAAAAAATTATGTTAATATTGTATTTATTCAAAGTGCAACATAAAAATTTCTTTATATACCTAATAATAGTTCTTTCTGCCAACTTACATGGTTACAGGTCAAAAGGTGTCTATATAGTAGCGATAGAATAATTCCAAATAGGCATAGTATACTCACACAGACAAAAAAAAATATATAAGTAAGTATATTTGGATTCTCCAGTACATTACCCATAAAAATAAATAAAATTTACAATTCTAAACAATGTGAACACTTAACTTTCATTGTATATTATATGTGTTGATATATAAATATGCAATATTTTAAAGTTAATTAATACCTCATAAATGGATCATATTAAGTAAATATAATATTCACATTAAATTAATATTTATTATATACAAGGGCAGTTCTAAGTTTTTGAGCACCCCAGGAAAAACAAAAGTTGGAGCTATTTAATCAAGAATATACAACCTTAATGCAAATTAAAAAAAAATAATAATAAAAGTGTGAAAAAACATTAAACAAAAAAATAATGAATGTAATTTTTTTTTTTTTTTTATGTCATCGCATTTCAAAATTTGACGTCCCGGGCACTCACCCGGCTTACCAACCACTTTATCCGGCGCTCGTTATATCCTATATATATATATATATATATATATATATATATAATATTTAACATATTGAGATACTGATATTAAAAATTATGAAAATACATAAATTATATGAAAACATATATAATTTTTTTTATTTACATAGTGTGCTAATATAATTAATAATAATATAATGATGAATTTAATGATCCATTTTTAACTGAGGCAATGAGTTGAAATTAAAGAATTTATGAATAGAATGTTTAAAATTATCTGTGATGTTAACAGAAAATGTTACAAAAAATTTTATAGTTGTGTAGTTGTATTTATGTACACAACTACACACAGAAAGAATAAATACCTAATTTCGAATTCATAATTAATGTATCAATAGCCAGATAATAAATATTTGTGGAAAACTTAATCTAACCTTAACATTTATTACTAGCTGTAGTGTAATCTGAGTGCAAAAACATAAATAAGAAAATAAAAAAAATAATACGTGATTGTTTAAGTGTGTATTTGTGTAAGTCTAGAATAAAAAAAAAGTATAAATTTTAATTCTATTACAATTATAAAAATAATCTTTTCTTAAAATTCTATATTTTTAAATCGATGAAAAAATTTTATTTTTATAAATTTTAATATTGTGAAATGAATTTTCTCTTCTTAGATTTTATTATTTTTATATTTATAAATTAGTTTTTGGATTTTTATAACTTTGAATAAAATTTCTTTTGTATGCTTACTATTTATATATGCTAAATATCAGTTTAATTTTATTCTTTCTTTTCTAATGAATGAAAGAAAAAAAATATTTTTTTTCCTTTTAATTAAAAATATAGCCTTAATGATAGTAGCAGTTTAAAATCGAGACACTCAACTTGAAGTCCTTTTCTCTGGGCAAAATATATCCCACTCAAAAGGTAAAATCTCAGGAGCTCTTTACAAATAAAGCTTACTTCAACTTGAACCTTGCTAAACTTCCAAAACTATAAATAATATTCAATTTAAAATATATATAAGTATATGAAATTATATATTTTATATTTGTATGTAATTTAACCGATTTTTTTAAAATTGTTCAACCTCTAGTTGCTGCTGGTTCACTCTTGTGATTTTAAGATTTTCTAAGAAAAAGAGATATAACGATTTTTTTATTTTATGAAAATCCTCTATAAATAGGTTTATTTTATTCCTTTAACCTTTCTAAGTATTAGCAATTTTTTTTCTAAAATGACTTCCTTCATTAAATTTCATAAATACACGATCCACTCTCGGCAAAGTTATTTTAATATTTGAATATTTTTTTTTATATATAGATCTGAAAAATCGAAATAAAAAATAACTATAAATATAAAATTGTATATATATGTCGTATGCAAATGGCAATTTTAGGAAAATAGCATTTGCCTAGGCAAAAACCATTTGGCTAAATCTTTGTTAGGCAAATAGCTTTAACTATTCTTTCATTTCAATTTGACTAGGAGAATAGATCAGAAAATGTCGTACATTTATTGGACCAAGACACTCGATCTGTGTATTCGTTTGACTTCTTTGCATTCAGTTCTTAGTAAAAGTAGCAAACCAAGAAAAAAAGTGGGAGGGAAGAAACAGAAAAAATACCCAAATATCACTTAAATAATGAAATATTTACTTACTTGTAAAATCGCCTTACTGTCTAAAATTAAATTTTTATAATTTATTTATTTTATTTATATCAAACGGATTTTTATTTTGACATTTACATTAATTTAGAACTCAAAACTGCACTGAAGTTATGCAAGCTGAAGTTAGATAAATTTACAATAAAGAACAAAAATTCTTTTGAATAATTCCGTAATTGGCTATTGTAATAGTAAAAAGCTATTTGCCCAACACAGATTTAATTAAATGGCTTTTGCCTAGGCAATTGCTATTTTCCTAAAATTGCCATTTGCCTGCGACATATACATTTTAAATTTCCTTTTTTTTTGTTTTTAAATCATTATAGTATACTATGGGGTAGGAATTATGAAATTCTCAAAAATATTATAAATATTTTATAATGTTGTTTTGAATTATTTTTTAAAAAAAAAATTATAAAAAGTTCAAAACCCATTCTCATCATACTTCTAAGACTGTATCGTGTTCATTTTAAATTTATGAATATGACAGATATTATATTCTCTTTGAAATACAAGAACTCACAGTTATTCAAAGTAACACAACCATACATTCTACTATTTAAGAAAACCAGTATAAATGTAGTCTTAAAAGATTGGAAAGATAGACTATTACAGAGATCACTGTATTGCCGAAATCAATATGGATAATTAACTTCTATTATTTATACTTATCAAAATTATTTTTAAAAAAGTGTCTTTATTTCACCATAATATATCATTTATAACTTCTCTTCCAAAAAGAAAGAAATAAATAAATTCATTTAAAAATACATTTTTGTTTACTTACACTATTCTTTCATCTTAACTTGGATCCAAAGTTCATTTCTGCTTAATTTGAAAAAATACTCAAATTTATTAAACGTGAATTAAAGCAATGCTACTTTAGTGGAAATAAATTACTCATTGTCTTTTTATATTTCACCTATACTTTTTAATACACATTTAAAAATTCAATAAAGCCACGAAAGTTTTACTTCTAAAATACACTACCAATTAATTTAAAACGAAATATTCAAGTGCATGAAAAAATCATCTAATGTTCTCCTAAACTTTCAATAGTTGAAGAGTAGTAAAAAAGAAAAACCAGAAAATTTAAATAACAACATTTTTTACATATAAAATATACAGGATACGGCAATGTAACGGGATCATTTCACCATCTTAGGGGTTTAAAGTTCAAAAGGGTGACAGGTCAAAAGGCCGTTGTTCCCTCACCACAATGGGACGTGGACATGCAAGTTAAAGTTTAATAATTGAAACAATGTTTTTTAATATCACAATTAATTATTTTTTAGTGATTGAAAATATTTTCATCAAAACGGTACTATAAACCTTGCAATAATTTCAATGTATTTTCTTAACTAGACTTAATGAATTGAAATACCCCTTTACAACAATACACAAAACAAAAACTTTTCATTTCAATTCACTCAGAACTATTCAAATTTTCTAAACAAAATCTTGCTTAGTGAGGTCATTTATAAACTTCCAGTTTGAATGAAAGTTTCAATAAAGGACATTTGATAATTTCATGTTTAGAAAATGGTTTATATAGTATGCCAAATAGACATAGTATGTTACAAATTTAATTAAAAAAAAATTTAAATTTAAATTTTGAAATTGCCCGTTTCACTGTCGAACCCTGTAAAAAATGAAAGGAATACCATTTGTATTAATCATAATTATTTATTGTGAAGTTGCCAATCTAAATTAATACTGTTAAAGAATGATGTAGTAAAAAAATCAAACTAATACATATCTTAGCACAATCCTCTCAGCGAATTATCACATTTCATTCATTATTATAAGACAGAGAAAATTCATACCGATAAATGCTTTCAAAATTACTAACAAAATAAAAATTCACATATATTGGTTAATGAAAAAAATTGTAAATTAACTTGAATACCATTTAAAAAAAACAAGTGCAATCATCAACTACGAAGTCTTAACAGGTTTTTATATCTTAATCAAATGTAACTATAACATTAAGATATTTAATTTGCAATTTGAGACTTACTTGTTTGAACTGTCTGATGGCACCATTGATCCGAAGTGAATCGGCAGCAATGCCTGCGATTCCGTCACCTGGTTCACGAAGTTGGCGTAATGAAGATGTCGGAGCATGCACATGATGCATATGCAGGCAATGCAAACCTGCACAAGCAGGCGGATCCGGTTGCGAACTTTGTCGGATCATTCTAGTGCTGCTATATGGAGAATTAGCGGATAATAATAATGGGGAAGCCTGCACAGTTCCACCCCCATGGCATGTGCAAGGTGTGTTACAACAGGTGCATGAATGGGACCGAACACTTTCCCGAGATATAGATCTTTGTAAACTTAGCACAGGTGAATGCGATTCTATACGTAGTTCGCAGCGACAACGCGAATGAGCATGAGGTAGCAGATGATAACCAGTTGCAGAAGAGGCCCTTAGTCGGCAGGCACCAGATGGGTGCGTGGTCAGTCCCGAACCTCGATGTGGTACCATATGGTGGGTAGTTGAAAGATCTGGACCATGTACATGATGAGTGACTCCATCCATCCGACAATGTAATTCGATATCCGGAACTGAACGAGCACTGTTTTCTTCATAACAGGCAGTAACAGTTCCTGTTGAAGATTCTTGGCTTCCCCCAAGCCCACTTAAATTTTGTCCGGGATTGGATGACAGTAAATAGGTGGTACACTCCTGTCGCGTTAGCACAGGTTTAGTGCTCGGAGATGGCGCAGGAGGAGAACTACTAACAATGGTCACACTTGGTGTCCTGACCAGGAGAGTGGCCGTCTCATCTCCAGAGCCATATCCAGAATTAGTAGTTGCATCCATTGCGCCTCGGGGACAACAGCTATTTCCGTCTAGGCTCATAGTTCCAGAACATATCTGTAAATAAAAGTGTACTAAGATAAAAATCGTTTCTTAAAAATTAATTGACATAGTTAAAATTGCAGAAAATAATATTGAAATAGTTTCACTATTATCAATTGTTAAAACATTGTAGGTAATAAATAAAAAAAGAATAAATATATTGATCCTTAAGATAATAATAATTTTAACTAAGACATATCATCCCACCCGGGACTAGATTAAAACGAGCTAGATTAAAATAAGCTCTAGGTAAATTGAAAAAATAAACAACACTCAGCCGCCAACATTTAAGCCTAGTCTCCCAATTTTTGGAGAAATGGCATGCCTTAGCAAAGCAAAAGACTAATTTACTAAGAAAGGACCAAATTGACATTTATAAAAAAAGAGCCTAGAACATAAAGTTCAGTAATTAATATCACTTACCTGGAGAGGTTTGTGTATACACATGCTCAATCAACATGTAATGTAAAGATAAATAACTGAAGATTATTCCGAATATAAGAGAAAATGAATATATAAATATGATCAATTGAGAAAACCAGCTAAGGGATCTGGAAAATTTTAGAAAAATTTCGCTTCACAAAAAATTTGATAAGATATACGAGTATTATTCAAGTTGCACCAGAATCAATCAGTATAAAAGCTTTCAAAATTATTTCACTAATATAGTGAAATTTTAGTTCACTACCTTGTTTTATAAATTTATATAATAAAATAATTTAAAATTTATAGAATATTAAAAAAATATAAACATAGATATACAAAGAATAATAAAAAGTATTATACGTATTATATTATACAAATAAAAGAAAAACGACAAAATTGAAGAAATGCATTAAATATATATAATATATAAATATATATATTATGTTTAATACCTCTGTGAGATATTTCGACCATATCTAACTCTTAAGCTATTACTATCTTATTCCTACTTTTATCCAATTTTCCCATCTCTATTATTATTTTTCATCGCGTTCTGGGTTTAAGCAATCTTGTTTCCCAGTTTTGTCTCAAGAAGTAAATATTAAAACATTAAATATGCTGGTTAAAAAAAAATGTTTTTGATAATAGTCTAACTACCAAAATGCGCATAAAGATATGATATCAATTTGAAACCTTATGGAGTGTTTATATTCAAAATTATCCTTATTAAATTTTTTATTAAATTATGATGCACATGCCCAATCTATTAAGTCCATTTTTTTTAATTCTATTAAATTTTAATGAAAAAAAAAAAAAAAAAATTCTCTAAAAATAAATATTACATTAAATGTCAATTTTTTTTTTATTATCAGTGAATATAAAATAATTTGTTTCAGATGCATATCTGCTAAATTTCAGATGAATAATATAATATATAAAAACCTGTAAAAAAATACCGTTTTATTATAGTTCAATGACGTATCAGGATTTGTTCTCTACAAGTACTTTAGAAAATTATATAAGTAATAAAAATAGTAATATGGATACAAGTAAATTAACTCAAAATGCAATGAATAATATTAGTGATCCCACATCAAACAATTCAAGAATGACTTTAACTAAGATTCAAAATTTTATCCTTTTAATAAAAAAAAAAATCAGTAGCAGTTAGACGATGTCTGAAAAATGTAGACTATTTTTATGGTGCCCAACAAGTAGAAAGAACTGTGACAAGGGAATATAGGAAATGTACAAAAAAGGTCTTGTTGAATTTCATTCCTCCTAATAAACATGTTTAATATTAAAATTTAAAAACAAATCGACATGATGTTAATTCAAAATGGTACAATGAAACGAAGAAATTAATTACTGATAAACAAATAATAGTCGTAATATATATATGAAAATTATAGAAAAATTATTATTTAATATAAATAAAATCTATAATAAAAAAATATACCCATATAATGAAATTTTTGGTTAAAAAAATAATAATAATTCGAAAACAAAATTAGAATAATGAAATAAAATAAATAAAAATTTTGTTAAATTTATAGTTAATATCAAAAAAATAATTATAATTAATAGAAATATAAAGATTATTTCTATTGGAGTAAACTTGGCCTTTTACGTTAAGACAATTAGTTAGAAATGAACTGGGATAAGAAAACGTGAAAAAAAATCTCTAGATTTACTTACATTTTCAATTAAACATCATTCCTAGTTCTCAGAAATTTAAAATTATAATAAATATTTTTGATATAAAAAATTATTTCAATAAATAAATCATACTATATTATATATAAATATATAGTGCTGGATTAAATTAAAAAAATAAAATGAAAATAATAATAATAATAATATTAATAATAAATCAATATTCTAATTGTGAATAATGCATTATAATCATAATAATAGAGATAATTTATAAAATCTATGTATATATTATTAAAAAATCAAATACTCCTTGAAGTTGTTTTATTTTTATAAAAATAAAACGGGGATTGTAAATTTTAAAACTCTCTTTTAAGATTAGAGTTTATTTTAAAAATATAAAAATAACAACACAGTACCATTTCGAGATTTTGCTATAGACAAATCACAATTATAGTAATGAATATATGATGATTCTGGGCTCAGGAAACCTTAAAACGTCTTTGGCAGTTGAAATCTCAGCGTTAAATCAATTTCTGTGTCGATTTCTAAATATTCAATTACCATGCATGCTAGCGAGGTAAATTAAAGTAATAAACGGGTGATCATATTATATTTTTGTTTTGTTTTTATTTCTAAAATATAATATAAAAAAAAAATATATAACTTTGTTTTATGATAAAAAATGATTCTGGGAAAATGATTACAGAGGATATAAATTAAAAAATAAATAAATTATTGGAGGTCTCTAGAAATGGTGCGCCGTTCTCCCTTGGCAACTACTATTCATTGATGTGTTATTGGTTGCTGGGACAACAGGAGATTCATTGACGCATGCGCCCCAGACCTACTGGCCCCATTTTGATACCATCATAAAATATTTCTCGATCGTTGATCCGGTTATCGATTGAACGAACGAACCATCACCTAACTCTTATATCTATCTATCTATCTATATTTATATATATAGATATAGATATATATCTATATCTATATCTATATATATAATTTCATTATTTATATTTTGAATCTAGGTTAATTGAGTATAATAAATAAAGGACTTCTCTTGAAGAACTAACGAATTTTATATTTTCTTTATTTCATAAATTAATATAATATATATTAATTGTAAATATATATAATTAGTATAAAATAGTCCTAAAATTATTTAGAAAAAAATGTTTTGGAAGATTGAAAATTTTATATTTTCAATTTTATTTAAGGTATTTAAAATTTATGAGAAATATCTTTATTTATATATATATATCAGTAGATAAGAGAATATATACTAGCTAAAACCTGCAATTTTCTGGTTGGTGTATTTGTTATATATATATATATATATATATATATGTTGGTTTAGGTTTCCATGAATGTTATTGTTATTATTACTATCAGATTTATCAAGGATATAATCACGTATTTTTGTGAGATTGTTTTATATATATATTGATATATATATATATATATATATATATATATATATCCAGACTGGAAAACATATACACCAACCAGAAAATTGTCGGCTTTAGCTAGTATATATATATATAAATATATATATCAGTAGATAAAAGAATAAATACTAGCTAAAACCGGCAATTTTCTAGTTGGTGTATATGCTTTCCAGTCTGGATATATATATATATATATATATACTATGTAAATATAGTCAGACACATGTATTTACCTCTGTATATGTCGAAATGGATGATTGATATGTAATGGTGATATGTTGAACGGTATTGAAGATGTGCTGTATCGTCATTTAGTAGCTAGTTAAACCAAACAATAACTTGAAAAATCGATACCATAAAAAATAACATATATATCTATATATATATATAGATATATATAGATAGATATATATAGATAGATATATATAACCTATTTTCATGATGTCGAAATTTACTAATCTTAAAAATATACCATTCATAGATATCTATAATGGAGGTATTTACTATATATAACGAAAGTTTACTATTGCTGATTATAATGTTATATTTATATTATATTTTAAAAAGTATTAATATTACTGATGTCACTGTGAAGTGAATTCAATTAATTTTTTCCTTTTGGTTTCAAAATATTCATAATATATAAGGCCTCACATTTACTTTTAAGTTTATATATATAAATTTATTTACATACAACAAATATGTATTTTATGAATTGAACTTCAAAGAATTTATAAATAAATAAAAATAAATAAATATAACAACCTACATTTATTTGACTAAATCCACATTTAAATGTAAAAATTAACTTAAATCATATATATATATATATATATATATACATTGGCGTTGCGTGATCTATTATATTAGGGGGGGGGGGGCATGGGGTGGTCCCGGGGTCTCCCCCAGAAAAAATTTTGACAAAATAAATTATTTATTTATTCATACGTATTATTAATTTAAAAATGTTTTTTTTTTTCTTTTGGGTTCTCAGTTACAAAACTAATCACTTTTAAATTTATTTTTTGCACAATGTTTGGGGGGCCCGGCCCGACGCCACTGTATATATATATATGTAAATTTGATATCCGCCTTATTCATTGAAATTTGAATGCCTTTGATATTCTATAAATTTTATAGACACATGTTTATAAATTATTTTTAATTATTAAATAACATCAAAAAAAATAAGAATTTAGATCAAAATTTCAATTCAATATATTTTTAGAATCGTTTTATTAGAAAATCAGAAAGAGAAAGAAATGGTTATTTTAATAATTAAGTCTTATAGTTTTCTTTACTTTACTTAATAATTATTCGGAATATCAAATGATGATTATAACGTGATCTGTGACATTAAATCATATAAAATT
Source organism: Labia minor (assembly GCA_963082975.1). NCBI lineage: Eukaryota > Metazoa > Arthropoda > Insecta > Dermaptera > Spongiphoridae > Labia > Labia minor. The sequence continues at coordinate 18,380,033 of OY720348.1, forward strand.
TATTGAATTTATTGATTATTTAGAATGAACTTGAATCTGTAGCATTATAATTTTTTTATCGATCTTTTGAACGAGTTAATCAGCATCCAGAGAAGAAATGGAAATCTCGTTCTAGACGACTAGACGCCTAATTAAATTCTCAATTATAATTAATTTAACAACTCTAATTAACACGAAATCTGGTAAAAATGTAGAGAGTTGTCACAATTTATATAAAATTGAAAATATGTTCTATCATTTTATGTGATTTATTTAATATCATTTAATTTTTTATTTTGTTTGAAAATTAACTTAATTTTTTTTTATTATATAATCATTATTATTATTAATATTTTATTAAAATTAATCAATATTTTCATAAAATAAATGTTTATATTAGAATCTAATTTTTAATAAACAATCATAATTTATATTAAATAATTTATTCTGATTTGTTTTTTGTTTTTTTATTAAAATAAAAATTAATAGAATTTATATTTATTTAATCTTTTCGTAGAAATAAGATGTTTCTGGAATTATCATATGAATAGAATATTTTTAAAAATGAACAATGTTTTATTAAAGTACATATCTTTTATCTCTCTCTATAATTTTCTAATAATATATATAAACCTCGAAAAGTAGTAGAAAAATTGTATTTAAGTTGTGACATAAGGTTCTTTGAATTATCACTATCAATTAATAAAATTACAGTAAATTAATTTATATGAATTAAATAATAAAACTTTTTAATTAAAATCAAAGGTAAACTCCTTATTTGTGAAATTCCATTTACAAAACATGTCTGACTTCAAAATTTCAAATTTGAATTAATAATATAAAGAAACTTAAAATGACTATGAAGAAAATTGAATTTATATTCTTTGATATATTTTACATTTAAATTAAATTTAAATTGTTCATTGACATTTAAAAGAAACTGAACACAATTTGTTTATTATTTATAATAATTAGTTGATGATTAATTTTAAGAAAAGGACAAAAAAGATAATATAAAAAGTTTTCTAATTTGATCTTGGCCTATTAAGAATTCTTTTTTACTACACAAATACAAAACATATGTCATTACAGGAACGTACCCAGAGTAAAAATTACGGCGGGGGAAGGGGGGAGTCATTCCAAGGCCGTACAGGTTGAAAGATTATTCAATTAATCAATTCCGTCAAGGACCATAGAGAGGTTTTACCCGGACACTATCAGACTATCAGGAACAATCCTCCTCGGAAGAATGTCAGATATCAAAATATGTTGTGACCATCAAAATTCGGGGAATTTTATATATATTTATTTTCGTATTTTAAAATAATTATTCTTAATTAATAGAATTAGCACAGAAAAATGAGACAACAAAAAAATAATGTATACCCTAAGTCAGTAATTCTCAACCACTGTGCCGCGAGCTTATGAGGCTCTTAAACATTTCCGACTTTTTTTCTAAATTTTTTTAATTTGGTTCTAAAAAAAAAGGTAAACCACTTTTTCAATATGGTAATCTTTTACGCTTATCTTTTTCTTTGTGTGCCGCCAAATTTTTAAACCGTTAAGAGTGTGCCGCGGTAAAAAAAAAAGGTTGAGAATCACTGCCCTAAGTCAAGGAAGCCAGCCAAAATATTAGACAAAAATATCTTACTTAATTAATAAAATATTTTTTATAGGTAGATTTATAATTGTAATTCTAGTTTAAATTAATTTATTAATTAATTTATATTGTATCATTTGTGTTTTTCACATTTTTTTTTTCTTAAAACAAATTAAAGTTGAAATTTGCTTTATTATTAAGAAGAGGAGACGAATGAGGTGTGCATGCACTTAAATGTTAAACATTTAGCATATGTGCTTATATACTGTATATTTATTTATATAGGGCATATCTAAGGGAAGGAGAAGGAAAGTGTTCTGCACAAATCTATAGTGCAATTTTGTCAAATCACAAACGATCTCTAAGTAACACAAATATTTACAGACAGAAAACAAAAAATAAAGAATTGTTGCTTCATTAACTGGGGTCTATGAGATCGAGGTCCACTCATTGTACATCATCAAAATTGGAGAGGTACTTGAAATAATAAGTAGCGTAATCCGATCAAGAAAAGAAGATAAAAGTTAAAAGAATTCGTTTTACTGATCGTATAAAATCTCTATCCCTCTTAAAGGTCAGTCGATTTGATAGACGCTGTCCTTTCAGAAAATGTTCACAATTCAACTGTTACTTTTTTACTTTTATATTATAAAAATATTAAGATTTAATTATTATATACATTCGTAGTAGTAGGAAAGACAAATTTGAAGAAAAAATTAAAATATATAATGGTTATTAAGGATGGAGGAATGATATTATAAGTATCTTATCTTATTATACTATCAAAAATTGTATATATATATATATTTGTATTTTTGAAATATTAAACCCCTCGAAGGATTTTTTTGAAATTCACATCACATAATTTATATAAAGAAAAATCGATCTGTATTGAAATCATCTTTATTAGTTTTTTTCTTAATTTAAAATAGGCAATTTAAATGACGTCAGCAACTACATCAGACAGCGCTTCCTTAAATACAAAATATTATAAATATAAATCAAATCAAATTACGAAATATATATTATGTTATATCCACAAGATATACTTTTCTATCTTTCAGTGCATTAATATGGACGTTTAAAGGGTGTATGTTTTATGACTATTTTTTTTTAATTTATGTTCTTTTAGGCATAAATTATTTGAGCGGCGGCTCGGTGAACCAGGTAATACTATTATCAGTCAAACCCGATAATAAGGAATATTTTTTTTTAATGACCGAGCGGCGGCTCGGTGAATCAGGTACTATTAATATAAAGTGCAAATTTTCTACTTAAAATTCGTCTCTTTATGACGTTTCCCTCCTCCTTCCAAGCTTGATCAGAAAATCTAAAAATTACTCGACAAAAATATTAAATTAGTCTTTTTTTTCAAGATAAAATTTATTCTAACTGTTTTAAAATAAAATAAAAAAAGCAAATAAAGAAGTTTATAAATAAAGTAATTAGCTTTTATTTTAAAAAAATTGAAATTTTATATTATAGAATAAAGGATAAATTAAATAGTAAGGATCACACAGAATCCAAATTATTTATTTATATTTATTTTATTATTATTCTAATTTATTTTTATTCAAATTTAAAAATTTTAAAGTTGCCTTAAAATAAATTTTAAAATTTAAGAACGTAATTTTAATAGGTAGTAAAATTTTATTCTAACTAAGAAAAAAATTATAATAAATTATAAGATAAATGATTTAAGCTGATAAAAAAAATAATTGCTAAAGTATATACCCATGAAATCAAAAATTACAAATTAATATTCTTATATAAAGTGTTGATATATATTAATTCATTATTACTAAAGTAACTACAAACTTTAATTATTAAACGTTATTGTATTTGGGATCCAATTTGAAATTATAATGTCCCACCTCCGTTTAATATAATAACAATTTCATATAATATTATACGATCTTAATACAATTTAATTATTAATGATAAACATACCTTAATACTAAATTATCGTTTGAAAATTTTTACTTTTTTACTCACTTAAACTAGTAATAACAATATTAAACTTGTTTTTATTTATTGTAAATAAATTATCATTATAATGATATCTGAAGGTATATTATATGCCAGTTATGTAAATTATATGTAAGTGTTTATTTGAGGACTTATTATATCATAATATTTTTTTCTTGCTACCAATTTATCAATAAATAAATGTAATTTTTATAAGCTTTCGTCCACACTTCACTTATCACGTTTAGAAAATATTCATTTAAAATTCAAATGAAAATAGTTCGATGATATTCAAAATTCATACGTTGAAATTCATCAAAATATATGATAGTTAATAATTTATGTGATTAATATTTAGGAATAAAAAAAAATTGTGAGTTAAATAAAAAAAATCTATAAATAAACTTTATAAAGAAAAAATGTATTTTATTCAAACAAAGTGCGTGAAATTTGCGGAAAACTGAAGAAAAGTTCGGTTATGGTAAAACGACGGTAAAAAAAATGTGCTGGTGGAAAAGATTAATGAAAAAATTAGAGGAAACCGTCGTTTCACCATAACCGAACTTTACTTGTTTTTCGCAAATTTCACGCACTTTATTGTACGAAATTGTTTCTCAAAAGATAGGCTACCATAAGTTTTATGCCAGATGGGTACCACACTCAGGCGGCGGATTTCTATGGGGAAGGGATTTCGAAGCTCGTTCGTCGCTACGATAAATGTCTCAACTTTTTTGGCGATTATGTAGAAAAATAGTATTTTAGTTGCTCTTTCAAATGTATATAATGAAAAACATTTTCCTGTACTTGCCTTAATTCCAAAACGTAACCTACTTTGTGAATTGCTCTCGTATATAGTCACGGAAAAAAGTAAAGGCCAGTGTGGTGCTGTTGAACCGTTTGAGAAAGGCGCATTGCATAGCCCGACAACAGCGCTGACGTTTACATTTTTCCGATACTATATATCATTTCTTTGTTTCTATTTATACTATTTGCTCACCCTTCCTATATATCAGTATTTCTCTTTTACAAATTTTAATTGTTAAAAAAGTATTTTTTATTCATTCACTCAATTTCAAATAATGTTTTTTAAAAATCCCGTCGAATACAATATTTTTATTGGATATTCAAATAATTTTTAATATTTTAAGTAGAGTTTAAGCAGATTTAAGTAGGAATTGATTTTAAAATTTTTTGAAAATTACATCTTCTTTTAAGAAATGTGAATATTTTATTTAATCTTTTAATAATAATATAATTGATATTCAGATCTGAAAATTTTAAAAATCAAATTTTGTTTATAAATATATTTATTTAATATATAAATTGAATTTGAAATAAAATAAGTATTTAATATTTTTTGGACAGAACATCATAAAATAAAAATAAATGTAATTTCAACTTAATTTAGTTTTTAGAATACGTTTTCTGATTTTTTACCTTTCTAAATTTTCTAGTTATTTTCATCCTGGAATCATAAAGATCAATAAAGAATTACACATATCCTTCATTGAAAGTCAAAATTCTCCTTAAAAGGAAATCATGAATTTTTATGTTTCCTTCAATTAATAAGTATATACAAATGGACATTGTTCAAGTGGTATAGTCTTGCTATTATAAATTATTTATATTTATTTATATTTAATTATTTATTTTTTCGAAAAATCATAAAGAATCCTTTATAAGAAAGAAAAAATTCAAAAAGCCATATACCTCCATGAATCATAGTAAATTTTTGTGGTATCTAGATAAAATTAAATTTAAAATTAATAATTTTAAATTAATCTTTCTAATTATTTTTATCATTAAAAAATAATGGTGATAATGTTCATATAAAATTGGTGTATAGTTAATAGATTAAAAAAAAGTTTATATCATATCTTATTAACTTATTAAAGGAAAAATGGCGATTATGTAGAAAAATAGTATTTTACTTGCTCTTTCAAATGTATATAATAAAAAACATTTTCCTGTTCTAGTTAATTCCAATATCTTAATTCCAAAACGTAAGCTACTTTGTGAATTGCCCTCGTAATAATATTTTTTTATATTTAAAATATTTTATTTAATTTCGAAATAAAATTAAAAATATTTATTTTAATAATATTTTATATATATAGAATCAAATTTCGAAATATATTTATCAATCTCTCACAAAAAAAAAAAATTATCCATGAAGTTAGCAATTTAATAACACACATGAACAATTATAAATGAAGAAAGTTTAAATAAATTGTTGAATAAGCTTGATCTAATAAAATTGAATAAATTATATTGTATTAATTAAAATGTTTTTTAGATTAAATTATAAATAATATAAATGATATTTGATTATTATAAATAAAGAGAAAAAAATATAACCTCCTTTTTAATCCTCCTTTCTTAATTAAAATATAGACAAGTACAGGTGTCAATATAATTTCAGAATTTATATTATTATCAGTAGGAATTCTTGGTCGAAACAGTTTATAAGCTATTGCTACTTTGAAAAATATAAAACTGAAGCCATCTAATTATAACAGCATATATATAATATAGGATCAAATATTTTATCAAGTAAATTTTAATTTATTTTTCATCTTGAAATGAAAATCAAGTTATTTTAATTAATTTGAACCATTTTAGGAAACAAATTTCTGATGGGTCATTTTTGGAAAACCCATTTAACAATTGTGCAATAAATAATTAAAAAATTGTAAAATTTTATAATAATAAATTGTATAAATTTGTTAAAAGGTCGAGCGATAGTTCGGTGTTCCAGGTACTAATTATTTATGATTCAAATGGGCGGAGGAGTGACACTAGAAATATATTGACCTAGAAATATATTCTTTATGTTATATTGATACAATAATTTATATACATATAATAATATAGTATTTATAGATGTATATATATATATATATATATATATATATATATATATATATATATATATATGATTTCTTTGTTAAACAAAACATTTTTTGAGATTAAATTTGCTAGAGATATCAATCAATATCAAAGGAAGAAGATTTAGATGTAAATGTATAATAAAAGGTGGTATAAAATTGTTTGAATAATAAAATTCAATAAAACAATATTGATATCTAATTAGCCATACTCAATGATGATGATGATGACCAATTTTATATATATATATATTTATTTTCAACTTGTCTTATTTCTCTCACTGTTCACTGTCAATTGTAAATGTTTAGATATCTACAAATTATAAAAAAAATTAATGAAATGTTTCCCATGATTCAGAGGCGTACCTAGGGGGGTGCGGTGGGTGCGGTCCGCACCGGGCGGCACTTATCTTGGGGCGGCATTTTATAAATTTAGTTATAGTTGTAAAAAGCAACCATTTCATATTTATTTTTTTTTTCTTTCTTGAATAATAAATGATTATGATGATTATTATAAGTTTACTATTTGATTTATATAAATTATGATTAACTATATGATTTCGAATATTATTCCTCGGTGTATATAAATGCATTTTAGTGTAAATTTTGAATTCTAATTCCAAGAACAGGACAATAATTTTATTTTATTGTATTCGTTGATTCGTTGAATTCGTAAACGCATCTTTACGATTTTGTTCGGCAATTTTTCCTAACCAAAATTTTTTCATATCAGTTTATAAATGTCATTTCTTTTGAAAAGTTTATATGATTAGATGATTACTTTGAAGTGATATACCAATATTTTTCTAAATCATCTATTTTTCTTTTGAAAAGCAGGGCCGGGGGAAAAAATATAAATATAAATTTTGAGAGCATTATACACGATTTTTCTAGTATGAAAGCTAGAAGAGTAAATATTACATAAATATGTTTACGAGTGCATACAAATATGTGAAAAAATTTACTCTGTGTATTAATTAATATTGATTAAATAACTTAATAATTTATTTATGTGTATTAATTTATAAAAACCACTCTTTGATCGACTTATAATAGAAAGGGCGGCAAAATGGAGATCGCCCCGGGCGGCAAAAGTTCTAGGTACGCCACTGCCATGATTTTAGATGGCATATGCCTGGAATTAAGAATCGCATCAGAGCACATTATCTTTTTTTTTGTTTTTGTTTTTTTTAGTTTTTTTTATAACATTTTGTCATAAATTAAAATTATTATTTAGTTGTTTTTTTTCATTTTTCAATTTTTATTTATTGGAAAACATCCTTTCCTTTATAAATTCGACTCCCACTTGAACTTTGTCGGGGCGTCTGAAGAACTCAGGTCTATGGGGGCGTAAAGTGTGTCAAATGTTTTTGAAGTGAGTTTTTAAAGAAAGTCATTCAATTAAAGTTGCACTAAATTCTAATCAACCTGACAAATTGTATCAGGCAGATAAATCGGAGATAGCTAACTTAATAATAATAATAAAAAAAAAAAAATAATAATCAAAAGGAAATCTTATACAAATTCATTGGAGGGATGAATCATCTGCAAGCGCTCTGATACTTTTAGCAAAGAACATAAACAATTTTAGAGGTGCATTGACAGAAAGAAATGAAATGTCACAACCACACTACACACATATCCTTCATTAATTTAATATAATTTATTACATTCATTATTATGGCTAATGTATACCTAGAATCTAAAGAATTTTTATATCCACTTGTTAAAATAAAAAATGAAGTAAGAAATAAATCTGAATTATATTAGATGAAATTGATTAGAATATTTTTTTATACTCATTAATATTAACGAATATCTTTATTGACATTATTTTCGTTTTTCCTTTTATTTTGTTTTTAACTAATTACAAATTAATATTGAAATCAATTTCAATTTTAAGTTTTAACTACACCTAGATAATTTTTTAGATTTATTATCTAGTTCTTATACTCTTTGGAATTTGTTTTTGTAAATTTTTGATTCGTGTGGAACAAAAACTTAACTACTAATATTTTAAAATATTCGAAAATTTAACAAAAAATAATTTTTATCATAAATTTCATGTGTAAAGTGATTTATTGTTTCTCTGTATTTTTTTTTTTTTACATCATATGAAATTTTTATTAAAATTTAAATAATATGAAATATTCAATTATTTCTTTTTTTTAATTAAAATTAGATAAAAAAGAATAATTATTTAATTAAACTAAATTCATGATGAATGTTAATTAAACGCCATTTTTAAAAGCTTTTAAAAAATAGCATACTCTGATAATATACTATATTTAATTAAATGAATGTTAGAAAAGAATTTATGGAAATAAATATAGGTTAATTTCAAAACAAAAATGTATATATATATATATATATATATATATATATATAATTATAATTTATATAATATTCTAGTTTATAAGAGAAATTCAAAAATACACCATGATATTGAAAATAATTAACGGTGGAATATATATATATATATTATTTATGAATTGTTTTTGTTGTAATTAAAACTAATTATGATTGATAATAGGTATGAAATATATATATATATATATATATTTTTTTTTTTGTCTTTTTTTTAGATTGTCCCTTGGACGATTGACATTTATTTTTATTATGAAAACACAATCTACCCCTATTCACCCGAAAAACAAACAGAAAATTAAACGTCACGCACCCTCTGACCTTTGACCCCATTAACGAAGCCTTGCTTATTTTTCCTAGCGATTAAATTGGAAAGCGAGCCCTGTTTTTCTCCAAGTAAATAATACTTGGCCTTCCAAAGATGGGCAACCTTCCAATCGTTCAAGGGCTTGCGTGTGTGTTTCTTTGGCTTCCTTTGGATTGTCACACGTTTTGTGGTGCCGGGGGGTTGTGCGAAAAATAAAAACAGAGATGGAGGTGTGTGAATTGCAGGGGCAGGCGCTAACGAGGAACGCTGTACGTGGAAGACCGGTCGATAGTGGCTGTTTAGGTGACTTACCGAGACGAGTCATTGGAACAATCAAGAGCCTGTGAGTTGGGAGCGCTCCTTGAAAGTGGAAGCGAGTCGGAGGGTGCCACTGAGAACGGCTCGAGAGAGCTGAGCTCTGGTCATGTCGTTTGGTCGTACGCATGCGTACCATCAACGCGCCTTCCTCTCGCACATCCAGCCCCTCTGACAACATGCAACGAGTTCACCGCCAATCCCTCCAATTTCCCTGGAGAAATCACCACTTGGATAAGAAATACCAATTCAATTCGAGCCAGGATATTTCATTAGATTTTTAACACAACTTCCAATATTTTTGAATTTTTCAAATAAAACAATCATTAATTAAATAATAAGAAAGAAATTTAGTTGGTTTCAAAAAGAAATTAAATAATAAAAATAAAAAAATTCTGTCAAATACGGTACTGACCAAAAACTTTAATTAATCTAAAACTCACGGAACACAGATTCAATATTTATCTTTTATAATTCTTCTACCTTAAGAAAAAATATTTTGTTTAATAATAATTCTTGTAAGTGATTGGAGGGTGAGGAGTGGGAGATTTCCCACTTATGTCCGAAAATTCAAAGTTCACTTTACTATTTTACTTGAGTTTAATTTGAATATTAATCTTATAAATAAAGATTTAAGAAAATAAGCACATTCTTATTAGAATAATTAATAATAATTTCAAATAATGAGAATAACTTTCAAATTTAATTTTCCTACTTGATTTAATGGTTTGATTTATGCGCATTACTGTAATTACATCATCATTAGAAGCATTCATCTTATATAAATATTTATTAATATATGTATATATATAGATACACAAGGGTAGGTCAGTAAGTCCGAGACTTTTTGAATTTCCTGTCTCGTAAATGAAATGGCAACACTGCACCTTCAGCAAGCAACTATCAGCTGAATCCTGTCGAAATTTGAGCCAGTGGATCATTTAGTTTTTGATTGACATCCATTAATATCAAACTATCTCGTGATTTGAGAGGAAAATGGAAAAAAGTGAATGTCCTGTGCTCATTAAGCATTATTTTTATTAAAAAAAACATCACTGAAACCGTGTTCGTAAACCTGGATGAAACATGGATTCACCACAACATATCAGACACCAATTAGCAGTCAAAAGTTAGTTTTTAGGAATAGGAGGGCCACGATAAATCATATTTTTAGAAGGGATAACAAAATTGGAGAATCATTGGGCGGAGTGTATAAAGCTCAAAGAAAGAAAAATAAAAATTTATCCAAAAACCTGCGTTTCATTAGAAAAGTCACGGACTTATTGACCTGCCCTTGAATATATATATATATATATTATTTATATAACAATTTTATTACGATTGATAATAATAATTTTAGATCGTGAATTTTTAAATGTTTAATTATGAAGAATGGAACAAAATAATTTATTCAAAAATATATTAAATTTCTATTGAAATAAAAAGGATTGTTATAGATTTATGATTTATGTTATAAAAAATATATCGACACATAAAATTATTACAGCCCAACATAGAGATATCGACGAGAATTACATAAAAAATGCAAATTTGGATGTAAAAATTCTCTGATTGAATTATCTTGAAAGATATTAACTTAAATCTAATTTAAGAGTTAAATTATTTCGATTGTACAAGAATTTATTATAGTATCTATATAAAATATGTTTATTATTTAATTACATTCTCTTCTAAATTAAATCAAACTAGAAAGAATTTTATAGTTTTATTTTTATATTGTTAGATTGGATTATACTAATTTATTTATTTTTTTACCTTGAAATTGAAATTTACGTTATATAAATTAAATATCAAAAAAATAAATTGATAATCCTAAAATATAATTGTAATCCTTCTTAAAAAAAAATATTAGTATGAATAACAGTTTAGTGTTAAATGTATAAGATAATGGGGGAAAAAATTAAATAAATATACATAAATTTCAAATTGTTTGTTTTAGTAATTAAAATAAATTTAACATTTATTATGGTCTCATCTTAAAAAAGAGTAGCTTGGATTTTAAGTATTTCTAAATAATACACCCCTACAGGTTTTACTGGAAGAGACTTCTTTCTGAATAGAATTTTATATACACGATCTAAAAACAAATAATTAATGAATATAATGAATATACTTTTGAACGTCCTGCGTAAGTACAACGCCTATCAAGTCGGTTATATTACTTACGTGTCTTATGAAAAAGTAGAACGGGTCCTGTCAACCTTTATCTTGATTTTCTTGATCGGAGGCGCTACTTTTTATCAAGTAGCTTCCCAATTTTTATCCCAGAGACTGGGTTGACTCCGTCCCAAAGACCCCAGCTAGAGAAGGTAACCCGGGACCAAGAGATTGTGAGCCAGCTACGCTATCTCCCACCCTGTGGCACCATATATATATATTAATGTCTTTTATAATTTTGATACCATTTTATAACAATTTATTTATATATTTACAAAATTTTCATCAGAATTGTATCTCAAAGATGGTGTTAATAGCATTTATTAAAAGGATTATCTAATCATAGATATTTAATATAAAGTTATTATTATTTTTTTATAACTATTAATTATAATTATTGTGTTGTAATTAATCTTAATTATATATCATTTTAATTAAATTGGATTATTTCGTTTATTATTTGCAATTGTAAATAAATGAATGTTCTGGGGTTTTATTTTTAAGAATGTTTTTCAATTAATTGTCCTATTTAATTTCAATTGAATTTCAATTACCAATATCTTCTCAATTTACTCTATTATTTGAAATTATAAATAAATGAATGTTATGGGGTCTTTAAACCGGGACCACGAGAATGTGAGCCAGCTACGACACCTCCCACCTTGTGACCCCTCTTTAATGAATATATGTAAAAGAATTTTAAATTTGATTTAAGAATAAAGGAAATAATTTATTAAAAATTCATATTTATACTTTTAAATGCTTAAATATGAATATTACCCACAATGTAGTCACGTTCTTAAAAAATAGATGCATAATGGAATCTTCTTCCTGGAATTATAAAAAGTAAATTGTAATTATTATTCTAAAGATAATCTTAAAATAGGTGGTTTACTTACCTCTTTTTAATAATGATAATTTCTATTTATTTAAAATAATTATTTTTATAATAAATTAAATAAATTATTTTTAAATCAATATTCATTTGAAGAGAATAAAAATAAACTTATATATATATATATATATTCGATGAATATTTTATATCTAATTAAAAAAGCTAACATTTTCCATTAGAAAACATATACCTAACATAGATAATAAGTTGTTTAAAAATATATTATATTATTAAAGTAGTATTGTAATAATTAAGCTATTATTATATATAATATCGCTACAATAAATTATTAATTACATATATTCGATCGATGGCTTAAACCATACAAATATTTATTAAAAGTACGATAAGAATAATGTAACCTATTCATTTTATCGAAAAATTAAAAGAAATAATGTTTGAAACTATAAATTAATAACATTAATTGGTAGACTAATTTTCAAATTGATTATTTTAAAATAAAATATCTATCTAATGGGGGTTGCATATCTGTTAGGCGATCTTAATGGTATATATTAGGTTGTTCGGAAATTAATTTCGTTTTTTTTTTTATTTAAAAAAACTGAAAGATAATTTTGTTAAAATAAATAAATATTTGATGACAAAAAAACTGATCTAAATGATTTTTTTAACCTCTTTATTTGAAGTAAAGGTTTTAACTTCCAACTAATGCCTTTATCGTGCCTTTAACAGCTTCAACCGGCCTTCCACTACGTGGTGTATCTTTGAAATCAAAATTGCCGAATCTAAATTTTAATAAACCAGTTCTAGCACTGATATAATGTTAAAACATTTTCTCCATACACATCCGTTAATTTCTTTCTGGCTTGAATAGCATTTTTACCTTTTCCATAAAAAAGTAAAATATGACGACAATGCTGATTATAATCTGATATTTAAAAGGGCACCTAAAATAAAACTGCTCCGTAGATTCAATTGAACTTTATCACACACAAGCATTGATATATCGGTTCTCCAAAAATATAATGATTTTGGGGATTAAGTGTGAAGTTGTGTTCGAAAAAATATAATTAAATCCTCTGACGAAAAAAACAAAATTATTTTGGGTCGGTTTGGATATAGAAAAAAAATATTTAATTAATTATTTTTTTAATTTTTCTATATCGGTCGGTTTGGATATAGAAAAATTATTTAATTAATTAATTTTTTAATTGTTCTATATATAATCCGAACAGAAAAATATCGAAAATTAATGGAGCCCTCTGATGATTAAATAATAAAACATGGTAAATAGAATATCAATGGATTTATATGCAAACTTTAATCATTTTTATCTCGTAAATTAGAAATGACCTGCAAAAATTGCATAAGAAAAGTTTATTTGGAATTAAATAAGTTGACCTGTGGCCAGGTCCGAACCGACCGACGGTTTGAAGTAAATTAATTTCCAGCAACAGAAACAATTTCAAATAATTTTAATATATATATTAATGTAATAAAAAACAGATATGGATACATAAATAATAAATATAAACATTTTTAATTTTATTTTATTTATAATATATATGCAAGGCCATGAATGGCTGGATGACGTCATATAATTTTAAATCAAGAAAAAACTATTAAATATGATTTTTCTCGAGGATAAAACCAATACAAAGTGCATGATTCGTGGTGATATATAAAAAAATCTCCTCATGTGAAATTTGGTGTGAAAACAACCCTTCCCTTCCTATCGTCGATCGCTAATACTAACACTTCCGGTTTCCGGAATTGTACCAAAAGTTGTTCAATTCATCCCACTGATGCATTAAGTAAATATACCAAATTTCATCAAAATCGGTTGAGTCGTTCAGGCTGTACACATGTATACGGACGGTCAGACATCATGCTAAAAATACTTTTTTCTGTTAAGAAAATGCATGATGCGTGGAGATAAGTAAAAATCTCCACATGTGAAATTTGGTGTGAAAACAATACCTCCCTTACTATCGTCGGTCGGTAAAAAGGAACCCAGTCGTAAAGTTTTATCCAAATCCATGACTGGATGACCATTCAATATAATTACCATTATTACCGACCGGCGATAGGAAGGGAAGGTATTGTTTTCTTACATAATTTCACATGTGGAGATTTTTCCATATCTCCACGAATCATGCATATTGTTAACAGAAAAAAGTATTTTTAGTATGATCTCCGTCTGTCCATCTGTCCGTTTGGTATATTTACTTAATGCCTCAGTAGCATGAATTCATCAACTTTTGGTGTATATCCGCAAACCGAAAGCGGTAGTTAACAAAGTATTAATTTTCTATTCATTTTCGGAAAATATTTCACTTAAAATATAGTAGTACTTATTAATTGAGTAATTAAACTAAAAATAGAAACTACGATAATATAATTTAGTCATTTTAATTTGAGTTTTAAAAATATTATTTTTTATACTTTATATATAGGTGTATATATATGTATATATATATATATATATATATATATATATATATATATATATATATATATATATATATATGTTGTTTGGAAATTTATTTATTTCAAATCGTCGGTCGGTTCTGTGCCTGGCCACAGCTCATTTTCTTTTATTTAAATTAATTTTTAAAATAATTTTGTCAATTGGTTTTGAAAAATTTTATTTTAAACCAAGGAAATGATTTATGATTAAACTGATCTCTGGAGTTTTAAAGTACCACAGCAAATAAGGATCCGATGACAAATTTGTCCCGCAATACAAGAGGTTTGGTTAACATGGAAATAAACAAGTACATAATATAAAAAAAAATTAAAATCAATTCCTGCTACTGTATTTATAGTACTAATTATTTTGAAAATACAATAAAAAAATGTTATTCTACCAACTAGCCATTGCAAAATAAATATTTATATCTTACTAATTATCTTATATAAGAGAATTTTTTTCCTCCTATATAAAACTGAAATTATATAATTAAATTTAAATAATAAATATTTCAAAAACTGTATTATCATCAATTGTCATCCAAGTTTAAAAAAAAATATATTTTAACTTTAGTGAATGTACAAAAAGTATTTTTTTAACAATGAAACAAGAAAAATAAATATAAAAATTGAAAGAAATAAACTCGAAATATAAATAATGTCGGCAAAACATATGAATATTCATTCTACAAAATTAAAAATGAAATAAATAATTAAAAAAAATTAAGTTACAGTGTTTTATTTATAAATGCACTAAAAACTAGAAAATATTTTTTTCTCTTAGCCTCAATAAGTATATTCTTCTTCATGATGGGGTTGTACAATGGTCCGCCTACTTAGCACTTCAACAACAATGGTCTAGATACTTTGAATAAAGAGCCTAATTAAAATTAATTAGTTAATTAATTTTCTAGGGATCTCTCAAATAAAACGCTTGCCGTTTATTGCCATTTAATTTTGTCACCATTTTTAATTTAAATGCAAGCTTTTTATTTGAGAAATCCCTAGAAATTAATTAACTAATTCATTTTAATTAGGCTCTTTATTCAAAGTATCTAGACCATTGTTGTTGAAGTGCCCCATCATGAAGAAGAAGAGGCTAAGAGAAAAATTATTTTCTAGTTTTTAGTGCATTTATAAATAAAACACTGTAACTTAATTTTTTTTTAATTATTTATTTTATTTTTTTAATATTTTAGTAAATAAATTTTTAAGGTTTTAAGTTTTATTTGTATATACTTTGAGATTATAAATGATATTTAATGATGGATTAAAATTTATTAATTAAATTATTAATTAATTAATTAATCAATTAAGAAAATGAAAACTTTATTTCATATTCAAGTATTGTCATCCAAATCTGAAAAGTGTTAGTTTTAGTTCGATTGGTCAACTGCAACTGTGTTAAAAATGAGTTATTAGATTTGAACAAGAAGGACAGACAACAAAGCAAGTTAAATAAAACACTAAAAACAAAAACACTGGGATTATAAAGGAAGTTTCCTGTCTATTTGGGAAGATTTACAAAAGATGGTAAGAAATAAAATTGAAGATATAATTAACAATATTTTTATTCCAATATTTTGAGGTAGGAGTTTCATTGTCCTAACTAAATGTATTTTTTTTAAATATAATTCAAATTATTTTAAATATATTTATTTATTTTTATTTTTTTTTTATAATTTTTATAGAACCCGTATTTAAGTGACCAGTTCACTCAGTAAATATATTATCACGCCACAGAAAAGCCTTTATTTATAATTTAATTGATTGAATATTATTAAAATACTTATCCAGATAAATAAATAAAAAATATTATTTCTGAATAACCATATGAACTGGTACACTCCAATTTATATAATATTTATTAAGAGTAAAGGGATTAAGGCTTTTCTTCAGACATGTCAAAAAAAAATCAAAAAAAATAATTGAATACAGAGTAAATACAATTTTAAATATTAATCATATGTATACATATAAAATTTTGATCATTTTGAAATATTTAAAATCGAACTGACATGCCTGGGAATAATGAAAGTAAAAATCAAAATTAATTATAAGTACATACATATTATAAAATAATGAATAACAAAAAAAAAATATAATTCATATGTTTTTTAAAGCAGTGAAATGTAGAAATTTACTATTATTAAATTAGTTTAACAAAATTTGTATATATATGAAATTATTTTATTTTAATACAATTATTAAAATATTATATAAATATAAAATATATAGGGTGCCAACATATATTCATCTTGAATATGATAATTGAAACTTATTTGAAAACATTAAATTGTTTGGTGGTTGTTTTTATTTATAAGGGAATTTTGTAAATAAAAGCTCATATTGATATTTTATTGTAAATTTATTCAAAAAATACACAACGTTTCGATTGCTCCTTCTCCAGTGCCGATAACTATTGCAGAAGGAGCAATCGAAACGTTTTTTTTTTTGTGTTTTTGAATAAATTTACAATAAAATAACAATATGTGGTTTTATTTACAAAATTCCCTTATTTGAAAACATATCTTTACATATGATTAACTGGAGAAAATGAATATAGCTTTAGATTATGAGGGGAGGGGGAAATTCCTGCAAATTGGGTAGCTTAGGGAGAGGTTAATATAAGGCTGAACCATTTGAAATTATAGCATTCCAGAAATGGAACAAATTCTAATATAAAATCAATAAATATAAATATTAAATAAAAAAGGTGGCAGTTTTATATTTTTGTGCTAATTTCTATCACGTTTATCTGGAAACATATTTAATTCAAGAATTAGTTTAATGAGTAATTTAAGTATTAGCTTAATGAATAATGTATCTGCAGTTGATTGTCTGATAAACAGTGTTAATTATTGACCCTTGTTGTTCTGAAAATCAGTAAAACTTGTCTTATAAATAAATTAGGTAAAACAATTTTTCCAAGTGTATTTATTTATAAAAATCGTTATAATTTTTCTGAAGATATCGTCATTTCAATTTATCTGACTGTCTTGAGGGACTACAACAATTCTTAGCAGACTATATGTGTTATATATCTTTATTTGAGCATATTATATAATTTATGTATATATAAAACAATTATTTTTCCGGTTGTATTATATGGGTGTGAGGCATGGTCTAAGACCTTAGGAGACGAGAGTAGATTTAGAGTATTTGAGAATAAAATTCTTCGCAGCATTTATGGGCCAAAGAAAGAGATGAGGTCACCGGGGAATGGCGGAGACTGCATAACGAGAAATTGCATGACCTCTATGCATCTCCAGATATAGTTAAAATTATAAAATCGAAAAGGCTGCGATGGGCAGGACACGTGGCTAGAATGGGAGAAGATAGAATGGCGAAATTGGTGGGGAGACCGAGTGGGAATCGTCCGCTTGGAAGAATAAGGACGCGGTGGGTGGATAATGTGGGATGGGACGTGAGAGAAATGGGAGAGGGTAGGGATTGGAGGGTTGTGGCTCAGAATATGGAATAGTTGCTGCGGCCAAGAACTTTCGAGTTCCGTATAGCCACAAAGATATAAAGATATAATGTATGCATAGGAGATGGTTTCAATCGACTTTAAAGTTCAAAATAATCTTCTTTCTATGGAGGACCAAGTCTATGGCCATTATTAGTATACTAGCCTAATTTTCTTTGAAAGACTTATATAATATATATATATATATATATATATATATATATATAAACCATATATTGATTCATCATATTGATTTATTGTCTTGGGGAGAAAAATTTTCAAATTTATTATCTTTTAATATTTTAATATAATTATATCTCTTTACATAATAATTTATCATTTTTAATTATATGGTTATATCTTTTATATATTGTTTAATTTGATCGAATATAATCCATTATTATAACTTAGTATATAAAATAAAAAAAAAATATTAGCAACAAACATTATTTTTAAAGGTAATCATGTATATTCACAGTAAACAAAAAATTTAATAACACTAATAATGAGGAAAAACAAATTTTGCGCGATTTTGTTTAAAACTACTTTCAAACTTTCTTAAGGATATTTACTGAATCGTCGGTCATTAAAGAGTGGAAGAATTCAATATTATCATGATTTTAAATAAGTAAGCCTTGAATATAACAAAATCTAACTTTCTGTGTTCTCAAAACATTCATACAAATATATAATATATATATATATATATATATTCAAAAGGATACAAATAATTTTATAAGATGTATTTATTATATTCTTTGGATACGTATTTACTTTGTAATTTTATATTGTTTGTAAAAATTAATCATGATTATCTCTACCTCCAAAATTGTATGCCCTCTCCTATATTTTGTTTACATCGTTAAAACCTTAAATTGTTTATAACCATTTATTGAATTAATTAATCAATAATTTAATACACTCATCAAATGTTGAAAATTAAAATTTAAATAAAGAAAGTGGATATGTTTATTGGGAATATGGAGACATTGTTTTTTTTTCTATTTTTAATATTAAAAAATATAATTAAATTAAAAAAAATATCAGAATGATCATCAAACTAAATTTCAAACTAAGATATGTATCTTATCATATTATAATGGAAATATAAATATTATTCGTGAATAAATGTATTTTAATAATTCTGGATATTTTTAGAAATAAAATCTTGGTCGGACGGGAACGGACGGATTTTCTGAAGCGTGGATGTTGAGTGTCAACTGCAAACTGCGTAGTGGGTGGATTTACATAATGAATTAATTTCTAGATATTTTGAAATACAGTCAAACAAACCTCTGTTAACCGAACTAAAGGGGACAAAGGCAGTTTCGGAAAATCCGAATTTCAGTTAAAAATGAAGTTATAAGATATTTATGTATTTTTGAATGGTAGGGATCACAAATAGGGACATAGAAATGTAAAAAAAACACATTTTTATCATTTTAAGAAAATATATATTACCAGATTTGAATTATAATGGAATCTTGGTCTGCTTTTGGAAGAATTTTTCAATTTACTTTCTCCTCCCCCATCTGTTTACATATACATATTGTGAAACAGTGGGCGGACCCTTCTTAGCCTTTTCAACCTTTTTGATTAAATGAGATTAAGGGAGGTTTCACCGTAATTAGTTTGGTAATTGTTTAGTCTAACCGATGTCTGATGGATTTTGATAAAACTTTACCAGTAGATTCCTTTTTTGATTCAAAACTAACTCTACTTAAGCAGTATGTGACGATCGCTTCTAGTTTACGAGATAAAAATTATTAAAGTTTGAATATAAATCCATTGATATTCTATTTAGCTACCATGTTTTATTATTTGACCACCAGAGGGTTCCACTAATTTTCTGGAGTTTTTTTTATAATCTCGGCTTGGATATAAAAAGATTAAAAAATTAATTAATTAAATTATTTTCCTATATCCAAACCAAACTTATAAAAACCGAAAATTAGTGAAAAGTGAATAATTAGTGAATTAGTCAATAAAACATTATTAAATGGGTGCTCATTCATAACTAATTTATTGGCAAAGTTTAATTTGTATCTCGTAAACTAGAAGCGACCGCCACATACTGCTTAAGGAAAGTTTGTTTGAAATCAAAAAAGGAATCCACTGGCAAAGTTTTATCCAAATCCATCAGACATCGGTTAGACTAAACAATTACCATTAGTTTAAACCTGAATATATATTATAATAATACTGAGGAGGATATTCAAAATAATCGACCCAGTTGATTTTGAGTATCTAAATCATAAAGTTAAGACAGATAAGAAAAATTTTTGGATTTTCCATTCCAAGAAGTTTAAAGATATGTAAAAAAAAGTTTTAAAACTTTTTTTGAATTCTTCAATTCATAAAAGGTAAAGATATGTTAAAATTTCAGCAACAAATAAATAATATTTTTAAATTTATCAATGAATCAAGAAATATATAATATCATGTTGCTACCATGGCTTTCGAGCTCTGTCAAAATTGACTTGCTCCGGTTCCGGCTCCGGCTACAATTTCTATTATATCTTAATTAAATTTAGCCGGAGCTGGAACCGGAACCGGAACTGGTCCATTTCAACATAATTTCATAGCCGCGGTTTCTACACGTATATTTTACATATTTTTAATAAGTTCCATTTGCATATTCTAGTTATTCTTGTCACCCTTTATATTTTATTTTATATTATAATTATTTAGTAAATAAAAATGTGAATTTCAATGCTCTTCATGACAAATTGTATAATACAATCTCTTAGTATCTTAGATATTGATTTGTGATTAAGAATAATTAATTATATGGTGATAAAATTTTACTATTGTCGTATTTTGAGTTTAAAAATATCGAAAATTGTGCTTTTAATAATTAAATAATATTATTATTATATTATATTTGTTCTATAACAGTGATGGCGAACCTATGACAATAATCCTTTGAATGGCACAATAGAAAATTTTGATGACACTCATAAAGAAATACGATTTTTTTTATGAATCATAAAGAAATTCTTGTTTTTAATAAATTATAAAAATAAAATAAAAAAATAATTTATAATTTCAATTTAGAGTATACTATATTTAATGTTATTTTTGTTATATTTTATTTTTTTTTTTTTTAATATAAAACAAACATTAATAGAAAATTTATTTTATATCCAGATGAAGTATCGTTTGAGAAATAGAATTTAAATCTCTTTGACTGATTAAATTTGCATGAAATAATAATGCAATTATTGATTTCCAGTCAAGCTCCTTATAAAATCAATAATTTTATGATTTAAGGAAAGATTTAAAAGTAATTGAAAAATATAATCGATTATTGAATATAATATCTAAAAAGTGTCAAATTAGTAAAAATGGAACCAATTGTCAAATTGGTTAAAAAAAAAACAAATATAAAAGCACTTTTTGTCAAAATTTTCATAGACGTTGGCTTCTGAAATAAATTTGATAATCAATAAATTTAGAAAGACATTTAAAAATAACAAAGTATAATCGATATACAATACCATTTTTAACATTTAATTAGTAATAACAAAAATCACTTTTAAGAACAAATGTTTATGAGTTGTTTTACAAAATCTATCAATTAATCTTAAAAAAATTAAATTAAATTTTTTTATAATGTCTTATCTATTAAATTCGAATTTATTTATTTCTTTTTTTTTATCATTGGTCAATGAATTTTATTTCATTTTTTCTTGAGAATTAAAAGAAAAATAAATATTAGGAAAAAATAAATATTAAAAAAAAAAAAAAATACAAGCTTAATCATTTATGATAAATAATTTTAGTGTGGCTTTTATAAAGATTATATATAAATCTGTGATACGGGCAATGATTAAAAGTTCGCCAACCCCGTTCAATATAAATAACAATTTAATGTCAAATATTATTTATTTTAATTTAAATACAAAAGGATTTCACATATATTATTTATTTTTGTAAGTGATAAAATATTCGATTTAACACTTATTATTCGAACTTTATTTTTATTAACATTTATCTGGGATGTTTATTTATTTATTGATTTATTTATTGTATATTCTATTCAGAGCATTCCAAAAAAAAAAATTGGTAATTATTTAAAATGGTCATCCAGTTAAGGATTTAGATAAAACTTTACCAGTGGGTTCCTTTTTTTAATTCCAAATAAACTTTTCTAATGCAATTTTTGCTTGTCGCTTCTAGTTTAAGAGATAAAAAGGGTTAAAATTTGCGTATAAACCATTGATATTCTATTTAGTTTCCATGTTTTATTAATTTGACCATCAGAGGGTTCCAGTAATTTTCTGGGTTTATTTTTCAGTTCGAATTACGTATAGAACAATTAAAAATTAATTAATTAAATAATTTCCCTATATCCAAACCGAACCGAAAAAACTGAAAATTAGGAATAAGTCAATAATTAGTAAATTAGTGAATAAAACATTACTATTCATATTTCGAGGTTCATAATAAGCTAATCTGGCAAACTTTAATCCTTTTTATCTCATAAATTAGAAGCGACACGCAAAAATTGCATAAGAAAAGTTTATTTGGAATTAAAAAAGCAACCCACTGGTAAAGTTTTATCCAAATACATGACTGGATGACCACTTTATATAATTACCAAAAAATTAATTATGGTTGTAATAGTGAAAATATATATATTTTTTTAATTTCAGGTAAATTCTGATCAAATGAAATTAGAAAAATTATAATATTCAGTCTTGAGAAGCAAAATTGCCCTTTGTGTTTGCGGGACCTGAGTTAATCGATGAAATATAGGGACTTTAACATAAAATGATAGTACTAATTAAATTGGATTAGAGGGAAAAAATAATGTATTTTCTAATAATTTTTTAAGGCGAAATTTGATAAATATTAAAATAGGATTAATTTCAAAATGAATTCCTCTTGTATTTATATATATACATATATATAAAAGCTTAAATTTTAATTTTTAATAAACCAAAGAGTAAATTATTATACGCCAATATATTGAGGATAGAAATCCAAATTGGTTGGATATGCATATAAAAAGAATTTAGAAGAATATAATTTTTTTAGAAATGATAAGGATTTCAGTTTAGAAGTTGGGACGCCAATTGAATTTATATCAGATTGGCAAAATTTTAAATATTTAGATTTAATTTACAATAGACGCACCAACATATTTGTTTTATACAAATACATTATTAAATATATATAAAATCATATATTTTAATTTTTAATAAACAAAAGAGTAAATTAATTTACTCCGATATATTGAGGATAGAAAATCAAATTGGTTGGATATTTTAACTACATGCATATAACAGAAAGAATTTATAATTTAGAAGAATATAAATTTTTCTCAGAAATTATAAGGATTTCAGTTTGGAAGTTGGGACGCCGATTGGATTTGTATCAGATTGGCAATATTTTAAATATTAAGATTTAATTTACAATAGAGGCCCCAACAATTTGTTTTATACAAATACATTATTAAATATATATATAAAATCATCAAATGGAATCAGCTAGATATAAAAGAAAAATAAATCTTAAATTTATAATAGTTAATAGAATAATAAACTATGTAATTGATGGTGGGTTTAAGTGTATTTACAGTATATTTAGTGGAAGACCCCTACAATTTGTGCCTCAATTTACCTCAATTATTGTGTAAAAAATAAATATTTATGAATTTACGTTACGTTTATCGGTGACAAAGCAAAATTAAATAATTAGCTTATCTTAAAAATAGTAGTAGCAGCTTGGAAAATCGCATGGAGCAAATAATAAGATAAGACTGTAAAAAGTTTATTTTTTCATTCTTTCTTTTCTCCTACAAATTTATTTATATATATATATATATATTTCATTAAATATATATTAATAAAAAAGAGTATATGAGTATGCATTGATTAAAATAAATTATTATTAATTATTTTTAAGAATACAAATGGAAAGTATATTATTCAAAAGGTAATTTCATAGTAGGATAATAATTGATATTTTTTCATCCATGTTGTAGAATATAAATTAATTTGGAATTGTACAATTTATGATTGATAATTTTATAGTAATAAATAATTTTTGGTTCGCCTTAAAAAAAAAAGAGATATCAAATATATTTTATTATAAGATACAATGAGGAAAGTATTTTTAAAATAAATAAATATCAAATCAATTTTTAATTCAAGTAAATTAACTTGAAGTAAATTTGAGAACTTAAATATATATTATAAGAAATTAATAAAAACAAATGTGAATCATGATATTTATTATTCTTTTAGCTAAACGATTGTTTTAAGAGCGAATGCTCATCAG
This sequence comes from Labia minor, assembly GCA_963082975.1. NCBI lineage: Eukaryota > Metazoa > Arthropoda > Insecta > Dermaptera > Spongiphoridae > Labia > Labia minor. Next base: position 18,404,720 of record OY720348.1, read on the forward strand.
CAAATTGTGTTCAGGTATTCAAACTGTACTAATGCACCACAAGCGCAAATACTGTTGTTTTTTTTTACATAAGTTTATTGACCTTCGAGTTCTATGACCATTTAAATCAACCTTATCATTTATTTATATATTATTTAATTTACTATATATTTTAATTTTTGAAATTGGCGAGGTTCCGAGTCCTCGAGTGAAGAGGACCAGTTTTAAGCCGCGATACTGGTCATTATATATATATATTCTATAAAAAAAGGCTTTAAAATATATATATGGAAATTATTTAAGATTAATTTATAATGAAATTTAATATTTACTCTTGTGTCGAAAATATCCGAAAATTGCTATTATATATTAGTTATTATATTAGATCCTGGGTTGTAAAGGGACCTCAGGAAGAGAACAAAATTCGATTTCATTATTTTGTAAATAGAATGATTACATTCCATACTAATTTATCTAATTTTTTTTTTTTTTTTTTTTTTTTTTTTGATATATTTGATAATTGATGATTTGTCTGAATCTGCAATGCTATTTTATAACATTCAATGGCATTGACTGTGTTAAAAAGGTTTCCAGCAGTGGTAGCTCATTTCGTTAGACACCCTTCCGTCTGATTTATTGGGACACAAAAGTAACAAGACTACCGTTAAATGTACACTATTTCCCAATATCTTTCACTCAATGTCTTCTGGACCCATTAGAAGCTTTATAAACGTTTTATTATCGAATATCATGCTTATATCATCCTTTTCCTTGTATCAAGTCTCCACGCCTTAACACGTTCTCGCCAGCGGCATGAGACACCGGTGGTACATGCCGGTGGGAACGTGTTTTAACCCCATGGCGTTGACTTTGAAAACATAGATTGGAAGACATTAGCTATTCGTTTACTTCCATTTAAGATAAAATGAGCTTAGTCCAAATTGGCAGCTAGTCTCTAATGTCTTAAGACTTACTTCAATTTACATAAGAGAAATTATGAGATGTCATATTAAATCATATGATTAATTTATATTAATAAAAGAAAACAATATCCAATTTTAAAGAATATAATATTATTATATTATCATCTTAGAAAAGATAAAAACTAAAAAAAACATTGTTTTTCTTAAAAAGAAAATAAAAATAAATATCATATTGAGTGTAAAATGACTACACTCTCTACTATTTGAAAACAATTCAATAAATTGCTGTAAATTAATTTAATATCTAACGATAAAGAAATTAATATAATAAATGTAAATAATTATATTCTAATATATTATATTATCATGATATGGAATTAAAATTGTTTTTTAGAAAATCACAAATAACAACTTCAATTTTTACCAAAAGAGAAAAAGAAAATTAATGATTTAATAAAAATATTATTATTATTATGTCTTAGAATGTTAAATATATTTCAATTTTTACAATTTTCAAAAAATCATTGTTTTATGTTTCAATTTTAATAAAATCCATGAAAATTAAATAAAAGCCTATCAAGAGAATTTTCATCAAATTAAATTAATATTGTTTCCTAGAAAATAAAAAAAAAAAATATAAAATTAAAATCGAGTATTGGTACTTTTAAGGACCATTTTTATAAAATGGTTTCATCCTGTAACTTCAAATTTAAAATTAAATATATGTATATATTTTTCTTTCTGGTTATAGATATTTAGAAATGATTTGTTTTAACAGAACTTAGAACTTAAAAATTATCTTTACGTTTCTTGAATCCAAATATAATTTTAGAATTATTCACAACTGACCCGGGAACATTATTAAATTGTAAAATCAAAATTGACTTTTAACTTTTTTAACAAAATTATTAGATCATCTTGATATGGTATTTTTTAAAAATATTTTCCTAAAAATAAAATTTTATTTTATTATTATTTCTCAATGGAGTAGTAATTAAAGAAATGAATGATGTAAAATGATGTTAGTGTATTAATAATCATTAGATAATTCATATATATGTATATAAATATAATTCTATGTACTAGATATTTGTATTAAGACAGTGCTTCTCAACCTGTGGGCGCGAGAACACTAAAGGGGGGGGGGGGGGGGCGAGCATATCAAGTTTTGAAAATTTTCGATTTTTTCTCAATATGGTTTTAAAAAAAGGTAAGATGATTTTGTGGCCAAACTTTTCGAACATTTCCGGCTTTTTCCAATTTTTTCAAAATGGTTCTAAAAAAAAAATGTCAGATGATTTTGCGATGCTCTGAAACATTTTCGACTAAGTCAGTGAGTGTAAAGATGCTCTCACACATTTCCGATTTTTTTTTCAATATGTTTCTTAAAAAAAAAAGGTAAACTGCTTTCATTTTATTGTATGAGGAGGGGAGGGGGGGGGCGATAAAAATTATGATTGAAAATTGGGCCGTGAATACTAAAAGGTTGAGAAATACTGTATTAAGAGAAGCTGGGAGAGGTCAAGGAAGCCAATCAAATTATTACACAAAAAAAATCTTACTAAATTAATAAAATATTACATTTATAAATTCAATTTAAGTTTAAATTTTAAATGATTTAAAAAAATAAACATTTTATTTTTTTAAAATAAAATAAAATTGAATGTTTTTTTTAGGGGCGTTGAACGAGGTGATTATCCACCTAAATATTAAACAATTATAGTATTAAATTTATGGTATATTTATTATCTAAGGAGATGGGGAGTTAAATGTTGTGCTAAGATTTTGGTAATTGAGGAGCCTTAACTTGGGAAATAATGATATGGGCATAAGTGTAATAGTGGTGGGGGGGGGATAAGGTATCTTAATATTTCCTTTTAAGAGGACTGCGTTTTACTCAGCTCCTTTGAAAAGTTTGTACATTTATATTCTTATTATATACGATAGAATATATCATCATTCCTTTAAATTTAGCCTTGCATATCATTTTGATCAATTTAATATTTATTTTGTTTGTTTAAATATATTTTTTAAATTTAAATTTTATAAATATTAATAAATAGATTTCATTTTTGTTTTTTTTTTGTTATATCTCTTAAATTTATTATGAATTAACATAAATAATTAATACCGGTTGTAATAATATTTGAAATATTTTTATAGAATAAAAACGAATTAATCTCAGAAGCAACTGCAATTTTGTCAAATAACTAGCAAATGTATTTTTAAAGAATTTTAAAATAATAACCGCTTTAAAAAAATATTTTAGAAAAATAAAAACATTTATTGTTATTTTCGATCTTTTAAATTTTTAACTTATACAAAATTTGTAAATCTAAGAAAATCGAATTATAACATAAAATTATTATAAAATGATTATTACGAAGTAAACTATCCCATAATATCATAGATATACAATATATAGCAGGGGTGTCTTAAACTATAGGGCTACATTGCAAAAATATAAATATAATTTTATTGTTTTTAGAACCATATCGAAAAAGTATAATCCCAAAATCATTTTACCTTTTACCATATTGAATTAAATATTAATTAAATTTAAATATTTTCTAAGTTTGCTTTTGGGCCGCATCTCAAAGGGTCTTGGGCCGCAGTTTAGACACCTCCGATATATAGTATAATATTAATTTCTTGGTTATATTAAAATAATTAAGTGAAAATAATAATAATAAAAGAACCGATACAATGTTTCTAATAGAAAGACTCCCATTTACATAATTTTATTTTAAGCTTTTATTCGTGATAAAAACAATCAAAATGATTTGGAATAAAAATTTTGGAAATTATCTTTGTACGGTTTAATTTTAAATATATATATATCTAAATGAATCGCTTTAAGGAATGTAAGTAGAAAATGTATAAATGAAAAAAATGAGTCATTTTTAAATAGAAAGATATATTAAAAAAATATTGAAAAAAGAAGGAAAACGAAATAAATACTTTCATTTTTCGATTAATACATCATTAATATTTTTTTTTAACTATTTATATACTTTTGATTTTAAAATTAATTATATATAATTTGTATAAATGGGATTTTGTTTATTATCATATAATGTCCCATCAAAAGTTTTTAAAAATACTCTTGTATGAATTTATTTAAACTCTCTTGAATTAATATTAAATTCTCATTTAAAATAATTGAAATATATGATTAATTAAAAAATTATAGTAAATAAATTAAAGTAAAATTATAAATCAAATAAATAGAAAAACGTAAAAAATATTTTAATTTTAATTTTCTATATTACAACATATGAAATTAATTATTATTTTTTTACCTTGTTATGTTTTAATTATAATATTTTTTGACATTTAAAGTAATAATTATATATATATATATATATTTGTATAAATTGTATTATTTTTTTATTATCTGATATAGTAAATTAAAATAGTATGATACCAGCAACCGATTTTTCTTTTTCTTATTAAGGTTTATGCTGGAAATTTTTTATTAATTATTTGCATCATTAATTAATCAATGGATTTTAATATGATAGAAGAAAATGATAATATGATAGAAGGCTTAAGAGCTTAATTTTTCAGGTCTACAATGAATAAATTACCACATGTTATAAATATTTTTACTATACTAACACAAATAAGAAAAAAAAAAACTAATTTACTTATAAAAATTGAAAATCATATTTCATTCAAAATTAAATTAATAAATTAAAATCTGATGAGAAGATTATATTACTTTCGTTTACGACAACCGATTATAAAGAAATAGATTTTATACAAATTATATACAATAATTAATTTTAAAATCAAAAGTATAAATCATAATTAATATTTTATAAAAAAATTTCCATTTTATATGCTCTGTATCGATGATATATTCCCTCAACTTCCTCTATCTTGAGTCACCGCCATTAATTTCTTAATATCTATTATTATATTCTCCTGTCACCCCCCCCCCCACCTTCCTCCACCACATTATTTATTTACTCATCATTACTTTTCTGATTTATTGTATGTATTGACATTTGTTTTCACCATTCTTTAATTATATCATTTAATACTATATATAATGATATAAATGAACTCATGAATCAATTCTATTATTTATTAGTTCTGTAGTTCAATAGGAAAAGAGAAAATCAAATTTTCTTTATTTGTAGTTTCGAGGAGAAAGGAATAATCCACGAACACATTCATACTGATTTTTATAAAAAAAAAAATTATCCAGATTTCCAAATAAACTTAAAAAAAAATTTATCCACTTGAATTTTCTAAAAATGGAACATTATTTTTTATACTTTCAATTATTATTATTTATTATCATTTGATATTCATATTTGGTATGAATTTGAATATTTTCTCTATTATCGGATGTCATAAAGAAAGCAGAGTTTGTTGACAATTTTTTTTTTCTCTTTCATAAATTCATTTATCAAATTTTTATTTATTATTTAATGGATTCTTTGATCAATGCTGAACTTGATCTATAAAATGAATTTGAGTTTTTTTTTTTTAATTATACATCATTATTATATATGAAATTGGAATTTGTAATTATTAAAAAATATAGAATTTCTCTTTAAAATAATAATTAATCACTATAATAACAAATTCAGAAACATTTTTACATCTCATGCCCTTGAAACTATAGTGGATCATAATCATTTTAAAAAATAAGATTCTATGTTTTATAATAACATGGTTTTGTTGAAATTTTTTATGAAAAAGGTTTACTCATTCTTTTTTTTCTTTCTAATTTACTTGTGTTCAATGAGAAAATAATTTTTAATTATTTATTTAAAAAAATGGATTAATTTCATTTTGATTTGAAATGATGAAATATTAAATTGAACAATTTTTTTTTAACATGATAAAATATGTAAATACATTAGAATATATTCTTTGAATTCATTCATTCATTATAATTGCTTTGGTTAAATTTATTGCATGTTGATGTTCTTCATTCAATTTTGGGTGAAATATATGTTTTTCTTCTCTTTTATTTTCAAATTATCTTGTCACTAGAAAGAATCTGGTTTCAAGGTTATGCAAAATTGCTTTATATATATATTTTTTTTCAAAAAGACATCTAATAATTCCACTTTTAATTTATTAGAAAAAATAGACTTTAATTTAAAGATTCTTTATAAATTTAAAAACGATATTTATTTAAAAATAATCTGAATAACTCAAATACTCGAGATCTAGATTATAAACAAATAATAAAACATGATAACAATTATTTTTCAATATATTATGGAATGATATCTAATGATGACAGAATATTTTTAACTGTATATACATTTTAGGATCTACACAATATTATTTGATGAAAATATATCAAACAAATATTATTAATATTGTACTTGAATGTACTTAACGAACCTCTTTGAAAAACTACTTAAACATAGATAAAAAAAATAACCAAAATGTATGGTCATATCTTAAAATTAATTAAACTGCTTTGGTATTTTGATGGTAATAAATTTTATTATATAATTTTATATTTTTATTTTAATAATCTATTATTATTCAAAGAACAACGAAATATATTTTTTTTTATTAAGAATAAAGTTATTTGTTGAATTATATATATATGTATAATTATTCAGCAATGTCATCATTAGAAAATTATATATATTCATAATAATTTTAATAACATAATTTCAATATCATATACAAATACATAAATTAAAAAAAAATAATTTCTTTTTTTTTTCTTTTTTCATTTTTTTTTAATAAAACAATAATAAAGAATTTAATCCAAGTATGAATATTTATTACCTGAAATAAATAAATAGAATTCTTATATTCGAATAAAAATTTGTATAGCAAAGACCCAGTACAGTTTGAATACCTTTTAATAAGGATAATTATTAAATGTGCTCTTATTCAATTTAATATTTTTTATAAATTTATTAGATATATATAATAAAAATAAGTATTTATTGAAAAATATTAAATTACTAATTAGCCTTTTGTTTTAAGAATAGAAAACATTGATGAAATTTTTTTTTTTTTTTAAGTTTTGGATAGTACTAAGGTAATAAATTTATTATGAAGCCAACCTTGCATGTAGAACTTTTAAATTTTTAGAAATGTAAAATTATACCTTTTATTTTAATTGTGGCAGTGAAAGGCCTAACAAATCCTTTCCCAGCTATCTGGAGCCTATGCAAACTAACAGACCCACAACTTTATTTGTACATCGATCGTCATTTCAACTTTCGTTGTTTATTAATTCCTTTCTATTACATAACACTCTCTTTCTATACAGTATATATATATATTTATATGTACATATTTATATATATAAAATATGTATATATATTTATATATATATATATATATAGATATAGGTATTATATATATATATATATGAAGGAGTTGTGTTCTTTTTTAACAAATAAGAAATCTTTGAAAATGTCCACAAATCGATCCAAGATTTTATTGTTTGTCCCCTCTTTTATAGAGTGCATGTGGATTAAGATGGAAATTAACGATCACGAAAAATTTCGCTGTCTTCCTTTAAAATGACATTAGCGGAATATTATATTATATGCTATATATACATACATATTTATATATAAATATGTATATATAAATATTGTATATATACGTATATATCTGGATAGATAGTAAATACATATATACAACACAGATATATATTATTATTAAAAATCGAAGGGAAGGAGACATATTTTGGTCAGTTGGGCGGGTAATACAAGTAGTTTTTTAGCTGCTCGTGGAGGCCATAGGTGAAGCGGGACTAAGCGGACTCCTTGACGAGTCACGCACACATCCATTGAGCGTGATGACGAGCTTTCGTGAACCAGCATGATCACGATGTTCGCATAACCAAATACCTTGCCATGTTCCGAGATTTAATTTACCATCCGTTATTGGGATTGTAAGAGAAGAACCCAAAAAACATGCTTTAACATGCGCTGGCTGTAAAAATAGTTCAAATATTAATAATAAATAATCAATATCGAAATGAAAAATTTACAATTAAAATTATTCATAATACTATAATATAATTTTATTTAAATTTATAATATTTATTAGATTTTAAAAATGAGATTTAAAAATTTACAATGGTATATATATTCGAGTTTTCTTTATTAATAATTTCTATTCTTTTTTCTTATCCTAACTTATTTCCTCTTATTAAGTTTTACTCAAAAATTCTCCTTTTTCTATTTCCCTCTCTCTTCCCTATATTAACTATTATATTTTTCTATTGCAATATATATAATAGAATGTACAGATTCAAGTTTGTAGAAAATTTATATATCTTATTATTATTATTATTATTATTTTCGTTAAATTTTATAACTCGTGATTTTATTTTTATTTTTTTTTATGATACATTCATCATATATTTAAAAAAAATTTCAAATTGCTGACATTATTTTTAAATTGATTTATTTACTTTTTCTGTTTATTTTATACTATATATATATAAACCTTTGACTTTCATAGATCCTACGTAAAGCAGCGTCAATCAAGTCAGTTGCCTTCTAAACGGAGTAGAGGTGTTGTATGATCAGTACAATATATCCTCTCAACCTTTATCTTAATTTTCTTTATCGAAATACATATGAATATATTATTATTATTATTATTATACACATTTTTAATTTTTTTTTCCTTTTATATAGATTACCAAACCATCACTTTCGTTAGTGAGATAGCATTAATAATTAAGGACCCTCTGCTGATCTATGTGGATTTTCACAAGAATTTATATATTTGATTGGACGGGATTTTTTCAACAACACATTTATTCTTTTCAGAGTGCAAATTTTTTAGAGGTGTATAGTGTGAACACATATACAAGAAAACTGAAAATGTGACTTTCGTGCTAATTGTTTTATGTATACCTCTTGTTTTTATTTTAAATAACCTTGGCATTACCAGTCTTCATATTTGAGTTCTCCTATTGATATCATAGTGGAAACTCCCTTGATATGTTACCTAATGCCAGGTTGGCTAAAATTTAAAGAAACAGAAACATGGAAGAAATAATCCGACAAAAAAGATAACAACTAAGAATCTCATAAACCTATCTAATAAAATTAAAAAAAAAAAAATTATCTAACTACTATCTATATATCGATATTTATTTTATCATGGTATCCATCTTCATGGTCCTATACATTTTGTAGTATCCTTTAAAGCGAATTTAGTTTATGCTCCCTAATCTTAATCCTCCCTTAATCTTTATTTTATTGTATTGTCTTGTGCCACTGTAAACACATTTAAACCACGTAAGATGAACCGGGTTTGGAAACATTACATAAATTATTTATTTATTTATTTAATAGAAATGTTTTTAATAGTTCTCAATTGACATTAGAATTTTTAACTACACTTAACCTATTAATAAATTAAAAGTCGGAAACTTTAAAAATAAATAGTTTACCATATCATCTGGGCCTTCACAAGAATGTCTATATGGAAGTCCCTAAAAAAAATAAAAAATTAATAGTAAAAAATCATTACATTTAAGATGTTATAGAAATTACATACTTCAGGCACTATTTTGTTTAACATCATTTCCATATCATCCCTGAAAAAAGAAAAAAAAGTAAAGATTAATATATTTTTAAAATTATCAACATTGATGAATTTAAATTAATTGTTGAAAAATTATAATGTCTCTGTTTGCCGGTTGTTAAAATTAAAATCTCATTTCCTGTTATAATTAATTCATGCAATAAATTAGTACATGCTCCATTACAAATTTTAAATCAGCACCTTAAATTTGAAAAATTGGTAAAAATACATGATGTGATAATTTAAAATAAACTAATTAAATATATTTATATAAAATATAATTTATAAATATCAAGTTATCATTTCTTATAAATATATATATAGGTATATATATATTTATATATATATATATATATATATATATATATAGGTATATATAAATATATATGTTTAAAGTTATATTTATATAGTTAAGTAAATTCTAAAACTACAAAGATAAATAAAAAATATGCAAAGAGAATATAACAATGATATATATTTGAAAAGTAATGTGTCATCATTGTTAGATTCTTTTAAAATGACCATGAACAAATTCGAAATTTAATAATATAATAATTATCAAGGGATTTAATATTTTAATTATTATATAAATAGTCGATGTCTTTTCATAAAAATGATTATTTCATTTGCTTAATCACAAATAGGCGGATTTTGGATTATTAATGTGAATAATTGAATTTTAATTAAAGCAAATGTGATATGATCAAACTTTTAATTATTTTCTAAACTACTAAGTGACCTAGATCTAATGGAGCTAAAAAGATAAATGTTCAAAATATTAATGCAAATCCCTACTCAAAGAGGAAGCTGTCATGATTTCCATAAATATATAAATAAACAATTAAAAAAGATGATATGGCAATAAATAAAGAAGAATGTGAAACAATTAAAATTTTTAAAAGATTACAATATTTAATTGCTATAAACTCAATAAGCAAACATTTTCTTTTTTTTTTTTTTGAAATTTTCGATATTTGTATTTTTTTCTTTTTTTCTTTTTTTTTGTTTTAATTGAAAAATTGCATGCAAAAATTTAGTTGATTATTTTAGTGACTATGCATGATTAAGCAAAATTAGTCATAAGACTATGTGCGTACAAAACAGCTAGAACTTGTTTCCAAATTTGACGTCGCTTTTGATATTTTTTTTTCCAAGTCACCAAATCTACAGAGCAAATTAAAAAAATTATTATTGCCAAATATTAGCTAACAAAATGTACACGGTGGACCTATAGCCTATGAAATGCTAAAAAAAATGCTACCTACCTAGCAACCTGTCTACTCCAAAATGGTACAGTACACATCTATATTTAGAATTTCCAGTCACAGATAGGGGTGAAAATGGGGAATGAAAAGCATTTATATTATAAAATGAATTTTTAAAAAATACTCAATCAGTAAATTACTATTTTTGAGATGACCCTGTAACCTATCTGCAACTGAAGTAAATGCAAATTAGAAATCTCGCTACAACCTATTTTTTAAATGATAGAACATACTTTTCATGACAGACACAAAGAACTGAAGACCATGCCTGGGAAATAAGTTACACTCAAAAGTCAAAGTATTGGTACAAAGATTACCATAGTATTTTCCTTTTTTCCCAGATAAGATCTTTAGAGATGTTGTGTAGCTTAAATGCTGAAAATGTAGTAATTGGTCTATATTTACCAATGAACCTTTACATAGATTTATCATATATTAAACATCAAAAATATTTTTTTTTAAAAAAAAGTAACGAAAAGTAAATTTATTAAAATATTATATTAATTTAGAAAAAAAAGAAAAAAAAATTGCACCTCTTCTATCCAACAAATAATTATTATGTGCAAAAAAATAAATTTAAGTTAAAAACAATGCAATTTAAATAATTAATAAGACCAACGAACCATTATTTAAATTATATTTAAAATATTACATACGGTTTAATTGTTAATATTTAATAATTTTCAATTAATTTGTAAATATTTATATATTAAAAAATTTAATCCATTTAAAATGAATTATAGAAGAATCTTTATTAAAAATGGAAAGAGAAAGTTTAATTATAATATTATGTAATAATTATCCTCATATTATTATTTTAAATAAGAAATTTAGAAAAAAAAATTGAATTGAATTAAATATATTCCGTTTGAAATTTAACCATTTAGTTATATAATTTACAATGGTATTGCTTGTGATTATTTAATTCTACATTATAAGTATAAAAAAATTTATGAAAATTGATTTTGGTTATACATTTGGTCTAATAAATTTTATACAGGGTGTGTGGTTATGAATTCAAATAATTATATTACAAAATTCATATTTTGGCTGTTCAGTAATAAATTAATGATGTCTCTATGAATTGAAGAAATATAATGGGGTAATTAAATGATTTATTATATATTGTTAGAAAAAAGAGGATACTAATCATGGAAAGGAAAATATTGTTTCAAAATAAAAATAATATATAATTAAAGAAATTGTTATAAATAATACAATATAATAATATAAAAAAAATCTATTTTAATATGATGCAACATGAATTGCAATGATATCTGAATTGAAACAAAAATCAGATGTGTAGCTTAATTGAAAAAATATATTGATTCAAAATTATAGAAGGAATTGTGATGTTTGAATCAGATTGCCTTTTCTGATTAAGAGAATATTCATGAATATTGTATAGTATAACAGACTACTATTGTCTTTACTATTTCATATAAAGAATATTATCCAATGATAAAAGATCATAATCCCTTCTGACAATAGTTATTTAATTTGAGAGAGTTATCTCAAACATTCTGCCTTATCTGATTTATTCAAACAAAAGACTAAAATAAAAATAATTTAAATAAAGTATAATACCTAATAATTTTTTATCTTATGGATTTGAAAAAAATTTAAATAACAATTTAAATAATTTTCAAATCTCACACACGCTGTAGAACAATTTATTAGTATCAAGAAAACAAAAATATTGACATTAACATTAAAGAGAATACACCATAAAAAATGTGAACTCTAGCTTGTAAATATATTGAAATTTAATTATATAATATTTAAGATGATAATGAATACATTCAACATTCAATAAATAAAACCTGTGAAAGGGCTAGATTCCTTAGTAGTTTAGTTAAAATTTGTTTAAAATTAAGAAATAATAAAAATTATATATATATAAATATAAATATTTATCCATTTATTTTATTATTTATATAGTCTGTTACTAAATTTAATTTCAAAGTATCTATGCAGAAAAATTGAAAAGTGACTGACATACTCTTGATAATAAGATAAATAAATAGACACTTTGAAAAAGATATAAATTTATTGCAAGTCCAATTGATGAATTCATTGCAATAAATTTTTAAAATGAAATCATATTTGTAAATAATAATAATATATATATATATATATATAAATATATATATATATATATGACATTTATATATTTATATATAATCTCTTATTTGAAAAACAATATAAAGCACTTACCTAACGTCAGGATCCCAACTCTCGTTTAACGCTAAACTTGCCGATGTGTGAAGTACTGAAAATAAACGTTTTAAATCAAATTTAAAATAAAATTTGTTAAAAAAAACAATGCAAATAATAATTTTTAAAAATAAAAATCTCAATAGTATTTGAATAAATATAATTACATTTTTCCTAAACCTCAAATTTATGAATGAAAATTGTAATTCTGCCAATCATTCATATAATATCGATAACAAATCTACACTAAAAACAAATTATTTGATTTACAAAATACTTCGGTTTTAGGATATATCGAAGAGTATTTCATAAAATAAAATATTTAATTAATAGATAGGATTGTGTATTATCAAAGTGATTTATGTTTGATAAAACCTTATACCTTTGTCCAATCCTAGACATTAAATTTGATAATTCCAAATTTGACTTGAATGATAAAATTTATAATTAAGAAGTCCATCTTTTTTCAAAACTTAGTAGAATATAAAATTTTTAATTGTCGACTTGAAATGAATGTTTATAATTGAAGGTGAATGTATTTTAAAATGTCATTATTTTATATAAAATAAATTTAAAAAAAAATTAAATTTATTAATTTTGTATTAAATATAGATGATATTTCTTTAATAACACATAATAATAAATTTAACTGAGTTTAATTTAAAGAAAAAAAGAAAAATTTAAACGAAAAAAATATTGAGGTTAACTTGCTATGGAGAATGGGAATTATTAATGCATAATTACTTACTTTGTACGTGGAACAGGCCAATTGAAAATTGACATAATTCTGGCATTTGTCTAAGTATTTCTTCAGTTACTAAATGTACACCTCGATGTTGAGGTCTTAAATTGATTTTCCTTTGAAACCACGCGGAACCAATCTGGATTCCTCGATTAGATGAAGCCATGTTGAACTTGGAACCAAGTAGAGATTAGATTTAATTTTGTTTTAAAGACAAGTTCTTTAAATGATTACCCATTGAAAGATTATTTTAACATGAAATCAAAATAAAATATCAAATATTTCTATCAAAAAGTACGAAAATATTTATTATACAACACATTCCACTATAATAAAAATACTTTTGGAAAAGAAACCCACAAATCTAATCTTCTTTTTTAAAAAAAAGACAAATTATTTTTAATATAAAAGTCATTTAACTATTGTGTTGAATAAAGACCAAATATAAAAAGAATGCATTGTAAAATATTTCATTTCAATTCACACAGAAGTCAGTATATGGCAATATCAAATATAATTAAAGAATAACTATAGCCATCATTTGAAAAAAAAATATTTATTTAAATTACTGACTTTATTTATTGTTTAGAGATTAATAAAAACATGTAATTAATAGGTAATTTATATAATAAAAGATTTAATAAATTAATAAAAGAAACAAACTTAAATAAAGTATAACTCATAAACAATTTATTAAAAATTCAAAGGTTAATTCACAAAATAGAAGTAATTATAATGTAAATTAAAATTCTAAAATACTTTTTTAAATGTATTTATGATAATTTGTTTTTAAGTTTAATAAGGGTGGTATCTCGTTTGACAACATAAACTGATATTAAATGATTCTAATATCATAAGTTTATTTTTATAATTATTGTCCAATTTTCAAATAGTATTTTTAATTAATTTGAATAAATAAAATTTTAAAAATTAATTATGAGGCATGCACTTTTTATTGCAAGAACAGTTCTTGTGAAAAATAATAACATTGAGGAAGCATGCAAAACTATGAATAGGTTATATTTTTATTATTTTTTTTTTATATATTATTTAAATTATTTTAATTTATTTAAAAATCAAATTGTTAGAATTTTAGGAAAAGAAGATATTTTAGATCAGTATAGAAGAACTAGATATTTTGAAAAACCATTCATGGTATAAAAAATTTAATTAGTTTTTTTTTTCTATATTTTCATTAATTTCACATTTTAGAAAAGAAGAAGAATTAATTATGAAATATGCAAAGCTATTTATAATGAAGATATGGATAGGAAGATTCAGTTTACTTTACGTAAAAATAGAGTGGAACCATTCCCCGGATGTCATTGATATCTTCTAAAAATTTTGATTCTTATTGTGCTTGATAGTACTCAACCTTTATAAATAAATAATATTGCAGTCAATAAATAACTTTCATTTGTTTTTTCACAAATTATTTTTATCTTTACTAAACCAGTCATTGCATCATTTATTATTTCCCTTGAATAAACATTGGAATTAAGGTATGGATAATCTTTCATACATTGTGAGTCTCCTATTTTAATATATATATTTATAAATTAGTCTTTTTTATAAGTTTTTAATAGCTTATTTTGAAAATGAATGACCTTTTTTTTATTAGATACAAGATTGAGATTGATTATTCGGTATGATTGTTGTCTATAAATATTTTTTAACATTATTTAAAAACAAATTAGTTTAGATTAAATCAAGAAAATTAATTTGATTTTCAAGATATATTGCATTAGACATTTTCTGCAACTTTTATGATATTCTAATAGTATTAATTTAAAATAATTCTTATAACCATTAAGTAATTGTGATCTGTTTTGTTTTGTTTGTATTAATATAAAACCAAATCATTTGAAGAAACATTAACTTTCAAATTATTTAAATTTCTATATTTGTTAGTTATTTTTTACAAGATTTTTATTAGATGTTAATATTAAATGTTTTCCATTCATAATATTTAATTTAATTTTTTTTCAATAAAGATATGTAAACACACAAGTCCAGAAATTTAAGAATATATTAAATAAATTAATAATAAATTTGCGCGTGTGAGCTTTTACTATTTTATTTCCTAAATCAACTATGAATACATTATTTTAAATTGTTCATGAAATTTCATGGGCAGCTGTCAGAATCGTAACCACTGAATAATAGGATTCATAAATATTTCAATATCTTATATTCACACTCTCCCCCGGCACACACATTAAAACAATTTTATTTTGCTTATAATTTAAGATTGTTAAAAAAAATATACATACTTAAAATTAGAAAATATTCTTCAAGATATTTGGTAATTATGTGCTATATTTAAAATTTCAAGTTCTCCCTAGACCAAGGTTGGAAAGTGAAAAGTTTGCTTTCCCTATCTCTTACGTCATCAAATAAATGATCCTGGATAACTTTTTGACCCAAGTCAAAGTGAAATATGATACGAATACGAGATAAATGAAAAGTAATTCAAACACACTTTTGTATTTCCCATCCAATAACTTTTATATAAAAAAATGGTATCAATAAATACTATCTGTTTGGTGTAATTCATGGTTGTGAGGTGCTTATAAGGCAAGGGTGTGTGGCCCTGAAGAAAGGAAGGGCTAAATTTATTATCTAGTGTTCAATATTAATTAATCTCAATTAACCCCTATCACATTTCTAGAAACATGTATAAACAAATATAATAAAAAAAAATTTTTTTTTATTTTTTTTATTTTTCAAAACTATTACAATAACAATTTATTTATTTTCAATTATTAAGACTATATATTCCACACAATAAATATCACTGAGGTCATTAACAATTTTAATTCATTGATTTTTATGGCATTATTAACTGATATAGAATATAGCTCCAATATTTTTTTTCAAATATTTATATCCATCTTTATAAAAACTATGTAATTTTGAATATAAAAAAATTTCCTATCTCAAATTGAGCGAAAACTAGAGATAAAAAAATAATTAAATTTTTTAATTTTGTTCTGACTTAAAAAAATATAGTTTAAACATTAAAAAAATCAATTTTCATAGTTGAAAACGAATTTGATAAATAAAATAATTAATTTATACAAATGATAATTCATTTTAATACTTATATCAAAAGATTATTTAATTATTAGTTTAAAAAAATTTAATATACGTTATATATATATATATATATATATATCACTACTAGCGCCTCTTTAATTAGTACAATTTGGATTGAAGAATTGTAAGAATAATATTAAATTAAATAAAATAATACTGATTGTTTTAACATTAATACTTTTGAAGCATTGCACTTAAAAATCAAAAATAATTATTTTTATAAACTTTAAATTTCAAATGCCTATATATTTATAGGAATCATTTATTATTAATTTAGATCTGTTCTAAAGAGATGATTTTTCTTTTATTCATTTTATAAACTTACTTTTTCGATATTAATTATGAAATAGTACATGATATATGTAATCATTTTCACAAATAATGTTTAATTGCGTTTTATATATATTCAAAGAATTGGGAAGGCACTGTATAAATTTATCGGAACCATAATTAAAAGGATTTATTAAATTCAGTGATATTCCCATAGCATCTGCAACTAATGAAAGTATTTCCTAAAACAAAGATAATTAAGATTTATTATTATTTGAAAATAAAGATATATATTAATCATTAAATATTAGAAATATACCTCATTCATCCAATGTCTATGATTACAATTTATTAAATGAGATAATTTTTCAGGATCTGCAGTATTTGGTCGAGAAAATAGAATGGGAACGTAAATCGGAATATTTTTTCCTTTAATCATCTCATTATAAAATTCAATTCCTTTAATAATTAACAAAATTTTTAGGGCTTCAAAAATCATTATAAAATCGAATTCACAATTATTTAATATATTTATTATATATTCTTCTCGGTCATTTTGTTTATATACATTTTCAAACTAAAAAAAAAAATAATTGAATTCTCTGAAAAAATCACTTCTAATTATTTTATTTTTTTTTCGATTGTAACAAAAATCATCAATTTATGAGGATTGTTTGCAAAATTCTCGATTTTTTTTTAGAAAATGTGGAAATATCCAGCCCGCCAGCTATCTAATGGATGCACGTTAAAAATTAAAAACAAATTTTCCAAAATTTTCAGCTTTCATAATCAGGCTAAGAATTTTGCAAGCGTTCCTTGTATAAGAGATGTCAATAATTTAAAATAATTTTAAACAGAATATAAATAAACTAATATGATGCAACTATTTAAAAAAAATGCTACCCCTGAATTCAATTTGGATAAAAAGCTATAGGGAGGAGATAAAAGTCTTTTTGAAGATTTTCTCATAATTCCAGAAAATCTCACTAAATCTTTAAAATCACATAGTAAACCGGAATTAAGCACTTTTAATAAGAGTTTGTTATATATCTCAGTGGAATATCTATGATATAAAACACAATAGCATATATTTAATTTGCTCTAGACTGATAATACATAGGCATATACACAAACAAATTACTGAAAATGATGTTTTTAAATTCGGAAGACCTTAAGACATGTATTTTTCTATTTCAAAGTTGATTTTTTTCATAAAAAAACTCATGAAGACGATTTTAATATTTATAAAATAATTCTCGTTTATCTTTAAAATAAAATACATGAAATTTATTTAATCATAAAAATATTTTCTTCATTTTACATAAAATTAGAATATAAAATATTAGACAAATAAATATATACTAAAAATAAGGTTTTATTAAATCTTCTTCTATTAATATTGATAAAAATCATTTAATTTTTTTTTAAATATTTTTATATAAATAGTAGGTAAAAAATATTAGGTTTTGTTAAAATTAAAGCCATATTATTTTATATATAATACATATATGTATGATAGTTGAGAACTGAATTAATATCTCAACTAGATTTATCATACATATATAATAAGAATTTAATAAAATTTGTTTATTACCATAGTTTCGAGCGTTAATAGACACTTGTCTAAACTGTTAAAGTTAACTCCACTCCTATGAGGATTGAGAGTTTCATGTAAATTCCAATTGTGAAGCCATTGATGTTGATCCCAAAATAATGGTAATATATTTTTTCTATAATAATGCACTCGGTCTTTTCCTTCACCCGTTAAAATCCATTGAATTAATAAAGCACTTAATGGTTGAAATTGATCTTTGCGTATTAATCGCACATATGAAATTTTATATTGTGAATCTAATATATGTAAAGCCTTAAAAACAGTTTTGTATATTAATATTATTAATTAAAATTTAAATAAAATAAAAATTAAAAAAACACCTTTATGATCGACTCATTTTCATAAAGAATTTGACTTAAATCTATTGTTTTATATTTTTTACTAATTAAATATGATTTTTCATCCTAAAATTAAAAAAAAAATTATAATTATATAATTAGTTAATTATGATAATTAAAATAAGTTTTAAATAATATCACATACCATTAAACTAAAATTGTGAAAATTTTTATTGCTAAAAGAAGAGACAGAGAAACAATATTTGTTTTAAAATGAAATAAATAAAATAATCGTCTTTATTTTGAAAAATATTTTCTATTTATCTATCTATCTATCTATCTATATCTATATTTATATATATATATATATATATAAATAAATCTTGTTTTCGAAGCATAAAAAATATTTTACTCAATTTACTTATGTGCTATGTTACTGATATCATCATCCAAGATTCCCGATTCTTCGGAACTCCAACATCCCAATTCATTAAAAGAAGTAGACGCATAGTCACTTTTGGTAAACACTCCACTTGTTGAAGAACTAGATGCAAAAATTGTATTATTTAGTTGAGAAGTATTTAAACAAAAGCAGTATGATTAAATAAGAGTAATTAATTAGAAAATTTGTCATATTTTTTTAAATTCATATCTATATATATATATATTTCCATATTAAAAATATTCCACTTAAATATTCGAAGATTGTAATTTTAAATTTGTAAAAATCTTTTAAAAATAAACACATGTTATAATTTCATGTTTGATATCCTTTACTTTTGAATATTATTTTTTGTAATATCATACAATCATTGTTGAAATGGATAAATTTAATTTATTTTTTGTCAATTTGTATATATCTCTAATATTGTTGATCTGGATAGAAAATAGAAAATGATTGTCAATTTCAATCTCAACAACTACGTACTATTAATAAAAGTTAGCTGGAATGTCTCCACTCGACTATCTCGCAATTTGAATTGGATTAAATAACATAATATATTATATTTAAATTAAATTTAATTAATTATAAATTATAAATTAAAATTAATAAATAATATTTATTAAACCAGCGCATGTTTGGCTCTTTGTTGATGGCGCGTGAGATTTGCAGTGTTAAAAAATTAATTCTGGTACTTTCAGTGATTCAATCAAGCTGAAATTATATATATATAGCAGTTTTATACAATTTTTAATCATGTGAAAAATTATCAAACATATATCTTTATTTTTATGATCACTTTAGAGGAAAAAAATTCAAAACGTTGTAGGTAATGACCCTCTTCCGGTTGAGCTACATTTCTCAAAAGTTGAGAGAAAACTACGAATTTTGAATAATGCCCATGTACCAAATTTCATGATTCTAGCTCAAACCGTTTTTGAGTAATCTTGTCTACATACTATACTCAGATACACAGAGACATTTTTTTCAACCTTAGTGAAAATGACTCAGGGACCTTCAAAACGTATAAAAACATCAAAATCTCAACATCGAAAATTTTCGTGATCGCAATACTATCTCTGGCGAGATAGTAATTAAATTTTCATTGAAACGAAATTTTAAATTGATATGATGTTGAGTTATAAACTCTCTTGATCATGCTAACTTAATAACAATGAAAAATTTTCTAATAATTACTGTAAAATAGGTTAAATAATTGGTTTGATAGTTACATTTCTGTATTAGGACTTGTTAAACTTGGCCCGGTCGATACACTTATTAAACTTTCTTCCATTATATCAGTGAAATCATTTTTATTAGAAAATTTATTTAATTCTTCAACATTGTATATACTTAAAGAGTCATATTCAGTCATGTCAACACTATCCCATTCTAAACTAATATATCCTTCATTGTTTGTATTGAAACAAAATTCTTTTTCTAAATTTAATTGATCTTTCTTCATTTTATTAATGTCATTAGATATTTCTTGATCATCATCTTTGATATTTAATGAAGTGTTGGCTGAATCCCAAATAAGTGAATCTATCGAATCATCTTCATGAGCAACACCAGATGCTTCCGAATTATCAGTAGAACTATTTCCAGAAGGTATTGTTGTCAATCGATAAAGACCTGAGAAGCATTCCCGTGCTCGTTTTTGTCTATCCTCTATAGAAATACTATCCTCATTTGTTAATGGCTCATTCGAAGTTCCTAAATCAATAAGACTTGACATTCCTGGTAAATTTCTATTTGATTTGATTGTACCAAAATCTTCGTCCATTAAAAGACAATTCGATTTTAGAAGATTAATTTCATGTTGAATTTTATCCAAATTCCCTATTGTTGTTGTTGACACATTAATTTCTGGAATATCATAACTAATATCTGAACATGTACTGTCAAATGACCCTTTATGAGTTAAATATTTTGAAAATCCGAGGGAATCATAAGACTCATCCCTGGTAATATTGGGGCTTTTTTTGAATTGAGGTGAAAGATCAAACTCATCATTATTTTCGTTGGATATGATACCCATTGCTTTTAAATCATCTGCCCAATTTTGGGAAGGGGTGTCATTAGAATTATTTACATTTATCAGATATGGAATTCGATCGTTTTCTGTTTTAAACTAAAATAAAAAATAAATAAATAAATAAAATCATACAAATGAGAGATATTATAATTAATAATTTACTTGATACAAATTTACCTGGTATTTATCATTTGAAGCATTAAATAATTGAGAAATTTTATTTACTAGCCAGTTTGACGAGTTTGTAGGAAAATACCGCTTATTAACTTTTTCACCTCGGTTATTTTTACGATGACGATAATTACGACGGGTAGAAAATTTGTTTTTATTAAATGGATGTTGTAATGAATATCTTCTTATGTAATTGTTTTGCGATGCAATCTCCTCTTCTGACGTGACATCCTAAATAAATAAATTATTATTAAATTAATTAAATAGACATATATCAGGATAGTTAGTCATTTCTATATGTGAATAACAAAAACATAAAGAGGACAATTGAAGCAGGTGATTGAAACAGAAACATAAGCCTGGGCATCTTTTTAGGAACAATAAAATTTATAAATCATTATTATTAAATTTATTATTATTATTATAATTAAAAAAAAATATAAAGCGAAATGTATTTTTATAAATCATACTTCAGGTAAAGAGAGAGTTTCAAAATCAACTAAGGATTCTGAAGACGAATTATTTTTATATGAATTAAAAGATTTTTTCTCATGCGGTCCAAAATAGATTTCCTGAAAAAAAGCAAATAATAAATAAAAGATTTTAATTTTATTATTTTATTGTTGTTACTTGAATATCTGAAAGATTTTCATCGGTGAGTTCTTCCAGAAGTTGATGATTTCCAACGGAAAAAAAAGATCTTATTGATGAAAGAGTTTTAGTTGAAGGAGTTGGTGGGCGAGAACGAGGACCATATTTTTGATATAATTTATAACAAACTAGACCGCCAAAGCCAACTAATAAAATGAGCCCTGTTGTTTTAACTGGAATAGATATATATATAGATATATAGATAGATATATTTGTTTTAACTGGAATATAATAATATATATATAGAGATATAGATAGATTTATATATATATACACACACACGAGGACCGGTCAATAAGTCTGTGACTTTTTTAATTTCCCGTATCTTAGATGAAATGGCAACACTGCTTCTGTCAGAAAGCAACTATCAGCTGACCCCTGACGACATTTGAATCAGCTGGGTCTTTTAGTTTTTGTTTGACATCCATTAATAACAGACTACTTCATGATTTGAAAAGAAAATGGAAAAAATTGATTATCGTGTGCTCATTAACCATTATTTTTGGTGAAAAAAAAACATCACTGAAACCGAGTTTTTGCGCCGTTTCGTAACAGTGGATGAAACGTGGATCGACCACAAATCATCAGACACCAACAGCAGTCAAAACAGTGGGTTTTTCGGAGTGAATCGGCACTAAAGATGTCCTCGATAAATATTATTTTTTGGAAGGGATAAAAAAATTGGAGAAATGTTGGACAAAGTGTAAAGAGCTTAAAGGAGGACTACGTTGAAAAATAAAATATTTTTTATCAAAAAACCTGCGTTTCATTCAAAAAGTCAATGACTTATTGACCTGCCCTCGTATATTAGTATTAAAGTTAGGAAAAAAATGAATTTTTTTAAACATTTAATAATTTATAAATATATAATAGATTCTAATGTTGTTATGAAAATTTATTAATTTTTATTCTCATTATTATACTTATTTTATTATTATTAAACTAATCTACGTTTGTAAAAATTTAAATTTGTTGTATTTATACATATATTTCAGTTTTAAATAGGATGACCACATAAGTACCGTTTTTTCATATTTTTGACCGTAGCATCGTTTAAGTAAAAAATGTCAATTATGTCCCGTTTTCAACAAAATATACTAAACAATAATATTGTGTTAGGTAGTGTAAGAAGTTTTATAATAAATTTATAAAAGATTGAAATTTGATTTTCTAAATATTAATGGTACAATCTTAGTGAAATAAACCATTCAAGATCTAACTAAATTTTTGTATCGGTTCTGTCCCTAAAGAATAATAGTTGGAAGAATCAGTATATTTATATAATATTTTTTTTTATCTTACATTTTTATTAATACATAATATTTGAATTCTTGAGTTTATAAATTTATTAATATGCATTAAGGTTTTAAATATCATCGATGTTGTTCATCCCTTTCCGCACAGTTTTTGGCATTAAATGTCCCATTTTGGTAGTAGACAATATGGTCACCCTAGTTAGGAATTTTTTTTTTTAAATAAAAAGAGAATTTAAATAATAATTTACGATAAATGTTAAAAGAAGTTTTAATTCCCCCCACAGGATTTTCAGAAAGTATTTTTAATATAAATAAATGTTGTGAGATTATGCAAGATTATACAGGATTTACACCAGGCCTGGCCAACCCGCGGCCCTCGGGCTGCATGGGGCCCACCGTGAAAAATTGTGCGGCCCGCCAGTTAACTTTATATTTCTTTTGTAACTTTCATTTCTCGTCGGGGTATTCATAAACAGAGAATATAATTGAAATAATTATAATTAATTAATTTTTTTATTTAAAATATGTCCTACAATTTTTAAACTACATATTTTGAAGAAAAAAGTTAGAAATAATAGTAATTAATAGAGAATATATTTTTTTATTTTAAATTGTTATTATTATTAATTTTTTTTTAAAAAAAGTAGCCGTAAATTAATAAATAAAACATTAAGCATCAAGAAAGTATTAAGTATTGTTGCACGTTCCCCTAAAATGCGGCCCGTGTAGCATTATTCCTAATCAAAAAGGCCCATAGTCATTTGGGTTGGCCAGGGCTGATTTACACGATAAACCAGACATTTCCTGTAAGAATAGAGTGAAGAGAATTTACTTGAAAACTATCATATTCGAGATTTGAGATTTATAGTCTCTAATCTAATCTAGCAGTTATTCATTAGGAAAGTATCGACCAACGACTTAATTTTGTTGAAGAAAATCTATTCAAGTACAATTTAATTAAAACATTCGTAAAATACTCGCTGCTAATTTCAAATGATTTTAAAGATTGATAAAATTTTTAAAAATAAAATATTTTGATTTAATTTATATAAAAAAAAATAATTTTGAGAAATATTTTCCATTCAATTATTGAAGAAAAAAAATGTTACAATAATATATATATATATATATATATACATATATATATAAATATACCTCATTTACATATACCATAAATTGAAATAGCTAACCAATTATTTTTATTCTAGGTAATTCTAAATAAAAGAAACCGAATTATATTCAGGGAATTTGAATGAAGTTAAAAGAGCTTCAATTAAATTAAATAAATAATAGAAATTATATATATATATAATAATGTTTAATTACAGTTATAAAATTGAAATTTTTTTTTTTTTTACAAAATATTTTTACTATTCTATTTCTAATATTGGTAATTATATAAAGTGGTCATCCAGTCATGGATTTGGATAAAACTTTACCAGTGGGTTACATTTTTAATTCCAAATAAACTTTTCTTATGCAATTTTAGCGGGTCGCTCCTAGTTTACGAGATAGAAAGGATTAAAGTTTGCAAGATTAGCTTATTATGAACGAACTCGAAATATGAATAGTAATGTTTTATTGACTAATTCACTAATTATTCACTTATTACTAATTTTCGGTTTTCTTCGGTTCGGTTTGGATATAGAGAAATTATTTAATTAATTATTTTATTTAATTTTTCTTTATCTAATCGGAACTGAAAAAAAAAATCGAAAATTAGTGGAGCCCACTGATGTTCAAATTAATAAAACATGGTAGCTAAATAGAATTTCAATGGATTTAAATGCAAATTTTAATCCTTTTTATCTCGTAAACAAAAAGCGCCCCGTAAAAATTGCAAAAGAAAAGTTTATTTGTAATTAAAAAAGGAATCCACTGGTAAAGTTTTATCCAAATCCATGACTGGGTGACCAGTTTATATAATTACCCTAATATTAAATTGAAAATAAAATAAAATAATTTATCATTAAACAAAAGAATAATATTAATGGAATTTTTTTTTTTAATTTTTATTTGGATTTATTTAAGTTAATAAAAGTTATTTTCTTTTTAAAATTTAAAATATTAAATTATATTAAATTTTTTCTTTATAATTTGTCTCTTGATTTCCAAAACAAAACTAAAAGAATCCTCCCTGATTCGATTGTCTTATAAATTTGTATGAATAATCACGAATAGTTGTTTATTATGGGAATAAACTAATCGTATATGTATGCGTTTAACGAATTGTTTTTGTTGTGACAGAAAAAAAACATACCTGTCTCGAGGATCAGAGCCCATGTAGAAGAAAGAGAGCAAATTTCAAATCCTATGCTACTCGCTAAGGTAATCCAATCCGACTCCAGATTGGAACAAGCTTGAATCCCGATGATTGGATAGCTAAAAGGGTCTGCTGGATTCAGACCTGCATTTCCAATTAATTGCCATCGTTCGTGTCTATTATAGAGAGAGAAAAGAAGTCCACACCATTGCGGGTCCATCCCCATCGTTAACATTTCGAATTTTTCGACTCCCTGCCCCTGCAGCAACCAGGCCGGCATTGCCTTCGAGCTAGGCAGTCACATCGGCGATCTTCATGGATGTACCAATCCAATTGACCTTGACATAGTTTCAATAGAGGGTGGGAGGGGGTGGATAGATTTACGGATTTTGAACTTGATAAAATCATGAAGCCTTCTAGATTATTTGAAAATTCGTTTTTAGAATAAATTTCAATTGTGCTGAATCAAATTTATCCCTTAAAACATCAAAGAATGGTGTTGTCGTTTAATGGGACTTCGATCCAAACCAAAAGCGAAAACGATCAATAATTCTAAAAAGAAGGTAGATGTGAATGATACAATAAAAAATAATTGATAAAAATAATTTTTTTCGATTGAAATCACTCAGAAATAAGAAAAATGAAATAAAAAAATGATATCAGTTTAAATATTTAGAAAAACAAAAATACTTGCATTTGTTTATTCATTCTTGTCAAAAGTTACAAGTTCAATCGAATCTTTTTAGCATTTTGAATTTTCCAGTGTATTCACAGTTAGCCAAATGTTTCAATTCACATTTGCAAAGAATCATAGAATGTTCATAGATAAATAAATAGATTAAATCATTGATTATTGAATATAGATTTTAAGATTGACATAATATTATCCATAAGTTGGTGGCCTGAGTGCATGAGTGTCATAAGATAAACTTAATAAAACGAAGTTTATAACTGAAATAACTGAATGATTTCGAACGCCACCTGTGTTGGTATTAAGAAAACTAATGTCATAAGGTAAAATACAGCTTGTATTTTATTGTCAGTTTGAAATTATAACCAATGAAAATCAGAAATCTGAAAAAAATTTAATAAATATATATTTATGTCAGAAGCAAAACTTAATAAAATTTTTAAAAATTTGAATTTTTTTTATTTTATTTTATTATTTTAGAATTTCTGTTTTTATTATTAACTTATTACATTTATTATTTAATAATTGCAAAATGTAATAGTTAATTAATGATAAAGATATTTTTTTTATTATGTATAAAATCTATTTATTATGATTCATATTATTATTTATTATTATAGCTTAATAATCCAAATATTTGAATGCAATATATATTTATAAATTAATCTTTACTACGGCCATCTATTAATAACTTGTAAAGTTAATAATAAAGTTAATTAAAACTAATAGATGGCAGTAGAGAACAATAATATACATTTATAATATTATAAATTTTCTAATAAACTTAGTTAAGTGGCTAATAGATAGCATGAGAGAATTGTTATTTACATGGATATTATGCATTCGAAAACTATCTCATTGCAATATTTTTGCAATTTTGACTATTGTCACCTGTTATTATTTACATTAAAATTAAGAACAAAAAACAATAAAATGATTATTTACCAAAATGAGACCTATATAGTGAGACATATATAGTATTTTGGAATAAAATTTTTTTAAAAAAATCGAAATAGTAATCTGGGTCAGAGATTGTCAAGGAGGAGGTCTTTTGGTGAAGGGATGGATGGAGTGCTTCGCAGAAATGTGGGAAATCGAGTGTGGCCGATCATGAGAAAAGACACAGATTCTAAGTTCAAAGATAACTTTTTTAAAATATATATATATACAATATATTAAAATAAAATTGAAAAGTATTTGAAATATGGAATAGTATTTGGGTGGTCTAATTTAATTATCTTTCTGAAGTTGATGATATTTTCAATAAAATATTAAAATATAATGTTAGAATGTCTTGATATTTTTTTGAATGACAGGTTGACACATATTAATTTAATTATTCGTGATAAGCTTTGAATAAACCAGATAAAATGATAGTCTATGAGAAGAAGTCGTAAAAAATTTTAGGCTTGATATGATTTTCATGGTTGGGTCCAATGAAATTAAAAAAATATTTCGAAAATTGAATGATTGATTTTACTAGAATTATTTTCTATCTAATTAAAAGTTATAATTACGTTTAGTTAAATCTTAACATAAAATTTAAATAATTTCATTACATTCACATATTTGAAAAATTTTAAAATTTATCAAATAATTAGAAATTATATTTTAAGGAATTTATAAATATACTAACCTTGCAATGGACAGGACACGTGGGTAGAATGAGAGAAGAAAGACTGACGTAAAATCTATTAGTGGGAAGACCGATTGGTAAGCAACCGTTTGGAAGTTTCATTCAAAAAATCAATCAAACTTAACAAGTTACAGAAATAAAAAAAACATAAATAAATAATAAATATAATACCAACTTTGGATAGTTATTTTTCATTATTCATAATTATTAATTTTGGTAAAAAATAATTTATACTTTATTATATTATAATATTTAATCATTTAAATTAAGATAATTTTATTCAATTGATATTAATATATATATATATATAATATATATATATATTTATGGCTGGTAGTCAGCATATAAACACAACGATTAGAAATATAACTCCCAAAGCTCTTATCATCAACCAATGTAGATGTTTCGGTCCCTTATTAGAACTGTCTTCATGATTTTTGGTTTTATTATTTTCGCAACAGGTTCTGAAGATGGTCTAGATATGAGATCGAAATATCCATTTTTTCACACCAAATTTCACATGTGGATATTTTTACATATCACCACGAATCATGCATTTTCTTAACAGAAAAATGTATTTTTAGCATGATGTCTGACGAACATTTTTCCTGGCTGGAAGGGTATCTCATACACAACCCCTTTTTTGAGAAATGTTGCTGCACAATCGATGTCCCAGTTAAATCCGCCGGACGACACTCAAGACTCAAGTCTCCAATGAATTCTCAATGCCTTAACTACACAATATACTAACTGTGGTCGACCATTGGTAATTAATCATTAATTATAATTGCAATTGCTAAAATATAAATTAAAGTTCTTTTAATTTATATTTATATCTTTTTTTACGGTACCCCTTTCAATATATTTTAATTTCATATTAATTTCATTATTATCTATTTTTGTAATATTAATTCTCCTAGTTTATTAAATAAATAATTTTTAGTTATAATTTTATATATAGCATTTTTAATTGAACCTATTCAATCTTATCATTTCCAATATCAACCTTCGCGGTTTCAATAACCCTTTTTGTATTATTCTAAATTCCATCCAGAGTGCTACCAATTAATTAAACTTATTTTTAAACCCAAATTTTCTTATAAAATACCTACCCCCTTATATCTTATACACGACAATATATATATATATATATATATATACTCTAAACAAAACACGTTAGAAGAAATTGAACTCTGTGGTAAATGCGCTTTGACCAGTTAATATCAAAAAAAATATTTTTAAAATATGAAATCTCTTATCTGTATATGATATTACTAGAATGAATGATGAGTAGTTAGCAAATTAAATGTTTTTAAGTGAGCTTCTAAATAAAATGTTTATTTATTGAATGGGTGAAGAGTAGATTAAATATTAGCCAAGTAGATATTATAAAAGCCATATGCTTGATAACAATTATTCTACTAATAATATTCCGTTTATTCTAGTATGGGATACATGCGAAACAAGTTGATTTCTATTTTAATTAACATCGTAATTTAATGGATAATAGTAATGGATCATACCAAGGAAATAAAAGCACAGGAATATTATCACCAATGAATGGAGAAGATTATTCTGAGGTAAAAAAATAATCTATTTGATTTAATAAAATATTATAAATATATAAAAAAAAATCAAAATTAGTAGTAATTAAATAGTACTAATTAATTCAAATAAAATCAATATAAAATTTTTACAATTGTACACCTATCCCCCGATTTACACGGTAGATACGTTCCTGAGAAAAACGTGTAAATCGAAAATTAAAAATTTTCAAGTCAAAACCGTGTAAATCGAAAAGCTTGCAGAAAATGCATAATTTTGCTATTTAACAGTTGTGATTTTTTTCAATATTTTTAGGTGTACACAGAAATAAAAATAAAATGCATTGACAGGTTAAAATATGTAATATATTACGGAAACACTGTTTTTTTTATTTAATTACAATACATTAAACAGAAGAACAAAAAATAAAACCAAAGGTGTTTATTATCCTTCATCACTATCAGAAATTACTCTCATTCTTTTTTTCGGAATCGAAGGTTGGAATATGGAAAATTAAATCTTTCTGAAACTGTGAAACTTTCACTCAAATACAATTTTCCGTAGATAAAACTTTAATTTTATGCGAACAAATACAGACACAGTGTGCATGTGCAGCAAGTCAGCACATAAGCTAGGGATTCCCCATGAGATGTGTACACAGTAGCATTTAGTAGAGTGCGATAAAAACAAAAAAATCTTATTTGGAAAACTGTGTAAAAGCGAAAACGTGTAAAACAAGTACCGTGTAAATCGGGGGATAGGTGTATTTTCTATTAGGATATGAGTATTTTTGACATATATTTTTATAAATTTTTTTTTTTTATGGGGATGAGGAGGAGTTTAATTATTTATAAATATTATACATTGGTACATCTCTAGGAAAAAGGGTGAGAAAGATCTGACAAGTGGAAGAATCTGGAAACTTAAGTTTTAATATCATGTCATCTAACACCATTCGCATTGGAGGGTAAAATAATCAAATATAATTGATATGACTAAAAGTATATACTGATATTTTATCATGCCTTTGGAAAGGTAGACTTGCGACGTTCCATTATCATTTATTTGTTCACTTTTCCTGTCTATATCATTATTTAATGACACATGATGCAATGTAATTATTCCTATGAAAGGTAAAAGCCTCTTTTACAGTCTCTATACTTTCAAAAATTCCACATATATTCTGGACAAAATTAAATTTATAAATATAATATTTTTCGTTAATACATATTCTATATCAATATATAAAGAACTTAAAAATGTTATTTTGTGGTATAAAACTGATTGATATTTGTTATTTTTAATTAGAAAATAAACATTTTAATGATTTCATCTTAAAAATGCTAATTGTTTTTCCAATATATATTGGAATGATGACACAACTTTTAGTATTTAAATATGGATTTTAAATGTGTGTCTTTATATATATATATATTTAAAAAATTAAAAATATTTTGTTGGGTGTGTGTAAACTCCTATTATCACATTTTGCTTTGAAATTTTTAGTTAGAAAATAAACACTTAAGTAATTTAATTTAAAAAATATCAATTCATTTCCTGATAGATATGCAAAGAATATTTGAATGATGACACAACTTTTAAGGTTTAAATATGGATTTAATCTTTTTATATTTATATATATTTAGTATGAAGACTAAGCGGGTGGACCCAAAAAGGCCGATTGTGTAGTATTTTTAATATACATATTTTATAAAAACAATATTTGAATAATATATATATTGTTTTGTGAAAAAAGATGAAAAGTTATTCAACTTTGGTGGTTATTCAACCATATTTTACATAATTTTATTTTATTTCCAGTAGAAACGCAATGAAAATTGTTTTACCTTTTAGTAACCATATAATAAATATTATTAATAATCTTATTTTTGGTTAATTATTTTTGGAGACCCCCACCATATTTCTACCGCTTTAAAAATTAATTTAAGAACGAATTAAATATTAAATGAAATAATTTACATGATGATACCAATTTGTTTTTTAGATGGATTGGAGTAATATAATGTTTCCAAATGAGATTTGGTATCATAAAGCTTATTGGGAAATTGCAATTAAACTATGGATTATTGCACCAATTATTATTTGCGGAATTTTCGCAAATACAATTTTATTCAGTTTAGTATTGCGTAATCGACCTCTCTGCACAGCTACAAATATTTTAATGGCTAATTTGTTTATTGCGGATTTAATTACTCTTATTATTTGTCCGTGGATGGTGCTTTGTAAAGATTTTTTTCAGAACTATATTTTGGGTGAGGTTGGATGCAAAATGGAGTCTTTTATTATAAGTAAGTGAATTTTCAGTATTTATTATTATTTTATAATTTTGTTTAAATTTAGTATATTGAATTTAACAGAATTTATTAAAGAAATATTATATTATTATATATTATATATACAGGCCCCAAGAATTCATTACCAATGTCGCTTTTACTATTCAGAATCCTCCCAAGCAGGACCGCAATAAGGGGGGTGGAGGGACGGAGCGACGGCCTCGGGCATATTAAAGAAAAAGGCACAGGCAGCGTTCATATTATTATAAAAATAATTATTATATTCATAATAATGTTTGTATTGAAGATAAAAACAATAATCTTAAATATTCTTTTTTGTTAATACAAATATTAAAAAAACAATAAAAAAAAATAATTCACTCCTTTCTTATATTAATAAAAAAAAAAAATAAAACTTAGAAATATTAATTTAAATTAATTTGAATTAAAAAAATATCACAAGTTGCTTAGAAACATAGTATCCATCAAAAATTCCATTATATTTCAAATTCAAACTCTGAAATACGAGGTTTGTTCAAAAGAAAAGGTGAATTTTGAATTATTTCGCGAAAAGTTATTATTTATTTATCAATATCCACATTTTGTCCCCTTCAAAGTAATTCCCCTCAGATATGCCAGTGCTTCTTCCAATCGTCGAAGCACGTCTGAAATGCGCTTTTCGGTATGGCCATCAGCTCGTTGTTCGATTCCGACTTTATCTCATCAATTGTAGCAAAAGGCTTTCCTTTCATAGATCTTTTCAGTTTTGGGAATAGAAAAAGTCGCAGAGAGCCAAATCTGGTGAATAAGGTGGTTGTGGCATGATTACGATGTTGTTTTTGGCCTTACGTGTAGTATTCCTTTTAACAGTACTACCTGTTGGTAAGAACTCATGATGCACCACGTCATTGTAATCGAAGAAAACAGTGAACAAAACATTTGATCGAACTTGGCGTGCTTTTATAAAGCCACTTATTAACATTTTTTTGGGACAAAGTAGACTCGCCGAATGCCAAAGTCAATATTTTTGCGTTGGAATACTTTATTCCATTTTTAACGCAAAATTTAATACAGATTCATTAAAAAATCGAAGAACACACAAAAACGTGACTAACTTTTTCAGTAGTCAAAAACAAACTACTAATCCAAAATGGCTGATAATGTCAACATATGAGAAACATATTTGCACCAACATAACAAAAAAAAAAAATCGATAATCGAATGTACACAACTAACGAAAATCCAAAATTCAACTTTCCTTTTGGACAGAACGCGTACTGATGGACAAATGAACTAATAAGTTAATTCTAAATTCCTCACAAATTATTATTAAATGTTAAATGAATTAATTTAAATTAATTAAATCACTGGAATTTTATTTAAATTACTAGTTGTAGAAGTTTTTTTTCATTTAATGTATCCGAGGTCTTAAATATTTCTGAAAACCTTGAAAAAGTAGTCATAGATTGTAAGATGATCAACTTTTTTACAATTCAATGAATTTTAATATCATTATTTATTTTAATTAATTAGTAAAATTAATAGTCTTTTTTATATTATAATAAAAGGAGAAATTAAAATATTAATTATTTCTTTAATCAGAAATTTTTTAATTATAATCAATTAATTGAAAAATTTGCTATAATGAAAATTATAATAATCTTGGCATCGGGCGCAAGTTTTCTTTGGTGCGGCCCTACTTCCAAGATAAATAAATGAATAAATTATTATTGTAGCAATCGATTATTCATCTTTAATTTCTAATAATTTAATCTTATTTATTCCAATATTTATGATAACATAATCAATTTTGGAATATTTATTTGTTATATTAAGGCACGCTACTTCTTACGGATGTATTTGGTCTCTGTGCGGTTAGTTACGACCGATTGACAGCCATTGTCCTTCCAAACCATGGTCGGATGAACAGTCGGAGCTCATTATACGCGTCGCTTGCCTCTTGGATGGCGGGCATGCTCTTCTCATTGCCCTTTATTCTTTTTCATGATTATAAGGTGGTACCATAAATAAACCCTTGCTTAAAAATGGACTATTTCTTTTTTTTTGAGGTTTGAGCTGGAATAATGAAATTTGGAACACGGGCATTATTCAAAATTTGTAGTTTTCTATCAACTTTTGAGAAATGTAGCTCATTCGGAAGAGGACCATTATCTACCACGTTTTCATTTTTCTTTTTTCCTCTAAACTGACCGTAAAAATAAAGATATATGTGATAATTTTTTCACATGATTAAAAATTGTATAAAACTGCTATATATCGAATTTCAGTTTGATTGAATCGCTGAAAGTATCGGAATTCATTTTTTAAATTTTTTAATACACTGCCAATCACGCGCCAGCACGTGATGCGGTGTCATCAATAAAGAGCCAAACACGCGCTGGTTTAATAAACATTATTTATTAATTTTAATTGATAATTTAATTAATTAAATTTAATTTAAATATAATATATTATGTTATTTAATCCAATTCAAATTGCGAGATAGTCGAGTGGGGACACTCCAGATTTTTTATTATTATTTTAATATAATTTAATTTTTTTTTTTTTACAGGAACGCAAATGGAAAAATTTTTTAGAAACCTATTGTAAAGAAGACACTAAAATTCTACCCATCTATTGGAATGTGGTGATATCCTTATTAATGTGGCTTCCTCTTGGCGTTACTAGTATTTGTTATATATCCATTTTCATCAAGGTAAATTCTCTAATCTCGCACTCTTATATACAGGGTCCGGCAGTCAAACCTGACGGTTTTTGAAATGGGATAAATAAAAAAGTTGTTGAGATATTTTATTTATTTGTTTTTTATTGTAAAGATGAGAATTGGAAATTTAACATTCATAATAAAAAAGCACAAAAATAACTTATGTAGCAAAAATTATGAAACTTAAATGATGAAAAAAATTAAAATATCTCAACAACTTTTTTATTTATCCCATTTCAAAAACCGTCAGGTTTGACTGCCGGACCCTGTATAATGTAATAAAAGATAGTTTGAAATTGGTGTTGTTTTCTCCTCTAGTTAGATCGTTATCAACAACGGGTGCTTCATAGAGAACATCCTCTTACTGTTAACTATAAAACCAAAGTATTCCGAATGCTCTTCATTATAGTCATTTCCACAATTATTTGCCGATTACCCTTTACAATCATGCAATTTATAAGAGATCAATTTTTGGATGCAAATAAAATGAATCAAGTGAGTTATCTAGAAATTTTAAAGAAATATTTCATAAATAAAATTTCCTAGTTATTTTTAAGATAATTATATAATCTGATCATCCAATCATGAATTTGGATAA
Source organism: Labia minor (assembly GCA_963082975.1). Classification (NCBI taxonomy): domain Eukaryota; kingdom Metazoa; phylum Arthropoda; class Insecta; order Dermaptera; family Spongiphoridae; genus Labia; species Labia minor. The sequence continues at coordinate 18,439,968 of OY720348.1, forward strand.
AACTTTACCAGTGGGTTCCTTTTTTAATTCCAAATAAACTTTTCTTATGCAATTTTTGCTGGTCGCTTCTAGTTTAAAAAGGGTTAAATTTTGCATATAAACCAGGGGCGGGCAACACGTCGACCGCGGTCGACCGGTCGATCGCAAAGGCTTTAAAAGTAGCCCGCGAAGCCAAAGTTGGAAAAGTTAAAAGGTAAAGGACATGATTTTTCCATGGGAGAGGGAAGGCAGAAAAAATCATGAGTTCACGTGAGGGCAGGAACGCCAATCCCTGAAATAGAATTCTTTTCTACTGGGATTATAGAAAAGAATCTACCCGTTACCCAGGATATTATTTTTAAATTTATTAAAAATTAATTTTACATTTCATGAAACTTATTCAATTTTTTTTTCTTATTGCTTCTTAGATAAAAACAATAAAATTATTTCCTTCCTTTTCAAGTAATTTTTATGTTATTTTAAGTTATTTATTTTTGAATATAAAATTTGAAAATAGAATAGAATAGCAGGGAAAATGTTTCAATGTTAAAATACAAAAAAGAAGGAATGATTGGGATGGAAAAGTTGGTTAAATCGATTTATTAATATAATTTGTATTAATTTATTTGTCGTATAATACGTAGTATAATTAATTTGTATATAATTTCAAAGGGGGGAAGGGGAAATAATAGAATTTATTTTGAAAATAAAGTCAAAGGCAGTTGAATCTCATCCATTGGGGGTAAGCAATCCAGCATTGCTATGCTGTCCCCTTCAAGGTCACTGAGAAGCAAAGCATTGGAGGTGGGGGCGAAATTTATTAAATATATATAAATATATCAGTAAAAAGTTAAAAATCTATATTTTATAAAATTAAATTTTTATTTGAATCTTTTCTAAAATTTATTAAACTTCATTTAAATTAATAGGAATAAATAAATTTACAATAAATTCTTGATTGAGGGATGATTTCGGCGGTGACGCCGGTCAACATGTTCGACTGGAAAAGGAATGGGAACTGATTGCGCTCGAAGCTGCTCACCAGCAGGCCAGGAGGGAGGGTGGGAGGGAGGTGAGAAGAGGTGGCGGAGGGGGGCAACATGGCGGCAAATGTTTTCAATCTGTCAAAATTCAATAATTAATATTTAATCAACGAAGCAACGTAAAATTATATAATAGTAATGAAAATGAATCTACGTTTCATGATGAATCTATTCGTATAGGTTTTATCTGTTGTTATGAGGCAAGATTTTTGTTGAACTGTAAAAATAAACCGATATTAAAATTAATTAAAAATTTCCATTTAATGATACAAAAAATCAATTTTATTTAAAATCTGGCTAAAATTATGGTCAATGGATTGGTCTTGGTCACAATTTACAAGATTTAGTCAAAAATGTTAATAAAATGAAAAACTTTGATTTAATTGGTTTTTTCTAATTTTGCAAAGCGTTCTATAAATATGAGTTCCAAGTTTTATACTAATGTGAAGCGTTGGAGAGGTGGGTCCTCTCAGAGGCATATAAGACATGTCTCACTCGTGATTATAAGGGGTTTTGCTAGTCGAAGGGTTGACGTGATCTGGATATATTTGAATAAACCCCCCGAAGGGGGGTTTATTCAAATATATATAGGAGACTCTTAAAGAGTCTCCTATAAAAGTGAAGAATTTCAAATTTTTTTTCTTTTTAATGATCTATGCTAGGTATTCTCCTTCATCCAAATAAATTTGATTTTTTGAATAATCAGGGGTGGGGGGGAGTGAAAGTAAGGGAATGGATGGAAAGGAGTCAACGGATAAATGACATGATTCCTTCAGGTAGAAGAGGGATTTAGAAGAAATCATGAGCTCACGTGAGGGCAGGGACGCCAATCCCTGAAATAGTATTCTTTTCTACTGAGTTAATAGAAAAGAATCTACTCGCTACCCGGGATATTATTTTTAAATTTATTAAAAAATAATTTTAGATCATAATCATCCTATATGTTATTACATCTTTTATATACCATATATTTATATTTTTCTTATCCCGATAATTTATATACTTTTTATCCAAGGGCTTCCCTTTCTCAAAACACCGTTTAGCCCTAGACTACTCTACCTCCCCCTCCTCTCATATCCATTCCAAAATGAAGTATTTATTTTAATCCAAGTTATAAATTTAAATGAAAAATAACAGCCCTTCCATTTACAATTTTTTTTTATTAATATTATTATAATAATTAAAACTAACATATCTTTCATATATCTAAGAACATATATAAGTATATTATTGATTTAACCTTTCTATAATTTAGTATTTGACTATATAATTAATAATATATAATTTTTTCCCATTTTTTAGCACTTTATTACAAACATATTATATATTTTAATTTTTTTATTCGTTGATCAAAAATAATATAAATATAAAATATATTTATTTATTACATAATAAATAGATTTTGGAAACTAATAAGCAAAGATAAATATCCAAATATTTGGACAATGGTTGCTCGTTTCAATTCCTTCTTTGGCTCCACATATTTATGTGAATCCGCATTTTCTTATATGAATGCGATCAAAACAAAACAGCGATCGCAAATAACGGATCTACATTTAGAGTCATGCTTAAGAATTGCTTTAAGTTCATAGGAGCCAAATTTTGAGAATGCAATGCCAGGTTTCATCCAAATAAAAATTGTATGCTTAAAATTTGTTTTGTTCGTATTTATTTCTTAACATTGTATTTTTTAAAATTTTAATAAATATTGTTAGAATTCATAAAATAAAAAATATATCGTCGGCTTAGATTGCAAACCTGCTAACTCATATTCAGCATATTTTGCACAACTTTCTTAAAACGCATAAATTTTTTGCTTGTCATGAGATTTCAATTAAATAGGTGCATAATAGCGGTGTTTCATAGCCAATGTAAGGTGTTTTTCGCTTTCTAATAGTGTGAAAATGTAATTTTTGACCAAAAGTGGAGGTTTGAAATTTAAATCGGCGATATAATGACTTCTTTAATTATCATCTAAAATTTTAAAATTATTTGCCCATATCCATAGTCGACCGCAGACTATATTTTATTGAAAAAGTAGCCCCTAAAAGCTAAAAGTTTGGCCACACCTGATATAAACCATTGATATTCTATTTAGTTACCATGTTTTATTAATTTGACCATCAGAGGGTTCCACAAATTTTCTGGGGGGGGGGGTTTCTGTTCGAATTATATATAGAACAATTAAAAAATTAATTAATTAAATAATTTCCCTATATCCAATCCCAACCGAAAAAACTGAAAATTAGGATTAAGTCAATAATTAAGTAGTCAATAAAACATTACTTAATGACATCCTATTTTGAGGTTCATAATTAGCTAATCTTGCAAACTTTAATCCTTTTTATCTCGTCAATTAGAATCACCCTTGCCATTTTTAAGATTTGGCTAAAACAAGTGTTGGCAATCTTTTGTTACGGAAGAGCCAAAAGTTACAATTTACAAGATTTCCATGTTTTTAAAAAGCCACTAATATTTTTTTTCAATATTATGGTATTTGATTAGGATTAGGTATATAATTTTTTTTTTCAATAAATATCCTGTTTACGGTATTTTTTTTCAATATAATATTTTGATTTTTGAAAATAAAATAATACAATTTTTAATATTTGCGCATGGAATTGAAGAACCGCATGAGGCTCATCACAGTTTGCCGACCCCTGGCCTTTAGTAATTATACATCTAAAGACAAATAAACTATTAAATGGAATTTCGATGTCTGGAGAAGCAGTTTTTTTAATACTTGTACTTATAATTTTCATTCATAGTCAATCCATTCTTTTATCTCCTTTAAGATGTTTTTTTTTTATTTGTAAATTTTCTTGTGAAAGCGTGAAAATCAATTCAATATGCTCTATGGTACATTCACTATGTTTTCTTAGACAGTAACTATTTACAAATTATATATAAAAAAAAATGAATGAAACCTAAATAGTTTATGAAAAAAGTAAAATTATCAAATAAAAATAAGTTAATGGAAGAATTCATGTATTCTCAACCTGTGGGTGCGACTTTCTAGGGGCGCGCGAGAATATTAAAAAAACAAAATTATTTATTAATTTAATAGAATTATTAAAAGAAAAGCCCACATTGACATAGAAAAACTCTTTTTTGTCAGTTAAAAATAATGTAAAAACAGAATCTCCAAGATACTCATTATACATTATTGTTGTATACATTTTATTGTAAGTGGGAGGTGCAATGGAAATTATAATTGAAAACTGGGCCACGAATACTGAAAGGTTGAGAATCGCAGGAACAATTGACAAATTACATAAAAATATTCAATCATTTAAATCTTAAGATCTAAACTTAACCACTGGATATCATTGATCTTTATACAAACTCAAACCTGATTGATAAGGGGGATGGGCCAATTTATCAAGGTTGACAAATTTACCATGGTTGATTCAATAACATGTGGTATCTTTAAGACCTTGTCGAATATGGGGGCTATGTTACGTATTCTCCTTCATTCAGATAAAATTAAATGTGGAATGAGAGAATGAATGAGGATGAGAGAGAGGAAGAAGTAAGAAAATAGATTTAGAGGAGTAAAAGTGTGAATGACATGATTCCTCTACCTCTACGTAAGAGAAGGATGAAGAAATCATGAGATCACGTGAGGGCAGGGACGCTGCTCCCTGATGCAGATATCTTTTCTATTATATAGAAAATTATATAGAAAAATTATATAGAAAAGAATTTACCCTTAAGTACATTAATATATATATATATATATATAAATATTTTATATATATATATTAGCGAAGCTGCCTCTCATTCTCATGGTCCTGGGTTCAAGTCCCCGACCTAGCTGTGGTCTATGGGACGGAGTCAACTCAGCCTCCGGGATCAACATTGAGAAGCTACTTAATAAAAAGTACCGCCTCCGATTAAGAAAATCAAGGAAATGGTTGATAGGACCCGTTTTACTGATCATAGGACACCTCATTGATATAACCGATTTGATAGGCGTTGTCCTTGCTTAGGACACACAAAAGTCAGAGGTTTTATATAAATATATATATTTCTCTTCTTATATCACAAATCATAAATTTATACTATACTATATATATATATATATATATATATATATATTATACTAGAACCATTCAATAATGAAAGAGACAAATAGCTATAGCTCAAAAACAGTTTATTTGATTCTTACAAAACTCAGGGTTTTTTTTCCAACATAATCACACCCCACAGTTATGCACTTGGATCATCTTTCTTGCTGCTTCCTAATTCCCTTGTTAAATAATTCTTTCGATTTACCCCGGAGCCACTTTTGCACCGCTTCCTTAACTTCATCATTGTTAGCAAATCTTTTCCAAGTATGGGGGTCTATGAGTGATCCAAACAGTTAAAAATCAGATGGAGCGAGGTCGGGACTGTAGGCAGGATGAAGTAAGACCACCCAATCCAATTTTTGAAGCTTATTATGTGTCAGCTTCGGAAGCTGCAAGAAAGATGGGACAAGTGCATAACTGGGGGGGTGTGATTATGTTCAAAAAAAGCTTGAATTTTGTAAGAATCAAATAAACCGTTTTTGAGCTATAGCTATTTGTCTCTTTCATTATTGAATGATTCTCGTATAATATATATATATATATAAGCATAACGATATCTCACCAATACTACTTTAAATCAAGATACAATTATTCTTGTAACAACGACGTATCTAAGAATATAATATCTATGCAAAGCATCTTTTAATATAAAATTTTTAATAAAAATTTTCAGTATAAAAGTTTTGTTTTTAAGAAGCATAGCTAGTCCACTATTAATGAGCTAAACATTACTGCTATTCTTGATAAATTCTTCCATGATGTTAATTGATTGCGTCGTACCTCTCAATAAATTATATTTTATAATTGAAATTTTCATTCATTTTCCAATTTTAGAAATTAATTTTCAACTACATATTCATTCTGTTCATTTCAAATTAATTTCATATTTATTTTCTTTTGTTTTATTTCATAGGCTGATGACAATTTTAGAATTCTCTGGATTGTCTCTCATTATCTTATATTTCTGAGTTCTGTTTTGACCCCATTTATATATGGGTTAAGTAATGAGAAAATGCGATGTGCTCTTCGCCTAATGTATTTAAGGCAGCTAAAACAAATTTGTTGCAAAACTGGAATGGCATCTAGACAAAATAACACAATGCAAACTGTCGAAGGGAAAGTGATTGAACAACAAGAGATCATGAAAAGTCAAACCAAAAGAAATTTCACGAATCGAAGAGCTCTGGAGCCCCGGGAAGCAACATCTACACCACAGAATAAAAATCTGATGACAAACATGGAAAAATTTCGCACTCTCTCTACCGAATGTTACTTATAATTGCGTCAAATTTTGTCATTGGTTTTAATTGTAATCCCATTTAGAAGATATGTAGTCAAAAATTATTTTCAAATCTTAACATTGTTCTATTAATCATTTATTTATTGAAACATATTGAAAAATATATATTAAAAAAAAAAAAAAAAAAATTATTAATAAAATATGAAATATTTTTGTCAATGGATCTAAAAACTTTTCAGACAGTATTAGTGCCAATATATTCTCCGGAATAATACCCATCTGATAATTTTTTTAAGGAAGAAATGTTACAAAAGACAAATTGATTATATTATAATTATTTATGTTAACAAAAAAAAATCTAATAAATAAACCATTAAATAAACATATAAAAAAATATCATATACCTATCATAAATATATATGATAAATTACAGAAGTACCATATTAATATGTATTGAATGGCAACTATACATATATAAGCATTGTAATAAAAATAAAATATAAATAAATATATATACTTAGATAATTTTGCATGTTTTATTTTATTGATTTAATCAATTATTTTGTTCAAAGATTTTAAAATCATTTATTAAATATCATTTAATGATAAAGAGAAGGTAGTTCAAAGAAGATTATTTGGATCGACCCCTCAGTGTGATGGAAATCATGGAATTCATCTTATCTTATCATGCTAGCTAAAATTGTTTGTATATATAGCCATGGGTTCACAAAAACCGCTCTAACGATTTTTTTGAAATTCACACTAGATATAGTATTTATAAAGAAAAATTGAGTTTTATTGATCATATCTCAGGAAAAATACATCTTCATTATTTTTTCTTAATTTAAATTTATATATGGATGAAGTCACAAATGACATCCATATTGAAATTTGACTCCCGCCTTTTTTAAAGGATATTGTATTAATATTTTTTTTTATATTTAAAATATTTTAAAATTTTTTATTTAATTTCGAAATAAAATTAAAAATATATATTTTAATAATATTTTATAATTATAAATTACGATATATATTTATCATTCTTCCAATAAAAAAAAATATTCATGCACTTAGAAACATAATAATACATATTTATGTATTATTGAGGACCCCAAGTTCCATTCATTTTAATCAGATTGATGCAATGATGCAACATTTAATAATTGTAATAAATAATTAAAGATTGTATATCAATATTTTTTAAAGGGTCGAGCGGGAGCTCGGTGTCTCAAGTATTAATATTACCAGCCATACCCAATAATAATGAATTTTTTTTAACTTAATTACCGAGCCGAAGCTCGGGGTCCCGGTACTAGAGAATATAAACACCAATGTATTAAGATAAAAATAAAATAGATGTAAATAATTGCTTAAAAAATAAGATTTAACTACTTTTGATATGTATAATTGGAAATATATAAAACAATTATTTTGCCGGTTGAATTATATGGGTGTGAAGCATGGTCTATGACCCTGTGAGATGAGAGTAGATTTAGAATATTTGAGAATCCATCGCAGTATTTATGGACCAAAAATAGATGAGGTCAGGAATGGTGGAGACTGCATAACAAGGAATTGCATGACCTCTATGCATCCCCAGACATAGTTAGAGTTATAAATCGAGAAGGCTGTAATGGGTAGGGCACGTGGTTAGAATGGGAGAGGAAAGAATGACGAGAAATATATTGGTGTGGAGACCGATTGGGAAACGTCCGCTTGGAAGACCAAGGACGCGGTGGGTGGACAATTTAGGAAGAGATAGGAAGAGACGTGAGAGAGATGGGAGAGGATAGGGATTGGATGGTTGTGGCTCAGGATAGGGATACTTGGAGAAGTGTGGTTGCTACGGCCAGGAACTTTTTAGTTCCGTAGAGCTACAGAGATAGATGTATAATTAGAGAAAATAAAAATTAATTTTTCCTTATTATTTATATTCAATTTGTATTCTTTCTATCTTTAAAAATTTGTCAATTATTTATAAAAATGGTACTAATTTAATAGACTAGAAAACGAAAATGAGGAATCAATTTTAAAATTTTTACTAGGAGTTGACACAAATAATTTGAAACGGATGGGCAACGTTGTGATCGCGTATCCCTGAGGAAAATGGAACTTAATGTTATTTCCACATAAGTATTGATTGAGAATAATATTTGATGTGTAAACTTTTGCTTTATATTAAGATAAGTATCAATTAAACCTATTTATTTATTTTTTCATTTAATAAGCTATAAATAAATAATGTATTGAATGTATTTGTATGATCACACAGTGCCTGCTCGAGCTTATTATGCGCTCAAGGCGAAATTGATATAATATATAAATTTGGCGCCCCTTCGAAATTGGCGCCCCAGGTTGTCGCCTGATTTTGAGTCAATCGAATTGAATCACAAAAATTTCTCATTCATGAAAGATTCTAAAACTATTTTTAAATTATTCAGTTAAAAAAAGTCAAAAAATAAACAAAAGATGTATTTCCCCTGACATCATTCACAAATAAGTTAATCGAATTGTTATTGTAAGAAATAAAGATATAGAAAACAGACAAACCAGGGGCGTATATGTAAGAAATCAAGAGACGTATAAGACGGTCTAAAATATAAATATTAAAAAATTGAATGAAAAAGAAAAAAAAAGAAAAATTTTATATATCAATTTAGTAATAGTCTGAAATCTTGAATTTTTGGATATGGGACTTGGATTACTCTCAGCAGAGTTATTCATTTTAAATTTTTCTACTTTTACGTACAAAATACAATATACATAATATATCATTTTTTTTTATTTTACATAAATTTCACAATAACTTTACAAATGTAAAATTTCGATTACAAATTATTTATCTTATAGATGATATCACAATATACATATATATTTATTTATTGTATTTTTAATGATTTAACATCAAAATTAATTGATTATATATCATTAATTTTCAATCTAAAAATTTCTCGTTTTTTTTTAAATTACCTGATATTTATGAAATATCTCATTATTTATATGATATTTACATTTCCAGGTATTTATATAGTTACAAAAATTTGTATTTTTACATTTTACATTCATTAAAAATTAATGAAGAATTTCCTTATAATTGATAGTTTACTTCAATTCAATAATGTTATTTGGGAAATAGATAGCTTATAATTATTAAAATTTTATAAATAATATTAAATGAAATGGAATATTATATTTATTGTTTTGAAAGAACAAATATAAAAATGTCTAAAAAATTTGTTTTGATTTATTTTATAGATATTTTGATATTTATAAATTTGAAACCTTTAAATATTCTAATAAATTAAAAAAAATATATATTACAAATATAAAAGTGAAGTTTCATTCCATTACTATTCAATAATTTCAAACTTTTACAATTACCATAAATTTAAATTTTGAAATTATAACATAATTTTTTTTTCTGAATTTATTTTCTAAATAAATTATAAAATACAACAACAAAAAAACCTAAAAAAAAAAAATTTTATAAAGATTTCATATTTAAAAAGATTTAATTAATAAAATAATGCAATTTTATTAATATTTCGTTTTTTTTGTTTAATTTGATTACAATATATTGAAAAAATGAATTTGTCAAAATATAAAAGTGATTAATTACTAGAAATTAATTAACTTGTATAATTGAATTTTTTGTATTTATTTTATTATTTGTCTTTTATAACATAAATATGAAGAAACTTATGAATTCATATTTTTGTATACATACATTCATGTTTTTTTCATCTTTTAAAGAAACAATAATTAAGTTCTATTAACAATTCTTGTATATTAATAGAGTTTTCGTAATTTTTTGTAGTTATAGTTTTTAAATATAAAAATTTCATAAATAAATTAACAAAATATGGCTAATTATTATAATTAAGTATTTCTCGTTGAATTTTTTAAAAAATATTTTTACAAATCTATATACATGTGGTTAGTAGTCTAAATATATTCTCGAGATTAATTAATTTTATTTACAGGGTCCGACTTTCAAAATAAAAAGCGGTTAGGAACTGGGTGGCAACCCGGGACGGCGGACTACGCCGTGGGGAGGTTGAGCTGGCACTAGTGGCGAAATACTAGGAGAACGTGTTGCTAAAGGAGACAAAGAAGGACTGAAACTCGGTGACATGGCAGCTGATGTACTAAATACGGCTCCGCTCGCAGAATCATGGCTTATTGGTGATCTAGGAAGCATTAATAAATGCATTGGATGGGTCTGTTGTTGCAATTGACTTGAACCAGAGGAGGGCGGAGCTGAAGTTCTTGGTACTGCTACTGATCTAGGAGCCACGGAAGTAAGTAAGGGAGGGGGTAAAAGTTTGGTTGTAGTTGATTGCGATGCAAGAAGTCCTTGACCAGCACTGTGAGGCCCCTGTTGACTGGTCGTTGATGGGGCTGAATCGTCTTTTAATCGAGCAATTTCACTAAAAACATGTGCTAGGGGCTGATATTGAGGGCCCCAATCTAATAAATAGTCCCAATTATAGCTTCCCGTTAACTCTTCTTCACTATGTACAATTGAACTTAAAGAACCACTCATTGGTGGTTGATGGCCCCCACTACCGGGAGAATTTACATCACCAAAATTTCCTGGCGGCATAACATCCAATACAGCACCAGAAGATGTACTTCCTTCTTCAACATCATTCAATTTTGCATATATGAGATTTGTAATATCGTCATTTGATGCAGGTGGTGCTGGTGGAGGTGGTTGAGGCTGCTGTTCATAGTTCATTGTTAAATTAGCCAAACTTTCAACAATTCCAAGTCTTGCCAGATATTGCTGAGTATTTTGAACTGAAATATCTGAAAGATTATCTCTTACACTTGAAGCCCCTTCCAGATCCAATTCATCTAAATGATTGTGATTTCCATGATTTAACCCTCCCAAACTATTCAAACCACTTCCGCTCGTGCCACCCCCACCTGCTTCATTTATCATTCTTATTTCTTCATCTTCAACATCACCCTCTTCAGCTGAACCACGTCCACTTGAACCACTATGGCATTGATCAGAACCACCTCCAAGCTCCGAAGCGGTAGCTGCTCCGGAACCTCCACCAGAACTGCCACCTCCTCCACCAACATATTGAGATATTTCATCATATTTTGGCGGTCCAAAAACTCCAGGGGCTGCCGATGGAGTTGTTGAATCGTGAAAAGCTTCATTATGAACGCCAGTTGTAGGTGGAGGTAACGCTTTACTTGTTCCACGACACACTGGCTCATTGCGTTCTCCTTTTTTACGAATATGAATATATAAAAATGAAGCTACTAATGCAGCAAGGAGAAGTAATAATAAGGCAACCATCAACGCAACAGCCCAATCAGGTAATCCAGACGTAATTGCTCCACCTTGAGATGATTCTGTTAATGTTGTTTCAGTGCTACTAAGAGAACCTCCAAGTGTAATTCCACTAGGGTCAATAGCAATTTCCACAATGGTCATATTGTTTAATGAACCTTGTCTTCCACTTGATGCTGTCACACCAAGCATTATTGTATTTGTATTTGCACTATCTACACTCGTTGCAATATTAAAAGATAACTTTTTCCTAAGCATGATTGCACCCGAAGTACGATTGACCTAAAAAAAATTTTTTAATAAATTTTAATTGAATTAATAAGTAATTTTAATAACATACCTTAAAATATTGATTTGGCGTTGAAAGTTGATAATAAACATTTCCGTCTGGACCAGAATCCTGATCGCGAGCTTTGACGACTCCAATTGAGTTACCAAGAATATTCAATTCTCGAGTTATAGCGAATTTATAAGAACGTTCAGTGAATTGAGGCGCAAATTCATCTCGCGATTCAACAGCAATAATTAATTTTGTTTTGGTAATTAATCCTCCTGGGTCGCTTGCTTCAACCGTGATTTCATATCGAGCCCTTGATTCAAAATCAAAAGCCACTAAACTGGTAATAGCGCCTGAATCACTATCACATCTAAACCACTGAACATCCGGGTCATCCGATGATAGTCGGTACTTGATTACACCCCATTGTCCTTTATCTAAGTCAACAGCAGCTCTTCCTCTCCAGACAATCGAACCAGGAGGTTCATTTTCAGCCACTACTCCTCTATAATGTTCACCCGGGAACACAGGTGCATTATCATTTTCATCAAGAAGATCAATATTTACTGTGCTCAGTGTAGTCAAGGAGATATCCGAAACCTAGAAGGAATCAATTAAATTAATATATATAAAATAATATGAATTAAACAAATGAAGAAAATATTTTTAAAAGATATCATATATAATAATAAATTAATAATAATAAAAAAATTCAATTAAACATTTAAATATATCAAAAAATATAGAATTCTCCTGAATTTTGCAAATTAACTACAATTAGCTTCTTATATATATATAAAGGTTCATAAAGAGTTGGTTTCGGATAGAATATATTTTATAAATTTATTTTACTTTTATTTAACTGGATTTATTTATGGGAGATCAATGTCAGTCTGACTGATAATAAACATTATATCGATATTGTTATAGTAAATTAAGGTTAACAACATTACTATTATTTACCTGAACAACAAGACGAAATTTGTTTGGACCATGATCAAAATCTAAAGATCGTTTTACTGTAATAACACCACTGGTGGGTTCTAAATCAAATAGATCAAGATCATTTCCAGATGTGAGTTCATAGGTGAGTTGAGAATTGGGCGTTCCTGGTTGGTCGGCATCCGTAGCTTCTAGTTTGATGACTGGGTCCCCGGGTAATGCAGATTCACTAATTGTCACTGGACCACTGTCTGCTGCAGGAGCAGTCAAGTGTGGTGCATTGTCATTGGCATCATCAATATAGACTAATACTTCAATCACTGATGAATTAACACCTCCAGGAGTATAAGCAATGATCCTAAGCGTATATGTTTCTATTGTTTCCCGATCGAGTAGTCCGGAAACAACAAGATCTCCATTCGGACTAAAAATTATATGATTATCTATTAGTATAATAGTTATAGTTAAGAAATGTATAATTTATTTAAATAAATCACTGAATCAATTGTTATTCTATACTTATAACAAAAATTAAAAAAATATTTCAGTATTTTCAAGAAAGTCACTCTTATGGTTTCCTTCTATTTATACACGAATTATAAAATAATTTAATTTAAATCGTTTATTATATTATTGTACCTTGTAATATCAAATGCGTTATCTGTGTTTCCATCTGTAATACGAAATTTGATAATATCATTGGCTTGTAATCGATTATCAAGACCGATTTCTTCATTTAATTTTAGTATAGGAGTTCCCAGTTGACTATCTTCTCGGATATGGACCCTTAAAATTAACAAATAAATAATAAATAAAATATTTGTTTAATTAAAAAAATGAATGAAAGATTATAGGTGACATACCTGTATTGTTCTTGAAGAAATCGTGGTCGACTATTTGAACCGTAGCCAACGGAAACAACGACAACGCCAGTTGTTTGAAGGGATGGTCTTCCTTGGTCTTGTGCAAGAACAACCAGTCGGACTAATGTCGTCCCAGAAAACAAGTTTTCACTTAAAGCTGAACGGTTGCCTATTATCATTCCACTCTGGTTATCAATATAAAAACCGGTTTGATCTTCCAACAAACTGTAAGTCACTTGGCCATTGGTATCCGAGTCCAAATCTGTGGCATTTACATGTGCCACTACGTGTTGAGAACCACTTGATTCTGAGAAAATAATTAAAAAAAAAATGATTACATAATATTGTCAAATTCATATTTTATAAGATTTTTCAAATTTGTTATTCTAAAACAAATCAGATTATGATTATTATTATTAATAATTTAAATTTCAATAAAATAAATAAAAATCTTTTAAGTTTGCAATCATTTTATAAAATGTTTGAAACAAATACTTACCAGGTAAGGATCCTTGATAAACGAAAGCATCAAATTTTGGAGCATGATCGTTCACGTCAGTCACTCGAACAATTAATTCAGTATGTGCGGTGTGGGCTGTATCCGAAGCGATCACTCGGAGCTTATATTCTTTCTGTTTTTCAAAATCTAATTCTCTAATAAGTATGATTTTGCCACTAAAGCGGTCAATTGTGAATGGAGAATGGAAATGAGATACGTCTCTAGGATAAGTGCTGTTTTCTAATTCATCAGCCAAACTATAAGTTAATGCTGGGTTAGTATCAACGTCGTTTGCTGTTACAGCCGTTAATACAGATCCAATCTCACTTGCTGAAATTTAAAACGATATTAATTTATATTTAAACTATTTTATTTTACTTTATATTTTATTTCAAAAGAAAAAAAATAGTATGTAACATTAGAGTATGAAATAAGAATAAAGAATGAATAGAAGAGATAAAAAAATAATTAAATATTAGAAAAACTTTTATTGATTACCTTCGCTCACTGATATAGCGTTATGTGGTGGGAAAGTAGGCTGATTATCATTAGCATCAACAATGTTGATTCGTAGAGTTGCTGTTCCTGTCAAAGATGGATATGTGCCATCATCAGTAGCAATTACAGTTAATTTATAACTATCTCGTATCTCGCGATCAAGAACAATATTTGTTTTAACAAGCCCACTGAAAGGAGGCTCGATTACAAATGCATTATCATGATTTCCATCCACAATATGATAACGTAATTCAGAAGAATCTGCATCAGTTGCTGATACCTAAAATACACCGAAAATTATTATTTATATTTCTAATAATACAATTTTTTACACTTAAAAAATGTAGAATTATAAATTTTACTTGAATAACAAATGTGCCTTTGTTGTTTCCTTCCCAAACAACAGCTGAATATTCTTGCTGAGTAAATCGAGGAGCATTATCATTGATATCTGTAATAGCTATATTAACTTGACAATAACCATATGAACTATGACCATGACCATCAGCTTTGGCTTGAGCGATAACTATTAACGTCCTATGAGGTCTTGTTTCATGATCAAGAGCACTTGGATTTACCACAGTTACAATTCCTGTATCAGGATCGACTGTAAAAGTGCCATCATCTGATCCATCAAATTCGCTTGCCAATGAATAGGTCACTCGTTGTCTTCTACCATCAGTACGTATAGCAGCAATATAAGCTATTTGAGCATCTTTGATTGTATTTTCAGGAATTTCTATATCATAACTAGCATTTTGACAACGTAATGCAGCGGTATTATCACTTCCAGGAGATCCCGTAACTCGAATTTCCACAAGACCACGAGAACTTAAAGGAGGATTTCCTTTATCACTTGCTGCAATTTCAAGTCGAAACGTTTTGCCTGAATCTAATGCAAGACTAGTAGCTGCAGTCACCGATCCAGTTTTTGGGTTAATCCGAAATTTACTTGCACCAGAATTTAAAGGATCATCCGAAATAACAGAATAGACGATGTCGCCATTTGTTCCTTCATCAGCATCAATAGCAAATACCTAATAAACAAAAAATATCTAGAATAAGTACAAATGTTCATGAAATATTTTAATATTAATTCATTCAGATTTACCTTAACAAGATTTTGACCAGGTTGGGTATAGGAGGGAACTTCAGCAACAAATGGGTATTTTGTAAAGGATGGACGGTTATCATTAACATCTAAGATGGTAACTCGAACAGGAACTTGAGCTGAACGTGCATCATAACGTCCTCCGTCAGTGGCAACTACCACGAACGAGTAGCTTGCTTGCCTCTCCCGATCAAAATACCTGGAAATAAATTTACAATATCCCATAAATACTTAATTAATATAAATAAAAGATTCATTATATTTTAAATTATAAAACACATTTAATAGATAAAATGGCAATTAGTTTAATTAAATAAAAAATACAAACCCAGCTGTTGTGATGAGACCAGTCATATTATCTATAGAAAAAAGCCATTGACTTTCATTTCCTAACGAATAGGTAAGTCTAGCATTGACTCCCAAATCAGGGTCTGTAGCTTGAACGTGGACAACACTTGTCCCCGGGGAGGCATCCTCTGCTACAGTGGCACTGTAAATGTAAAATTTTATTTATGTAACTAATAGAAATAGAATTCTTCAATATACTAGAATAGTGATTCTATTATAATATATCATTGTATTAACCTAAATTGTAGTAACCTAAATTAACATAAGTTAAAAAAAAATTCTTAAATAAATGATGTAATAAAAATAAGAAATAATTTATTTATTTAACTTTCATTCTTATTCAATTAATATTTATTAGAATTGTCATTGTTTGTTTACCTGTATCGTTCACGGACAAATACAGGATCATTATCATTTTGATCCAGTACTGTTACAGTTATCTCACATCTTCCAGTTAAGGGTGGCTTTCCACCATCTTGAGCTGCTAAAGATAAAACATATTGAGCTTGAGTCTCTCTATCTAACGGTCTAGCCCGAAGTGCTCCTGTTTGTGCGTCAATGGAGAATTTATTGCCGATATTTCCACCTAAAAGTAATAATTTAATTAAATTCAAAAGTCAAAAAGATAAAATAAATTTGATGTTTTTTAATGTTTTATGTTTAATCGATTATGAAACTCTAGTTTCTCAAATCAGTATATAAGATATTAAAACTTTTTGATACTAATAAGAAGTAAAAAATAAAAAAAGAAGATTAAGAAGAACACAAATATGAGAGTCACTGTATTTATTTCATAAGAGAGCTGCTAAAATGAATTTCTCACAACGTCAATTAACTTAAAAAATAAACATTTAAAAAAATTGTTATTTTCATCTTATTAATTTTATAATTTTAATTTGTGTAGGAAAATTAATAATTATTTCTAATTATTCATAAACTTATAGAGGACTTCTTTAACGTTGAAAAAATTGAATTTTCAAGTTCCGGACTAGTTAATAAAAATGTTTTAATTTTTACAATACATTGTTTTTAAATATTAAAATTGTTTTGTTTTTGTCAGCAGTCATACCTGTAATGCTATAAGTAATTTCACCGTTAGCACCCACATCACGATCAGATGCTACAACGGTATGTATAGTGGCGAGATCGCTGTTCTCTGGTACATGCAATGGGTAGCAGGCAGCGGCTATGAAGGTAGGTTCATTATCATTTACATCCAACAAACGAACGTTCAATGTAGAAGCAGCCCATTGTTGTTTTGATGTTGGTGGAATTGCATTATTGTTTGAAGTAGTATCAAATCGACCTCCGATAGCAAGTACAGTGAATGAAATTTCTTCATTGGTTTCCCGGTCCAACGCCCTAGCCACTCTTACAACACCAGTGATTGGATCGATTTTTAAGAGCCCACCTCTGTTGCATTCTGGTATTTCATAAGTTACGTTTCCTTTTACACCTAAATTTCATAAAAAATATAGTTAATATTAATTTATAGAATTAAATAATAAATATTCATACCTGGTACATGAGCTTCTAGTTTTGCTATGAAAGTTCCAATAGGAGCATCTTCTGTGACATTAGCTTCATAAATTCCTTGAAGAAATCTAGGAGGATTATCTTTAACAGGGTCGATAGTAAGAGGAAGTCTTCGTGTAGCTCTTCTAGGTGGTCGACCATGGTCCCATGCCGTGACATTGATTGATGGAAATATAATATTGGGAGGAGGCGGATGAAGAACTGATAAAACTCCAGAAGTAGAATCCAAAATGAGCCATTCATGTCCAGGTTCGAGAGTATAACTGACAAGTCCATTTTCACCGTCATCAGCATCAGTGGCAAGAAAGCGAGTAATAACATCGCCAGTATGTATATTATCTCCAAGAATTAAAGGAGTTCCTTCTGGACTAGTTACAGGAGAAACAAATTGTGGCGTGTTATCATTTACATCGGTAACAGAAACAATTAATGTAAGTGAACTAGAATGACGCTTATTTATATCAAGCGTTTGGTCTATTGCTAAAATGATTAGAGTGAATTGAGAGACAACTTCATAATCAAGAGATTTTTCAAGAGTAAATGTTCCAGTAAGAGGATCTACAATAAATGTCCCTGCTGGCTGATTTGGATATTGTCGTTCTAAATTATATCGAATATCTGCATTCGGTCCTAAATCTGCATCTTTGGCAGTAAGATTAGCTAAAATGGTTCCAGGGGTTACATTTTCAGGAGTTGAAATATAAACAGGATCTTTGGGCCATTTAGGAGGATTGTCGTTAACATCTGAAACTTCAACTCGGACACTGACAAGTGCACTCTGGGGATGGTTGGCTGCTTGAAATACACGAACTTCTAACTGATAAAAAGCTTCACGCTCACGATCTAGTTCTCTTGCAAGAAAAAGATCTCCGGTTGTAGTGTCAATATCAATTGCAGGAGAAAAAGAGGACCCGATGTATGAGAGTGTATATGTTGGTAGGTCATTTGCAGAGGAAACGCCTAAAGTTGATGTTGATGTAGATACAGACCCAATTTTATAGCCAATCTGCATGTCTTCAGCAACCTGAAATATTGAATTTTTAATTAGTAAAAAGTATATATGATAAAATAATAAATTAAATTTATATAAAAAATAACCAGAATAAAGTGAAAACTTACAGTAAATATGAGGCTAGAACTAGAGAAGGTGGGCCGATTGTCATTCAGATCGAGAACTTCCACACTAAGAAGACGCACTGTCTGTTTAGGAGGACTTCCACCGTCCGTTGCAGCAACAGCAAGTCTAAAAATAATTGATAATTTTATTTTTTAATATATGTTCTCTTTTCTTTGCTATATTAAAATTTTTTGTTTTTGTTTTAGATTTGTTTCAATAGAATAAAAAAAAAATTTTAATTTATTTATTATTATACAAAAAAATAAACTTTTTATAATTAATTCAGTGAAAAATTTTTCAACATTTAACATCGATTTTGAAAATTTTCACCATATTTTCATTTGATTTTTTTAAAAAATTCAAAAATCTTGAATAATAGTTACCGATAAATAGCTCTATCTTCATGATCGAGAACAGCTTTGGTACGAATGATGCCAGTTGTGGGATCAATGGAAAAAACGCCATGGCCGTCGGTGTCTCTGCCCCGAAGAAGTGAATAGGTGAGGGTAGCATTTTCGCCAATATCACTGTCGGTAGCCCGTACACGGACAACCTAAAAATTCAATAAATTTAAAATGATAAAATTTTGTAGATCCATTACCAAGGAATCATTCATTCTTTTGCATTGATTTGATGGAATTTCAATTGAGATTGTTTCGAATGTTACCTCAATGCCGATGGGTTGTTCTTCTCTCACTCGGACTACATCTTCCCCAGGGTCGACTATCTCAGGAGCATTATCGTTGACATCTGCGACGGCAATACGAACAGAGACACGACCAAAGCGAGGAGTGGCACCCTGATCTCTTGCCTCCGCTACCAGATCATATAAAGCACGAGACTCCCTATCCAAGGAAATTAATGTCGTGATTTCACCTAAAAACAAACACAGGAATATTTTAATTACAATTGAACTAAGAATACTCATAATAATATAAAATATTGTATAAGTTAAGTTCATAGAGTTAATACAAAATTAACTGTTGCACCATACGACTACGCCATTAGTATAATTTTGTATTTTGAATGGCATAAAAATTATCAGAGTTGAGGGTATTTTCAACTTCAAAGACAAAATAAAGTTTTTTTCCCCCAAAATATTACCTCTTATATAATTAAATATACTAATTAGTAAATGATATAAGATTTTCACAATAAAAAAATAACTTGTAACGCCTATCAAGTCGGTTATATCAATGAGGTGTCGTATAAGAACGAGTCCTATCAACCTTTACCTTGATTTTCTTGATCGGAGGCGCTATCAAGTAGCTTTCCCAATTTTGATCCCGGAGGCTGTGTTGACTCCTCCCCATAGGCCCCACCTAGAGAAATTCCCTTGCCAGATTCGAGACTTGAACCCGGGACCACGAGAATGTGAGGCAGCTTCGCTATCCTCTCACCCTGTGGCACCTTCAGATTTTCGCAATTACTCAGTATTTATTAGTATTTAATTATCAGTATTAGTAGAGTAGATTTGTTAACTTTAACAAAACGATATATAGCGAATTTGTAATTTTAATTTAAGTATAATTTTTAAATAACAAATTTATTATATCGATATAAAA
Source organism: Labia minor (assembly GCA_963082975.1). Taxonomy (NCBI): domain Eukaryota; kingdom Metazoa; phylum Arthropoda; class Insecta; order Dermaptera; family Spongiphoridae; genus Labia; species Labia minor. The sequence goes on from OY720348.1 coordinate 18,460,370, forward strand.
TTAAGTTTAGATGTAAAGAGATCTTCCCGAACCTGACAATTGAATTTCTCTAACTGGGGTCTATCGGAGTCCACTCAGCATTCGGGATCAAAATTGGAAAACAACTCGATAAAAAGTAGCGCCTCCGATCAATAAAATCAAGATAAAAACTCCTGTTCTACTGATCATAAAACACCTTTAACTCGTTTAGTCAGAATTTTTTTTCTTTATGTAAATGAAAATTCAAACACATACACACACATATTAACCCAAAATAGTTACGCCGTATTCAGAAGATGTTAAAAACTGGTAAAATCTTTTTATTTTTCTTGAGTGGCCATAGTTTATCAAAAACTCAAAATAGTTTATAACAGTAATTCGAACATTTGATTCTATTCGAGTAAATGAAAGATTAATATTTTTATTAATTAAAATATATAAATAAAATTCAACAAAGTAATGTTCATATTAATTTATCACTCAAAATTATTATAAATTTATTATTGTAAATTAATTTAGATAAATTTAACTAAAAATATATATGTATTAGTATTGAAGTAAATAAAAAATCAATTAATTTCGAGCCATTAGAATCATCATTTAATTTGAAAAATAAAATATTTAAAAAAAATAATTATCCATTGAATATAATAATTTTATTTTGAATGTTAAATATATTTATAGAAGTTTAAACTTAACATAAGATGAAGATAATTCAGAAAGAGTTTTTAAGGAATCACATTCATCTTTTTTTTCGAAACTGTAATATATTGAGAAAGGAAAGCGTTAGGATGCTTTTTTCAAATTTTTTAAGTCTTCCAGGACAAGAAAATTGAACTTTCATTACTTTCATTCAACCAATGGTTGGTCAATTTCTTCTATTGGAAAATTTTAAATTGAAGGAAGCAATGGTATTTTTTTAAGATATTTAATACTATTTGGTACTACTAGGTTTGTGTTTGTGAACAAACATTATAAAAGAGAATTGAAGGTTCTGGTGGGAGAAAGTTCAGGTGTAACTTTAGGATTAGTAGGGATATTTAGATTTGTTGTTTTCAATTATTTATTAAGGACCTTTTTCATATGATTACAAAATATTTCATTTTTTTAAACTTTCATCAAATCCAAAGTTCATATTTTTATCCTATAAATTATGAATATTTAAAAAAATATTTTTAATAGAACTTGATAACTTGAGAAATTAAAATATTGATTAAAAACTTTCTATTATCCGTAAAGGATTGTAAAGAATTGGATTTATATCTAAATTAATAATTAAAAATGAAAGTGAAGAGAATGTGAAATTAAAATTCAAGAAAATAATTCAATTTATATAAATTATGTATATATACCATATAGATTTCATATCAATATATATCTTATATATATATAATTAAAAGTAAACAAAAAGATTTCTTGGTAATTATTTACAAAACGGGAATCTCAAGGGATTTGGATGAAACTTTACCTGTGGATTCCTTGTTTAATGCCAAAGAATCTTTTCTTATACAATTTTTGCCGGTCTCTTCTAGCTTAAGAGATAAACATTGTTAAAATTTGCATATAAATCCATTTTCATTCTATTTAGCTACCATGTTTTATTCATTTGACCAGCAGAGGGTTCCACTAATTTTCTTTGGGTTTTTTTTTCAGTTCGCTTTGGTTATATGAAAATTAAAAAAATAATTAATTAAATAATTTTTCTATATCAAAACTGAACTAAAAAAACCGAAAATTAGTGAATAAGTGAATAATTCTTGCAATGCAATAAAACAATTGCATAAAACAATTATTGCATAATGCATAAAACAATTATTAATATAACTGTCAAACTGAATGTTAATGGGCTAATTATATTAAAATTTTTATAATTTTATCTCATAAACTACTCTAGAAGAGATCGGAAAACATTTTATAAGGAAAGTTTCTTTGGAATTAAACAAGGAATCCACGGGTAAAGTATCATCAAAATCCCTGAAGATTCCCGTTATGTAAATAATTACCGATTTCTTTAATATGATTTTTTTTTTAAATGAAAATTAAAGTAAAAATAATTTTTTAATATTTTTTTTACTAAAAAATGAATACTTTTTTAAAATATTTTAATAGTTATGTGTAATATTAATTCAAAACAATTTTTCAATAGTTACTAACGCCCTCTCTTGGTAAATCAATTTGCATAAGAATTAATAGATATTTTAGTTGTTTTTTTTTATTCAAATTGATTCTGCCTTTCTTCTGGTGAAAAAAATAATGTATTCAGATTATTTTTATAAAATTCAATCAAAAATCTTATATCTTATCAATATAAAATAAAAAGATTTGTGAATGACTAAAATGGCTTAATAATGAAGCTAATTAAAAGAAAAAAAAATTAAGATCTTTAAAATTGTTTTTGAAATAATCTCAAATAAAATGATTAAATAAATTTCTGAAATTAATTTTAAAAATATGGTAGTTTAAATTTTTTTTTTTTTTTCTTTTTTATTTTAAATAATTCTATAATTACTCCGATTAACATTGAATGAATGAATTAATTGAAATGAAAATGTAACGATCTTTTGTCGGGTCAAATGCCTCAGAAAGGCACCATCATTGGGTTTCGGTAACATGCTTTTGTTTATCTGGTTGGCCTTCATTGGCTGAAGTTCATTTTCATTTCTTTCAATATTAGTTCGAAAATTCAATATTTTGCTTCGTATTTATAAAATCTCACTGTTAATATTTGCCGTTTAGTAGAAACCAAATAAGCGATTGGATAATTCTTGTCAACAGTCGCTCTCCGAACAAGTCAATAAGTCCCAGGAGGCACTGGTTAGACATCTTTTGAACAAGGACCGCCTCACGCACACTAATGTACACACAAACTACCCAACAGCCCAACGCCCTTCATCCTGCTCATCCGCTCATCGAATTCCACTAGTCTAGGTAATCAAAAACAAACCAACGCTTTTCAAACATGCCTCCATTCTTATATCAAGACTTGAACCATATACCGCCAACAACAACGAAAATGGGAAGTGGAGTGTGGTATCGAGTCTCGGTTTTTTCCTCTTTAGTCCTTTACCATTCGACCCTTTAATTCAATTTTTTTTTCTTTTTTTTTTAACAAACACAAATAAATATAATTCTATAAATAATTAAAAAATATATATATATATATATATATTTTAATTTATGTGATAAAAGTAATTTTAAAAAACTTTTAAATTGATTTGTTTTTTGGTAATTGTTTAGTCTAACCGATGTATTATGAATTTTGATAAAAAATTTACTAGTAGATTCCTTTTTTGATTTTAAACAGACTTTCCTTAACCAGTATGTGCCGGTCGCTTGTAGTTTACGAGATAAAAATTATTAAAGTTTGCATATAAACTTATGAATGAGCAGCCATTTAATAATGTTTTATTGACTAATTCACTAATTATTCACTTATTCACTAATTTTCGATTTTTTTAAGTTCGGTTTGGATATAGTAAAATTATTTAAGTAATTAATTTTTTAATCTTCTTATATCCAAACCGAACTTATAAAAAAAAATAAATAAAATAGTGGAACCCTCTGGTGATCAAATAATAAAACATGGCAGCTAAATAGAATATCAATGGATTTATATGCAAATTTTAAAATTTTTTATCTCGTATACTAGAAGCGACCGCAACATACAGCTTGAAGAAAGTTTGTTTGGAATCAAAAAGGAATCCACTGGTAAAATTTTATCCAAATATATGATACATCAGTTAGACTAAACAATTACCAGGTTTTTTTCTTGGTTTATATTAATTATTTTATTTTATGGAATAAAAACTAACTATAATATGGGGGAATAATTTGTAATAATTTTCAGAACTAAACAAATCAACGATGTTACATGGATATCACCTTATCATATTAACGATAGAGTGTGAACAGTGAGTGATATAATATAAAATATAGAAATTTATCAGTTTTTTTTTTATTTTTGTTAAATATTTTTATATTTGATAATAATATAGACTTTTTTTTAATTAAAATCAGAAAAATATTCATAAAACATACGTGTTTTTAACTAAAAATTGAAGAAATAAATAAATAAACAAAACTATCATATATATATATCAAATTTTAAAGAATAAATTAAAATTTAATACAAAAAAAGATATGTATATTAATTTATAAACATTTTGTCTAAATATGAGAAATCTATATTGACGCCACGCAGCTTCCACGAGCCTCCAGAATCAAAATCAGGAAGCTATTTGATAAAAAGTAGCGCCTCCGATAAAGAAAATCAAGGTAAAGGTTGATGGAACCCGTACTACTGACACCTCATTGATATAACCGACTTGATAGGCGTTGTCCTTGCGTAGGACGTACAAAAGTCAGAGGTTTTTTTTTATCGAATAATATATATATTTATATATATATAAATATGTAAATAATTGTAGGATCAAACGAAAAGCTTAATTAAATAAAGAATAATGATCAAATGTTTCAGTTAACATGGTCAAATTTTCTTTTTTCTTGATTAAAAAAAATAAATAAATGAAAATAAAAAACAACAGATTTTAATTTTTTCTCTCTTTTCATTCGAGTTATTGGATCAATGAAAGACAAAAAAAAATCATATTTTATTTTTTTAAACAGACAAAAATATTGAAGTACTGGCAACAGTCAAAATTAGAATCAATTGAATTTGTTTGAAGATTTTTCTTAACTGCATGCAAATAAGAAAAGGATTGTGACTTACCAGTCAAGAGATTAATTTGAAAGGCGGCATCAGGATCACCGGCAATGGTATACCGCAACGCAGCGTTCTCATCTGCATCGGCGTCGGTAGCACGAACAATCCCAACCCGCGCCCCAAGTGGCCGGTTTTCTTCCACGACAAACTGATAACGTTCTAGTTCGAAATGTGGGTCATTATCATTGGCATCCAGGACGGTGATGACGATCGATGTGCGAGCTGATAGCGGAGGGATTCCGTTATCGGTGGCCACCACCGAGAGGACATGTCTCGCGGTTGTTTCTCGGTCCAAATTGCCGTTGAGATAAAGCCAGCCGGTAGTCGATTCTAACTCAAACGGTTCTGAATTTGTTGAAGGGTAGGAGCCGTTTTCAGAAGAGAGGAGTCGATAGGTAATGCGGGCGTTGTTCCCCGTATCGAGGTCCACCGCGGAGACCTGCACCAGCTGAACAAAAACATTCAAAATTCCAATAACAATGTCACAATTATTAGGATTTTCAATGACAAAACAACATTTTCATGTTTTACTAAAACAAATATCTACATTTTATTATTATTTTATTGAATTTTTAAATTTTATATGATCAAATTCATTTTTATTATTATGTATATCAATTGGTGATATATATTATTATTATTATTATTTGCGGATAGATTGTAGGGATCACGCAGAGCTTTAAAGAGAAATGATTAATTATTGAATTTCCCTAGGCCCGAACTCGAGTGTTCAGTGTGGTAGACTGTCGTGCTAACCACTTAAACTCTGAAGTGTCTGACATACAGTGATGTATTGGTAAAATAAGAAATAAAGGAACGCATAGTGGGAGCAAAGAAAAGTCCTATTTTCAGCAAACTATTTTTTTCTATATAAGTTTTTGTTTTTTCCGGTTCTGAAAAATGGTAAGTGTGAACGTCGTTCCACCGCGTTCCCCTCCCAATACACCACTGCTGATATATATATATATATATATATTTAAAATTAAATGTATGTTGAAAATTGTGAGGAATAAAATTTGAATTAATCAATTGACTTTAATATCTCTGTAAAAATATTAAAAATAAATTTATTATAAAAAATCATTTATCTATTAATTCTATTACAAATATTATTAATAATTTTTTAATATTATTTATTAATTAAAATTTTTTGGATAGAAATATTCAAAATTTGGTTATCTAGGATTCTAGCATTGGTTCATTGTATATACTTATAATATTGCATTTTATAAATAATAAAAAAAATTAATAATAATAAGAAATCTGAAGTTATATACTTATGTGTATACAAATTAAAAAAAAAATAAAATTGAAAACAAATTTGGAATGTATAATTTTTTACTATGACGTACAATACTGGATTAATTAAAATTTTATAAAATTAAAAATTGAAAAACATTTCTTGTCATTAACGGCATTAATTTAATCAAGTGATCTATGAAAGTTATATGATAGATTTAGTCACTAATGAGAGATTTCTATAGACTTCCAATCAAATAACAACAACATCAATAATTGTCTCCCACTCACCTCCATACCATCCCAAGATCCATCGTAGAGTCTTGTTTTGATTAATTAGCACTTACTCTCCATCTCTCTTCAATTTTAATTTTAAAGTCTAATTAACTTAAACGTCGCTACGAATATGCTGCATATAACCACAGGCAACCAAAAGGCGATGAAACGATTAATAGGAATTTTTTTATGTAGAGAAAAATAATTAAGAAAACAAAAATGATAAACTTGATATTAGGCTCTATTAAAGAGTTATTATATTTTTTAACTTTTCACATCAAAAAATAAATAAAATAAACTGGTAAAAGAGTTTAACTGTAGTATTCATTTACAATGTTGAAAATAATATTAAAAAAAAAACAATAAAATTATACAAAGAATAGATAATTAATACAAATATTATTAATATCATTGGAAATGTGTATATATATATAACCTTTTTAATGAATTATATATATTAAAACCATAAAATATATAAATACTTCCAGTTGTTGGATTCAAATGAATAAATTCCTATTTCAGTGTAATATCTATCTCAATTATAAAATTTAAACACGAAAGCATTTATAGTTTTTGCTATATGACGTCATACAACCACAACGAAACACATTCAGAGATAATTATTTATGTATTTGGTCTCAAGATAACTTTTAAACGCAAAAACGTGCAGGGCCATTGAAGTTTTGATATGAAAATAACTTAAGAAGAGCACTTTGCTAAGAACGGAAAATTTACCATAGTTAATTTACGCACACCAACAAATGTTAATTGTCAAATATTATTAAACATCATTACAAGATTTATCAGGACTTAACAGTTTAGAAAGATTTTAAGTAGACAAAAGGCGCCATTGGGTGTGTGGGTAGCGAACCTGCCTCACATTCACATGGTCCCGGGTTCAAGCCCTGGGCCTGGCAAGGGCATTTCCCTAGCTGGGGTATATGGGACGGAGTCAACCCAGCCTCCGAAAACATTAGGGAAAAGCTAGTTGATAGCGCCTCCGATCAAGAAAATCAAGGTAAAGTTTAAGATGACCCGTTCTACTGATCATAGGACACCTCATTGATATAACCGGCTTGATAGGCGTTGTCCTTGCGTAGGAAGTACAAAATCAGAGGGTTTTTTTTAAGTTGACATTCTCTCTCTCATGTATGCCATGTCAATCATAATGATTTTTCTAATTTCCCGTCTCTTATGTGAAATAGCAACACTGTTGCACTTTTAGCTGACTCCTGTCGAAATTTGAACCAGCTGGATCTTTTAGTTTTTGTTTGACATTCATTTATAGCAGAATTTCGTGTGCTCATTAATGTTTGGCGTTGTTTAACCATAATAAGGACGAGTTTTTGCGCCATTTCATAACCGTGAATGAAATGTGGATCCATCACTACACACCACAAACCAAACAGCACTGCAGTCAAAACAGTGGGTTTTCAGGGTGAATGGGCACTAAAGATGTCCTCGACAAATCTTATTTTTTCAAATTCATTAATTAATATTTAACTAAGAGAGCATCGTAATATTATAAAAACCTAATAAAAATGAATCTACATTTCATAATAAATAATTTTGCATATGTTTTCTCATGAAATGTTTATTTAATTACTAAATGCTATAAATTAAAATGTATTTTCCATTTTCAATATATATATATATATATATATATATATATATATTAAAGTTCCAAATTTTAAATTGAACCAATGGAGAGGAGTGGGTCTTTCAATGTAATGTCTCACTCGTAAATCATGAAGTTTTGTAGAAATGTACATATATAGTATTATTCAGTTCCCGCCGGCATGTACCGCCGGTGGCTTATGCCGCCAAATAAAATAACTAGACAAATTATGGAGCCGGCGAGAACGTGTTAATTTTCCACGCTAAAATGAAAATCCCATAATAAATCGAAGATGGTATTTTTATAATTAAATATTGCATCATTAAAAATGCTACAATATTAATGTATGATTGTGTACTACGTAGTTACAATAACAGTAAAAAACTTGTTCTGTTAAGATCATAATACACCTATCAACTTAATTAATAATTCAGCACAATCCAATAATTTCATAAAAATAATAAGATTTAATAATCTCAGGAAAAAAAAATATTTTCTAAACTGGAGGGATTTAAAGTACGTTTATTTTCAAATTAATGTATCCGAGGATGTTGGGTAATATACAGTGACGGAAAAAAGTAAACGCCAGAGTGGCGCTGATGTCGGGCAATGACAATGCACTTTCTCTACCGGAGTTTTCTTTTTTCCGTACATGTATATATACAGTAATATACTACGGTTAAAACTTTTAAAAAATTAGGACAATAACTAATTGAATAAATATAAAAAAATTAAATTATATCAAATTGTTTTTTAAAAAAAAGCAGCTGGTTATTCATATTTTGTATTCATACACCTTTTACATTTATTAACAATGTAATAAAGTTTGTTAAATAAAATAAAAAAAAAAAAATAAAGGTACTTTAGAGGAATTCATTTTAAAAATTTGACATTTAAGCATTCTCTAAAAAAGTACTTTAAACTAAATAAAATCTTTCTTTATTGAACATCGATGTACCAAGTTTAATTAAAATCGTTAGTACTATTTCTGGTAAAAGTGCAAAAAAGTGTAACATTCCTAATGTAAAGTTATATTTCCGGTAAGTCTATTTTAACCAAAATATTGTAGTAATATCCCAAGTATATACATATACCAAACATAGAATTTCAGTTTCGAACATCTGTTCGTTTTTGATCTACGCTGTTCACATAAATATCGACTCACAGACCAATTTAGACGATTATGACTATGTTTTTGGTTAATAATCAAGAAATATCTTCCATAATTTTGCTGGGTACATGTAAAAATTTCAGAGAGCACCAGTATTACGCAGAGACTAATTTATAAAATTACAAAATAACAGATAGTGAATGTTTTATAATTCAATGGAGAAAAGGCTCACCTGTGTATTAACGGCAGTGACTTCGTTGACCGATACTGCATACTCGCGTCGTTCGAATTTGGGTGAGTTATCGTTGACATCTTGAACCTCAACGAGCACTGTCATGTTGGTTGAAAGTGGAGGCTCCCCTTGGTCGGTGGCTATTATCATAACAGTATGGCGATGGCTTGCTTCGTAATCGAGGTGTCTTGTAAGTGTAAGGTGGCCTAGGCGAGGGTCTACTGCAAAAGGAGTTGGCAAAGAGGCAGCGCCCGGTCTCAGTAGGTAACGAACCAGACCGTTGCGGCCACTATCAAAATCCCGAGCTGAAACTGAGTATAGAGGTACTCCTAATGCAACGGATTCCGGGACCGAAAGCCGAACGAGGGATGATTCAAACTGAGGTCGATTGTCATTGACATCATCGATGTTGATATGCACCTGTGAATGAAGAGAATGCCAAATTAATTTCACGTTTATTAATCGGAAACTTAAAAGTTCAACACAAAGAAGAAAACAGTTATTAACACCGAATACGAAACAAATAAGATACGAATAAGAATTCATATGAAATATTTTAGAAAATTACGATTTAAGAGTAAACCAGAACTTCCAATAAACTAGAATTTGGCAATTTTAATGAAAAAATTTATTTTACATTGTAGAAGAATATCCAAATTAAATATAAGATTATTTCATCAACAGAATATTTATTATTTATTTATAGACGATATTTGTCAGCTCTCGGATTTTAATGAAACTTCGCCAGTTGATTCCTTGATTAATTCTAAGAAACTTTTTCCTTAGGCAATTATGGGAAAAACTTTTAGATTTCGAGATAAAAAGGATTCAATTTTGGATATAAATGCATTGATATTCTATTTAGCTACCATGTTTTATCCGTTTGACTAGCAGAGGGCGACACTAATTTTCAATTTTTTTTTTAGTTCGGATTGTATATAGAAAAATTAAAAAATTCATTAATTAAATAATTTCCTTATATCCAAACCGAACCGAAAAACAGAAAATTAGTGAATAAGTGAATAATTAGTGAATTAGTCAATAAAACATTACTTAATGGCTGCATATTTCGACGTTCATAACCAGCTAATTTGTCAAACTTAAATCCTTTTTATCTCGAAAACTAGAAGTTTGTCTCATAATTGCCTAAGGAAAAAGTTTCTTAGAATTAATCAAGGAATCAACTGGGGAAGTTTCATCAAATTCCGAGACAAATATCGTCGACTATTACCTTAATTTTTAAAAATTAAAAACATGTTAAAATGTGTTCCCGTTGTGTGTTAGTCAATAATAATCAAATTAATATTATTTTATGCTTAAGAAAATCAAAAATAATAAATTATTTATTTATTAGTGTCTTATTTAGTTCATTTTTATTTTATGATATTCAAATCGCTTATGACCCCTGTATATCAGAAGTGGTATATACTATTTTGTAGAATTTATGTATTTATGTTTTTGATTTAAGTATTTTTAAAAGACCTATATAATTAAAAAATAATTTTAAAATTGATGTTTAATAAATATACAGAAATTATGTTATAATATAATTTGTATTTAATAACGTTATATATATATAAATAACTCGTTTAGTTAAATTCAATTTCTTTTTACATATACATATATTTTTCAACCGATTAATTAAATTATTTATTTTTATATTATATCTATCACAGTTGTATACATTAAATTAATCTGTGACTTTTCAAGAATAAACCCTATTTATAAAAATTTTAAAATTATCAAAATTAATTAATAAATAAACATAAATATCTTATTTCTACTAAAATATGTAATAATATTAAATATTATAATATTAATAAATTGTAAATTAAGAATCAAGTAGAAGAGAGAAATTGACTTTAAACGAATTCCACGTGTCGAAGACATACTTTCAATTATCATTTTTACTATCTCGCCAGAGATTTTGATGTTTTTATACGTTTTGAAGGTCACTGAGTCATTTTCACTAAGGTTGAGCAAAATGTCTCTCTCTCTCTCTCTCTTTCTATGAGTATGTAGACAAGATTTGAACTATAATGATGAAATTTGGTATTGGACATTATTCAAAATTCGTAGTTTTCTCTCAACTATTCAGAAATGTAGCTCATTCGAAAAAGGACAATTACCTACTTTTACCATTACAATTACCATTTTTTTCCTCTAAAAATAAAGATGTTTGATAATTTTTCACATGATTAAAAATTGTATAAAACTGCTATATATAGAATCTCAGCTTGATTGAATCACTGAAAGTACCGGAATTAATTGTTTAACTGCTAATCACGCGCCAGCACGTGACGTGGTGCCATCAACAAAGTGCCATGCACGCACTTTAATAAATATTATTTATTAATTTTAATTTATAATTTATAATTAATTAAATTTAATTTAATTATAATATTATTATTTAATCCAATTCAAATTGCAAGATAATAGAGTGAAGACACATCAGATTTTTTAAAAAATGGATAAATTAATTTTAATAGTTAATTTATTGTATTTTCTTTTGAAATCTTCTTAACGCCTTCCGATTACATTCCTTCTCATTTAGTTAATTACTACACAACATACTCGATTCAGTAATTGGTCATCTTATTTTTATTCTTGATGTTTTGACAATTGATCATGATTCATTAGGGGACCTCTGACCCAACCGAGAATAGCTCTCTTTTTTCTTCTCGATTAGGCGTTGCTCGGTGTGAATGAGGTCAGAATAGTTCTTCAACAGGAATTCGATAGATAACAATCAGAACACTTGAATTATTAAATAATATTACAGAAAAAGTGTCTTCTATTAAAGAAGAAAAAGGGAAATTGTAAATAAATGTATATCATTTGGATTAGAAACATTTTAAATATTAACTGAAAGAATGGAATCCGAAAGAGGAGATCCTTCACCTCGAAGATAACAACGAAGTAATTAGATAGAATAGAATGAACATCTGAGAGAAAGATACAATGAACGTTTCTTGTTCATTTAATTAATTGGAAAAATATTACAACTGATTTTAAGGAAAAAAATCTGGAGAGTCTCCACTCGACTATCTCGCAAATTTGAATTGGATTAATTAACACATATATTATATTGAAATTAAATTTCATTAATTATAAATTATAAATTAAAATTAATAAATAATATTTATTAATCCAGGGCGTGTTTGGCTCTTTGTTGATGGCACCACATCACGTGCTGGCGCGTGATTGGCAGTCAACGTGTTAAAAAATTTAAAAAATTAATTCCGGTACTTTCAGAGATTCATTCAAACTTCTTCTTAAGGTGCCGTCTCCCTTTCGGAGTTTGGCATCATCATGACTAGGATAGCCTTAGAAGCTGCCCATCCATGATAATTTTTCTTGGGAATGTTAATGCGGTGGTTTCCCCTTGCCTTCCGCATGTATAGAACCAGGAACTGACAGTTCCTGGAGCCGGAGGCAGCTGATGTTAAATTGAATTTTATTAGAAAAATTTGTTCTTAGTTGGAATCGAACGCCGACTTCTTGTGTAGAAAATTGTTATGCTACACTCTCTGCTAGCTGCCTCCTTCTGAATCAAACTGAAATTATATATATATAACAGTTTTATACGATTTTTAATGATGTAAAAAACTATCAAACATATATCTTTATTTTTACGGTTAGTTTAGAGGAAAAAAATGAAAACCTGGTAGTTAATGATCCTCTTCTAGATGAGCTACATTTCTCAAAAGTTGAAAGTAAACTACAAATTTTGAAAAATGCCCGTGTACCAAATTTCATGATTCTAGCTCAAACCGTTTTTGCGTAATCTTGTCTACATACACACACACACACACACACACTGAAATTTTTCTCAACCTTAGTGAAAATGGCTCAGGTACCTTCAAATCGTATAAAAACATCAAAATCTCGACATCGAAAATTTTCATGATCGCAATACTATCTCTGTCGAAATAGTAATTAGTCGTTTGGCAAATCTAAAATTAGTGGGGTATGAAGCGAAATTGATGAAGAGTACAAACAGATAAACTTTCAACTTTGAGAGTAGAAGATTTTTATTTATTGGTTTTTGAAATCTCTCCCCTCTTTTTATTTCTTTGAAATTAATTATTAATTCTTAAATGTTGACCAAGTTTGATCTCTCCTTTAAGCTACCAACCTGACCAAAATTTAAATTATGATATTTATATCAGTTTTTGAGAAATTGTCAACTCCGTTGAAAAAAAAAAAATGAATGTCCTTAAATATTTAAAATTATTTCATTGGACAACTTTAAATAGTATTAAAAATTTATAAATCCAAAAGAATTGTTTTTAATTTTTTTCAACATTTTCATATAAAAATAAAACTATTTAACATAGGATTTAATATGGTGTAGTTATTAATTATAAATTTTCAATAAAATAATAAATACCCCGGGGAAGCACAAAACCGTATCTAAGTGCAAAGTCAGCCCAAGGCGATCTGAACAGTTATTGAATGAATAAATAGAAATAATTGAATAATTGAATTAGAAAATGTAATTCGATATAGTTTCATAGATTAGTAATTCTCATTAGGATGGAAAAACTCGAAATATCTCAGAATGGAACACAAAGCGAAAGAAAAAGTGCTCTATCGATTTTTTGAATTTTGTTTCGCCACACACACACACAACAACCACATTCTTCGAATTGACCCTATCCTGAGCTACTTCCATTTAGTTCTTTACCTCTATCTAATCCTTCTCTTTATATTGTTTTCTCACTGAATTCTTGTTCTATCTACCGGTCGTTTCCCAATTGGTTTCCCTATAAACAAACTTCTAAATTCTTCGTAGTACTTAATAGTAAACTAACTTTGTTTTTTAATTGATTCTATTCATTTAAAGTATAGTACCGGGACCCCGAGCCTCGGCTCGGTACTTAAGTTAAAAAAAATGATTCATTATTATTGGGTTTGGCTGGTAATATTAATACCTGGGACACCGAGCTGTCGCTCGACCCTTTAAAAAATATTAATCTACAATTAATTATTTATTACAATTATTAAATGTTGCATCATTGCATCAATCTGATTAAAATGAATTGAACTGGGGTCCTCAATAATACAAACAAACAATTTTAGCTAGCATAATAAGATTAATCCAAGTAATATCGTCTATTTCTATTCGACACTATTTTCAGTTATGAAATGAACAGTCAGTAGAGAGTAAAAAAATTGTAATTGAAGACCGTTGTTTTTAAAAATAATTAAATTATTTTATAGATTATAAAATAAAAATTATTGTATTAACATTAAAAATATTGAAATAAAAAAATAATAGTTTGATTTAATAAACTAAAATATTATAAACATTTTTAATGTGAATTTCTCAGGGAGGTAGGGAGCCCAATTCATTTAACCATCCATGTTGTATAAGGAATCTTAATTTCTTAACACTCCGTTTTTTCAAATTTAAAATAGAGGGAGAGAAAGAGTTTCAATTATATTCGAATAGTCTATATATTCTATATATGAGTATTTTTTTTTTCTGAATTTAATACCAAGTTGATTTTCAAAATTTTCTATTCTTTATGCATATGATTGATTACATGTGTTAAAATTTAAACAAATTCAAATATTCTAATTTATAAATTTATATAAAATTTAATATTATTTTTTCGAGACTAATGGCAAATACCGGTGGCCCTAGTCAGAGCAAGAGAAGACTCCTTTTGGTAGCGGCCCAGTCGATGATGTTATATGGATCGGAGATTTGGGCTTTACAACTATATTTTAAGTGAAAAAATGATTTCTTGGTTATATAAAAATTAAAATATGATTCTTTATATCTTTATTATACAGAAAAGTAGGCGTGTTAATATAAAATATATACCTGGGACACCGAACTATCACTCGACCCTTTAACCAATTTATACAATTTATTTTTATATACTTTAAAAATTTTACAATTTTTTAATTATTTATTATAATTGTTAAATGGGATTTCTAAAAATGACCCATTCAAAATTTGTTTCCTAAAATGTTTCAAATTAATTAAAATAAATTGTATAAATGTTCATTTATAAAATCTATATATCTGTGAGTTTGTTTTTCGATTTTTTAAATTTTGATTTTGGATTCGATTAGAGCTTAAAATGTGTAAATGTAAAGTGGTCTTGGTTTTTTTAAAATTCGTTTGGGAACATGGTCAAATCGGCAGTCAAAGTTGAAAATTCCCCATATATTATAACTACTGTAATTAGTATTATTATAATGTAAAATTATAAAGAAAAAATGTTTAGACATTATTATAGACATTTTCATTCTGTAAATTAAATAATTTTATTTCATTTAAATAAATATCTATTTTTAAATATTTTTTTCTCTCTACATTATTTATCTAATTCTCACAATATATTAAGATCATACCGGGACCCCGAGCCTCGGCTCTGTAATTAAGTTAAAAAAAAAAATTCATTATTATTGATAAATATATATCGTAATTTATAATTATAAAATATTATTAAAATATATATTTTTAATTTTATTTCGAAATTAAATAAAAAATTTTAAAATATTTTAAATATAAAAAAAATATATATTTTTAATTTTATTTCGAAATTAAATAAAAAATTTTAAAATATTTTAAATATAAAAAAAATATATATTTTTAATTTTATTTCGAAATTAAATAAAAAATTTTAAAATATTTTAAATATAAAAAAAATATTAATACAATATTCTTTAAAAAAAGGCGGGAGTCAAATTTCAATATAAATGTCATTTGTGATGTCATCAATATATAAATTAATAATAAATAATATTAATAAATATTAAATTTAATAAAAGAACAATGAATAAATAAATATAAAATAGTAATTTATTAAAATGTAAACAATAGATAAAAAGAAAAAAAATAACAAATTCATTATTTTCATTTTCATTTTTAAATAACGATTCACCCGGAGAGTTTCGAACCGACGAAATCCACTCGTTAAAACATCTCTCTAGCCACTGTACTATATATGTTTAGATAAAAAATTGTCATTTTTTTACTGTCTTAGCAGGCAGATTTGATGTTTTTTATTTTATTTTTTTTTTTTTGAGAGAGATTAATAAATATCTATATATATTTTATTAAAAATAAATATTTTTAATTTTATTTCGAAATTAAATAATAAATTTTAAAATATTTTAAATAAAAAAAAATATTAATACAAATAAAAATGGAGGCCAATTTTGACGTTTTCCATATATAATTTTCAATTAAGAAATTAATAATGAAGCTGAATGTTTCAAGAGATATCATCAATAAAACTTAATTTTTCTTTATAAATACTATATCTAGTGTAAATTTGAAAAAAATCGTTAGAGCGGTTTTTGAGAACCAATATATATAGATAGATAGATATATACAATTTTAGCTAGCATAATAAGATAAGATATAGTTTCAAATATTAAATTAGATATTAAAAATAAAAATAAAAACTGGTAATTATATTGAATTGTCATCCAGTCATAGATTTGGATAAAACTTTACCAGTGGGTTCCATTTTTAATTCTAAATAAACTTTTCTTATCCAATTTTTTTCGGGTCGTTTTAGTTTACGAGATAAAAAGTATTAAAGTTTGCATATAAACGCATTGATATTCTATTTAGCTAGCATGTTTTATTATTTGAATACCAGAGGGCTCTACTAATTTTCGGTTTTTTTTTATAAGTTCGGTTTGGATATCTATATCTATCCTGTGGCTCTACGGAACTTGAAAGTTCTTGGCCGCAGCAACCACACTTCTCCAAGTGTCCTTATTCAGAGCCACAACCGTTCAATCCCTCTCCTCTGCCATCTCTCTCACGTCCCTTCCTACATTATCCACCCACCTCGTCATTGGGCTTCAAAGCGGGTGTTTCCCACTCGGACTCCTCCCCAATATATTTTTCGCCATTCTTTCCTCCCCCATTTTAGCCACGTGTCCTGCCCACCACAGCCTTCTCGATTTTATAATTCTGACTATATCTGGAGATGCATAGTGGTCATTCCTCGTTATGCAGTCTCCGCCATTCCCCGGTGACCTCCTCTTTCTTTGGCCCATAAATGCTTCGCAGAATCCTATTTTCAAATACTCTAAATCTACTCTCGTCACCCAAGGTCATAGACCATGCCTCACATCCATATAATACAACCGGCAAAATAATTGTTTTATATATTTTAATTTTTATCCCCATTTATAATAATTTTGACGCGATAAGCCTCTTTACGGCATGATAACATGCGCCTCCCGATTGTAACCTCGCTTTAAACTCTTCTCGAATATTATTATCTTTCGTTATTACAGAACCTAAGTATTTAAATTTTCTACATTTTCAAATTCTACATTTGGTATGTTAAGATTTTCTGTGTTAATACTATTCCTCTCTGTTACTAAATACTTTGTCTTAGCAATATTTATTTCCAGCCCCACCTCTTTTCCTGCTTCAATTAATTTTTCTACGCTATCTTTAATTGCAATTGCCGAATCTCCTATTATATTTAAGTCGTCTGCGTAACCTAATACTTGAATTTTTTGTTTAATTCTATTCCGTTTGATTTTTCCCCAATTTGTCTAATTAGATATTCCAGAACTAAATTAAATAGAATTGGTGATAATGCGTCTCCTTGTTTTAACCCAACCCGAATTTTGAAAGTTTCTGATAGTTGATTCTCACATCTTACTCTTCCTTTACTACCTATAAGACAAATTTGAATCATTTTTTTTTTTTTGGAATTCCCATTAAGATGAAGATTTGAAAAAGTTTTTCCCGGTCTATTGAGTCATATGCTTTTGTAAAGTCTACAAAAAATTGGTGAACAGAGATAGTGAATTCGCGTTTATTTTTCTAATATCTGCCTTTCGGTTTGGATATAAGAAGATTAAAAAATTAATTAATTAAATAATTTTTCTATTTCCAAACCGAACCGCAAAAACCGTAAATTAGGAATAAGTGAATAATTAGTGAATTAGTCAATAAAACATTACTTAATAACATCATAATATTTAATAATAAGCTAATCTGGCAAACATTAATCCTTTTTATCTCGTAAACTCGAATCTTAAGTTTAAGAGATTAAAAGGGATAAAATTTGCGTATAAACCATTGATATTCTATTTAGTTACTATGTTTTATTAATTTGACCATCAGAGGGTTCCACTAATTTTCTGTTTGTATTTTTTTTCAGTTCGAATTATATATAGAACAATTAAAAAATTAATTAATTAAATAATTTCCCTATATCCAAACCGAACCGAAAAAACTGAAATTAGGAATAAGTCAATAATTAGTGAATTAGTGAATAAAACATTACTATTCATATTTCGAGGTTCATAATAAGCTAATCTGGCAAACTTTAATCCTTTTTATCTCATAAATTAGAAGCGACACGCAAAAATTGTATAAGAAAAGTTTATTTGGAATTAAAAAAGGAACCCACTGGTCAAGCTTTAACCAAATCCATGACTGGATGATCATTCAATATAATTTCAACCTAAAAAGTTTTTTTTTTTTTTTTTTTAAATTTAGATTTTTATTAATTATTAAAATGCTAACAAATTGATAAAATTGACCAATAAAACTAAAGAAAATGATAATTAATTTCTTTCTTAATGCATAGATATAATTACCGAATCTAATTTCTATTTGAATTCGAAAGTAGTTTATGTGTGTACCTATTACTATTACTAGGAAGTACCCAATCCATAACGTCCATTTTTTGATTTCTTCTAACCCTAATTAGCGATGTGTTAGCGTGTTGGTGTTAATGGAAACGATGTATGTTGGTGGTGAAGAGCGTGCAAAAATCGACTCATTAATCATGTCGAGTGTACCTGGGTGTGTGCTCTGGTTGCGCCGGGCCAGGCCGCTTGAACGTTGAGAAGTACGCCCGGCTGCCGTTCATGGTCGAGTTGGGCCGCCGTTCTCAAGACACCCAACGCAGGATCGATGGTGAACAGCCCAGCAGGGTCTCCCGAAGTGATCGAGTAATGAAGGGATCCGTCACGGCTCGCTCCTGCAAAAATATACTTCCTATTTATTGAACTCGAAAAACACACCAATTTTTAGCTGAAAATCAAATACCGAAGATTCTTCTTCTTTTTACTATCTCGTAAGAGATAGTATTGCGATCACGAAAATTTTCGATGTTGAGATTTTGATGTTTTTATACGTTTTGAAGGTTCCTGAATCATTTTCACTAAGGTTGAGAAAAATGTCTCTGTGTGTGTGTGTATGTGTGTGTGTGTGTGTGTGTGTGTGTGTGTGTGTGTGTGTGTGTGTGTGTGTGTGTGTGTGTGTGTGTATGTATGTAGACAAGATTACGCAAAAACGGTTTGAGCTAGAATGATGAAATTTGGTAGATGGACATTATTCAAAATTCATAGTTTTCTATCAACTTTTGAGAAATGTAGCTCAACCGGAAGAGGGTCATTACCTACAACGTTTTGATTTTTTTTCCTCTAAAGTGACCGTAAAAATAAAAATATATGTTTGATAATTTTTCACATGATTAATAATTGTATAAAACTGCTATATATAGAATTTCAGCTTGATTGAATTGCTGAAAGTACCAGAATTAATTTTTTAATACTGCAAATCTCACGCGCCAACACGTGCCATGGTGCCATCAATAAAAAGCCAAACATGCGCTGGTTTAATATTTATTACTTATAATTTATAATTAATTAAATTTAATTTAAATATAATATATTATGTTATTTAATCCAATTCAAATTGCGAGATAGTCGAGTGGAAACACTCCAGCTTATTCTTCTTATTATTATTATTATTATTTTTAAGATGCTTTTTTTTTTTAAAATGGATACATTTTTATTAATTTGCTGTTAATATATTATTTCTTCAGTTTGAAAAATCAATCGATTGGTAATAAAAAAAAAAAAAAAAATTAGTGGAATAAAATTATAAAGCCGGGCGTCAACATTGAGCCAATAACCTTCCAATCGATATCTCCAACATCAGGTAGAGAATTCATAAACGTGCAATCTTAGAATATCGAGTTTAATAAATCCTTGTTTTGGAATGTGTAAAGCCTCAACTCGACCCTCCCATTGGTTTCCGATTTGGAGGAGACATTGGCCAATCGTGTCCGGCTTAAAGGAAAGCTTATTCCAATGAGTAAGTTAGACTTGACTAGGAAACAGTGAGAGTTTGAGAGAAGTGGGAGGGAAGGTAAAAAAAAGAGGGAAGGGGGGGGGTTTAAGGTAAAAAGAGGAAAGTTTCAAATGGAACAAATTTAGGAATTATCAAGAAATAATACTTAAAAACTGTCCCCACTCGACTATCTCGCAAATTTGAATTGGATTAATTAACATATATTATATTTAAATTAAATTTAATTATTTATAAATATTATAAATTAATAAATAATATTTTAAAAACCAGCGCGTGTTTGGCTCTTTGTTGATGACACCACGTCACATTCTGGCGCGTGATTGGCAGTCAACGTGTTAAAAAATTAAAAAAATGTATTCCGATACTTTCAGCGATTCAATCAAACTGAAATTCGATATATAACAATTTTATACAATTTTTAATTATGTGAAAAATTATCAAACATATATCTTTATTTTTACGGTCAGTTTAGACGAAAAAAGAAAAATGAAAACGTGGTAGGTAATGGTCCTCTTCCGAATGAGCTACATTTCTAGTAAAAAAACAATAATAATTTTGAAAAACGAACAGACAAATTGAAATATTAAATAAAATAAATATTGCATATATTATTTATATATGTATATAATACGATGAGCAGTCAATTCAATTCTTTTCAAATAAATTAAATGGATATATATAAAAATAAATAGGTTTATTTATTTTTGTGATACAAGTCATTCATTTTAGGCAACCCATTTGACTTACTTGGTGATTTTCACTCCCCTCCTCCTAGCTCCCTTAGAAAAAGTTAGCTATAAGTATACTTAAATGCAAAATTTATTTAGAAGGAATTAATTTTAAAACAGTGAACGCTCTTTATAAGCAACTCATTTGAACCAATTTCAATAAATAAGTTTCTTATTTGGAAAAGTTGCTTATAGGGAAAAAAGGAGTATAAAAATATTGTTTCTAATTTCTTTTACTAACTAAACTGTGCCAGAATAAATATAAATAACTATTCTCATTAACAGAAATTAACTTCAATACTGGTAGCACAAAACAGAAATATATTTTAATAACAGAATTGTTTACAATTTGAGGTTATGTTGTTGTGAACAGCTGTCAACTCAAATATTTAGCTTTAAAAAAATAAGTTTCTTATACAGAACAACTGAACTAAAAAAAGTTGTTTGTATAAATGTTGCTTATAGAGAGGTTGCTTATATAGAGCGTTCACTCTAGTAAAATTAACATATATGATCTATTTAATAATTAGAGAATGAATCTAGATGTCTGAAACTGTTTTAAATGAAAAAAAATATATTAAAAAATTTCTAAAAATAGATTTCATAATTAAAATACAGTACTGTTTTTCTTTTATTAATTAATAACCATGATTAATTATCTAGTAGTATTTAGAAATTGCATGAATATATTTTTTCTAATTTAAAATATTAAACATTTTAAGGTAATTTACAAAAATGGAATCTATAAGAGTAAGAAATGGTTTCTGTACCTGTAAATTCGGATCCTGCAGTCGCCCTCACTGTCCCAATCACCGTATTCGTTTGTACATTCTCTTTAACCACAAATGCATATCTTGACTTTTCAAATCGAGGCTGATGTCGTGCCGTATGTGCATTCGCAGAAATCAAAGTCACAAAAATTCTTGCATCTTGGGCTGCCCGAAGTCCTCCACCGTCTGTTGCCGAAACATTCACCACCAAAACTTGTCCCTCATTGATGGCGGATGAGAGACTGGAAGTAACAAAAACTTCTCCGGATTCGTTGTCGACTCGAAAATATTTGGAGTGGGTGACGATCGTATAGGTGACTTTTCCTAGAAGACCGGTATCGCGATCCGTCGCTGCTACAATTAATAAAGGCCCTGAGGTGGAAGCTGACCCAAGTTCGGATACCAGCACCGATACATTGTAATCCGAAGGGTAGAAAACAGGAGCGTTGTCGTTCACGTCGAGTACTTGTATGTTGACCATAGCCGTCGTACTTAATCCTCCTATGAAACCAAAAACAAATCAAATCCTAGTTTCTATAACACTTGGAAGTAGAAATTAAATAGATTGACAAATACTTGAATGGTTACAAAACAAAATACATCTATTCTAGTTCAAAAAAAGTCCAAAAAAAGAAAAAAAAATTTAAAGTAGAAATAATAGATATATAAAAAATATATTTAAAAAATGAAAACGAATATAATCTAACTATTCTTATTATTTGGGGAAATTATGCGAATCATGCATTTTGTTAACAGAAAAGAGTATTTTTAGCATGAAGTTTGTTCGTATGTTCGTCCGTCCATCTGTCCATTGTGTGTCATAGAGGTGAATAGCTTAAACGGCTCAACGGATTTTGATAAAATTTGGTATATTTACATTGCATCAGTAGTATGAATTCATCAACTTTTGGTGTATATCCGGAAACCGGAAGTGGTAGTTTATAAAGTAATTAATTAATTTAATATCCATTGTCTCAAAATATTTCACATATAGTAGTAATTAATAATGGAGTAATTAAACTAAAAATAAAAACCATGATAATGTAATTTAGTCATTTTAATTCAAGTTTTATATATATATATATATATTTATAATGCTTGGAAATTGATTTATTTCAAATCGTCGGTCGGTTCTGTGCCTGTCCACAGCTCATGTAAAGACGGAAACTCTGAATGGAACCAGTTTTAGGGAAATTATGAATTGGGTGGACTGTAACTAAAATTGAGATGATAACTTTAAATCATCCAAAGATAAACCTTAATATTACAATAAATGGATTAAACAATGAGATGATAATTTCAAATAGAATTAAGTAGATGGGCGTTGTTCTAAATTTCCTAGATCGGAGACATGGTTGAGGTTGAAAAAATGAGTATTGAGTATGTAGTGATCTTTAAACGGGGTGATGATAGGTATCTAAGCTTTAATATAAACTTAAACTTATGTCAGGATATACTATAGAATAATATAAATATAAAAAATTTTTATAAAATAACGTTTTTCACATGGACTAAAAAGAATAAAATAATTTTTCTATAAGCCTGACAAAGTTTATGGATGAATTGCTTCATATTCAACGAAAAATGCTATAAAATATTTTTAATTATTTTCAAAATGAAAATCTATCCTGAAATCAAAATGTATGCTTCAAAATCCGTTGTAAAAAAAATTAGTCAGAGCAATACAAAATGAGTTAGTGAATGAATAGAATAAAACCAAAAAAAATGATTTCATGAAATCATATTAAGTAAATGTTATTATTGAAGTATTGTTTTTATAAAATATATTTATTATAATTATTATATTAATTAAAAATTTATCTTTTAATGTTATAAATTATTTTGTATTTTTTTCAAAACGAAAACCAATATTTATCCGTCAGATGGCGTGAATGAAAATTCAAATATTAAAGCAAATAATCTTTAATTACATTACAATTAATTAATTATAATTCAATTATATTTCTTCCATACTTTCTAGGGATCCATAGAAATATCTATAAAAATTTTCAAAATTAAAGTTGATGAAAAATCGATTTCAATTTGTCATAAAATCGAACAGACAGACATGCATACAGACAGACAGATAGACATGAAGTGAAGTTGATAAAAACGTTATAAAAAAGGATTCATACCTCTATCAGTGGCGACGACTGGAAACTCGTAGCCAGTACGTTTTTCGAAATCAAGGGGCGCACTTAGGCAGAGTTCACCGGTGCCGGGGCGTAGC
This sequence comes from Labia minor, assembly GCA_963082975.1. Taxonomy (NCBI): domain Eukaryota; kingdom Metazoa; phylum Arthropoda; class Insecta; order Dermaptera; family Spongiphoridae; genus Labia; species Labia minor. The sequence goes on from OY720348.1 coordinate 18,484,383, forward strand.
TCAAAAGGGAAAGCAGACACCAGGAGAGCAGCACCCAGGGTGTAGTTCACCATGGCATTCACACCACAATCCGGGTCGGTGGCCGATACCTGTGGAGATCAATCATTGTTTTAATTTTTCCAAGAAGTCACCTGTTAGCTTTTTTTTTCTTTCAAGTGTTATTCCAAGAGATAGAATTTTCATTTATGAATCATATTAATCAATCAAATGGTATAACAACTCTTTATTATGCCATTCAATTAAAGATACCTTTCTTAAACTTTTTTTTTTTGATGGGACAAACTATTAGCATTTATTGGGAGTTTTATTATAATTAATTAATTTGAAAGATATATATATATATATATCAATTGGATTATATTTACATATATTTATTTAAATTCATCATTAATATATCAACACCATGACAATAACAATAACAATTATAAAATCATATCAAAAAAATCTCAAATTCCCCTTTCATCATCTAGTTTATGGTATATTCATTCCCCCTATGCCGCATATATGGCTCTTTCGATATCAAGATGTGGCTATCCAGTTTGATGCGCAAATATTAATAATTATATTATTTTATTTTTAAAACTCAATGTTCAAAAGAAAATGTAAATTTTTAATTTTCGCGTAGAGTACATTAGATTATCGATTTTTTTTTTATTATTATGTTGGTACACATATTTTTTCATATGTTGACATTATCAGCCATTTTGGATTAGTAGTTTGATTTTGACAAATGAAAAAGTTAGTCATTTTTTGTGTATTCTTCGATTTTTTACTTAAAAATAAAAGGAATACTACAAGGAACTTATGTAACTTTTGCGTGAAGCAATACGGCTCAAACGATCGGAATTGTAGAAAAACAAATCATGGATTCTGCATCGCGATAATGCAGCAGCTCACACATCATTGCTTGTTCGTGGTTTTTTGGCCAAAAACAACACCGTAATCATGCCTCAACCACTGTATTCACCAGATTTGGCTCCTTGCGACTTTTTCCTATTCCCAAAACTAAAGAGACCAATGAAAAAAAAGCGTTTTACCACAATGGATGAGATAAAGTCGGAATCGTAGAACGAAAAGCGCATTTCAGAAGTGCTTCGACGATTGGGAGAAGCGCTGGCATACGTGAAGGGGACAAAATGGATATTGATAAATAAATAAAAACTTTTTGAAATAATTCAAAATTCACCTTTTCTTTTGCATAGACCTCGTATAATGCACAACAAGATAAAAACACTCAACAGAGAAACAGTTTTTATTTATTTTAAAAATAAAAATCAAATTTATATATCTAATCCTAATTAAATGTCATAATAATGAAACAAAAATGTTAGTGGCTCTTTAAAAATTTGGAAATTTTGGCTCGTCCGTCCTAAAAAGTTATCGACTCCTACCCTATGAGAACAATTTCTCTTTAGTGGATAAAATAACAATAATATAAAGCAATTCTAAATTATTTTCAGAGATAACCGTAAATTATTATCATCAAAATATATATTTCTGATAATTACTCATGAAATCTTAAAAACGTAATGTCTTGATTAGACGTAACAAATAGAGAACATGACAAACTCTCTCTGGTTATAAAACATTTTAATAAACATATTTTAGGGTGGTTTTTAAATACCAAAATGTGCGCAAAAACAAAAAAACCAAAAAAAAAAAAATATTAATTTGAAAGCAAATTGAATGTTTTATTAAATTATTATTTTTTTAAGTTGAAGCTCTCCTGTTCAAGGTGTAAAGAGTATTCTAGAAAATTTATTAAATAATAGATTGGAACATGATAAACATAGAATTGAAAATTACAGAAATTTTAAAAATTAATTGAAAGAATGAAGACCTCAAAGGGGTCTTTCATCTCCTAGCCTAGAGAACAACGAACTGATTATTTTAATATGAAAAATAGAAACAAAGATATACAAAAGTGTTTTCATGGCCTTGCAAGGAAAATATATATATATATAAATTAATTAATTGGAAAATTTAACAAATTTGCTTTTTCCTGAGGTTAAAACCATTACAGATCGATTTTTCTTTATAAATATTATCTATGGTGTTAATTTAAAAAAAAATCCTTAGAGCGGATTAATATATCAAAAATACAAATATATATATATATATATACAATTTTTGCTAATATAATAAGATAAGATATCATGCAAAAATCATTTTTTAATAAAAACTAGAACAATATTGTTACAATATGTATTATTTATTTTGAAATTTTACCGCCCTTGAAATTTTGCCGCCATCAAAAATTGCCGCCCCTAATCTAAACTACTAAATATGATTTATATAAATATATTTAGTATTAATTTATTGAATAAATTTAAAAAAAAAAATAAAATGAAAATAATAATAAAAATAATAATAATTATAGGAAGAAAAGAATAAAACTGATATGAGGGAATTAGGAAAAATTGAAACTGAGCACCCAGTTCAGTTTCGTCTTAGGTGGTCTGAGCAGATATCATTTAATAATATTATATTAAATATAATATTATTGTTATGATTAATTTATTTTAAAGAATTTAATATTATATCAGTCTGTGGAAAATTGTCTACCCCGTTTTTAAAAGATTTGATGTCCTTCCTTATTGCTTTCTTTTTCTTTATTTTTTTTCATTAACCATCTAAACTATTAAAAATTGATAATCAAAAAGAAATTGTTTTTGCTCTTTTCAACATTTTCATAAAAAAAAAATAAGGTACTTAACTGGCTTGTGTTATCAAGATATATCTTCATTTCTCTTGTCACAATCAATCAAACTTATTATCAGTTTTTATTGGTGACTTAAGTGCTGGCTTATGTCTCCTGTCCGATAAGCCGAAGACATTTAAGTTTTTCACACCTCAACATTTCATGGGAGATTATCAAGTCCCATTAAGGCTGTTATAAATATACAAATAGTAGACTTTGGGGATCATGTGAAATATAGGAAAGTTTTAAATACAAAAGATTCCTGTAATGAACCACAAACGTGGATCTTTATTACTATCCAATTGTATCATTTGAATAATAGATTCCCATTTGTGAAAGATAGACATCGATTTATTTTATTAAATGGATCCTATCGTGGTTTCCCTTTCTTTACTAAATGCATTCCATTCACTTTCCAAATAATAACTAACACAAGTAATATAAAAAAAAAATTTAAAATCAATTTCTAATTAAAACTGCTAAAACTCGATTTAAATTAGGAAAAATTATTTGTAAATCAAATAAAAAAAAATCTGGAATGTCTCCACTTGACTATCTCGCAAATTTGAATAAGATCAAATAATCAGTGATGTATTGGTAAAATAAGAAGTAAGGGAACGCATAGTGGGAGCAAAAAGTCCTATTTTCAGCAAACTATTTTTTTCTAAATAAGTTTTTATTTTTTCTTATTCTTACTATACAAAATATTAACGAACCTAATAAAAGAAATTCTAACAGTAGATTTAAGTGGGAGTTGTCTTAGTACTAGAACGCGTTCCGGTCCCGAAAAAAGGTAAGGGAACGTCGTTCCCCCACGTTCCCCTCCCAATATAACACTGTAAATAACATATATTGTATTTAAATAAAATTTAATTAAAATTATAAATTACTATTATTATTAGTTAAATTATTATTATTATTAATTAAACAAAATTTGTCATTAATTTTGATAGTAATTTAAAAAAATCACTCCAAAAAAAAAACAATCCATTCGACTATCTCATAAATTTGAATTGGATTAATTAATATAGATTATATTTAAATTAAATTTAATTAAATAAATTATAAATTAAGTATAATTGAATTGAATTAATTAATTAAAAAATTCAAATTTACAGTACAGTATTGTTATACAATTAAATTAATTAATTATCATAATTAAATTTAAATTTATATAAATCCTTTGCCTTTAATTTTAAGTCAAAATTTAACACATCGACTGCTGTCACTTAGATAGTTAATGCCTTCACATGTAAGTAGATTTTACCGAGATGCGAACATATTTATTGTAAGAAATATGACTTGAAATTAATAATAAAAGATAAATATGTGATAAGTACGTATTATTTAAGCTTTTCATTGAAGAATTGTATAATTACGCGCCAGCGCGTGTTTGGCTATTTCTTGATGAAACCACGTCACGGGTTGGCGCGTGATTGGCCATCAACGTGTTGAAAAATTTAAAAAATTAATTCTGGTACTTTCAGCGATTCAATCTCTCTCTCTCTATTCAAAGCTACCTCCATCCAATTTCCAAATTAATCCATACAAGGTATGTGTCTGGTTCATCACAACCGTTTTCTTTTATTATAATATTAATAATGTTTATAGATGCATCAAAGTAATTAAGGATTCCTCTTTATGCAATATCAAACATATTTCTCAATGATCTTATTTCTGTTCATAAATACTACGAGAAATTATATTTTACAGTCATGGACCACGCCTCACATCCAAATAATACAAAAGACAAAAATATAATTATATGATTTTTAATTTTATTACCCATTGATAATAATTTCGTTTAAATGATCCTGTTTATTGCATACACCCGCTACCCGATTGCAATCTTAATTTAAATTATTATGAATATCATAACATTATTTATTTATTATTATTGTTACTTTTATACATTATATCGTTATTATATATATATATAGTTTTTTATTATAGAATCCATTTCAATTTATGATAGCTATTAAAGTGCGATTAATTGAATCATTTTGAAGAGAAAGAAAAAAATCGAAATGTAATTGTAATTTCACACAAAAATAAATAGCTCGTTGATTGGTTATCTCAACTCTCAACGCTGTCACTTGTCTAAATGCCATTATCAACGGGCAATGAACCAAGAAATTCAAAATGGATTGCACATCTATCAATAATGGTTTTTTTTTTTGATGAAAATTCATCATTTCTCTTTCGAAAATAATTTAAATATATATAAAATTTGGAAAACTGATGAATCTTCATATGTAATTTTCACTATAATAATTTCTAATTAGAAGTTGGGTGACGTTTTCAAAAGAAAAACCATCTGGAGTCTCTCCACTCGACTATCTCGCAAATTTGAATTAAATTAATTATCTTAATCTAATTTAATTAATTAATTATAAATATATTATAAATTAATAAATAATATTTTAAAAACCAGCGCGTGTTTGGATCTTTGTTGATGACACCACAACATGTGCTAGCGCGTGATTGGCAGTCAACTTTAAATTTTAAAAATTAATTCCGGTTCTTTCTGCGATTCAATCAAGCTGAAATTCTATATATAGCAGTTTTATACAATTTCTAATCATGTGAAAAACTATCAAACATAGATCTTTATTTTTACGCTCAGTTTAGAGATAAAATCAGTCCATCTACGTCAGATTTATAATACTATCATGTCCCTTTAAACATTGATCCTGTATCCTTTAATATAAGGTATGTATAGTAACACAAAAATATTATCTCAAAGAGGGCCCTTTTGACGGGTAATGGGCTTTCTCAACTGGTTGATTGCCCGACAACAGCGCCCTCATGGTGATAACATTTTTCCGTCACTATACAATGTTGAATGTACAATTTCAGATAGATAATTTCTACATTTTTTCACATTTACAGACAATATGGTATGGTATTTTGATCCCAACCCCTTCTATTATTATTATTATTATATTATTATTATTATTTAGACAATTTTATTATATTTTATTTTATTTTTTTACAGGAAATATTTTTAAAATTTTCTTGATATAATTTGAAATAAATTATACATGTAATTTTTTAATTAAATATTATATTTACCAAAATATTAAGAAATATATGAAATAAATAATTTTTGATTGAATCATTTTATTTATTTAAAGTCACACAACCATTCAGAGGAATTAAGGCTTTTAATTAAAAAAATATTCTTGACCCTGACTCTCTTGATTATCAATATTCAAAAATTTCTATTATAACTCATCTAAAATCTTAAATTAAGTTATACTAGTAATAAAAATCAGTATAAATTTTTTCCTTTAATTTTCAAAATAAACTATATCTATGAATACAGTGATTCTCAACCTTTTTTTTTACCGCGGCACACTTTTAACGGTTTAAAAATTTGGCGGCACACAAAGAAAAAGAGAAGTGTAAAAGTTATTTACTTATTTACCATATTGAAAAAATTGAAAAAAAGTCGAAAATGTTTAAGAGCCTGAACGTAAAAACATTTTTACCTTTTTTTTTGACCATATTGAAAAAATTGAAAAAAAAAGTCGGAAATGTTTAAGAGCCTCTTTACATTTGTAAAATTTGGCGGCACATTTTGATAATCTCGCGGCACACTAAAGTGCCGCGGCACAGTGGTTGAGAATATAATATAATCCATAGAATTAATAGATGAAATCAATTGACTGAATCGATGAACTGAATGTAATAGAGAGAGAAAAGAATGAATAAAAATTCATATTTTAATATACTGAGATGGAAACGAAATGGAAATCCTAGTATAAATATATATATATAATGGAGATTTCCAACAAAATACTAGATACTAATCCATGTAAGCAAGAAAGAAGGCATGGAGCGTAGAATGGAATGCCTTGAAGGGGGTCTGACCAGCTTGTATTAAATAAAAGTTTATACTCGTTTGGTCAAGTTTTCTTATGAAATAAAGAGACGGTATTAATGAAATAATCATCTTATCATAGTGCAAAATCCTTTGGATACATTAATTAAATTCCTTATGGTGAGCTTCTTAATCCAATCATCTTGTAATATTCATCATAATTAATTAGATTAATCAATCATTATTTTTTAATAAACCTAGAAGAGTTATGTCGAAAATAACATAGGCAACCCCAAAGGCTATCAGCCGCCATCCGCTGTTGTATTTATCTGAATATTACGGCAGAACTGATAAAATATATGAGTATCCCAGAATAATCATTTACTTTATTTGATAATAACGTAACGAATGCAATTTATTCACATAATAAAAAAAAAATTAATTATTCAAGTTCAAAGAAATCCCCAATCATAATAAATAGTTTTAACAAAAATAAGATTGATTATAATTTAAATTTTAGTTTATAATTTTTTTTTTTTTTTTTAATTTATAATTTGAATTTGTGTTTGCTAAGTAATCATTATTTGTAAAGAAATTTTAATTAGAATGGGATAAATTTTGCTGTAAAATAAATTGACTAATAAATCTGGTAATAAAGTTCTACTTGAATAAAAATTTTAAGAACAAATAAAACTGTATCTCTAAAGAATATTCGTGAACTTTTATTCAAATCGTTAAATTTGTTTCAATTAAAAATTCTTTGATAGGACCAGAGTTTAAACTTTTTTTTTTTTTTATAGAAATTATAATATTTTCATATAAATAAATATATATATTTTGAATATCATTTATATTAAGATTAATTTATAATAGGCACCACAGGGTGGGAAGTAGCGTAGCTGGCTCACATTCTCGTGGTTCCTGGTTCAAGTCCCGGGCCTGGCAAGGGAATTTCTCTAGGTGGGGTCTATGGGACGGAGTCAACCCAGCCTCCGGAATCAAAATTGGCAAGCTACTTGATAAAAAGTAGCGCCTACGATCAAAAAAATCAAGGTAAAGGTAGATAGGACCCGTTCTATTGATCATAGGACACTTAATTGATATAACCGACTTGCCCTTGCGTAGGACTTACAAAAGTCAGAGGGTTTTTTTTTTAAGATTAATTTTTTTTTTTTTATTTATATATATGTATAGTGACGGAAAATGGTGTCACTGTTGTCGAGAAATCAACCGGTTGAGAAAGGCTATGGCAATTGAACGACCACATCGCCGCCCTGACGTTTACATTTTTCTGTCACTATATATATATATATAAATCAATGTTAATATTAATGATATTATTAATGAGCATAATGATCACTTACTAACAAAAATATAAAGTTTGATTTAATTTATTTAATATTCTTAATAGAAGCATCATGTTTATTTAATTATAATTTTCAATGGAATATGAATTAAAGAATTGAAGAATTTGAAGAAGTTTTTATAAAGATCATATAATAGTTTTAATAGATTATTTATTTACCTACAGGGGCTATCATTTAGAACAATTAGTCAATTTTCAAAATAAAAAAAAAACCCGGAAGTTAGAAAAATAATAGGTCTATGAAAAATATCAAGTCTCAATGGAAAATAAAAATAAGTTGACCTGTGGCCAGGTCCGAACCGACCGACGGTTTGAAATAAATTAATTTCCAGCTACAGAAACAATTTCAAATAATTTTAATATATCTATTAATGTAATAAAAAACAGATATGGATAGAACATAAATATTTTTAATTTTATTTTATTTATAATATATAGCTGAAGTAGCCGGCGTTGCCGGCGTTACCCGAGGCTGTGACGTCATGAAGGGCTGGGTGACGTCATATAATTTTAAATTAAGAAAAACATAATGAAGATGATTTTTCCCGAGGATAAAACCAATACATTCGTGGTGATATGTAAAAAATCTCCTTATGTGAAATTTGGTGCGAAAATAACCCTTCCCTTCTTATCGTCGATCGCTAATACTACCATTTCCGGTTTCCGGATTTGCACCAAAAGTTGATCAATTCATCCCACTGATGCATTAAGTAAATATACCAAATTTCATCAAAATCCGCTGAGCCGTTCAAGCTGTACACATCTATACGGACGGACGGACAGACATCATGCTAAAAATACTTTTTTCTGTTAAGAAAATGCATGATTCGTGGAGATATGTAAAAATCTCCACATGTGAAATTTGGTGTGAAAATAATACCTCCCTTACTATCGTCGGTCGGTAATAATAAAAAAAGAAATATATATAAAATAAGAAAAATATTGAAATCACTCAGAGTACAATGATCAGAAGTATACTAATTAAAACAAGGAAAGATAAAATAAAAATAGACCAGATTAATAAGGAAAATAAAATAATAAATATGAATATCGTTATTAAAAGAATGAAACAGAGATAGGATGGATACACTGATAAAATGGATAAAATAGACGAGGATATCCACATAATAGTACCCTTCAAAATTTTGTTTAAATTTAATATACTATTAATAAAAATATGATGATTTAAATAGAGAACAATAAAAGCAACAAATAAATTAATTAATTATGAAATAACGGTTGACAAAGTCAAATTAATATGTCACTTGAATCATTGCAATCATTTTACATTGATATTTATTGACACATTATGATTAATTATGTTAATTTAGAAATAAATCATTCTAAAAATAAGACCAAGGTAATTCAAAAAATATATATATAATGCCAATGGGCTTTCTCAACCGATTGATTGCCCAAAAACACCGCCCTCATGGGGATAACATTTTTCTGTCACTATACAATGTTCAATGTACAATGTACACAAGTTATAATAGATCGAATAATTTCTACATTTTTTTTTACATTTACATACAAGTACCTGGTTCACCAAGCCGCCGATCTGTACTTTAAAAAAATTATTTCTTATGAACTATGAATATTTAATTAAGATTATTATTTAAAATAAATAAACGACAAAATATAAAACAAACAATTACAAATAATTTAAAAGAACATAAATTTGAAAAAAATAGTCTGTGAATATAACATAATATCTATTTCGTAATTTGATATCAAAATATTATTAAAAGAAATATTTTTAATTTTATTTTATTTATAATATTTTGTATTTAAGGAAGCAGTATCCGGCGTTGCCCGGCTTCATTTTTTATTATTAAAATTCCTAAAAATAACAAAGATGATTTTTCCCGAGGCTGAAACCAATACAGATCGATTTTTCTTTATAAATATTATCTATAGTGTGAATTTCAAAAAAAAAAACTCTTAGAACGGTATAATATTTCAAAAATACAAATACATATATATAATTTTTGCTAGTATAATAAAATAAGATATGGTATGTTATTTTGATCCTAACCCCTTCTATTTTATTATTATTATTATTGAGGCAATTTTATTTTATTTTTTTACATAAAATATTTTTAAAATTTTCTTGATATATTATAAAAAGATTTTAAAAAAATATATATATATATAATCTAATACATAATTTCTTTGATGAGAAAGACAATAGAAACAAGAAACAATAATAATAATATTTTTTCTAATATAATATTTATTTCAATTTCAACAAAAATTTAAATGAAATTCTTCCAATCAAGTGAGGTTTGTTGTTTTGGAGCTTTATGAAGATATTTTAATTTTGAAGGTTAACAAGATTCTAATCAATAGGTGTATATAAATTAAGTAGATACATATTGTTTTCATATTATGCATTTGAAAAAGCTCTTATCCCTATCCTATTTGGAATCGTTCGAAGAAATAAAAATTAATTTGATGTGCTTGGAAGATAGATTCGAGTTGAAAAACGAGACCCGTGCTCATTAATTAAGAATTCGAGTACGACACTCAAGATTGTCATCAAATCTCAACATTCTTGAACTGTATGTAACATCATTTTTTTTTTTGTTTGATTTTTGACATAATGAAAAAATTATCATCTGATAATATCTGATGAAATTTCTAAAACGAGACCAAACCAAAACCAATAGCAATTCTTCTCGCCTTCCAATTTATCAGTTTACTCGTTCACGACCGGGCCCACACACCCAAATGACATTCGTTTGCATGAGATGCAAAAGAACAAAAGAAATAGATGATTGTTTTTTCTTGAAATTTAACAAAATCATCATCCACCATCCATCAGAAGTGGTTAACAAATATTGAAACAACAATATATATATATATATATATATATATATATATATATATATTATGAAAGCGAAAAAAATAAACAATTAAGCAAAAAAATAAATACATTTATTATACGCTTTTTAGCACGTTCACTTTTCTGTCTGTCTGTAATGTTCAAAATTTGTAATTGGATTTTGACCCTGTTTTAGTTGAGGTATTTCACAAATTCACAAATTTAAAAAATCCGTATTTTGGAAAAATTTAAAATATTACTTTTTGATTATTGCAGTGTCATTGACTTTCAATATACGTTTCAAATTTAAGCGAAATCGCTCAACTAGAAGTGGGTTAAAATCCAAATTACAAACTTTGAACATTATAAACAGACAGAAAAGTGAAGTTAATAAAACGAAAAAAGTAAAAAATTTGAAAATAAATGAATAAATTTTGTTTTTTTTAATAAAAACGCTTTTTAGTTTAAAATGGCCTAAAACATAGAAAATAAAATATTAATTAAACCTTGAATATCATCCTTTACATAAAATTGTCGGGCGCATATAATAATATTAAATTTTTTACCTACTACTTATCGTCATATACGCCCATGCGTTTTTGTTGGGCATATGTAAAGGATAATATTCAAGGATTAATTAATATTTTATTTTCAATACTTTAGGGCATTTTTTTTATTAAAAACCGTGTAGATTAAAATGTTTTTTTTTATTAATTAATTTTAGATTTAACTACAATCTTTTGTAAAAAATAAAATGTTAAAAATAAGACTGATAAATAAGTAAGTATAGAGTTTCGAGGACATTGTCCTTATAATAAGTCAGACACAAATCTTTCATAAAGTAATAAAATGAAATAATTATATATATATATATATATATATACCTAATATATACTTAGATTGAAAATGAATACGGATAAACAGCATAAATGATGGCTAGTACATGATTGGCACTAATAGCCTTAGTTGATGATGTGCCCTTAAACTTCCAATTATAATAATAATATAAAATAAATGTTCATATTTAAAATTTTTGCATATTCTTACTTTTTATGAATTGTGGGAATTGTTTGAGGTTAAAGGATAAAAATTATAACTTAATGATTTATATCCAGAATTTTATTTATTTATTTATTTTCTTTTTTTTTTTCTTTTTGAGATTTTTCCAAGGATATTTTGATTCTATTTTATGAATTATAGTTGAATTAAAGTTCATTTTATCATATTAAAGTTTTGTTGAAATTTAACCATGATGAAGGAATGTAGTATTGATTTTTTTAAAATCTTTTCTTCTCTTCGGTAAAATATCAAGTGTATTAAATTAGATAAAGAAAAAGGAGAGGAATCAGTTGATTTGTATTTGGTTGTATTTATTTAATAGATTCTATCTAATTCTATCAAAATTTAATAAATAAAATAAAATATAATAAATTATAATAAATATAATTTTTCACAAATAGAAAGTAAGAATAATAAGTAAGTTAAGTACCCAGACCGATTTAAATTGTCTTCACCTCCGCCTCCTATATCCCGAATGGTAAATATATATATAAATGAGTTCTTCATTTATATAGTTTATGACAATCCAAACCTTGATTTCATTTTTTATTTTTATTTTAATTTCAATATTTTATAATTCATTCAGTCATTCATTAATATTATATATATTGTATATGGTATAAAGCCTTAATATTTATTTTATCTTAATTTATTATAATATATGTCTTATCTTATTATACTAGCAAAAATTGTAAATATATATTTGTATTTTTGAGATATTAAACCGCTCTAAGGGTTTTTTTTGAAATTCACACCATAGATAATATTTATTTTTGAAATTCACACCATAGATAATATTTATAAAGAAAAATCGATCTGTATTGGTTTCAGTCTCGGGAAAAATCATCTCTGTTAGTTTTTATTTATAATATAATATTTATAAAGAAAAATCGATCTGTATTGGTTTTAGCCTCGGGAAAAAACATCTTTGTTAGTTTTTTCTTAATTTAAAATAGGAATTTTAATAATAGAAAAAATGGCACCGGGCAACGCCGGACAGCGCTTCCTTAAATACAAAACATTATAAATAAAATTGGAAATATTTATTTTAAAAATATTTTGTAATCAAATAACGAATTGTTTCATATATTGTGTCGTTTATTTATTTTAAATAATAATCTTAATCGTAAATATTCATAGTTTATAAGGAAGGGTTTTTTTAAAGCACTGAGCGCGCGCGGCAGCTAGGTGAACCAGGTACTATATATATATATATAAATATTTAAATGAGTTCTTCATTTATATAATTTTTGACAATCCTAACCGTGATTTCATTTTTTATTTTTATTTTCATTTCATTTTTTTATAATTAATTAATTCATTCATTAATACTATACTAGTATATATTGTATAAGGCATAAGAGTTTTATCTCTCCTTAATCTTTATTTTATATTAATTTATTATAATATATATATATATATATATATATATATTATACAGAACAAGAGAGCATACTATGTATTTTATTATTTTCTTTATTTTAACAACCAGACCATTAAATTTTATTAAAAGTGTGTTTCTAATGAAATTTTTAATTTGTGATTTCATTGTCGATCTTATCGGTAAAAATTAAATTCAAAATTTAATAATTTAATATAATTTAATTTCTATTCAATTTCACATATACATAAAATACATAAAGCTATTTAGGAGGGAATTAGGAGAGAATTGAAATTGGATGATGGATATTCGTGATGGTTATTAAGGCCAATTATTTTCAAGTTCAGTAGCGTCATACAGATAGGTAAATAAAATTATTCCCTCATAATGTTCTGTGAATAACATTTTGAAGGTGTGAACTTGGAGTAAAGAAAGTTCCCAAGTGAAAGATAAGTGACTATATTGGTTTATTAATCTTTTTTTGTATTTTGGTTAGGGTGATGTGGAATTGGTTTTTGTTTTCTTTATTTGAATTATTGTGGTATGTTTTTTGTTTTTATAGTCAAATTTTCATCTCAAATGAAGAATTTAAAAATAAATTATTATCTAAAATATCACAAAGGTACTTTTGTTCTATCTTATTATTATATGTGTATTAGATAAAAATAATGATTACCTCATCTTTGTGGATGAAAGATAAAATTAAGAACTGAAACCTCTGATAGCAGAAAAAGCACGTTGATGGAAGTCTTTACACGCTATATCGCTATTACGATTTTTTGTTACTCCTCTGAAATAATTTGGTGATTTTGTTTTTACTGAAGAAATAAGTCATCAACCAAACATTACGCATTTCTTTTTAAATTCAATTCACACATTTCACTTAAAATTCCTTATTTTTTTTTTTTTTTTTACTTGAACTGTTTATCTATTTCACCTTTTATTTTATAGTACCTGGTTCACCGAGCCACGGCTCATTACTTGAAAAAAATTATTCCTTATGAACTATGAATATTTATGATTAATATTATTATTTAAAATAAATAAACAACAAAATAAATGAAACAATTTCAAATAATTTAAAAGAACATACATTTTTTTCATTTGAGACTATTTTCTTTTCCATTTATTCATACATGTTCAACACAATGCGTACAAAATTATTAATATTAATTCTTAGCAATTGCCAAACAAAATTATTCATATATGTAATTTTTTTTTCTTATTATTTATAATAATCAATTATCATTATCATTATCATCATTATTTAATATAATTTATTGTAAAAGTTGTCACTTTAATTAAAATAATTTAATATTATTAGATTAGATTTATTCAACAATTTTTTTTCTTATTATTTATAATAATCAAATATCATTATCATATATATAATAAGATATTTTTTAATTATTAATCTTAATTAAAGAAAGAAATGGTTTTTAAAATATAAATAACAATTTTCAAGATAGAAAGACGAATAAGATACATTTTAGATTAATATATAAATTTTAAACTACCAAGCCGTAAATTAAAAAAATAATAGTCATAAAACATACAGCCTCTGAAAGACAGAAAAGTAAGGCTTGTGAAGATAACACAATATATATTTCGTAATTTGATCACAAAATATTATTAAAATAAATATTTTTAATTTTAGTTTATTCATAATATTTACTATCTCGCCAGAGATAGTATTGGGATCACGAAAATTTTCGATGTTGAGATTTTGATGTTTTTATACGTTTTGAAGGTTCCTGAATCATTTTCACTAAGGTTGAGAAAATGTCTCTGTGTGTGTGTATGTAGACAAGATTAGCTAGAATCATGAAATTTGGTACATGGGTATTATTCAAAATTCTTAGTTTTCCATCAACATTTGAGAAATGTAGCTCAACCGGAAGAGGGTCATTACCTACCACGTTTTGATTTTTTTTCCTCTAAAGTGACCGTAAAAATAAAGATATATGTTTGATAATTTTTCACATGATTAACAATTGTATAAAACTGCTATATATAGAATTTCAGCTTGATTGAATCGCTGAAAGTACCAGAATTAATTTTTTTAACACTGCAAATCTCACGCGCCAACATGTGACGTGGTGCCATCAACAAAGAGATAAACATGCGCTGGTTTAATAAATATTATTTATTAATTTTAATTAATATTTATAATTAATTTAATTCAATTTAAATATAATATACGATTTAATTAATCCAATTCAAAGTGCGAGATAGTCGAGTGGAGACACTCCAGCTAATTTGTATTTAAGGAAGCGCTATCCGGCGTTGCCCGGTGCCATTTTTTTTATTATTAAAATTCCTATTTTAAATTAAGAAAAAACTAACAAAGATGATTTTTCCCGAGGCTGAAACCAATACAGATCGATTTTTCTTTATAAATATTATCTATGGTGTGAATTTCAAAAAAAAAAAACTCTTAGAGTGGTTTAATATTTCAAAAATACAAATATATATTATATATATATATTTAATTTTTGTTAATATAATAAGATCAGATACATATTCAACAACAACATGAGATAAGATTTTTCACAAAAGCACCCCTCCCTCTATTTTTGATTTAATAACAATTCTCCTAATTATCTTACAAGCGATGAAAAATTTTGAAAGGTTTAAAAAAAAAAAAAAAAAATACCCAGTAGGTCCATGAGTCGGTTTCGAGACCTCTGTCGTTCTCACCATATTGCTTGCCTTCATATTATTTTGAAATAAAATTTGACAATTTTTGTCTGATTCGTCCCATGTTATTTATAATCTAAAATTAATCGTTTGGAAAGCTAAATAGAACATTAAATGCTTACATGGCTGCCTCTCTCGAGACCGCAGTCCGATGCTTTGCGTATAATGAACGGAATGAGTTGGCACTTTACCAGTTTTACCGAGTGATTATTTTAAAATCATATCATTAAAAATAAATATCTATCAAGCTTTCTAGATCTCTCCAGCCATTCGTTTGAATGTTTTTGCTTCCATCCTCCGATTTGATATTCACGTATTTCACTTGGGTTAAGTTTATTTACATACAATCTGAACCCGAGATTCCAGGATCTGTTTGATAGAGGAATCGACCGGTAGCCAATTTGCTAAAAAATTTAACAAAAAAAAAAAAAAACAAAAAAACAAAAAAAAAATGTAACTGAGGGATATTGTAACGGATTTTCAGGTACATAATTGTCTCACAGGTCTAATATCCGATCCATTCCAGAGTGAGACAGTCCGAGTGCGTTTGATCGTGAGGAAAAGATTAGACAGCTGCGCTTTGGGACTTCAAAAACTCTCCTTAATGGATAAACTATTGCCATACCTGTCCTTCGAGGACATACAACCCCACAGCAAAATTACTACATGAACCCAGGCAGACTTTTATATTATGTTTTTTTTTTTTTTTCAAACGAAAGGTTCTGACTAGGGAGAGTTCAGGTCTGTATAAAAAAAAAAGATTTTCTTAATTACTAGAAACAAGCTAGGACATAGAAAATGTTGAGACACAAATAGACAAAACCTATCCAAAATTAGCTGGAGTGTCTCCACTCGATTATCTCGCACTTTGAATTGGATTAATTAAAACGTATATTATATTTAAATTAAATTTAATGAATTATAAATTATAAATTAAAATTAATAAATAATATTTATTATACCAACGCATGTTTGGCTTTTTGTTGATGGCACCACGTCACGTGTTGGCGCGTGAGATTTGCAGTGTTAAAAAAATTAATTCTGGTACTTTCAGCGATTCAATCAAGCTGAAATTCTATATATAGCAGTTTTATACAATTGTTAATCATGTGAAAAATTATCAAACATATATCTTTATTTTTACGGTCACTTTAGAGGAAAAAAAAATCAAAACGTTGTAGGTAAACACACTCTTCCGGTTGAGCTACATTTCTCAAATGTTGATAGAAAACTAAGAATTTTGAATAATACCCATGTACCAAATTTCATGATTCTAGCTCAAACCGTTTTTCCGTAATCTTGTCTACATACACACATACACACACACAAAGACATTTTTCTCAACCTTAGTGAAAATGATTCAGGAACCTTCAAAACGTATAAAAACATCAAAATCTCAACATCGAAAATTTTCGTGATCGCAATACTATCTCTGGCGAGATATTAAAAATAATAAAATTGTATTCAAAAGTCCCATTTTAAAATCAATAAAATATAATTCAACTTACTATATTTATTTAAGAAACATTACCATTTCCAATATGGAATAATTGTATAATATATATAAAATTAAACAATTTTGAAAATAAATAATATTTGTATGGAATATGAACAATAAATAACACAAAAACACATTTGACCCAAAGGGTTATGTGCCCCAATGAAAAAATAATTAAATATTAGGTAATTGTTCACTTTAGCATATGTATCATGAATTTGGATAAAAATTTACCAGTGAATTCCTTTTTTAATTCTAAAGAAACTTATGCAATATTTCTCGGTCTCTTCTACTTCACGTGATAAAAATATTTGAAGTTTGGACCGATTAGCTGTTTATGAACGACGAAATGTGCAGCCATTAAGTAATGTTTTATTGACTAATTCACTAATTATTCACTTCTTCACTAATTTTCGGTTTTTTCAGTTCGATTTGGATATAGAAAAATTTTAAAAATAATTAATTAAATTAATTAATTAAATAATTTTCTTATATTCAAACTAAACCGAAAAAACAGAAAATTAGTGAAGCCCTCTAGTGACCAAATCAATAAAATATGGTAAAGTTTTATCCAAATCCATTAAAGTGAACAATTACCAAATTTTCAAATGAAATTGCAATATCTGGTATAATAGGAATTTCTAAAATAGTGATTCCATCATCCAATCTTAAGAAAAATAAAGACAAGCCCTTCTAGTGAACTTCATAGATGTATTTATGGGATGTATTTATGTAAGTGAAGGGTGTCCAAGAATTAAGGACGAATTTCAATTTGGCGCCATTTTATCATACGACGATTGGCAATTCTGGTTTTATCATGTTTGTTACAACAATGAACAACAATGAACATGGCGCCAAATTTGAAATTCGTCCTTCCTTCCTGGACACCCTATATATATATATATATATATATATATATATATATATATATAGTGATTTAATTTAATCTATTTTTCGATATTATAACAAATAAATTATTTTAGTTCTAGCATTCCGAGCCATTATATAATAAATATATATATTATATTGAAACTTTTAGTTTCAAAAATGATCAAACGACTGTGGATATAATATATATTATTATTAAGTTTGATATTACGTCTACTAATTATATAATATATAATAATGTATTGTATAGGGAATTCATCTATTTTCAATTACCTTTGATTACAATCCTTTACATAACAATATAACGAGATTTAATAAAAATAATTTCTCAGCGGGGTTTTATAATATAAATTTTTATTTTAATATATTATAATATTACAGAAATTTTAATTTCTATTATCAATTGCTTTATTTATAAATAAATATAATTTTTAGATTAAATTATATAATTAAAATCCATGGGAATGAGTATAGAAAAAAATTAATTTGTGAATGATTATTTATTCTAAATTATTTTAATTTCGGCATATTTAATAATACTTTATTTTGTTAGTAAAAATTTAGTAAAAATAAATTTATATATACATATATAAATAAATTATAAAAATATATAATAAATAATATAATATAATAAATAAATATGTAATTATTAAAATAATATATAGGGTAAAGTATACAGTCGTTAGCCCCCTTAAGCAATTCCTAGCAGTCTTTAATGCATATCTGGGCAAATTGCGGAACAATCTGTGTCAAATTAGGTTTGCAGAACATAGATACTATGAGCATTTTGATCAATAATAAAAAAATGTCATGACATTTTCAATAAGCACGCAAAAATCCTAAAAATTACAGTTATTGACCCTCTGTTATAGTTATTGGTCTAGGTTTTCTATAGTGATTAAACAACCATACAACAAACGATAACATAACCATAGTTAATAGCGCAATTTTTAAAATAAAAATTTCTTATCATTTGTGTTTTAGTGATAGGGGGCCAATGACTGTTTCGGACCAACGACTGTATACTTTACCCTATATATATTTATCCAAAAATTATATTGTAAAAAAATTATATTATTATATATTATAAAATATCATAAAATAAAATAAAATAAAATAAATTATATAAAATAATATATTATTATTATACGAGTATATTATCCAAAAACTATATATATTGAGAATATCTATATATTTTTATTATTATATATTTATTTATTATATTATATTATATTATTTATTATATGTTTTTATAATATATATATATAAATATATATTCTCAATATAATTTTTTTTCGATATTTTCAATTTCATAATTATAAATTAAAATAATTTTTATCTAGATGTAGAATTTGAAATTAGAATTATATTTTCATTTCCTCTATTCCCCTATTCATCAAGTACTTAAAAAATATTTATGTAAATGAAAGTAAATTTATTTGTTTTCACCACCACCACCAACACCCTCCCCCCTCCTTCTCTTTTCTTTTCATTCTTTTTTATATATTTATTTCTACCTTCAATCATTCTCACGCCTCAGAGTCCATCTTTACTATGAATTTTGAGCTAATTTAACTTCAAGGAAAAATGCTGAGTGCATTGCTGTTAATTGTGTCCATTATCGCAGGCTATGTTTTCCTCCGACTTCTTAGTCTTAAGTAGAGCCGTCCAATTTCTTCCCTTTCTTTCGCTCCAATTGTTTTTCACCTTGTCTTTGTCTTTAGTAATATAAAATTTCCGAGAGCCGAATGCTGATTTATTTATAAAAATTTAATCAATCGTAGATACACGAAAATATCAACAACCGAATTATTATGATTGATTTGAATAAAATTTAATAAATAAATAAATATTAATATAAATAAAATATAAATAAATAAAATTATATATATATATATATATATATATATATATATTATAAAAAAATATAATAATATAAATAAATATATAATAATAATAAATATATAGATATTTTCTCAATATAATTTTAAGTACCTGTTTCACCGAGCGGCTGCTAGGTACTTTAAAAAAAATTATTCCTTATAAAGTATGAATATTTAAGATTAAGATTATTATTTAAATTAAATAAACGGCAAAATATATATGAAACAATTTCAAATAATTTAAAAGCGCATGAATTAAAAAAAAGGTCATAAAACATACAGCCCTTAAACATACATATTAATGCACTGAAAGACAGAAAAGTATGCCCTATAGATATAACATAATATATATTACGTACTTTGATTACAAAATATCATTAAAATCAATATTTTTAATTTTATTTTATTTATATTTATAATATGTTGTATTTAAGGAAGCTCTGTCTGACGTAGTTGGTGACGTCATTTAAATTTACTATTTTAAATTAAGAAAAAAACTAACAAAGATGATTTTACCCGAGGCTGAAACCAATACGGATCTATTTTTCTTTATAAATGAATTTCAAAAAAATCCTTTGAGCGGTTTAATATTTCAAAAATACAAATATATATACACATACCGAATGCTTGCTAATTTTTGCTAGAATAATATCATTTTAATATAAATATTATATATATATATGTTTCAAGGATAATTTAAAATTTATTTATTTCATATGTTTTTTTATTGTTTAACTCTTTAACTGATTGAAATTATTAAATGTAATTGTAATTTCACGTTTTAATTTGCTTTGTAAAATGAAAATTAAAAAAAAAAAAATTGAAAAATCCCAATTATAATTTAAACCTTCAATGTAGATTCATTCATTCTTATTTAATGTATTAATTAAATAAATAAATACATTTAAAATGATTATTTAAAATTAAAGAATTCATTGTTTTGTTTTGTTTTTTAAATTTTAGTGTTACATAATTAACCTTACTAGTAAATTGATGTAGAATTTACAGCATGGTCAAGAAATGTATATTTAACATGATGATTTTTTTTTACTAATGTATGTTTGTGGACAATTACTTCTAAATTATATTTTTTTATTTCATTTTTTTTTTTATATGTATAATTATTAAAAATAGAATAAAAAAATGTATTGGAAAGTAATTCGGTAATTATAGCCTTCAAGACTCGAATAGAAATTCTAAATGAATTTTCGAAAAGATTATTTCCGATACGTTGCAAGGTTTAAGAGTAAAAATAAATTTTCATTCAAAATTGAATTGTGGAAATCAATGCTAATGGAAAATGGAAGGAAACGTTTTTCACTTGAATCGAGGTGATTGAAGTGTTTTCAAACTGAAAAAGGAAAAAAAAGGAATCAATCCAGAAATGAAAACTCGTCGTACACCAGTCAAATATCTTCTTCTAAATATTCTCATTGAGTCGGAGGATCCAATTATGATCTATAGGAGGGATGGAGTACCCTGTACTTAAGATAATAACGTTTTTTGTTGCAATCTAAATTAATTTGAACTTCTTTTGTTTTGTTTTTTTTTTTTTGTCTAACTCGAAAGGATATAGACAAGCGCTTCTCCCTTTCCCCCCTCTTTTCGACACTCGCTTTCCAAATTTACATGGTCATATCAGACTGTTTTGAAACTTTAATTTAGCTCGCTTCAAAATTGTTTAAAAATAAGTTGACTTGTGGTATAGAACCTACCGACAAATATTTTTAATTTTATTTTATTTATAATATATAAGGAGACGCTGGCTGTGACGTCATGAAGGACTGGGTGACGTCCTATAATTTTAAATTAAGAAAAAACTAATGAACATGATTTTTCCTGAGGAGAAAACCAAATAAAAGTGCATGATTCGTGGAGATATGTGAAAAATCTCCTCATGTGAAATTTGGTGTGAAAATAACCATTCTCTTCCTATCGTCGATCGGTAATACTACCACTTCTGGTTTCCGGATATACACCAAAAGTTGATGAATTCATGCTACTGATGCATTAAGTAAATATAGCAAATTTTATTAAAAATCATTGAGCCGTTCAAGCTATACACGTCTATAAACAATGGACAGAAGGACGGACGGACAGACATCATGCTAAAATACTTTTTTCTATTAACAAAATGCATGATTTGTGGAGATATTTAAAAATCCCTACATGGGAAATTTGATGTGAAAACAATACCTCCTTACTATCGTCGGTCGGTAAAAAATCTGGAGTGTCTCCACTCCCCTATCTCGCAATTTGAATTGTATTAATTAACACATATATTATATTTAAATTAAATTTAATTAATTAAATTATAAATTTTAATTAATAAATAATATTTATTAAACCAGGGCGTGTTTGGCTCTCTGTTGATGACACCACAACACGTGCTGGAGCGTGATTGGCAGTCGTGTTAAAAAATTAATTCCGGTACTTTCAGCGATTCAATCATGCTGAGATTCTATAAATAGCAGTTTTATACAATTTTTATAAAATTTATATTTTTATCTGGCGGGATAGTAAAAAAATATTCGAGTGATCGTTAAATATCCAACTCAAATGATATGGTGACATTTCCTTGATTTCTGATTGATATTAATTTCATTCGATGACAGGGTAATTTAATGTTGAATTAAGAGTGACAACACCTTATGACTAAAAATGATCATTTCTCTATCAGTCACAAGTTACTGTCCGACCAGTGGTCCAAGGAGTATTATTATCCCTTTCATTTGGATTTTAAATGGATTTATAATGTCTACAAAGACTTGTACATTTTTTTCTATCGGATGTCTGGGAGAGGGGTAGGAAGAATTTTATACAACAAGAAAATAAAGTATCTAAGTGGACAGCAAATTACGCCGAAATAATTTCCCACAGTTTCATAATGATCCGGTCTTATCGGGTATAAATTAAATTATTTATTTCGAATTCTCTAGCATTTTTATTTTATTATTTTTTTCCATGAAATCCATATATATATATTAATGAAAGATTAATTTCAATTATTCGATAACACATAGATATATAGTGACGAAAAGATGTTATCTGCCAAGAGGGCGCTGTTGTCGGGCAATCAACCGGTTGAGAAAGCCCATTGTCTGAAAAAATCGCCTCATGGTGGTGACATTCAGTCAATATACATTCTGTATTGTAAAATTTGTTTTGTTTTTCTTAATTTTTTAATTAAATTAATTGTTCTAATTTATAGAATTCCATTCTCAATTGACATTTAATAACAAAAGATGTTGGTGAAATGAAATAAACGAAAAATACAAAATGATTTATACACGTCAATAAGTCCGTGAATATTTCGACTGTTCAATCTTTGTTCAGGAAGAAAATGAAGGATATATTACTTGCGTATCTGCACCTTCTTAAATGATCTCTATTAAACTAAAACTAAAGTCCATATGTGGATAAATACGAGAGCAGGTCAATAAGCTCGTGACTTTTTGAATTTCTTGTCATCAGGCAATAATCAGCTGACTTTTGAACCAGCTGGGTCTTTTAGTTTTTGTTTGACATCCATTTAATAGCAGGCTACCTCGTGATTGGAGAAGAAAATGCAAAAAAGTGAATTTCGTGTGCTGATTTAAGTATTATTTTTTGCGGGAAAAAAAACAAACCAGAGACCAAACAGCAGTTAAAAGACTGGGTTTCTCGGAGTGAATCGGCACCAAAGAGGTCCTCGACAAATCTTATTTTTTGGAAGGGATAAAAAATTGAAGAAACGTTTGTATGTGAAATGTAAAGAGCTTAAAGGAGATTATGTTGAAAAATAAAATAATATTTTATCCAAAAAGACACGAATTTATTGATCTTATATTTATTTATTTATATATATTGATCTATTGTGCTCATTAAACATCACTGGAACCGAGTTTTTGCGTCATTACGTAAATGTGAATTAACCACAACACACCAAAGACCAAACAGCAGTTAAAAGAGTGGGTTTCTCGGGGCGAATCGGCACAAAAGATGTCCTCAACAAATTTTATTTTTTGGAAGGGGATAAAAAAATTGGAGAAACGTTGGACTAAGTGTAAACAGCTGAAAGGAGAAAAATAATTTTTTATTCAAAATTCTGAGTTTCATTCAAAAGTCACGGACTTATTAACCTGCCCTAACTAACCCAAAAAATTGACAGATACCGTACCGGATATACCTGGTTTAGATGTGAGGATGGTTATATTTGACTATTTAGTTATATAAATTTTCTAAAAAATGAAAGATAATAAACCGGTTTTCACTAATAGAGATTTATTATTATTTTGGAGAGCAAAGTTTTTCCAAAGAGAATATTTTTTCAATAATATTATATAAAATTACCTGTTAATTATTTATATGATTATTTGATCATTTTTACCGAACGACGATAGGAAAAGAAGGTATTGTTTTCACACCAAATTTCACATGTAGAGATTTTTACCTATCTCCACGAATCATGCATTTTCTTAACAAAAAAAGTATTTTTAGCATGATGTCTGTCCGTCTGTCCGTCCGTCCTTCTGTCCATTGTGTATAGACGTCTATAGCTTGAACGGCTCAACGGATTTTGATAATATTTGGGACATTTACTTAATACATCCGAAGCATGAATTCATCAACTTTTGGTGTATATCCTGGAAGTGGTAGTTTACAAAGTATTAATTTTATATTCATTGTCGGAAAAAATCTTTCACTTAAAATATAGTAGTAATTAATAATTGAGTAATTAAACTAAAAATAAAAACCAAGAAAATATAATTTAGTCATTTGAATTCAAGTTTTTAAAATATTTTTTTTTATACTTTATATATATATATATACTTATATGATGTTGTTTGGCAATTAATTTATTTCAAATCGTCGGTCGGTTCTTTGCCTGGCCACAGCTCATATATTTAGGTAATCGAATAATATCGAGTAAATTTTCTTTGTTTTTGAATGTTACAAAAAAAAAATAATAAATAAATAATTGACTTAATAATCTTTTCTGCCCGTGATAATCATCGAAACAGTTTGCTTCAATAATCCCGTAATCTTCTTGTGAATATTATTTCCTAGTTCTTGTATCATTAGTTCCAATAATTAATGAAAATTGTGATTTTAATCTGATTGGGGTGGCTGATGTTGTCCCAAGAAAGTTTCTATTGGAATGCCCAACATTGATTTGTAGGAAGTCACGTCCAGACAACCGGCCCCATTTTTTCCATCATTACAGCAAGAGACAAGAGTTGTTCATAATCATACAGCAGATTCCTAATTTACGGCCCATTCGTTCAATTCATTATGGCACAAATTATAACCCTACGTTCCAGGTTATTACATTCCAGAGGAAAAAAATATACTTAACAATAAATTATCTAAGTACTGAATTGCTTTTTACGATATCGAATTGATTGAAATATTGTAGATTTTAATAACCATATGATTTTCAAAAACTAAATCGTTGAATAGGTTCACTTATTCAGCTCGGAAACAAAATCGAAAGGATATGACATTGGCTTGTCTGGCTATTAAGCTAATCATTTTTGAGAAAACCTAATTATAGGACTATATTCATTTGTAATCTAGTAAAATGTGCTCATTAAAGGTAGGAAAGAAAAAAAAAAAAAAAGGAAAAACTGTTTTTATACTAAAGCAGAGTTGATTGAAATTTTTACCTCTATTTAGTGAAAGTTTTTTAAGAGTTTTATTGAAGAATTATTGGATGTTTTGAAAGAGATAATTATTCCAAGAATACCAGAAACGAATAGAAAGAATAAAAGAAAGAAAAAAAAAAAAAGGAAAAAATAATGTTAGTATAATATTGAACGAGAAAACGTGTAGAAAAATATAATTAGTTAAAATCGATATCAAAAGTTGGTATTTCAATCAACACACCAAGTTTTGATTTTTAACTGCAATCAAGCTCGATCACTGACCGTGTGTAGCAAGATAGATAGAATATAATAACTCCTTTATTGGATTTTTAGAAATTTTTTTTTTTTTTTTTTTTTTTTTTAATCTTGTAACTAAATAATGGCTTAAGATATGTTGACCAAACTACTTTCTGGTCTTAACCTATGTTTAAGTCGCACTAGTTATTAATATAAAGTTAGATAGTCAAGACGTGATACAGTTCACAACAACAAACTAGAATTATTTTTTTAATGTCGAGGATGAGGGCAGGGAGTGTGAAAGACTGGAGCAACATCATATTTTATTATAGAATTTTGGTGGAAAATGTAATTGAACGACGAGATGAAATGAGATTACAATTCTCGGTTTTATTAGAAAGTAATTAACCTTTACACTTAAAATAAATAAATAAAAACTCAATTTTTGTAAAAACTTTTGAAGAATTTCATTTATTATTATTATTATTATTTTCTTATTCTTTTTACTATCTCGCTAATATTGCGATCACGAAAATTTTCAAGGTCGAGATTTTGATGGTTTTATACGTTTTGAAGGCTCCCTGAGTCATTTTCACTAAGATTGAAAAAAATGATGTGTATGTGTGTGTGTGTGTGTATAGACAAGATTACTAAATTCGTAGTTTTCTATCAACTTTTGAGAAATGTAGCTCATTCGGAAGAGGACCATTACCTACCACGTTTTCATTTTTTTTTTCCCTAAACTGAGAGTAAAAATAAATATCTATGTTTGATAGTTTTTCACACGATTAAAAATTTGTATAAAACTGCTATATATAGAATTTCAGCTTGATTGAAACTACCGGAATAAATTTTTTTAATTTTTTAACACGTTGACTGCCAATCACGCGCTAGCACGTGACATGGTGTCATCAACAAAGAGTCAAACACGCGCTGGTTTAATAAATATTATTTATTAATTTTAATTTATAATTTAATTTAAATATAGTATATGTCAATTAATCCAATTCAAATTTGCGAGATAGTCAAGTGGAGACACTCCAGAATTTTTTTTTTTAAATTAATCCAATTTTATATTCTATGGAAGAAAAATAATTTCATAAAAATTCTGGTGAGTGGATGATACTAATCGTGTGTTAATCAAACATTTCTTTTTCAACAGGAATAAACCTGGTAAGTGCAACAAACATGACATCGCGATCAGTTTAAATTATTCAATGAATTATTTTTTGTTTATTTTTAAATTATATAGAAAAAAAATAAAATTTCAATATATTTGATGTCGACGACCAAAAAGCAAATAGTCTAAATATTAAATATATTAAATAGATTATATTAATAAATACAAATAAACAAAAATGTTGTCTTGTTATTTCAAAAACCTAAAAATAGCTACAAATTTATTAATTTCATATAAAAATTGGAGAATAAATCAGATTAATTAAGTTTTCCAGTGGGAGGAGAGGATTATGAAACCAAAATTAATTTATTTTTACCGACCGACGATAGTAAGGGAGGTATTGTTTTCACACCAAATTTCACATGTGGAGATTTTTACATATCTCCACGAATCATGCATTTTCTAAACAGAAAAAAGTATTTTTAGCATGATGTCTGTCCGTCCGTCTGTCCGTCCGTCCGTATAGATGTGTACAGCCTGAACAGCTCAACTGATTTTGATGAAATTTGGTATATTTACTTAATGCATCAGTGGGATGAATTGATCAACTTTTGGTGCAATTCCGGAAACCGGAAGTGGTAGTATTAGCGATCGACGATAGGAAGGAAAGGGTTATTTTCACACCAAAGGAGATTTTTTTATATATCACTACGAATCATGCACTTTGTATTGGTTTTATCCTCGAGAAAAATCATATTTATTAGTTTTTTCTTGATTTAAAATTATA
This sequence comes from Labia minor, assembly GCA_963082975.1. Lineage (NCBI taxonomy): Eukaryota > Metazoa > Arthropoda > Insecta > Dermaptera > Spongiphoridae > Labia > Labia minor. Next base: position 18,512,283 of record OY720348.1, read on the forward strand.
TGACGTCATCCAGCCATTCATGACGTCACAGCCTGGTCTTGCATATATATTATAAATAAAATAAAATTAAAAATGTTTATATTTATTATTTATGTATCCATATCTGTTTTTTATTACATTAATAGATATATTAAAATTATTTGAAATTGTTTCTGTAGCTGGAAATTAATTTATTTCAAACAGTCGGTCGGTTCGGACCTGGCCACAGGTCAACTTATTTTGTTTATTTTAGCATTCTAAAATTTCGATTCTGCTTTCCAAGTTTCTATAGATACCCTGTGACAACTGAATTGAAATTGATTTTTGTTCTTATCAATGCCATTAATAGATTAATTTTATTAATTATTCTGATCTGATGCAACCACCACTTAATTTATGCATAAAGATGTGTATTTTTTTTCTGTAAATTTGACATGTCATAATAATTGAAAATCTCGCATATTTTCCCTCTTAAATAAAGATCGGTAACTGTACACTGAAATATCTTATATATCTTATCTTATTATACTAGCAAATATTGTATATATATATATATATTTATAGATTTGTATATTTCCGAGATATAGGGTATAAGGATTTTATTATAATATTAATCGATCTGTATTGGTTTCAGCCTGTAGAAAAATCATCTTCATTAGTTTTTTCTTAATTTAAATTTATATGACGTCACAAATGAAGTCGTCCATATTTAGCTCTTATTTATATTGCTAACATTGTAAGTTTAAATTATATTTCTGTGTTTCTCTACGTTCAAAACATATTATACATATTATTTATGATATTTTAAAAACAATTTCTTTCTTTAATAAATATTCATTTGAAATAATAATTAAAGAATGTCTTATTCAAAGTAAATTATTGAATAAATATGATTTAATAATATTAAATAGAAACAGAAAACCATAAATAAATAATTTTTTTAATTCTTGTTCCTTTAAAATATTTGAAATTTTTTAATCTGTTTTGTTGATTAATTTTTAAATCTTATAAATTGTTATTAGTTAATTTTATTATTTTTATTTTATTTAATATTTCTTAAATGGTTGAGCGATAGCTCAGTGTTCCAGGTACTTACTATATATTATACTATTTTTGAATATATTATTTCATTTTTAGTATAATTCTTAGAAACATTTAGAATATTTTAAGTCATAGATATCAACTTAACTATTTATCTAATTTTTCTTATCTAATTAATTAAATAATAATTTCAAAATACTATATATTTTTACTGTATTTCGAAAAACAGAAAATTTCATGAGTTTCATGTTAATGCATATCCGCCCACGCAGAGACATTCTTAGAAACCAGTTTTATAAAGTCATTCAAAGTCAATCTAGAATAAAAATATAGAATTTTGATAAATTAAAAATGCTGGTTATTTAGAACTAATTAGGTAACAAAATAATCGATTAAGATTGATCATTCAACTAATTTTTATTTCAAAATATATGTTTTATTTTCAAAAGGGAATAGAAGTAAACTGGGTAACTTCTCGGTTTGATCTGGTGTTCCAGCGAACTTTCTATCGTTTATTCTATTGCCAAGAAATGATTCAAAGTATACTCTCATATCGGTAATGACTAATTAGAATAAATTCAATTTAGGCATTAGAGAGTGGTATAGAAGATGGACACACAAAAGTATTTGGATGGTATTTTATTGTAGGAATAAAAAGAGTTCAAACCAAGGGGGTGGATATTTGTAAAAGCCACTAAATACGAGCAGAATCTTCTCAACATTTCGACTGTTCAATCTTTGTTCAGGAAGAATTTGAAGGATATATTGCTTGCATATCTGCACCTTCTTAAATGATCTCGAATAAACAAAACTCTTAAAGTCCATATGTGGATAACTACGAGAGTAGATCAATAAGTCTGTGATATTTTTAATTTCCGCTCTTTTAAAGGTAGCACTGCAGGCAACTATCAGTTGACTCCTGTCGATATTTGAACCAGCTGGGTCTTTTAGTTTTTGTTTAACATCGATTAATAGCAGTCTACCTCGTGATTGGAGAAGAAAATGGAAAAAAATGAATTTCGTGTGCTGATTTAAGTATTATTTTTTGCGGGAAAAAAAACAAACCAGAGACCAAACAGCAGTTAAAAGACTGGGTTTCTCGGAGTGAATCGGCACCAAAGAGGTCCTCGACAAATCTTATTTTTTGGAAGGGATAAAAAATTGAAGAAACGTTTGTATGTGAAATGTAAAGAGCTTAAAGGAGATTATGTTGAAAAATAAAATAATATTTTATCCAAAAAGACACGAATTTATTGATCTTCCCTCCTATTTCAAATATATTATTCAAATATATGCACTTGCTAAACTGGTAATGCTTAATTTATATCTTTATAAATATATAAAATAAAATTTGAATAAATGGTTCAAACCAATAGCATGAATATTTTATTGAGTTGGGAGGTAAAGTAAAGTTCATTCAAGATAAATCTAAATATTTATGTATATTACAGTTAAAAAATTATTAAAATACCCCGTTGAAATTATTATTTGATAAATAAACTATTATTAAGTATATTAGAATTATTTTGAGAATCAAATGAAATATATATATATATATATATATATATATATATAATGGATTGAATTTAAAATTGAAATAGAATATAACCAAATACAAAACAGTCTAAAAAAAATAATATCATCATTTCTGGTTGAATTTTATTAGGAAATGTAGTATTTTGTATGAATTTTTATAAAAAACAAATTGCGTAAATATATGAAAATGAAACTAATAATAATAACTAAATTAAGTGTAAAATAATAATACAATTTTTTTTTTAATATTTAATTTCATAAAATTTCTTAAAAAATATATTCAGATAAAATGTGTTTATATCGAGAGAGTACAAAATTTATATAAAATTCATAGATCAATTACCATTATATACCTTTATAAAAATAAATATGATCTTTTTAATATTAATTAGTTTAGTGAGTGGTATTTAAACGTAGAAAAGGACATTTTATTATATTATATTATTATGTTTTTCAAAGTATTCATATAGGTATAAATATATATATAGTAATTATTTACAAAAGGGAAATCTCCAGCGATTTAGATGAAACTTTACCTGTGTATTCTTTGTTTAATTCCAAAGAAACATTTCTTATAAAGTTTTTCCCGGTTTCTTCTAGTTTACGAAATAAAAATTTTATAATTTTGATAGATTAGTTAATAAAACATTATTCACTAATTTTCGGTTTTTTCGGTTCGGTTTGGTAATAGAAAAATTATTTAATAAATTAATTTTTTTAATTTTTATATATCCAAATCGAACTGAAAAAAAAACCCTGGAAATTAGTGAAGCTCTCTGCTAGCCAAATAATAAAACATGGTAGCTAAATAGAATGTAAATGGATATAAATGCAAATTTTTATAAAGTTTAGCTCGTAAACTAAAAGAAACTGGGAAAAATTTTTATAAGAAAAGTTTCTTTGGAATTAAACAAGGAATCCACAGGTAAAGTTTCATCCAATTCTCGTTTTGTAAATAATTATCATATATATATTTATACTTATATGCATACTTTGAACAACATAATATTATAATATAATAAAATTTCCCTTTCTATGTTTAAATACCACTCATTTAATTAATATTTAAAAAATGATATTTATTTTTATAAAGGTATATAATGTTAGTTGATCTATGAATTTTATATAAATTTTGTACTCTCTCGATATAAACACATTTTATCTGAATTATAAGAAATTAAATCTTAAATTTTTTTTTTATTGTTATTATTTTATACTTAATTTAGTTGTTATTATTATTAGTTTAATTTTCAAATATATTTACCCAATTTGTTTTTTCATTATTCTAGCTCAAACCGTTTTTGCGTAATCTTGTCTACACACACACACACACACACAGAGAGACATTTTTCTCAACCTTAGTGAAAATGACTCAGGGACCTTCAAAACGTATAAAAACATCAAAATCTCGACATCGAAAATTTCCCATCCGCCCAATTTTAAAAGTCAATAATATCTACTTGTTCTAATTTTTATAATTTATTTACTTTATTTATATTAAATGGATTTTTATTTTGACATTCACAATAATTTCAAACTCAAAATTGCAATAAATATACAATAAAGAACAAAAAAGTTTTTGAATAATTTCGTAATTGACTACTGTAATAGTTAACGGTATTGGCCCAACCAAGCTTTAGTGAAATGGCTTTTGTCTAAGCAAATGCTATTTTCCTAGTCAAATTGAAATAAAATAATAGTTGAAACTATTTGACAAGGCAAATGCCCTTTGATCTAAGCAAATGCTATTTTCCTAAAATTGCCAATTTACATTATTTACATTAAACCGATTTGTTTTGTTTTTTTTAGTATTTCTTATTAATTTTAAATAATATTATTCATTATGAAATATAAATTTAATATTAATTAGAGCCGATTTTGATTTATTAATCAATCGATTCGATAATGACAAATGAAAGAAATATATTCCAATTCACTTCTATTCATCTTGATTGTTCGACGAATCATTTAAAAAAAAAAATAAAATAAAACAAAATTAAAAAAAATAAATAAAATAAAACAAAATTAAAAAAAAAATTAAAAAAATAAAATAAATAAATAAATAAATAAAACAAAATCACCAAAAAAAAAAAACAACTTTATTTTCAACTCGATAATAATTTTTTTTTTTTTGTTTTTTTTTTTTCCCTCTAAGTGGTATAAGTTGGTTGTCATTGAATTTAAGAAGAGTGCGAGCCGCCATTTTCTAATGCAATTAGAGCAGAGCGTGGAATGGCGGGAATCGGAAGAAGTACTCATTGCAGAGAACAGCTGGCCAATGGCGGACGAAGGCGTGGCTTGGGCCAGCCAATCGCGAGCTTCTTACACCTCCTTGAAATTAACCAGTTATTTTTTTTTTTTTTTAAACTTCATTTCGGACAAAATCTCAAGTGATATCACCTCTAATAATAAGAAAAACGAGATAAATCAAGTGATGGCCACCGTGTATTTCTTTTCTAATGACACACACCGGTGATGGGAACGAACGATGCTCCCTGCCTGACTAAATTAATCCATCATGAAGTGCCTGGATTTTTTTTTCTCCCTTTTTTTTGTTTGTGTGTTTTCTTATCGTTTCCATGGATTCCGATAAGGGTCATCTATCTATTCCCACTTTTGTCTATCATCACGCCGGGGAGAAGATAAGAAAATCGAGTTGGCAGTTTACCTGAGAAAGAAAAGGGTTGCTTCTATACGACTAAGTTGTAAAATAATTAATAAAAAAAAGGGTAATTATATTGAACGGTGATTTGGATAAAACATTACCAGTGAGTTCCTTTTTTTAATTCCAAATAAACTTTTCTTAAGCAATTTTTACGGGTCGCTTCTAATTTCCGAGATAAAAAGGATTCAAGTTTGCCAGATTAGCTTATTATGAACGAACTCGAAATATGAATAGTAATGTTTTATTGACTAATTCACTAATTATTCACTTATTACTAATTTTCGGTTTTCATCGGTTCGGTTTGGATATAGAGATATTATTTAATTAATTATTTTTTTAATTTTTCTTTATCTAATCGGAAATGAAAAAAAAAAATCGAAAATTAGTGAAGCCCACTGATATTCAAATTAATAAAACATGGTAGGTAAATAGAATTTCAATGGATTTAAACGCAAACTTTAATCCTTTTTATCTCGTAAACAAAAAGCGCCCCGTAAAAATTGCAAAAGAAAAGTTTATTTGTAATTAAAAAAGGAATCCACTGGTAAAGTTTTATCCAAATCCATATGACTGGGTGACCAGTTTATATAATTACCCTAATATTAAATTGAAAATAAAATAAAATAATTTATCATTATACAAAAGAATAATATTAATGGATTTTTTTTTTTAATTTTTATTTGGATTTATTTAAGTTAATAAAAGTTCTTTTCTTTTTAAAATTTAAAATATTAAATTATATTAAATTTTTTCTTTATAATTTGTCTTGATTCCCCAAACAAAACTAAAATAATCCTCCCTGATTCGATTGTCTTCTAAATTTGTATGAATAATCACGAACCGTTGTTTATTATGGGAATAAACTAATAGTATATGTATGCGTTTAACGAATTGTTTTTGTTGTGACAGAAAAAAAACATACCTGTCTCGAGGATCAGACCCCATGTAGAAGAAAGAGAGCAAATTTAATAATTAAAAAAAAGGGTAATTATATTGAATGGTCATCCAGGCATGGATTTGGATAAAACTTGACCAGTGGGTTCCTTGTTTAATTCCAAATAAACTTTTCTTAAGCAATTTTTACGGGTCGCTTCTAATTTACGAGATAAAAAGGATTATAGTTTGCATATAAATCCATTGATATTCTATTTATCTACCATGTTTTATTACTTTGAACATCAGAGGGCTCCACTAATTTTTTCGTTTGTTTTTATAAGTTCGGTTTGGATATAGAAAAATTAAAAAAATAATTAATTAAATAATTTTTCTATATCCAAACCGAACTAGATATAGAAAATTAATTAATTTAATTGATTAATTTTTTAATTTTTCTATATGCAAACCGAACTTATAAAAACAAAAAATTAGTGAATAAGTGAATTAGTCAATAAAACATTATTAAAATGGCTACTCATTCATAAGTAGTTTATATGCAAACTTGAATAATTTTTATCTCGTAAACTAAAAAAAAGCAACCGTCACATTCTACTTAAGAAAAGTTTGGTTGGAATCAAAAGAGGAATCGACTGGTAAAATTTTATCAAAATCCATCATCCATCGGTTAGACTAAATAATTATCATCGACAAAGGAATACTACTGATAATAATATAAATTTTGAAATTTTATTGACACTTGTATATATTTTAATTAAGAAAGGAGGATTAAGTAAGGAGGTTATATTTTTTCTTTTTATTTACAATAATCAAATATCCTTTATATTATTTATAATTTAATCTAAAAAACACTTTAATTAATATAATATAATTTATTTAATATTTTTAGATCAAATTTATTCAACAATTTTATTGAAATTCCTTCCTTTATAATAATTGTTCATATGTATTATATGTTGCTAACTTCATGAATATTTTTTTTTGGTGGGGGAATGATAAATATATTTCGTAATTTTATTCTAAAATATTTTAAATAAAAAATAATTAATACAATATTAATTAAAAAAGAATGACGGGAGGCAAATTTCAATATGGATGAGGTAATTTGTGACGTCATTTAATTTTACTATTTTCAATTAAGAAAATACTAATGAAGTTGATTTTTTTCTGAGGCTGAAACCAATACAGATCGATTTGTCTTTATAAATATTATCTTTGGTGTGAATGGTGTAAATTTCAAAAAAATCATTAGAGCGGTTTAATATTTCAAATATAAACAATATATATATATATATACAATTTTTGCTAGTATAATAAGATAAGATTTATATTCATTAATGGAGGAATATAAAACGATATTTTTCAGCAATTGGTGTGGTTGCAGTTCATCAATGAGCCAATTAGAATAGACAAGTAAGTAAAATGATACTATAAATGAGAGATTATTTTAAATCAACATAAATAATTAAATATTCAATTAAATCGGGAAAATTAGATTATTTATTTGATAAAATATTTGATCCTAGATTATATACTCGTATATATAAGTTATAATTATAATTATATTAAAAATAAAATAAAATAATGAATTTCATTAATAAGCTGAATTTGTTACATTAATATTACATGTTAATATTAAACTTTTATTAATTTATTAAATTTTATTATAAATCAATTAATGAATCTATTCATTCAAATAAAATGGATTTGTTTTGAAAAAGGAGTGGGGGTGTAAAGGGTAAAGGACATGATTCTTCCATGTAAGAAGAGGATCATGAGCTCACGTGAGGGCAGGGACGCCACTCCCTGAAGTAGTTCTCTTTTCTATTGAGATGATAGAAATAAAACTACCCCGTTACCCATGATGATGTTTCTATAATATAAATTTGGTTTTTTATTCATGTACGAAATATACGAAGTAGCTGGTTTCTTAGACCTTCCCCCCCCCTTTTTTTGTTGAAGAAAAAATTTCGCTTATTTAAGATATTTAACAGGATATAAATGTCTTGCAATGGCTGCAATGTCTGAAGCGATATAAAGACAAAATACTCTTTATATCATACATAAATGAATATATTTTAGAAATTGTTAAGTCTAACCGAGGTATCGTGGATTTTGATAAAATTTTACCAGTAGATTTATTTTTTGATTCAAAACAAACTTTCCTTAAAAAGTATGTGGCGGTCGCTTCTAGTTTACGAGATAAAAATTATTAAAGTTTGCATATAAACTAGTAGTTATTGATGAGCAGCCATTTAATAATGTTTTATTGAAATATTCACTAATTATTCACTTATTCACTAATTTCCTGTTTTTATAAATTCGGTTTGGATATAAGAAAATTATTTAATTAATTAATTTTTTAATCTTCTTATATCCAAACCGAATTTATAAAAAAAAAGAAACAACGAAAAATAGTGGAGTCCTCTGATGGTCAAATAATAAAACATGGTAGCTAAATAGAATATCATTGGATTTATATGCAAACTTTATTAATTTTTATCTCGTAAACTAGAAGCGACCGTCACATACTTCTTAAGGAAAGTTTGTTTGGAATTAAAAAATGAATCCACTGGTAAAGTTTTATCAAAATTCATCACACATCGGTTAGACTAAACAATTATCTGTATTTTAAATAAAATTTAAATTAATATTTATCTATCTAAGATATCTATCTCTGTGACTCTACGGAACTCGTAAGTTCTTGTATGCAGCAACCACATTTATACAAGCGTCCCTATACAGTGCTACACCCATCCAACTCCTATTTCCTCCCATTTCTTTTAAGTCCCTTCATACATTAAGAAAGAATATATTTATTACGTTATATGAATAAAACATGTTAATTGATAAAAAGAAATAAAATAATATCGTATTTGTATTTTATGTCTTAAACTACTACGTTGTGTCGGAATTGAGTTTATTTTAGTTAAATATAGACAACATATTTTTGGTCTTTTTATATAAAACACGAATGAAACTTTAAAAAAAAATATATACAGAAATATTAATAAATAATCATGGTTTTGTTAATATTATTATAAATGATTCTTGTTCATAGAGAGGTTTTGTAGTATTACAATTATATTTACATTTTTTTGGTTGTATCAAATCAAACCCTACTCTTTTATTATCTCTCCAGAAAAAAATTGTATAAAACTGCTATATATATAAAATTTCAGCTTGCTTTAAAGGTACCGGAATTAATTTGTATAATTTTTTAACTACCAACACGTGACGTGGTGTCATCAACAAAGAGCCAAACACACGCTGCTTTAATAAAAATTATTTATTAATTTGAATTTATAATTTATAATTTAATTAATTCAATAATATTTAAATATAATTTTTTTTAAATACTCCAATTAAAATTTGCGAGATAGTTGACTGGAGACACTCCAGATTTTTATTATTACATTTACAATTTATTTAAAATATTACAAAAATAGATAAATAAAAATAATTTCATTGGATGAGTTTATTTCAAATGAAAGAGGTGGGGGTCAATATTTAACCAACAAGACTATTTTAATTTTGAAAATAAAGAATCCAATCAATTTCTCAAGTTTTTGTTTTTTGTTTTTGAATCATTAGAATGCAATCAATATAAATAAATCATTCATCGGAAGGTATGATTGAAAAAATGCATGGATAACTCTGAATGGTAGCCAAGTTAGGATAGAGAGGGAGAGAGAAAGAGAGGTGTAAATTTACAAAGTGAACAGAGTTATCTTAATAAATGTAATGATATACAATTAGAGGGGTCGAATTTTGAAGCAGGCGGGCGGCCATCAATCTAGGCGCGGCCTTCGTTTTACAGAATGGAAAACAATGAGAAAGATCAATTATAATTGATCGAATGTTTAAATTAATGGTAAAATGTATTCAGAAAATCGTCCTGAATGTTTTTTTTTTTTTGTTATTTTTTTTTAAATAAACAATTGCTTTTTTGTACATTTCTAATAATAAAAAAATGGCGCCGGGCAAGGCCGGATAGCGCTTCTTTAAATACAAATTAGCTGGAGTGTCTCTACTCGACTATCACGCAATTTGAATTGGATTAATTAGAACATATATTATATTTAAATTAAATTTGATTAATTATAAATCATAAATTAAAATTAATAAATAATATTTATTAAACCAACGCGTGATTGGCTCTTTGTTGATGACACCACATCACGTGCTGGCGCGTGATTTGCAGTGTTAAAAAATTAATTCCGGTACTTTCAGCGATTCAATCAAGCTGAAATTCTATATATAGCAATTTTATACAATTGTTAATAATGTGAAAAATTATCAAACATAAATCTTTATTTTTACGGTCAGTTTAGAAGAAAAAAAAAATAAAAACATTGTAGGTAATGACCCTCTTCAGAAAGAGCTACATTTCTCAAAAGTTGTGAGAAAACCACGAATTTTGAATAATGCCCTTGTAGCAAATTTTATTATTCTAGCTCAAATCGTTTTTGCGTAATCTTGTCTACATACACACACACACACACACACACACACACACACACACACACACACATTTTTCTCAACCTTAGTGAAAATGACTCAGGATCCTTCAAAACAGCGGTCGCCAAACTTTTTGACCTCACGGACCAGTTAATTCAAAATTTAAATCCCGCGGACCACTAATAGGATTTTTTAAGTGTTAAATATATTTATAATAAAAATTGTGATCAAAGAATACATAAACATTGAGATTTTATAACTTATCACGTATAGTTATGAATTGAATCATGTTTTAATGCATCTTAAAACATAACTTAACATGATGAGTAATTATATTCCACATTTTTCTGCGGACCAGTGAAATTTTCTCGCGGACCACCACTTTGGCAACCTCTGCTTCAAAACGTATAAAAACATCAAAATCCCGACAACGAAAATTTTCGTGATCGCAATACTATCTCTGGCGAGATAGTAAAAATGATATGCATATAATAAGGAAAAAGTTTAGTTTAAAAATAATGAAAATATAAAATATAAATTATATATATATATATTATATTATATATATATATTATATTATATATATATATTATATTATATTATATTATATTATATTATATATTATATTATATTTTCATTATTTTTAAACTAAACTTTTTCCTTATTATTTATTATTATTAATTACTATATATATATATATATAAAATATAAATTATATATATATATTATATTATACATATTATATTCAGGCAATTTTTAATACTTTAAACAGAGTTTTAACTAGAAATTGATTTTAATTTTTTTTTTTTTTACATTACTTATTATTAATTATTTGGGGAGTTCCATTCATTCTCCAAATAATGGGAAAGAAAGAAAAGTTCAAAATGTAAATTAATGCAAAAAAATTTATAACTATGGAATTTTCTTTTTTGTTTTTTTTTTTTTTTTGTTTTTTTGTGTGTAATTTTATTTATTTTAATTTTCGACCAGAATCAGGGGCTCAATGGTCATTAACTTGAATATCGAGTTGGATAATGCTATTCAAAACAAAGACTAGATAGAATAGAAGAAGGTGGATAAAAAGAAGTGGTGTAACCACTAATACCAACGAATCTACACTTACAGGGATTGAAGATCGAAATCGAATGTATCTTACGACCGAATGAATAAAAATCAATTTCTATAGAAATACCCCTATCTCTTTCCTAATGCCATCCCAGCTGGTATCTACCCAAAGATATCTTAATTGTATTACTGTATAGATAATTAAACATGAAAGGAAAGAAAGAAATCATGTAAATATTTGACAAATAATTATAGATTTTTTTTTTTTTTTTTTGTGATTTTTTTAATTGATTCGAAAATGATTATCGAGCTGGTTAGTTGAAATTGAGAAATTAGAAAACTAAATTCATTAATTTATTAGAAATTGAAATTGATTCAATCCTGATAATTAATCAAAAATTTATACTATTTATTTAATCAATTTCTCTGAATAAGATAAAGGAAAAATAATTGTTTACAAAACGGGAAGCTTGATGGATTTCGATAGAACTTTGCCAGTGGATTCCTTTTTTAATTTCAAAGAAACTTTCCTTATGCAATATTTATTTTCTATTTTAGCTTACGAGATTAAAATTATAAGTGAAGATAAGTCAGTGTTATAACACAATGATGACTGTTACGAATGATAAACGGTCAAGTCTATTATTAATTGTACAACCGGCTTGTGTTCTTTTTCGAAAACAAGCAATTCTATATATGGATGCAAATTATTTCCCAAATTTATTAATTTTATAAGAAAAAAGAAAACACAAAAAGAAAGGAAAAAAAATTATGGATCCAATTATAACATTAAAAATGAATGGGAGAAAAAAAAAATAAAAGAGGAGGTGAACACCATTAGTGACGAACCATTAGCGGGGTGAGCACTTCTATATTATAGTTATCTGATCTCCAAGAATAATGTGGTGAAGTTCCTTAAATGACAAATGAAAATGACCGATATATGGGAATGACATGCATGCGACAAGCATAAAATACGTTGAGAAAAGTGGAATTAATAAAAAAAAAAAAAAAAAAAAAAATTAATTATATAAACTGGTCATCCAGTCATGAATTTGGATAAAACGTTACCAGTGGGTTCCTTTTTTAATTCTAAATAAACTTTTCTAAAATTAAATTTTTACGGGTCGTTTCTAGTTTACGAGATAAAAAGAATTAAAGTTTGCATATAAATCCATTGATATTCTGTTTAGCTACCATCTTTTATTACTTTGACCAGCAGAGGACTCCACTAATTTTCGGGGGGGGGGGGGGGGTTCAGTTCGGATTAGATATAGAAAAATTAAAAAAATAATTAATTAAATCATTTTTCTTTATCTAAACCGAACCGAAAAAAAACGAATATTAGTAATAAGTGAATAATTAGTGAATTAGTCAATAAAATATTACTTAATGACATCCTATTTCGAGCTTCGTAATAGGCTAATCAGTCAAAATTTAATCTTTTTTATCTCGTCAACTAGAAGCGACCCGTAAAAATTGCATAAGAAAAGTTTATTTGGAATTAAAAAAGGAATCCATTGGTAAAGTTTTAATCAAATCCATGACTGGATGTCCATTCAATATAATTACCAAAAAAAATTCCCTCATCTGAATCTAATCAACAAATATTGTACATCTAATTTACTCTATAAATAAACACTCGATGTATTTTTCTATTTATTAATTTTTCTTCATGCAAAAAGAAAAAATATATGGGAATGACATGTATGCGACAAGCATAAAATAGGTTAAGGAAAGTGGAGTTGAAAATAAAAAAAAAAACAAAGGTCGTGAAGGTCCAAGGACCTGAAGAAATAATAAATTCTTGATTAATTAACGCCTGTTTCGAAACGATTGTTGAAGTTCTAAACCAATTCTGTCTAGTAAAGAGGGGGATGCAATCTCAAAAATATTTGCTGAACGAACAGCTTGGGAAATTCAAGAACCGGAGGCAGCCAAGCCGGATCACAGCTGGTCAATTAATTGTCAAAATTCACCAAGAGCTTAAGATAATTTGATTTTTTCATTATGATGCGTGAAGGAATTATACTTAAGATCAAAATCGCAACAGATTATATACCTATAACATATGTTTTAATAGATTGGTTAGCTTTTACAATGTTCCAATATTAAATTTTTTAAATAGATACTATCTTAATATTAATGCTCAAGTTATCGTTATTAAAAATCAGTATACTCGTTTTTTCGATCACTTTTAATTTCATATCATGAGAACATTTTTCTTCCATGAAACAAAAAAGTAATCCAAGTTAATAACGGTTGGAACATTCAAAGGAGTACCAATAATGAGAAGCTTAGCAAGAAAATCGTTGTCATTGCTTTATCAGATGAAGCAATATATCATTAGTTTGGACCCTTTGCTTAGCAGATCGAGATTAATTATAGATAAGAAAACATGGAAACTAGCAATAATATTAAAATAGGAAACAAAATTGTCCCAATAAATGAAATCCACTTACTGATATTCAAATGTTAGCAACTTGTGCCCAAATTCTAATGAAAACATTGATTTTTCATTGAATGAATCGAAACAAAAAACTTTAGTTGTTTTTATTTACTAATTGATTAAATGATAAAAATTAAAAATGGATATCACCCACTTTTGGGCTGAAATCGTTTTTATTCGAAAAGTTTTTTAGCCTCCTAAATTTAATTTTTATGATATGCAGGTGGCTAGGATTAATAATTAGTCTTATATCTAGTTTTTGTACTAATCCTATCAGTAGGACTGATTATATATATATATATATATATATATAACACATACTCTATTTAAAAATTCATCTTTAAAGGATATAAATGTGTCTTGCAATGGCTGCAGTTTTAATAGATCGTCGGTTAGAAACTTCATGACTTGGGATCGAATCTCAACAAATTATAAATTTTTTTTTATTTTATTTTCAAATAATTTTAAATAGTTTTAGAAGTTTTGAGTTGAAATTGACTTTAATTTTTTTTTTTTTTTTATTTATCTTATATTATTATACTAGCAAAATTATAAATAAATATATATATATATATTGTATTTTTGAAATATTGAACCGGTCTAAGAATTTTTTTGAAATTCACACCAAGGATAATATTTATAAAGAAAAATCGATCTGTATTTGTTTCAGCCTCGGGTAAAATCTTCTTTGTTAGTTTTTTTTTTTTTTTTTAAATTTAAAATAGGAATTTTAATAATAAAAAAATGGCGCCGGGCAACGCCGGACAACGCTTCCTTAAATACAAAATATTATAAAAAAAAGAAAATTAGAAATATTTATTTTATTAATAATTTGTAATCACAAATTAGAAAATATATATTATGTTCTATCCACAGGCCATACTTTTCTGTCTTTCTGTGTATTAATATGTACATTTAAGGGCTGTATGTTTTATAACTATATTTTTTTAAATTTATGTTCATTTAAATTATTTGAAATTGTTTCATATATTTTGTCGTTTATTATTTTAAATAATAATCTTAATCTTAAATATTCATAGTTCATAAGAAATAATTGCTGCCTGGTGATCTAGGTACTATATTTTATATTATTACATATTTATAATAATTTCCTATTATAGAAAGTTTTAATTGAAATATGATAATGAAATTTAGAGTCAAGTTAATTAGATGAAATGAAATTGTTTAAAATAAATAGATAAATGCCTTATTTTAATGTGTTGATTAAAATAATTAGAATCAAATCATCATTGTCCTGAAAAATACAAAGAAATGTATTTTCCTATAGCGAAATCTATGAAACAAGTTTTTAATTTCTAAAAATTACATTATAATATAAATTGATATTTAAAAATTTATCAATTAATTTTTAAGGCGAAAGCCCGCATTCCAGCATGATCTTGGAACATCCAATCCACAAAAGTCGATGCTGCTGATGAATCGCCATTTAAATTACATTTCGATTATTAACTAAGAAATAACGTAATCGTTTCAGATAGCATTCAAGATTTATCAAAATACTTTAAAAAAAAAAAACTCGTAAATCAGTATATTAATAATTAATTGTTCAGACCTCCTTTGGTGGTCTTCACACCCATAACAAAGTTATCGATGATATTTAGTTGTATGGATTAAGTAGTTTTCATTGATTCCATAAAAGAAAAATTCTATAAATGTCTATTCTTTCAAGAATTCTTTTCGTTTTATTTTTCAATTTGATATAAAGAACGATCACTCCTTAAATTTAATTTCATATTCATTTTTTTTTTTAACTGAAATTTTTATTTTCTGAAAAATACAAATGGTTTTATAATAACAAAAAATTCTAAATTTCTATTTGTTTAAGAATTCTTTTCGTTTTATTTTTCAATTCGATTCATAAATGAATACTATATTTTGTGTATGATAAAAAGAACGATCACTCCTTAAATTTAATTTCATATTCATTTTTTACCAACCGACGATAGTAAGGGAAGTATTGTTTTCACACCAAATTTCACATGTAGAGATTTTTACATATCTCCACGAATCATCCATTTTGTTAACAGAAAAAAGTATTTTTAGTATGATCTCCGTCCGTCCGTCTGTCCATTGTGTGTCTGTATAGACGTGTGAACGGTTCAACTCATTTTGATAAAATTTGGTATATTTACTTAATGCATTAGTAGCATGAATTCCTCAACTTTTGGTGTATATCCGGAAACCGCAAATGGTCGTTTCCAAAATATTAATTTTATATTCATTGTCGGAAAATATTTCACTTAAAATATAGTAGTAATTAATAATTGAGTAATTAAACTAAAAATAAAAACCAAGATAATATAATTTAGTCATTTTAATTCAAGTTCTTAAAATATTTTTTTTTTATACTTTATATATAAATATATATATAATGTTGTTTTGGAAATTAATTAATTTCAAATCGTCGGTCGGTCGAATACTATTATTTATTTCTGATATAAAGAACGATCACTCTTTAAATTTAATTTCATATTCATTTTTGTTTTTTAATGAAATTTCTACTTTCTGAAAAATACAAATGATTTAATAAAAACAAAAAAAAAAATATGTAAATTTTTTAAATAATAAGGAATGAGCAAATAAAAACGTATATATATAGGGATAAGACTAAATGAAAGTAAAAACGGTTGTTCAAAATTTAGAAATCTTTGACCGGCTATAGTAGGGCTTCATCAAGAAATATAAATAAATAAAGCGAACACTCCACTCGCTGAGAACTCACCGGACTGCAATTAAGATTATTATAAAAATAATTGTAATTATATGTTTTAAATATTAAACTTGTCTGTCTCGCTTTTTTCGTTGTCCGGTTAGGTCTGGAAACGCGTTTTAACACGAGGCGAAGGCACTCGGTGAGGGGGCCCCACCAACAACATCTTTCAATTAACATTATAAAGAATATAAACAAGAATATGATAAACAATAGAAGGAGCTGAAAATAAGGTGAGGAACCAACCATCCAACTATTCTGCATTGTATCACCATTTTTATGTTTCAATTAGTATTTTAATGAAAGACAATAAATAAACAAAACAAAAAAAAAAAAAAAAACAAAAACAAAAAAGAAAACCAAAAAAAAAAACAATTTTTTTTTCTTATCCCTAACTCACTTATTAAATTAATTTGATTTTTATTTGAAATCTGTTATGCAGAGACAATTTGAAATGGTTCGGGTGTTACACGGTTGAAAAACATTGAAAAAAAAAAATTTCATTAAATAACCTTTCATTTTTTTTTTTCCTTATTTGTTTAATTTTCATTCAATTCACTCGACAATTTGGTACTCTAATTTTGTATAAAATGAAAAAATAGAGATGAAATTGGTATAAGTTTGTGGAAAACATGTGGAATGGAAAGTGCATCTATCTATGAATTCAAAAAAAAAAACATGATATAAGGAGAATAAGGACCCTGGTTAAGTGTCAAGGCCGCCGATGGCGATCTAGTTAAAAAATAAGTTGACCTGTGCCCAGGCACAGAACCCACCGACGGTTTGAAATAAATTAATTTCCAGCTACAGAAACAATTTCAAATAATTTAAATGTAACTATTAATGCAATAAAAAACAGATATGGATAGAACATAAATATTTTTAATTTTATTTTATTTATAATATATAAGGAGGCGCTGGCTGTGACGTCATGAAGGGCTGGGTGATGTCATATAATTTTAAATTAAGAAAAAACTAATGAACATGATTTTTCCCGAGAAGAAAACCATATCATATTGATGCATTAAGTAAATATATCAAATTTTATCAAAATTCGTTGAGCCGTTCAAGCTGTACACATCTATACGGATGGAAGGACAGACGGACAGACATCATGTTAAAAATACTTTTTTCTGTTAAGAAAATGCATGATTTGTGAAGATATGTAAAAATCTCCACATGTGAAATTTGGTGTGAAAACAATACCTCTCTTACTATCGTCGGTTGGTAAAAATTGAATTTCGTATATGGAGACAAATTGATAAATAACGTATTTAAAAAAAAAGAAAATTGTATCCAGAGAATTTACATAAAATTTAATTTTGAGAAATATAGAGGAGAACAAAAAAAGAATATTAAATTAAGTAAATCCGAGCTTAAATTAATAAGTAATATATATATATATATATATATAAATTTTTAAAAACAATTTCATCTTTAAACTATTAAAACTTGATTTAAAGTATTAAAAATTATTTGAAAATCAAATAAAATAATTTAATGCTTGGATGAGAATTTGAAACTGAATTTTCTAAGCTATTTTCTTATACTCAGCCATTGCAAGAGACATTTCTATGTATCCTACTAAATAATATTATATGAGAGAAATTTTTTCTCCCATATAAAAAAAAAAAATTAATTAATTAAATTTACTCTATGAATTAATATTTTAAAAGAAAAATCGATCTGTATTGGTTTCAGCTCATAGAAAAATCATCTTTATTAGTTTTTTCTTAATTTAACATAGTAAATATAAATAACGTCAGCAACTACGTCAGACAGCGCGTCCTTAAATACAAAATATTATAAATAAAATAAAATTAAAAATATTTACATTATATCCATATCTGTCTTTCATTGCATTAATACGTACTTTTAAATTATTTGAAATTGTTTCAGAACGTTTATTAGTTTTTGCTTAATTTAAAATAGGAAAATTAATTAACGTCAGACAGCGATTCCTTAAATACAAAATATTATAAGTATAAATTAAATCAAATTACGAAATATATATTATGTTATATCCACAGGCCATACTTTTCTGTCTTTCAGTGCATTATTACGTACGTTTAAGGGGTGTAAGTTTTATGACTACTTTTTATTAATTATTAATTTATGTTCTTTTAAATTTTTTGAATTTCGGTGAACCAGGTACTGTATATATATATATATATATATATATATAGTGGGAGTTTGAATAGTAGGAACTGAAAAATTGTATTTTTTCTATATACATATTCATATAATTAGCACGCCACCCATATAGATGGTTTGAGTTGAGGATAAAAAAATAATTTTACATGATTTATTTATTATTACATGTATATTATGAGAATTCTTTGAATAGAGTTTTTTTTTATCCATATAATCACTATTATAGAATTATTAAATATTTGCCAGATGCTTTATAATTTTTTATTTTAAATTAAATTAATAGAAAAACGGAAAAGTTTTATTTAAGGATGTTGCTCACATATAAACAAACGTCATTAAAAAAATGTCTTATATTTTTTTGATACTATATACAGGGCCATAATTTGAAATCTCATTAACGACATGATCGAAAGCTTGGGGGAAAGCAAATGTAGGATTCACCGGGCTTATAAATTACAAAAAAAAAATCAACTTTTAAAGGTCGCTTCGTCTATTGCCTTTCCATATTAATTTCCCTTAAATTACTTTAATAAATATATTGATATTTATATATAGATAGATAGATATTATATTTCTTAATATAATATGAAAAGAAATTAAACAAGAAAATAAAACTTAAATAATAATGAAAAAAAAAATGAAAAATAAAAAAAATGCTGTATTCCATTATCCTATGATTTCTATAATGGGTATATTTTTATGCTTAATAGATTTTGACATTATTTGATTGATCACTAAATAAGTTGCATAGAATTTTTTTATTAGTATTTTCAAAATATGGTCCTTCGGCCCGGAGGACATTTTGAAAATTTCATTTTGGCCCGCGCTTAAAAGTATTTGCCCACCCCTGAACTAATGACAAGAATTAAGCCTGTGTAAACTAGGCTTAATATACTATCCACTTTGTTGTAGTTCGCCATTATATTAATGATAAAACAAAAATCATTTATAATTGTTAGTTTCCTCCATCTTCCACATTAAGAAAATAAAAAGTAATTATATTGAATGGTCATGGATTTGGGGATAAAACGTTACCAGTGGGTTCCTTTTTTAATTCTAAATAAACTTTTCTTATGCAATTTTTGAGGATCGCTTCTAGCTTACGAGATAAAAAGAATTAAAGTTTGCATATAAATCCATATACATTCTATTTAGTTATCATGTTTTATTAATTTGACCATCAGAGGGTTCCACTAATTTTCTGTTCGGATTAAATATAGAAAATTTAAAAATATAATTAATTAAATAATTTTTCTATATCCAAACCGAACCGAAAAAAAATAGTAATAAGTGAATAATTAGTGAATTAGTCAATAAAACATTAATTAATGACATCATATTTCGAGGTTCATAACCAGCTAATCTGTCAAACTTATAAAATATTTATTTATCTCGTAAACTAGAAGCGACCCGTAAAAATTGCATAAGAAAAGTTTATTTGGAATTAAAAAAGGAATCCATTGGTAAAGTTTTAACCAAATCCATGACTGGATGTCCATTCAATATAATTACCAACAAAAAAAATAGTAATGAGAACTATGATTTGTAATTGATAAATGAATTTGAAATAAAATCTATATGTACGAAATTAAGAAAAATGAATAAGAAATGAGGTCAAAAAAAAAACAAATCAATGAAAAGGTATATTTAAGAAAAAAAGGATATTCGAATCAGAGTGGGAGTGCCTGGAAGGTGAACCTTCTATATCTGGCTAGGAAGACCTTTTTCCATCCCTTAAGAAATTTCCGAGGGAAAAAAAAAAAAAATATTTCTGTTGACATAATGAATCAAAAATCCATTCCCTGGGCTTTTTCACTTGCCTATTCAAATAGCATTTATAAGCTGCTACTTTAGTCAAACATTGGAAATGAAGTTCTGTCTCGCGGCGGCTCCTGATAGTTGAAAGAATAAGTGAAACATGTTTGTCCTGGCAGGGCTGCCAAAGCCAACGCCTGCCTCTTTGGGCTGCTTGCTCTAAATGACACATCGGTTGTTGTGTTGTTGCCAGCTTTCTAACGGCTACCTTCTCCGTCTCCTGCATTTATCTAATCAGCCGTTGACTAACTATTTTATCATTGGTTCTTTCAAAAGCCTCTTCTCAGTTTACCGGCATCTAATAACAAATTATTATCCAAAAATCAATTTCAATATTTACTAATATATCATAAAATAAATGTATATATATATATATATATTATAATCCCGTTTCATACATTTTGAAATACTCAACTAATTATAATCTGGGTAGCTTTTAATTGGATATTTAAAAAAATAATAAAATACCAAATATGGAGGAGAGGCAGATACTCAATGGTTTGCTAGTTGAACTCAAATTATCCGTTTAAAGAGAATGGTTCTTCCTTCCTATAAGTATATATATATATCAAGTAATTGGTTCATATAACTTTAAAATATATAATTGCATCTATAATAATAATTTCCGTCGTATGTATGTGATGTCTGTAACAATATGAAGTTAGTTACAATGTCAATCAATTGTAACTAACTTCATTTTTTAAATATTTTGTTTTGTTAAATTAAATAAGTGAAAAATAAAAAAAATATAAAAAAATTATTACGACAATTTGAATAAAGTTAATAAATTTATATATATATCATTTGGTTTATAAAACTTTAAAATATGTAATAGATATCCATAATAATAATTTCCGTCGTATGTATGTATGTATGTGATGTCTGTAACATTATGAAGTTAGTTACAATATCAATTAATTTGAAACTAACTTCATTTTTTTTAAATTTGGTTTTATTAAATTAAAAAATTGTCAAATAAAAAAATAAAAAAATTATTACTACGATTTGAATAAAGTGTATAATTTTATATATATATATATATATCAAGTAATTGGTTTATATAACTTTAAAATATGTAATAGATATCTATAATAATAATTTCCGTCGTATGTATGTATGTATGTGATGTCTGTAACATTATGAAGTTAGTTACAATATCAATTAATTTGAAACTAACTTCATTTTTTTTAAATTTTGTTTTATTAAATTAAAAAATTGTCAAATAAAAAAATAAAAAAATTATTACTACGATTTGAATAAAGTGTATAATTTTATATATATATATATATATCAAGTAATTGGTTTATATAACTTTAAAATATGTAATAGATATCTATAATAATAATTTCCGTCGTATGTATGTATGTTTTGTAAGTATTTGAAATAAAATTTCCTATAAAATCATATTATTATTATTATTATTATTATTTAACAGAATAATATATGTTAAATATTTAAATTTATATAAAAAATAGATCCAAATGAGAAAAAATTGAAAAGTGTCGAGTATATGCGTGAATATAGAAGAAGAAAGCTTGTGATTACTAAAATATGATCATTAGTATATGAAAAATATTGTTTTCAAAGTACTATTTAATTAATTGCTGCAAAAGTTTAAACTGAAAATGCAAACACCGTATGCAACGGGTTCGCCTAGTAGATATATAATATGAAATTTACTTTTTATCTATTTGCTAGGGTATGAAGACAAACCTTCGCCCCCAGAAATCCCCTCCCCCCACCCCTCCCCGTTGGTGATGTAGAAAGTCTGAATGTAAATACTTTCCATTGATTTCGTTTTCATCAGTTTATAAAAATTTTATTTTTTACCTATCAATCTCTGTAGATTTCGTGTATTTTATTTCACTATCCATTCTTTTCTTATTATTATTTTCATTTAAATATATTATTGTATAATTATTTATTTTATATTTTTTTTTTATTATTCTAATATTACTTTACTTGAAAGAATATATTCTAGAACTAATTTATCTCAATTTATTTTAATTAAATTTCCAAATTGTTAATTAATATAAAATTTTTCCATTTCAATTTTCAAATATTTTAAATAAAATTAAATGAAATTTCATATTTAATCAGAATAATTTAAAAAAGTGAAATTTTTAGGAGTATAAAAATTGCCTTTATAATCGCGTATTCAATTTATTTTAATTTAAATATTTTTCCCCAGTAAAATAATATTTAATAAAAACTCTTCAATTATATATATTAAGTATATTCTTCTCCAGATCTTTTATCTAAATTTATGATAAGTAATAGAAATTAACAATTTTCTGATAATTCATTAAAAATTTACAATTGCAAGTCATAATAAGATTTATGTGTGTAAAATGAATTTTCATATTTGAATGAGAATTATTAAGTGTATAAAACCTTACTTTCTTATGTTGAGTATTTAATTTTAATTTATTTTAATTTTTAATTAATTCTAATATCAGTTCCAATATCGGATAAATGGTAAAGAAGTTGATATTATGTAGAGAAATCTGGTGTTAAAGATTAAAAACCTTGAAAACTATCAAAATGATTGATGAAATGTTGTTAAAATTTATTAACTATAAAAATATCAATTTCAGCAAATAAATTATTCATCCTATTATAAGAGCAAAAACATAAATATAAAAGCATATATATATATATATATATATATAATTAATAATTTTAATATTAATATATATACATATTATAATTAATTAATTAATTTTATTATAAATTCCAATACCGGATAAATGGTAGAGAAGGTGATATTATACAGAGAAATCCTACTTTTATATATATATATATATATATATATATATATTCTTCTCTTCGTTGTCGATAACTTCCTAGCGGAAGTGTCGTGGCCCTAAT
Organism: Labia minor; assembly: GCA_963082975.1. Taxonomy (NCBI): domain Eukaryota; kingdom Metazoa; phylum Arthropoda; class Insecta; order Dermaptera; family Spongiphoridae; genus Labia; species Labia minor. Next base: position 18,535,944 of record OY720348.1, read on the forward strand.
AACTCCAAGGAGTCATAGGGTGTTCATGGGAAAATTTGACCGATGTGGTTTCCCCTTGCCTTCTTCGGTGGGGCAGCCGATGTTAAATTGAATTAGATTTTTATATTTATTAATTTATTTATTTATTTATTTATTTATTAATAAAATAAATATATAATCTTGAGTTCTATGCTGGGATTCGAACTCAGGCTTCCTGTGTAGAAATCTAGTACTCTACCCATTCAGCCATGCTGCCCCCATATATATATTAAATTTATTATTAATTAATTAATTAATTTAAAATCATTCACGAGATATTGCCTAAATAAATTTCATCAAATTAATATGAATATTTTATTTCTACTTAAATTATTATACAAATAATATCTATTAATTACATTAATAAAATTAAAAAAAATAAATTTGTGATTAAATTATATAATATAGATGATATTTGAATTAAATAAAATATGAAAATCTAATTACTTTATTAATTCTGAAAATTAGTAGAATTAATATTAGTTTGTTTTTATTCATTATCAATCATTTTTTCAACCAAAGTAAGTGTTATTTTTTTCCTTATCCCATTAAGAATTTTATTTTAATATTTGGGAAAATTGCTATTAATGTGACTTATAAAAATTGGATAAAAATTATAGAGAAGAAATTTATAATTTAGGAAAAGAATTTAAAAAATAGAAGTGTTAAGTCATTTTTTATTGAAAATCTCAAAAATCAAAAGAGGTAACTTATAATTTCGTTTCTGTTTAATAGTAATGAAAATAGAAAATATAAATTTTCTAGAGAGAGAGAGTTTTTGTTCTAATCTGACCAAAATCTAATAATTAAACACAAATAATATTTGAATTTGATATTGTTTGGATCACTGGAACTAAAAATATGTTTACATCGATTTCAAATCTTTAAGTAAAAAAACTTAATATTCATGTCTCTGGATTCATATATAATAGCTGTCAGTCAGATAGAAAGAATATTAGCTGCTTAGTCTAAGACAGACTAAGCAGCTAATATTCGGTGTCACAAATTGATGAGAGGCTCTGTTACACATCCCCCAAATTCATCTAATATTTTGTTGTATCCAGGTATTTTTACTATACACAGGAGCCAATTATATTGAATTTTCAAAAAAAAATATAAAAAAAATTGAAATTAAGTTTTGCAATCTATTTTACTAATATAATTGGAGTTAATTTTGATTTTGATGATTTTGTTCTGATGGATAGATTAAAGCAGTATTTCCCAACGTGGGACCCACGTTCCACAGGGGGGCAATTTGATAGTAAAGGGGGGTAATTCAAAAATTGACTCAACATGAGTTTAACCCTTTTTAATATTAAAAATTATGTATATTATACATAGGAGAGCATAAGAATTTTTGAAGGGCGGGGCACGACACAAAAAAGGTTGGGAAATACTGGATTAAAGCAAACTTATTTTCCTAAAGCCCCCGTTTCACAAAATAATTTTTCTATTAATTTTACTAGTAATTAAACAGAAAGATATAATTCGATATTTCTGTTTCTAATATTTTTTTTGAATTTTAGTAAAGAGAGGTGTAATTTAGAAATATTTTTGTTTGAAATTATAACTATATCTATATTTATTGAATTATAGTTCTAGAGGCACAAAAAAGTTATAAAGATCTAAAATTTGGTATTTAAAAATAATCTCCAATCCGCATCTGTTACTTCTCATCATAATTATATATATAATGTTATACATATATACATTATTATTAGAATTTGTAACTAATTAGAAAAAGAGCTTAAAAAAATATCAAGAAACAATATCCATTAAAAAGTTAAAATAATATTATTAACAAATTGAGATGTTCAAATACACTCATCTCCCCATATCCAAACCGAACCGAAAAAACTGAAAATTGGTGAATAAGTGAATAATTAGTGAAAAGGTTAATAAAACATTACTTAATGGCTGCACATTTCGATGTTCATAACCAGTTAATCAGTCAAACTTAAAAAACCTTTATTTATGTTGTACACTAATATAGAAGAGATCGAGAAATATTGCTTTAGGAAAGTTTCTTTTGAATTATAAAAGGAATCTACTAGCAAAGTTTCATCCAAATCCATGACTTGACAACTAATCTGGACAATTTCCTTATTTAATTAATTATTTTTTTTAATTTTTCTATATCTAATCCGAACTGAAAAAAAAAATTGGTGGAGCCCTCTGCTGATCAAATGAATAAAACATGGTAGCTAATAGAATATCAATGGATTTATATGCAAATTTTAATAATTTGTATCGCGTAAACTAGAAGCGATCCAGAAAAATTGCATAAGAAAAGTTTTTTTGGAATTAAAAAAGTTTCATCCAAATCCATGACATGACAACTAATCTGGACAATTACCAATAAATTAATATTTAACATTTTCTGATAATAATTCTTCTTTTAAAAAATAATTGCTTTTAACCTAATATATAGTTGATATTATATATATATAAGAAGATATATTAATATAAAAGAAAAAATTTAATAATAAATAAATTTAATTCTAATAAAATATTACAATATTAGATAATACAATAAAATATTTATATAATAAATATGAGTAAATATATAATTTCTACCTGTAAAGTTAGAAGTCTTCTTTTATATATTTATAAACAAGCTACTTAGACCGCCTTCGGCGCTCTTAGCACCTATTCAGGGGCTCTGCCCCCACTGAACCCCCGCACTATTCATCAGTATTTAGTTGAAAGTCTCTATTTAATAGCTTAACTTTTATTTTATTTCAATCATTCATTTCCTTTTGATTTTCTCATTTATTTTTTAATTTAATCAGTAAATTAATTATATACTATATTGTATATGTTATAATGGAACACAATACTCTTTAATTTTAATCTATTTTTTTTTATTATAATTTGACTGAAGGAAATCTAAAGAAAAAAATACCTGAATATATATTTTTTTTTATAAATCTCTAGCTAAGGTTAAAGTATATATATTTAATAATGTGAATTTCAATTAATCGATTGATTTGTTTGGTCTTATATTCATATTTAGAGATCAATGTTGTCTTTTTGCCTTAAAATAAATTTATAAATTGTCAAATTCCCTAACCCAGTGATGTATTGGTAAAATAAGAAGTAAGGGAACGCATAGTAGGAGCAAAAAAAAAGTCCTATTTTCAGCAAACTCTTTTTTTCCCCAAGTTTTTATTTTTTCTTATTCTTACTATACAAAATATTAACGAACAAAAAAAAATTCTAAGAGTATATTTAAGTGGGAGTTATCGGGACATAAAAAAGTACTGCAACGCGTTCCGGTTCTGAAAAAAGGTAAGGGAACGTCGTTCTCCGCGTTCCCTTCCCAATACACCACTGCCCTAACCCAATGTATTGCCCATATCGTTATTCATATTCCAAGTTATAAAAGGAAGCTAAATTTGAGTATATTTTTTTTTATTTCAATATTCTTTATTCATTTATAATTGTGTATACTATAAGTAATAGGCCTTAAATTCATTTCGATTCGTTTTGGTAATTAATCAACTTTATTGAATAAAATAAAAAAGATTTATTATAAATTTAAAAATCTATCCAAAAAAAAAATTTCTAACATTTAAATAACACCGGTAAAAAACGAGTTTTTTAAACATGGATTTTCTTTCAAATTTTAAACTTTGCGTATCAATTTTTTATACCTATATTAAATTAGAAGAGCGAAAATGAATGTTAAGCCAAATTGAATATATTCAATAATTCAATTTAAGTTTATTTGACTAAAATATTTTGGAAAAAATTATTTTTTTCTATTTTTTATTTGTTTTGATTAAATATAAGTTTATTAAATACAAATTTATTAAAGAGTTATAAATGAGTTCTGCTCTCCCAGATGGCACCACTTCTCAGATCTAGTTCTTCACTAATAAGTTAAATTAATTAATTTTTATTAAATATAATTAATTTATCGTAATGTCATTCGCAATACTTAGGTATATAAAATTTTAACTCTTTTGAACACTTTAAAATTTGAGACAATTTTTTAAATTCGTCCGACTTACAAGTTGAATAGAAGAAAACTTAATAAAAAAAACCCTATTCCAAATTTGTCTAAAAATCATATTTTATTTAATATATAAAGATTAAATCATTGTTATCCCTGAGGTATATATAATAATTGAGTAATTAAATTAAAAAAATAATAATAAATTGAATTTAGACATTTTAATTGACATTTATTTTTATTTTTTTTTAGTTTTATAAAATAAAAAATAAATATCTGCATTTTTTTGAATAGATATTGATAAAATGCATAATCTATGTTCAAATAGATGTACATGAAGGAATTTCATAGTAATCGGCCGAGTTAATTTTGAGTCGGAAGCTTTAAAATTTTTCGGACAGATGTCAGAGAAACAGGCAGAGCGACATGAAAAATTCTAAACTTATATTTTCTCCATAGTAAAGATATATTGTAAACAACACAAACTTGCTGTAAGAATAAAAATGTTTTTTTTTTAATTATATAATGAAGATGATAATTAAAAAATATCTTATTTCTATTACAATAATAATTTCAAATGTGAAATAGTGGCATTTTTACAACCGGTGTAAGCAAATGTTTATTTATCTTAAACAACTCCTTCTTAATGTTTGAATTTTTTTTTTTTCCGCCAATGTATGAAATAAAGAAATACATCAATCTTTTATCTAATTATATATTCATTTTTTTTTTTTTTTTATATATTGTAATTTATACTTTCTGAGAATTTCAAATGTTATAAAAGTTGAGAAAGTAAAGAAATATATAAGATTTTATTTCAAGACTAAACTATGACATGATGTCTAAGTGTAGATGATATGTGTATGACTATCTGGCCCTTGGCCAAGCGATCACAAATTTATATTAAATGACGTGACAGATATTATAAGGGTAGAGTACTGTAGAAGAATGGATCTGGGTGCAGATTAGTATATACTAACAATAAATTGATGAATTTATTTATTAAAATTATATGAGAGCTATAAACATGTAAATATAATTCATAGTTCTCTGTTAAAATTGTTAAAAAAAACTAATATAACATAAATTTTAATATAAATATTAAAATTTTATGATATATATATAGATATAGATATATAATAAGAATAATATAATAGGAAAAGTCCAAACTGTAGCTTGATTGTTATATGTTCTTTGATTTAAGGCAGCAAGGGGGCTTGTCTTTATAAATGACAATTAACCATGTGCATAGATGATTATCTATGAAGAAGTCTCATTGTCATGTGAAACAATGAGGAGGTAATGAGGCAGAAGGTTTAAATGCCGAGAAAGGACGGAAATAGCCGAGAAGGCGCGACGATGGCGCAACTAGGTCTACTCCATGTTAAGCGAGGAGGGGGGGGAAGCATGGATAGGTGTGCGCGCTCCACGCTAGTTTCGTGGCTTGGTTGTGTGTCTGGTGTGCTTGTGAATGTTCTCCGATGGATGGAAATGATGAGAAGGTGTGTGGAGAGGAGGGGTGGCGGGGGGAATGGGGGGAGGACTCGAGTTTAATTACCCGAACTCACAATGGAACAGCAGGGACCAGGGTATAAAAAAACCTTGAGGGCCGCGCGCCATCACAAGGGGACCCCTGATGCTCCAAACCCTGGGGCGGTGGCCAAAGACCAAAGACCAAGACCGTGCCCACTGCCAGAAGGAGTTGTTCGGCAATTAACCGCGGAAAAATCAATTCAACATTCCAGAAGAAAACCCATCGTTTCTAGCTCATCGAAAATCATTATTATTGATCTTGCAAAGGTGATTCGAAACAAAGATTTTAACTCGAATCTGTAATGAATACTGTCCCATTTTTCTGTATAAATCACCTGCCTAAACAAAAGCTTTTTATTTATTTATTTTATTTTTTTTTTTTTTTTTTTTTTTTTTATTTTTGTTTTTTCTCTCTTTCTCTTTTTCTCTCTTTTTTTTTTTCTTTTTCTCTAGTAATCTTTTATTTTTTTTATTTTTTTTATTTTTGTTTATATATTTGTTATTTATTTATTTTATAGCTCACTATGGCTTGAAACATGATTAACCAAATGGGCCGCCTAAGGGGGCCCATAATATCCAATTGGGCAACCCCATGCAATCGATTTAACTTAACACTGCTTCCGATTCTAATATTGGTTGTAATAATTTTTATTATATGTTTCATTTGGAAGATATCGAAAGGTGAAATGCAAAAGGGTGACGGAGGGATTTTATGTTATAAAAAAAAAAAAAAATTAAAAAATGCAGGATCAATCAGAAAAGATGGGGAAATAGTGAAACGCAGAACATTTGCGACTGAATATAAGATAAAAATTAGTATACAATATATAATTTCATCTATAAAAATAATTTCCGTCGTATTTATGTATGTATATCATGTCTGTAACAATATGAAGTTAGTTACAATGTCAATGTGTCAATTAATTTGAAACTAACTTCATTTTTTTTAAATTTTGTTTTATTAAATTAAAAAATTGTCAAATAAAAAAATAAAATAATTATTACTACGATTTGAATAAAGTGTATAATGTTATATATATATATATCAAGTAATTGGTTTATATAACTAAAATATGTAATAGATATCTATAATAATAATTTCCGTCGTATGTATGTATGTTTTGTAAGTATTTGAAACAAAATTTCCTATAAAATCATATTATTATTATTATTATTATTTAACAGAATAATATATGTTAAATATTTAAATTTATAAAAAATAGATCCAAATGAGAAAAAATTGAAAAGTGACGAGTATATGCGTGAATATAGAAGAAGAAAGCTTGTTATTACTAAAATATGATCATTAGTATATGAGTATTTAAAACAAAAACTTCCTGTAAATTCATATTATTATTATTATTTTGTTTAACAGAATAATACCGTATATGTTAAATATTTCCATCTATAAAAAATGGATCCAAATGAGAAAAAGATTGAAACGTGCCGAATATATACGTGAATATAGAAGAAGAAAGCTTGAGACAGAAACTGTTATTATTAAAAAATGATCATTGATATAAGAAAAATATTGTTTTCAAAGAACTATTTAAGTAATTGCAGCAAACCATGATAAAATAAGTTTAAACAGAAATTGCAAACACCGTTTGCAACGCGGGTTCGCCTAGTAGATAGATAATTCCATATATTGATAATGACAATACTATTTTAGAATATATATAAATATTGATATGTACCTGATAATTTTCCTAAAATAAAAATGAAATTGAACAGTCTATTTCTTTCAGGTATTATTTATAATTCATATACAAATTTTATACTCTTTTTTCCCAGATTTCATTCGATCAAGAAAAGAGATCACTTGGTGGTAAACGCTCTATGAAAACCGTAAATTATAAATAAATAAATAATGATGATAAATAAATCATAGTTTTTGTGTGAATTATTTTATTAATAATATAATTCTCCATTTTAAATAATAATCTCGGTAATTGTGACAATATGCAAATCATATGAATGCTATACATGAATAATAATGAATTGTGAATCATTTTCTTATTCAATATATATATAGAAAGATGTTTAAATCATTAAAAATAATTATTCATTTTTAAATACAAATTAAAATTATAAACTATATTAGAAGGAAAAAGTAATTTTTATATTTTAAATATCATATGAAATTAATTTTGTTTTAATTATTAATTAGAATTATCCATTCTGATCTTAAAATTAATTATACGTATATAATTTAAATAAATTAGATAAATAAATTTTTATCGAATATTTTGAAATGTACTCATATTTTCGGATTCGTTTATTATAATTAATAAATTAATAAAAAAAGACTTTTTAATATACACGCATTTTAATCAAAAATGCCCTAAAAAATAGAAAATAAAATATTAATTGAACTTTGAATATTTTCCTTTACATATGCCCAACAAAAAAGCGTGGGCGCATATAATAATATGAAATTCTTTACCTACTACTTATGTTCATATGCGCCCACGCTTTTTTGTTGGGCATATGTAAAGGATAATATTCAAGGTTTAATTAATATTTTATTTTCTATTTTTTAGGGCATTTTTGATTAAAAATCGTGTATATAAAAAAGTTTTTTTCTTTGTTAATTTATTTTCAAGTTTTTAGTTTTTTATATTTTTTTATTATTATAAATTTATAAGTTATATAAAAATATTTATCATTATGAAAAATTCATTATTTATATAATATTATTCATTATTAAAATCATTTTAAATATTTAAATACTTTTAATTTTATTAAAATGAATTTATAATTGGAATTTAATTAAATTTTGTTTAATATAAATTTTTTATTTTTATTAATTTTTTATTTTAATTCATTAAAAATCCCTATTTTTGGAAAATTCAAAATATTTCTTTTTGATTATTGCAGTGTTATCGATTTCATACGTTTCAAATTTCAGCGAAATCGCTCAACTAGAAGTACAAATTTTGAACATTACAGACAGACAGAAAGTGAAGTTAATAAAAGCGTATAAAAAATGAAAATTGAAATGAATCTATTTTTTAATAACTTTCTTTTTCTCATGTTTATTTAAAATTTAATTAATATTTCTTTGTAAAAAAAAAAAAAAACCGTAAGTTTATTACATATTATATTGTATGTCTAATTCTATAGGAGGGGTATTGCCTTCTAGTGACCCTTCCGTTTCAGTATATAATATAATATTAATAGCTTTAACATTTTACTTATTTTCTTATTTCTTTCACTGCTCTCTATTTTGTATTTAAAAAGTAATTCATAGGCTTTTAAATCGCATTTATTAATATTAATACCAGGTTTATCAATAGATTTAAGATTTACTCTCAAAAAGAAAGTAAGAGGTGACAGACCTAAAACTTATAATATTGTGTATGATATATTACTAATAAAATTATTTTTGAATTGATTTCCATATATGTCTTGTCCAAGTATATAAATCTATAAATATTTATTAAGTTGCAGCTTTTTATGATTTTTATTAGGAATATAGTTGTGTGATTTCGCTTTATATTATTTATGCTTTTAAAAAGACGTTCCAATACACGAAAAAAAGGTGAATTTTATTATTGTAGTATGCTTTTCAAATGACAAGTTAAGATTCAATTTATTTGTTTGTTTAACCAAGGATATGTTGATAAAATGGAACATTCTGCTCCTTTGAAAATAAGGATTTTATTATATTAAAAATTTGGTTTTATTAGATAAATTTATTTATGAAAATAATTAAATAAATAAGAGATCATGTAGATGAATGTGTTACAAAAAGGAATTATTTTGAATAGGGTAAGCCCACATTTAGCTGGATTCCTGGATATTATTTTGAATCCACTACAGACTAAAAGACTGACCGACAAATTTATTATAATCAATTTTTTTATTTGATTAAAAAAAACTATCGATTATTATTATGTTTGTATATTTATCTTATTTTTATACTATCTATCTATTGAAGTTTTAATGTTATAAAATATTAAATTTTTTTATGGAATGTTTCATTCCAATGCAGCGTCAGATGCTAAAAATTGTTCGAAATCGGCGGAAATAGAGCTTTGAAAAACTGAAGATAGAAGTTGTCACCCATCTGCCAAGAGAGAACGACATAGAAGAAAAAGAGGAATTTAATATTAAATTGAACCACCAAAAATCTACTTGACACATTCGATTTTCCTGTAAATTGGTAAATTCAGTAGCCTTTATCTCCGTTTGTTGGCAAGTTTTTATTATAACGTTTTTCTCAACTTCGCTTCATGTCTGTCTGTCTGTTCGCTCTTATGACAAATTGAAATCAATTATTCATCAACTTTAAATTGAGATAAACTTTTGAAAATGAAATTGCTCCAATTAATTTTTTTCCAACGGATTCTGAAGCATAAATATTCTTTTCAGGATAGACTTTTATTTTGAAAGTAATTTAAAATATTTTATAGCAGGCTTATAGAAGAATTATTTTATTCTTTTTAGTTTATGAAAAAAAACGTTATTTTATAAAAATTTTTTATATATTTATATTATAATTTTTCTCTCCGTAATAATCTTCTCTGTATTATTAAGAACATTACAAACAAATATCCAAATCGTTTACTTGATCTGACACAAAACAATTTCATTATTTATTTATTTTCTCTCTATATAATTATATTATTATATATAAATTATGTAAGTCTTTTTTATTAGCAATTACTATCGTATCTTTGTATTAACATTGCTTCATTTTAATTGGAAATTTAATTTTGAAATTGGATTTATGTGTGAATATTTTGCTATTCACATTTGAATTTAAAAAAAAAATTAATTTTATATTTACGTTAAAACCTTTAATTAAACAAATCTCTTGATCTTATCTGTTATTTAAAAAATTCTATTATAAATTCATTTAAAATTAACAATTTAAAAATCCTTATAAAATTAAAATTCATATATAATCCAATTGTTTTAGAAGTTTCATACAAAAAAAAAAAAATTAAATTATTAGGAGTATAAAAATTAATTAAATTTGTGTGTGAATTAAAATTTCGATTAAAATTGTTTTAAAATCATATTATATTTAATAGATCATTATGAGATATAAATATTTAATTAAAATGTAAAAAATAAAAGCGCGTTGTAATTTTTTAATAAAACTATATGGAAAAAAATATTTCCAATAAGATAGGAGTATATCTTTATATGAGCAGTATAAATAGGAAATTATAATAAACAAGGAATAATAAAAAAATTATAAAGTCGATTCCTTCTTAAAACTGTTATTTAAATTATAGTAACAAATTAATAATTTTATTAAAAACTATATTAATACCAATTGTCTTTGAAAATAGAATTTTTGGTAGCATTTATGGGTCAAAGAAAGATGAGGCCACCGAAGAATGGCGGAGAATGCATAACGAGGAATTGCATGATCTCTATGCATCTCCAGACATGTTAGCGTAATAAAATCAAAAGGGTTGCGATGAGCAGGATACGTAGGAGGAATGGGTGATGATAGAATTGCAGAAAATATATGGGTGGGGGATGTCCGGTTGGAAGACCAAGGAGGCGGTGGGCGGGCATTGTAGGAAGGGATGTGAGAGAGATGGGAGAGAGTAATGGTTAGATGGATGTGGCTCAAGATAGGGGCACTTGGAGGAATGTGGTTGCTGCGGCCAAGAACTTTCGAGTTTCGTGGAGCCACAAAGATAGATAGATAGACATCAATTGTCATTCACTACAAGTATAAAAAAATTTTAATTTGAGTAAATGAATAGAAAATATCTTTTTATTCACGATTGGAAATATTGAAAAGAAATATAAGAAAGTTCTTGGCCGCAGCAACCACATTCCTCCAAGTACCCCTATCTTGAGTCACATCCATCAAACCATTACCCTCTCCCATCTCTCTCACGTCCCTTCCTACAACTATTTTTACTTTATCTTTACATATGATCCATCTTTACCTACTATAAGGTACAGTAAAATACAAATTTAATCCAGTGATACAAAAACAAATTAATTTAATCCCCAAAAAACTTTTTTTTATTATAATAATAAAATGAATAATAATAGAACATTGAGAATATAAATAATGTATATATTTATATGAATTTTCAATTTGCTTCAGAATCTAGAAATCTATTTAGTGCTTCTCATTCGACATGCTTAGATAATTTCTTGAAATTATCGAATTGTAGCAAATTCTATAATGAATAACCCTCTGAAAAATTGACGAGGAAAAATTTTTATGGAAAAACAGTTCTCTATATTTAGATCTGTGTATACTTTTTTAATTATTTAATATTTAAAGTTTATCTTATTTCTCGCAAGTTATATAATTGAATTAGATCATGAATTTAATCAAATTATAGATAGAAGTTATATATAGAATATACTTTGCAATTTCAATTAAACTGAAATTTATTGAATTTTTGTTTAGAACTCAAGAAATCAATTATTATTAAATATAATTAATATTTTTAATTTAATTATATATTATAAAGATTTGTATGATACATTTTATACTTTTTCTGAAAACTAACGTATGAAATTGTTTTTGTCAATAAGTTCGTGACTTTTGGAATTTTCTGTCTCTTAAATGAAATGGGAGCACTGCTGATCTTGTTGAAATTGGAACTAGTTGGGTCTTTTAGTTTTTGTTTGGCATTCATTAATAACAGATTAGCTCGTGGTTGAAGAAGAAAATGGAAAAAAGTGAATTTCCATGAACATCCATGAATTTGGATACGAATTGCTCCCTCCTCCGCCCTATATAACCCCGACTGACTATTTCTTGTGTTCAAATCTGAAGAAATGGCTCGGCGGAAAGAGATTTGACTTCTGCGATGAAATCATTTCACAAACAAATATCTATTTTGATGTCCTCGACAAATCTTATTTTTTGGAAGGGATAGAAAAACGTTGAACGAAGTGTAAGAGCTTCAAGGAGACAACGTTGAAAAATAAAATAATTTTTTATCCAAAAAACTGTGTTTCATTCAAAGTCACGGAGTTATTGACATGCATATATATATATATATATATATTATTATCAGATTTATCTCGACGTTTCGGCACCCATTTTGGCGCCATTTTCAAGAGATTATTTAGGTGGGAATATTTTTTCCCGGTCTCGGGCTGTTGTCCAGTGCGGACATGTGCCAGGCTCAGGATTGCCCAGGATTATTGGGAGCTCTACAGCAACGCAATGAGTAAAAACACCACCCAACCTATCGACCCAAAATCCCGATATTAACCCTTGGTCACACAGACTAATATAAAAGTATATATAATCAATTTTTAGAAAAAAAAATTATAATAGAAATAATCTAATATTCCTATTTTTCTGTTTTATCAGGAACATCCTTATAATCAAAAAAAACATGGAAGGATAAGTTTAAACATTAACTTATCCTTCCATATTTTTGTTTTTTACTTTTGAATTGAAAAAATTTATTAATTTTTCGAGAGTAATGATATTATAATGCTGATTCACATTTCCGGCATCTCCACGTTTCAGATCATTCTGATTCCAAAAATGTCGTTTTCAAGTTAATGTATTTGTTGACATATTTATGTGTGTATGTCTGTATGGGAACAGAATTCCGGTGAAACGGCAAAACCAATTATAACCAAATTTTATATTTAAGCTTCATTGGGGTGCCAACGTCCTGGCAACATTTTCGTTTCAATCTATTCATCAATAAATAAATATACAAAAGAAAAATGGTCATATTTCATAAACTATAAAAAAATACAGAAAATTGTATATATGAAATAAATTATAGAGAATTTTATTCTATAAATTTCATCCGTAATTGTTTAGTCTAACCGATGTATCATGGAAAACAGTGGATTCCTTTTTTGATTCGAAACAAGCTTTCCTTAAGCAGTATGTGTCGGTCGTTTCTAGTTTACGAGATAAAAATTATTAAAGTTTGCATATAAATCCATTTTTTTATTCTATTTAGCTACCATGTTTTATTATTTGACCGCCAAAGGACTCGACTAATTTTCTGGGTTTTTTTTTATAAATTCGGTTTGGATATGAGAAGATTAAAAAAATAATTAACTAAATAATTTTCCTATATACAAACCGAACTTATAAAAACTGAAAAATAGTGAATAAGTGAATAATTAGTGAATTAGTCAATAAAACATTATTAAATGGTTGCTCATTCATAACTAGTTTATATGCAAACTTCGATGAAAAATTTTGTTAAATTTTAAATAACCAAGAAAAGTTTATACTAAAAAATTATAATGATCATGTATTTTAAAATTGAAAAAAAAAAATTGTATGAAACAATTTATAGAGAATTAAATAATATACTTTTCATCTCTTATAAAAAAAAAAAAATATCAGGATTTCAATAACAAAGAAAATAAGGCTTGTTTTTTTACCCTACGCCAATTTCTTGTTGAAAAGAATTATCAATGGGATGGATGATGATATGAATAGTGAAATGAATGAATTTCAAACTTGGAGGCGAATGGCTGTGTATCTTCACCAAGTGGATAGTAGTTCGAAAAGCGTTCGTAGATAATAGTTGGAAAAGAGGTTTCGGAACGAACAGGAAGCGATTGGCAGCAGGGTTCGCTTTGCGTGCTTGGCCCATGCCCGTTTGCCTTGGGATTCCAAGAGACGCGCACTCACGCAACATGCCTGATAGGAAAAACTACGGCATCCATATGGGAATAGTCGTTTTCGGGATATCCTTTTAAAATTTGTTCATTTTGTCAGTGCAAAAAGGGATGATAGCGAAAAAATGGTAACGATGAAATGAATATCCTTGTTTGCCTTTTGTTTTTCTTTTTTTGTATGAAGAAAAGATGAAGAGAAAGAAAGAAGGTTGAGGTTTGGCTGGTGGAGAGGAGAAAGAGTGAGAGAGAGAAAAAAAAAAAGAAATCCACTCCCGTCTTCATCTTCTTAGGAATATTGGACGATTGATTTGAAAATAATCCATTTCATTTATCAATATTCAAATGTATTTTTTTTTATATATATAATCATAATGAAAATAAAATATTATAAAAATTAATATTTTTACTATCTCTCCAGAGATAGTATTGCGATCACGAAAATTTTCGATGTCGAGATTTTGATGGTTTTATACGTTTTTAAGGTCCCTGAGTCATTTTCACGAAGGTTGAGAAATGTCTCTCTCTGTGTGTGTATAGACAAGATTACGCAAAAACGATTTGAGCTAGAATGGTGAAATTTGGTACAGGGGTATTATTCAAAATTCGTAGTCTTCTATCAATTTTTGAGAAATATAGCTCATTCGGAAGAGGAAGGACCATTACCTACCACGTTTTCATTTTTTTTCCTCTAAACTGACCGTAACAATAAAGACATTTGTTTGATAGTTTTTCACATGATTAAAAATTGTAGAAGAGGACCATTACCTACCACGGTTTCATTTTTTTTCCTCTAAACTGACCGTAACAATAAAGTAATATGTTTGATAGTTTTTCACATGATTAAAAATTGTATAAAACTGCTATATAAAGAATTTCAGCTTGATTGATTCGCCGAAAGTACCGGAATTAATTTTTTAAATTTATTAACACGTTGACAGCCAATCACGCGCCAGCACGTGACATGGTGTCCTCAACAAACAAGCGCTGATTAATATTAATTTTAATTTATAATTTATATATAATTAATTAAATTTAATTTAAATATAATATATGTTAATTAATTCAATCAAATTTGCGAGATTTGATTGAAGCATTCAGTTTAATTTTAGTATGCCAATGAATCAATTGTTCTAAATAATTATGACTCAAGACTTTATTTATTTATTTTATTTTGTTTTTTTGATGAGAAAAATTTTCTTGTATAAGCCTCAAGGAAATTCAGTAATGGATTCCATTTGTTTTCCTTTGTTTTCGTAGATTTGCAAATAGAGTTTTCATTCATTTTATTGTGAATTGCTTTCCTCACTACCCCCCCCCCCGCCTCACCCCCTCCCCCTCATTAGGATGGCCAGTTGTGTCCCAAAGCAGAAAAACGTAGAAACTTCGAAGTGACACCCGTCCAAGAACATGAGTTTCGGAGAAAAGATTTTAATGGCACTGATTGTTTTACGATCTACAACAATTTTTATTTCGTTTTTCTTAGATATTCAAAAAATATTTTAAAAAATTAAAAATTGTAATGATGTGAAATGTTATAAAATAATAAAGCAATTAAAATAATTCGGCCTGAGAGAGAGAGAGGGAAAAAAAAATGCTCATAATTATAAAAAGTTTTGTATTTGAACTATTGATATTTTTTAGTCAAATAATTAACTTTTTTTTTTTAACTTGATTTTAATTTAGATATACAGATGAAAAATTATTATTATTATCTAGTTTACCAGTATACAAAAAATTTAGTTTTCTTTTTAATTTTTTTTTTTAATTAATTTAAATTATGGCCTCATTCAAATTGAATTCAATATTTGTTCAAAGGAACGAAGTATTTGTTCATTAATATATATAATACTAGTATAGAATAGGTATAATAAAGGATAATAATATTTTAATAGATTTGGAGTGTGTAGATATGTTCTTACTTGAAATAAGTGTTGAATTAAATAGAAATAGCCTTTGGACAGGTGGACAGTCTTTTTTACCTGAAAAAGAACAAAAAAAAAAAAATTATTAATATCTTTTGTTTATTTTTTCTTATAAATTCAAAATCAATTTTACTAATTAAAGATCCCCAATATCAATAATAATTGAAGATAAAGAAAACAAGTCTCATTATAATATATACCCAATTATAATTAAATAATAAAATTAAATTGTGAAAAAATTTGGAACTATTCTATTTTAAAATGTTTTTATAAAATAAAAACCAGATGAACAGAATCAAAAGAAATTCCATTTTTAAAAAATATATAAAAAAAAATAATACAAAAGAAAAAGGAATGTTATCAAAGAGAGGGGGGGGAGTGAAAAATTTTCTCTATTATATTAAGAATTATAAATGATGTTATATATGCATGCATAAAGTTTAAAATATACACCACCAAAATTTATTTTTCACAACTTTCTAATAAGTATTTATTAGATATTATAAGAATATTCTCAAGGGTTATGTTATGCTATTGTATGTGCGAGGGAAGGTCAATAAGTTCGTGACTTTTTGAATTTCCTGTCTCTTAAATGTAATGTCAGCAGGCAACTATCAGCTGAATCCTTAAGAAATTTGAACCAGCTGGGTCTTTTAGTTTTTGTTTGACATCCATTAATAACAGACTACTTCGTGATTGGAGAAGAAAATGGAAAATAGTGAATTTCCAAGAAAATCCATGAATTGGGATACGAATTGTTCTCTCATCCGCTCTATTCTCCAGATTTAGTCCCGAGTGACTATATCTTGTTTTCAAATCTTAAAAAATGGCTCGGCGGAAAGAGATTTGACTTCAACGATGAAATCATCTCACAAACAAATATATTTTGATGTCCTCGACAAATCTTTGGAATTGATAAATAAAAATTGGAGAAACGTTGGACGAAATGTAAGAGCTCAAAGGAGACAACGTTGAAAAATAAAATAATTTTTTATCACAAACCTGTGTTTCATTCAGAAAGTCACGGACTTATTGACCTTCCCGCATATTTTGTAATTTATTTTAACATTAATAAACGGGTCACTTATGAACTGAGTAAGGCTGCAACCTTGTACAGAAAAGTTTACATAAAGCTGAAATAAAAGTAGCATTCTCCTGGCTGCCCTCCATCCTTTTTTAAAATTTATTTTTTGGTAATTGTTTTCAAATCAAGAATATAATATTTTTCCTATTAAAATTTTCACCAATTTTTCAAAAAAAAACTGAAAAATATCTGCAGATGATAGTAAGAAACCTCAACCTACAGCTCACATAAAAAAATATAATCTCATCATTAGAATCAACCGATCACAAAAATTAATAAAATCTATCATGTTATATCTTCTACTTTCTGACTAATAACTGAAATACTTAGATAGTCGTGAAAATTTTTTTCATCTAAAGTGACCGTAAAAATAAAGATGATTAAAAAATAATATAGGTTTTATTTAATAAGAATAGCCTTCATATTTTGGCATTTTAATGTGATTTTTATTTTAAAAAATATAATATATAATTACAGGTAACTGCTTTATACACATATTAAATTAGGTTAGATTTTCTTAAATCTATATATATAAAAGGCAATGTCTGTGTGTCTGTGTGTCTGTCAAATACTCAAAAACTACCCGTCCGATTACGTTGAAACTTTCAGGGATTTTTGTGGGCATCCCAGGGAAGGTTTTAGTGTAGTTAAATCCAAAATTAATTTATCCAAAATTAATTTAATTAGTAATATTTTGGTAAAAGTCTGTAGCGTCACAAAACTATCGACAGATGGCGCTACATAAAAACTTAAACATTCAAATATTTTTAATTTTTTTTAAACTGTCCAAAATAACATACCCATAATAACAGTTGTAATAAAAATAGTAGAAATATAAATCACAATGTAAGTAAAATATTGAATCGTTTTATTTATATTGTTTCAATTATTGTTTGAATATTTATTAAATTTATATATAGATTTATTAATTATAATAATTCCATTTACTTTCTTCAAATTTTTTTAATTTTTTATTTAAAAGTATATTCAGCATTGAAATTGCCATTAAATATGCAGGTAATTGGAACTCGAACATGTAATATTAGCAAATATTCTGGGAAGGGAAAAATACTAAGATCATGTCATGTCCTATTAAATATTTTGAATTTTATTAATCAATCTAATATAATGAAAATAAATTAATACTAAGATCATCTCATGTCCTATTAAATATTTTGAATTTTATTTTGAATCATACAATGGTAATGTAATATTGTAGGTAGACTCTCTTTTGAGACAAACAATAAAAATCTCTATAAAATAAGAGAATATACTTATTCCGAAAACTGTTAATTAAAATGTAATAACTATTAACAATTAATAAAGAAGAAATAATTTTCGAACAAATAAAAATGTAATAATTATTAACAAAAAGAATAAAAAATAAAAATAAATTATTAACAAAATAAGTTGACCTGTGGCCAGGTCCGAACCGACCGACGGTTTGAAGTAAATTAATTTCCAGCTACAGAAACAATTTCAAATAATTTTAATATATCTATTAATGTAATAAAAAAACAGATATATGGACATAACATAAATATTTTTAATTTTATTTTATTTGTAATATATATGTAAGACAAGGCTGTGACGTCATGAATGGCTGGGTGACGTCATATAATTTTAAATTAAGAAATATTCGTGGAGTTATGTAAAAATCTCCACATGTGAAATTTGGTGTGAAAACAATACCTCCCTTACTATCGTCGGTCGGTAAAAAATAAAAATAAAAATGTAATAATAAAAAATAAAATTTCAATTATATTAATTTAATAAATTATTATTATTATTATTATTATTATTATTTTCACGTATTAAACGGTATATTATTATTATTATTATTATTTGTAATAATTCCAATAAAAATAAATAAAAATAAAAACCAAAAAAAAAGTGCAATTAAAACTAAAATTTCAATTATATTCATTTAATACATTATTATTATTATTATTAAGTGTTCAGTTATCATATACGTAGATATGTATAGACACACATGCAAAAGCGAAGCTTTTCCGGGTCTGCTATTATTATAATAGGCGTTTACTTCGTCATTATTATTAAACATTCGTTTTAATCGTTATCATGTTTTATACATATATATGTAAAATAAAGAGCCACAAATATTGGGAAACATCCGGTGGAAGACCAAAGATCAAGGTGGGTGGACAATGAAGGAAGGGACATGGGAGAGATGGGACAGGGTAGGATTTGGTTGTAGCTCAGGATAGGGACTCTTAGAGAAAAGTGGATGCTGCGGCTAAGAACTTTCGAAAACTGTATAGACACAGAGTTAGATAAATATAACATATACAATAATAATATATAATTAATTTACTGATTAAATTAAAATATATTTTCCAAGAAAACAAATATATGTCTTATCTACTTATACTGATTGAAACAAAATGGATATGAAAACCTTTTACATACAGACTTTCAACCAAATACTATATATCACTCGGGGGTACAGGGGGCGGAGCCCCCGTCTAGGTGTGAAGAGCGCCTGGAAGGCGCTCGGAGCAGCTAGTTTAGAATAAAATTTATTTAAACAATAATTATATATAACTTATATTTTGAACAATAAATAGAGGGGATAATTAATAATTTAACAAAGAATAAAATAATAATAAATAATTGATTGTTATTAATTTATTTAAATAAATATATATTATATTCTCTCGTCTAGTTAACAATTATAAACCTTAATGTGATATAATTAATTTTTTTCCATATTTTTTAATTGATTTTTCTTTTTTTTATATTTAGATGAATTAATATATATTTATATATTAATTTAAAAATAAGTCAATAAATAATAACAATGTACAAATTATAAATATGAATAAACTTTATACCTTTTTATGATTTAATTATAGTTTTTGGCATATAAATAATTGTTAAAATAAATAATTTATAAAAACCTAAAAAAAATATATATAAATAAAATATATTAATAATAATAAAGCTAAGTTCTAAATTTTTGTCAAATATGTAAATATTTTCAATTGTTTATCTTTTAACATTTTTGCTTCAATTTTTTCTAGTTCCTATTTTAATTATACAATTCTATAAAACTAAGTATTTTATTAAGAAAATTTTTCAAATGAACCGAGATGAAACTAATATAAGTTTATTTTGAAGGGTAAATAAAAAACTGGCAATATCGTAACAATGGCCTTAAAATATTTTATTTTTTAATTTTGTTGATAAGAATTATAGAATGTATATTATTAGATTCATAATTTCATCATATAAATAGTATAATAGTAATAATTTTTCTGTGTTACACTAATAAGTGTAAATAGGAAACATCGACTTCAAAGGCTGAGTTTACCAAGGGATTTTTATTATTTTCTTTAATAGAAATTGTCATCATCCTTGGAAATATTCTGTTGTTTAAAGATTAATATTTACTTCCGATTGTTTTTCTATTAAATCACATTGGGCTTCTACCCTCTTTTTATGAATTTCACCTAATAGACAAAAATTCTAGATTAATTATAGTAATAATAAGGATTTATAAGAAGCAATTTATTTATCTTGCAATAGTTCAGAATCTTTAAATCTTACTATATGCTCGATATATTCTATTTAATAAATAAATAAACTTTACCTTCAATTCGAGCCATTTGTTCCATTTCCTTAATCTTTTGTTGAAATTGAATTTTTGCTATTCTAGCTTCTTTTTGAGCTAAAATGATGGCCTTTTTTTCAGTTTCGGATTCTTTTTCTACAACATTTTGTTCTAAAGTTGATATTAATAATTTAAACTTTTTCTCTTCCCTAAAAATATAATATAAAATATAAAACTCTAAATGGAAACTGAAATTGTATTTTTATATTAATTAATTTCTTAAAAAATCATTAAAAGTATAATATATATATATATAAATAAAATATAAATATATTTTACATATGTTAAGTTTGCAAATGTATTTATAATTGTAATTTTTTCTGACAACCTTTTTCTATGCTTTGCTGTATATGAAAAATATAAAATAATAATTTAAAATAAAATAATAATCAGTGTCCTTCTTTTTTTAAAATAATAAAAACCAAATTAATTAAGAATAATTTAGTCTTTTCATTCATCAACTTACCGTATTTTCCGGCGTATAAGACGACCCCCAACTTTTTTGTTAAAATATATAATTCTTCATCCATCCAGCCTTTTTCATTCACATGTACAAAACAACCAACAGGGAACTTGAGTTTCGGCATTGTTTTTCTTTTAAAAATAACCTGCCACATTCCCGGCGTATAAGACGACCCCGACTTTTTAAAAAAGATTTTAGGTGCTAGAAAGTCGTCTTATACGCCGGAAAATACGGTACATCAATTCGAAATTTTTTCTTAAAGTTTCTGGTATTTTTGGAGTAAATATTCGAATTTCTTCAATTACAAATCCATTTATTATTAAATTTAGGGAGTTTTGTAACCTTTCTTTAAGAATCTTATTTATTTGATTATAAAGAGTTTTATATACCTAAGCAAATAAAATGGTTAAGATTAAGAAAAATTTATAGAAGAATTTATAAAGAACTTCAATTCTGTCAAAATAAATCGTTAAACCTTTTGTTCCACAGGGCAGATTTTTTATTTCAAGTGTCCGAGAAGTAACCTAAATATACAAATACAATCCTTTAATTTTTTAATTTTTAAATAATTTTAATTTAACTTTTAATAAAATTTAATTAAATCGAATCAATAAGTTTAATTCTATTAATTCTATTAAATCAATAAGCTTAATTTTATTCAAAGATCATAATGAAAATTTAAAAAAAAAAATCAACGAGGTGGCGTATTAATGTAAATGGTTCAATTTAAATTTAAAATTGTTTGCCGAATGTGATATAATTTTAATTTAATGTAAATATATTTCATAAATAAAAATACTTTTTCTGTTAAGTAAATTTCCTGCTAGACAACATCGATTGCGTTATTTCATCTTTTGTTCTCTCGTAAGACATTTTGTACACAGATTGTCAGAAAACGTTTGTATAATTATAAAATATATTTTTTTAATTACCTGACTTATAACTTGTAATAAAAGGTATCATCATATGAAAACCAGAACGATTAATTTTTGTTAAAAGTGACCTCTAAAATCAAATAATTTTATTAATTATTATGAATTTTATGTATATTTATACTTCATATTACCCTATAATGAAATCCAATATGCCCTTCTTCTATTATATATAATTAAAAGTATAAAACTAAAGCAATTACACTTAAAAAGCCTGAAACTAAGCAGAAATTTCAGACATTATAACAATGAATATTTAATTTTATATAAGATATATATTATACTAAATTTTAATCAAAATCATTAGAGAAAAATGTCAATAGATTGATTGTATGTTATGAATGAATGATATGAAGAAAAAACTTCGGCGTTCTTCACACATAGACGGGGGCTCCCCCCCTGTACCCCCGAGTGGTACATAGTATTTGGTGGTTGAAAGTAGTAAAAGGTTGTTTTCATATTTAAATTCTGACCATTGTGCAGACAAAAACCTTTTTTAGGATATTAATATATAAATAATGTTATTATCTAAATTCTAAATATAACCGTTTGTTTATTTTAAATTTATACAATTAGAAAGAATTTTTTTGAATTTTTTTGTCCTATTTCTGCTCACTCTATATTTATACAATATTTGAATAATAAAAAAATTAATAAAAATTAAAATAATAAAAATAAATTATTTTTTCAGTATTATGTTTACATGAAAATATAATATTTATATAAAATAAAATAAACAAACACAATAAATGAATACAATTGTTTCAGTATTGAATAAATGGTTATACTTTGAAGAAGTAATAAAGAGAACTTGAATATTTATTTAAATATTTAAACGATGAAAAGGTTGATTAAAAAAAAAGATTTTATTTTTAATATTAAAATTTCCTTGTTATTAATTATTTTTTAATCCGGTTTTATCATACAAAAAATTAAAAAAACTTGACAATTTAATTAATTGAATATATTTAAAGAATAATACTTGATAAAAAATATTTTGAATGTGAGTAAATAGATAAATTTCTATAATATATGAGTTATTTACTCAAGACTGATGTTTTTAAATATAATATATTAAAATTATTTAAAGATTGCTATAAATAATTTTTCAATTATATTGACATAAATAAATAGTATTTTCGTTGAAAAATAGAACGATTAGTAGAGATTATTGTTATTTAAATAAATATCGAACGTATATCATATTTATATGTTTTCATAGAAAAAATTAATTCAAATTTAATAATAATAATAAAATCTTTGACTATATTTAAAAAAACATTTCTATTTAAATTCAAATGTTTAATAATGATTTATAATTTTAAAAATTTTATTTACTTTTTTATTCCATTAAATCTATTTTTTTGAAAATGGCAACAAAAAGACGATGTCGATTATATTTAAAATCAATAGTGGGTATTTATGAGATGGTTTAGAGAAAGTAAGGAGTTTAATCTTATAGATAGATTTTTTTAATAATATCGGTTTGAATTTCATATTATTTCACTTAATTCTGACATTATAACAAAAAAAAAATAAGTTAATAATATAATTTTAAATTAAGAAAAACATAATGAAGATTATTTTTTCCGAGGATAAAACGAATACATTCGTGGTGAGATGTAAAAAAATCTCCTCATGTGAAATTTGGTGTGAAAATAACCCTTCCTTTCCTATCGTCGATCGCTAATACTACCACTTCCGGTTTCCGGATTTGCACCAAAAGTTGATCAATTCATCCCACTGCTGCATTAAGTAAATATACCAAATTTCATCAAAATCCGTTGAGCCGTTCAGGCTGTACACATCTATACGGACAGACGGACTTTTTTCTGTTTAGAAAATGCATGATTCGTGGAGATATGTAAAAATCTCCACATGTGAAATTTGGTGTGAAAACAATACCTCCCTTACTATCGTCGGTCGGTAAAAATATATTAAATAAAAAAAAATATGTGTAATTACCTGCGATTGTAATTATATCCTTAAAATTGATAAAATTATAATAATAAAAAAATTAATAAAATATAATCCAGTTTTTAAAGGTCATACGGCAATGTTGAATATGTCGAAATGACATAGAATCTTGAAATGATAATTTTGATGTTGTCGATGAGCAATCTGAAATTTGTATATTGAAAGAATCCATATTTGTCAGAGGGATTAAAAATGGGTCTTAAAATTATATATATCAATCAAAGACTTGAACCCCAGTATCATCTCAATGGGACCGGTGTAACTCGAACACCAGATGGCGTTACAGGAAAAAGGTTGACTCTTCAGGCGCCCAATAGATGGCACCGCAAAAAAAAATGACCGAAAATCACTTAACACTATTTAACTTATGAAGTTATATTATTTATTATTTGATAAATATAAATATAAATTTTATTTAACATTTAACACAAATAAAATTGAAAAATTTATTATAAATTGTTTGATAAATAATTTAAATTACATTGTAACAAATCAAATAACAAAGTTAAATTATTTAATATTTGATAAATAAATACAAATTTCACAGCAATATAGAAATTCACAATAAGCACTATTAAATCAAATATATTAACGTACTCCTCTCAGTATATCTTTTATAGCTTTTCACATGTTTAAAAATTGCATAAAACTGCTATATATAGAATTTCAGCTTGGTTGAATCGCTAAAAGTACCGGAATTAATTTTTTAGCACGTTGACTACAATCACGCGCCAGCATGTGACCAGATGCCCTCAACAAAGAGCCAAACTCGAGCTGGTTTAATAAATACTATTTATTAATTTTAATTTATAATTTAATTTAAATATAATATATATGTGTTAATTTATCTAATTGGAATTTGCATGACATCCCACATTTTTTTCATTTATAAATTTACCCAAATGTTCGTAAATCAGTTGTTTGATAAACTTAGATGATTAAAAATGCGTTGGATTAATTATTCTTAGTTAATCAATGATTTATGGATTTCTTGTGATCTTTTTAAATAGTATCTTTTTGGAAATAGAAATGATTATTTATTTATTTATTTATAAATTTCCTTCTCACTAAGAACAATTCGTATGTGTTTCTCTCGTTTCAAATATTGGCATTGAAGAAAATTTTTAATCCATACATATTAAATATTATCAAGAACATTATTCGTTTATTTTATTTATGTAAATTACATAAAAGTAGGTGGAGTTTTCTGTTAATTTAAATTATTTATTTGGATATTTGAAAAAAGCATATTTGATTTCTGTAATGCTAATTTTATATCTCAATAAATAATTTTTAAATTCCCAATATTCATACAAAAAAAATTTAAAAATGCCTCCCTCGTCGGTCGGTAAAAACGCTCACACATGTCCAACCTGTTTGCCATCATTGCCATCACTAGAGGTGAAAAAATGTGTGTGTTTTTTGAAGTGAAAACTTCTTTAGCGGCGTTGAGCACTTTTGCGGGATGGGGAAAAAGTATAGAACTCGCGTGAGATTCCAAAACGACCCGACCGTTCAAAAACGACCCGACCCGACAGATATACGCATGCGCAATACTATAATATTATATTTATTTTCTATTATCAAACAGAGCTAATAAACTACCTTAACAATTTTCAAACTTACAAAAAAAAAAAAATTCCGTAAAGTTATGTAAAATATTTTAATAAATCTACTAAGTATTGATTTTTGGTATAGAGTCGAAAAGGAGCAACATAAAACAAACGTGCACTCTTAAGGTTGGTCAGCAAGAGAAATTTCAGTGGGTCCGACTCTAGTTATACAAATATATAATATAAGTATAATGAATATCTGAATATAAAAACTCAATCTGTCATAAGAAAACAATAGAATTGTTTATTTTTCTTTTGTTTTTTTTTTTTGGTTTTTTTTTTTTGGAAAATAAATAATTTTACTAATTAAATGGCTATAATGCACAAATTCTTATTTATGAATTTTTTTCAAAAAAAAAAAAAAAATATAAATTAAAAATATTTTTATGGAGAAGTTGTAAAATAAATTAAAAATAAATAAAGAAATATATTCATTATACACAATTGCAAAAACCAGAAATAAAGACAAATCCCAATTCAGAAAAATTTAAACAGTAAAAAAAAAAAATTTTTTCAAAACCTCTTACAGCAACGATTCCATGAATTAATGATTTAATTATAAGAAATCTATATTTTCAATAACATTGATAATGAGCAATTTAAGTGAAATTTTCCAACTTGAAGAAATTAAGTCATTTTTTTATATATATATATATATTCTGATTACTAACTTTTTACCTGAACAAAATCTCAATGAATATTTAATGAATTTAATCTTTTCTAAGAAATGGTGTAAATATCCCTTAATTATAAAAGAAATTTAATTGTCTATTTTATGGACAAATATATATACACATATATATTTAAAATTTATTTTAATTTAATTAGTACAATAAGCTTCTAGTACCTGGAACACCGAGCTATCGACCCTATAACAAATTTATACAATTTATTATTATAAATTTTAAAAATTTTACAATTTTTTAATTATTTATTACAATTGTTAAATGGGTTTTCTAGAAATGAACCATCAAAAATTTGTTTCCTAAAATGGTACAAATTAATTAAAACAATTTGATTTTCATTTCAAGATGAAAAATATATTCGAATTTACTTGATAAAATATTTGATCCTATATTATATACTCGTATATATATGTTGTTATAATTAGATGGTTTCAGTTTTATATTTTTCAAAACAGCAATAGCTTATAGACTGTTTAGACTGTTAGACTGATACTAATATAAATTTTGAAATTATATTGACACTTTTATTTATTTATTTATTTATAATAATCAAATATCATTTATATTATTTATAATTGAATCTAAACATTTTAATTAATATAATATAATTTATTTAATATTATTAGATCAAATTTATTCAACAATTTATTTGAAATTCCTTTCATTATAATAATTGTTCATATGTATTATATGTTGCTAACTTCATGAATATTTTTTTTTTTTTGGGTGAAGGAATGATAAATATATTTCGTAATTTTATACTAAAATATTATTAAAATAAATGTTTTTAATTTTATTTAGAAATTCAAAAAAAAATTTTAAAAGTTTTTAAATAAAAAAAATATTAATACAATTTTAATTAAAAAAGGATGACGGGAGGCAAATTTCAATATGAATGACGTAATTTGTGACGGCATTTAAATTTACTATTTTAAATTGAGAAAATACTAATAAAGTTGATTTATTTCTGAGGCTGAAATCAATACAGATCGATTTGTCTTTATAAATATTATCTTTGGTGTGAATGGTGTAAATTTCAAAAAATCATTAGAGCGGTTTAATATTTCAAATATAAACAATATATATATATATATATATATATACAATTTTTGCTAGTATAATAAGATAAGATTTATATTCATTAATGGAGGAATATAAAACGATATTTTTCAGCAATTGGTGTGGTTGCAGTTCATCAATGAGCCAATTAGAATAGACAAGTAAGTAAAATGATACTATAATGAGAGATTATTTTAAATTAACATAAATAATTAAATATTAAATAATCGGGAAAATTAGATGGTTGATCTATTGAAATAAATTGTTTATTTAGCTCATTGGAATGTTGGATTAGAAAAATAATTTAAAAATAATAATTCAACCATTTAATGAAATGAAAATAAGGATGATTGTAATGAGAATATTACTTTAAGAAAGGAGGAAAAAAAAAGGATAGAAACAATTTTCTATAACAAAGACAATCAAAATAGTAATCGGAATTGAACCCAGAGGGGCTTCTCTTGAATGGGTGCCATTTCGACAAAAGCTTTTGACTAGTAATTCATCATTTCTATTCCAAGGCGTGTGTTATAGCTAATGAGTTCGGAGAATTGATTCGCGCCTCCACCCACCCGGTTCCAAATTATTAATTCAAATCAATAAGAATCCAGAAAGAAACCTATGGCCTCGAATAAAACACGGCAAACCCCCCCCCACACCCCAATTGACATTGAAAGAAAAAGTTCTTTGTTACCAAATTTGTTACTATGTCTTGATAACTAATCGAAAAATTGAAAATTTGAAATTTTTAAGGAAATACTAAATTGAAAATCTTTTCTTTTTTTTTTAACTCTGAAAAAAATTTTTCTGTTTCTCTGTATACTGTGTATATGGTCAGGTTTGAAAAAATACAATAAATGGTATCGTGTTGAAATTTTTCTATTCAACATAGAAAGATTTCATTCGATGTGCTGATAGCATGGCCGCAAGGTGATCGTTCAATTTTCATTATATTAACTTGGGAAAATGTGGAGTGTCTCCACTCGTCTATCTTGAAATTTGAATTGGATTAAATAACATACTATATTATATTTATATTAAATTTAATTAATTAAAAATTATAAATTAAAATTAATAAATTATATTTATTAAACCAGTGCGTGTTTGGCTCTTTGTTGATGACACTACGCCACATGTTGGCGCGTGATTGGCAGACAACTGGTTAAGAAATTAATTCCGGTACTTTCAGCCATTCAATCTTGCTGAAATTCTATATATAGAAGTTTTATTTAATTTTCAATTAAGTGAAAAACTATCAAACATATATCTTTATTTTTACGGTCACTTTAGAGGAAAAAAAAATGAAAACGTGGTAGGTAATGGTCCTCTTCCGAATGAGCTCCATTTCTCAAAAGTTGATAGAAAACTACGAATTTTGAATAATGCCCGTATATCAAATTTCATTATTCTAGCTCAAACTATTTTTGTGTATACTTTCTACATAAACACACACACACAGACATATTTTTCTCAACCTTAGTGAAAATGACTCAGGAACCTTCAAAACGTATAAAAACATCAAAATCTCGACAATGAAAATTTTGGCGAGATAGTAAAAAGATCTGATTACTTTTTTCTGTAAAAATCAAATCATTAAATAGCAATGGGTTCGGTTAAGAGTTCAAATTTATTTATACACTAAAAACTTTAATTTTCTATTTATTTTTGTTATTTCAACCGTTTTGTTGTTGATATTTTTTCAAATTTAGCTCTAATAATTTGATTAAAATTTATTAATTAAAATATTTATAGACTAGAGAATTATTATCAATAAAAAAATAAATAATTAATTAATTTATTAGAATAATTAATTAATATTCAAATATAGAATACAAAATTATAAAATGAAGATACATAAGGGTTAAGTGAAAAAATTTGACCCAGAGTTACACTTATTATTGGTATATACCAGGGGTCGGCAGACTTAACAATTCAGAGAGCCGCAACTTAAACTTAAATGTTTCAGAGCATCGCAAAATCATCTAACCTTTTTTTTAGAACCATATTCAAAAATTAGCTGGAGTGTCTCCACTCGACTATCTCGCAATTTGAATTGGATTAAATAACATAATATATTATATTTAAATTAAATTTAATTAATTATAAATTATAAATAATAAATATTAAACCAGCGCATGTTTGGCTTTTTATTGATGGCACCATGGCACGTGTTGGCGCCTGAGATTTGCAGTGTTAAAAAATTAATTCTGGTACTTTCAGCAATTCAATCAAGCTGAAATTCTATATATATATATATCAGTTTTATACAATTTTTAATCATGTGACAACTATCAAACATATATCTTTATTTTTACGGTCACTTTAGAGGAAAAAAAATCAAAACGTTGTAGGTAATGACCCTCTTCCGGTTGAGCTACATTTCTCAAAAGTTGATAGAAAACTATGAATTTTGAATAATGTCCATGTACCAAATTTCATCATTCTAGCTCAAACCGTTTTTGCGTAATCTTGTCTACATACACACACACACACAGACATTTTTCTCAACCTTAGTGAAAATGATTCAGGAACCTTCAAAACGTATAAAAACATTAAAATCTCAACATTGAGATTTGCAGTGTTAAAAAATTAATTCTGGTACTTTCAGCAATTCAATCAAGCTGAAATTCTATATATATATATATCAGTTTTATACAATTATTAATCATGTGAAAAATTATCAAACATATATTTTTATTTTTACGGTCACTTTAGAGGAAAAAAAATCAAAACGTTGTAGGTAATGACCCTCTTCCGGTTGAGCTACATTTCTCAAAAGTTAATAGAAAACTATGAATTTTGAATAATGTCCATGTACCAAATTTCATCATTCTAGCTCAAACCGTTTTTGCGTAATCTTGTCTACATACACACACACACACACACACACACAGACATTTTTCTCAACCTTAGTGAAAATGATTCAGGAACCTTCAAAACGTATAAAAACATTAAAATCTCAACATCGAAAATTTTCGTGATCGCAATACTATCTCTGGCGAGATAGTAAAAATTGAAAAGTAATCAAAATGTTCAAAAGTTTTAAGGTTAAGAATTAAGTTATCAATTAAGAAGTGCCAGATAATCCTGTACCAAGAGCCGCATGTGGCTCGCGAGCCGCGGTCTGCCGACCCCTGGTATATACCAATGGTCGGCAGCCTGTTGCTCGCGAGCCGGACGTGGCCCTTTCTATCCGATAATGTGGTTCTCTAGTTCCATGCATAAATATTAATAATTATATTATTTTATTTTATAAACTCCAAATATTGTATTGCAAAAAAAAAAAAATATTGTAAACATGATAACAACACAAACAGTTTATTTAGTTATTTGAAATGAAAAGTAAAATCTATACCATCTATCCAAATCCTATTCAATATTGAAACAAAAATGTTAGTGGCTCTTTAATAACAAGAAAATTTTGTAAATTGTAATTTGGATCTTCCGTCTCAAAGGTTGCTGACCTCTGGTAAATACATTTCTCAAAATAATAATTGAAATTTTTAGGAAAATCTTGTTTGTTTTAAATCCCATTTGGGTACAATAATAAATAGAAAAGAAAAAAAAAGTAATAAAATATAAGCAAATTTCAAACATTTTTTCATTAAATTTTTTATCATTTCCATTTTTAGTAATTATTGAGATCATAATTATTCAGTTGTAATAAAATAAGTCTATATTTAAGGCGGATCATAAATTAACAATGCTAATTACAGGGGAATAGTTTTACTACCTACTGCCTATAAAGTTCTGTCAATCGTAATCAATTAGTCACATGGGGTGGGAAACTTATTGAACAATAGCAAAGTGGTTGTAAAAAGAACCTATGGACTGTGGATCTTTTAAATATGGCAGAGGTTGAACAAAGTTTATGAATATAACATAGACCTGCATCCAATTTTTGTGGACTTTCAACAGGTGTACGATTCTTTGAGCAAAATAGATTTTTAATACGCCATGAAAAACTTAGAAATCCCTGCAAAACTGATCGCATTGACAACCATGAAACTTAAGTTTATTAAGTGTCGAGTCAAGTTAAAAAGTGTTCTTTCAGAAAGCATTATTAATAATAGTAACTTTTGGCAGGAAGATCAAATGACTTTCACTGTGTTCAATTTGGACAGCCTTGCCACTAAGAACGAAAGGGTTGACACTATCTGTAACAGAATGTCCCAATATCTCGCATAAGCAGATGATGTTGACAGTTTGGGAATATTGCTAGATTTAAAAATAAATGAAACCAAAACTGTATATATATTAAATGAACCTCCAGATTCGAAACAGAAAGACTGGAAGTGATAAACATCACTTCAAATAAGGACAAAAGTTTTAAATATCTGGGAGCAATTGTGACTAATAAAAATGAAATCGAAGATGAATTAGAGGTGAGAATAGTAGTCGAAAACAGGTGTTGTGTGTTTGGGTAAAGTTTTTGCCGTCAAGATAATATCGTAAATTGGTAGTAATATATGGTAGCGAGACTTGGACACTGTTATTATTGAGTTTTGGAAAGGAAAGTTTTAAGAAGATTTTTAGTCCGATGTTGAACACAGTGGAGGTTACAAATAAACCTCTAACTTTGTACGTCCTACGCAAGGACTACGCCTATCAAGCCGGTTATATCAATGAGGTGTCCTATGATCAGTAGAACGGGTCCTCACAACTTTTACCTTGATTTTCTGAGGCGCTATCAAGTAGCTTTTCCCCAATGTTGTTCCCGGAGGCTGGAGTGACTCCGTCCCATAGACCCCAGCTAGGGAAATTCCCTTGCCAGGCCCAGAACTTGAACCCGGGACCATATGAATGTGAGACAGGTTCGCTACCCAAACACCCAATGGCGCCTTCTTTGGAAAGGAAGATTTTTAGTCCGATGTTAAACAGTGGAGGTTACAAATAAACAAGGAGTTTTATGTACTAGTAGGAAAGAGAGTATCGTATTGTACTGTTCCCGTTGATTAGTTCATGAGAAGATGAGGGAAGGCTGTCTAGAAGATTCGACAAAAACTTGGATCATGTATTCGTCGGGTAATCTCCAAGAGAACCTAAATAAACTTGCAGCTGGAAATGGACTGCACAAAAAAAGGGAGAAATGACAGAAACTTATACAAGAGACCAGGACTATTGCGCAAAAAAAAAATAAGTTACTTTATTTAATGATTGATGTCAATTCTTAATAGAAGTGTTATTTATTTTGCATTTTTATTTTGAACAGATAATTTTACAATAATTTATTTTAATAAACATTATTTTATTACTAGTTAATAAAATTAAAGATTATATATTTTTTAATTTTTCATAATAATAATAATTCAGAAACAAACGTTCAGAAAGTTTTAAAGATAATTAAATTTGAAATTGGTTTTGAAACTCGGTTTGGACGAGAGAATTATAACAGAGTAAGTCCAAAGAGACATTTATGAGAGCCGTCTAGTCTTTAAGGAAAATAAAATTGAAAAAAATTAATTTTAACCAAATTGAAGTATTTATAAAAGAGGCCGCTTGAAAATGAGGTAATTAAACCTTAAAATGACATTTGAATTATTACCTATGTAATCGCAGTAGGACTTAATAAAAATATTTTAATGAAATATTAAAAAAAAAAAAAAAAATTCCCATCTAAAATATTTGCAAAAATTCTCTATAAATTATAAAAGGATAATTGCACAGGCTGACTGATCAAATGGTTGTTGTTGTCTAGGCTAGGTTCAAAATCTTATCCTTTTTTTTTCTCTCTCTCAATAAAATAAAAATGTATAATCTAAAATGTTATCTTTTTAAAAGTTACCTGATTATTATTAAAGAGACATATATATATATATATATATATATATATATATATTTGCAGATAATCTTATCTTGTCCTATTTAAAACTATTTTAGAAATAACAACTTTTTTCAACAGATAGACAGAACCCTTAAAATTTGTTTTGAAAAGAATTAATTTTAACCATTTAAACTATGTTAATCATTTATATAATAAACAACTCTTTATTCATTTATCACATTCATAAAATTTCAATGAGATGATTAAGAAAAAAAAAAAATTAAATTAAAAAAAAAAAAAAAAATATATATATATATATAAAATATACTTATATTGAAAATGATTATAACATTATTATATTAAATTGCTACTTGTACATAAAACAAATAATTTTTTTTTCTTTTTAAATTTCAAATGTAAAAAATCTGGAGTGTTTGAATTGGATTAATTAACACATATATTATATTTAAATTAAATTTAATTAATTATAAATTATAAATTAAAATTAATAAATAGTATTTATTAAACCAGCGCGTGTTTGACTCTTTGTTGATGACACCACGTCACTTGCTGGCGCGTGATTGGCAGTCAACATGTTAGAAAATTTAAAAAATTAATTCCTGTACTTTCAGCATTTCAATCAAGCTGAAATTTTATATATAGCAGTTTTATACAATTTTTAATTAATCAAGCTGGTTAATATATAAATGTCTATGTACAAAATTACAAGATCTTTCTATATTACATCAAATTTATTGAATCACATTTTGCAAAATATTCTTATAGGGTATAAATTATTTTAAATTCATTTTTTTTTTACAAACGGAATACACAAAAAAGTCCCATGAATTAATAATAAAAAAAAATTTGCAGTGTCTCCACTCGACTAACTCGAAAATTTGAATTGGATTAATTAATATATATTATATTTAAATTAAATTATAAATTAAAATTAATAAATAATATTTATTAAACCGGCGGGTGTTTGACTCTTTGTTGATGAAACCACATCACGTGCTAGTGCGTGATTGGCAGTCAATGTTAAAAATTTAGAAAATTTATTCCGGTACTTTCAGCGATTCAATCAAGCAAAAATTCTATATATAACAGTTTTATACAATTTTTAATGAACAACTATCAAACATGTATCTTTATTTTTACGGTCAATTTAGAGGGAAAAAAATGAAAACGTGGTAGGTAATGGTTCCATTTCTCAAAAGTTGATAGAAAACTAGGAATTTTGAATAATGCCCGTGTACCAAAATCTTTATTATAGCTCAAACCGTTTTGCGTAATTTTATCTGCATATATACACACACACACAGACATTTCTCTCAACCTTGAGTGAAAATGACTTAGGGACCTTCAAAACGTATAAAACCATCAAAATCTTGACATCGAAAATTTTCATGATCGCAATACTATCTCTGGCGAGATAATAAAAAATATACATATTTAAAGATAGATTCAAGTATAGATTTTATCCATTTAACTTAAATTATTTGTTGTTTTAATTAATTGAAAGATTGATAGAATTTAATAAAATTCTTGAATTGGTATATAAATTGGATTATTTCTAGTTAAAAAAAAATTGGTGGTAGGTAACCAGGGGGATTGCAGATTTCTACTGTGGCCTTGAATCCTCGTGTTCTAGTGAACGATTCGTTATCGCCATATGTTTCTGGCAAATCGCCAGGCACCCTCACTCTTCGTCCATCACATATCAATCTTCTTATCTACTTTTCATCCTCTGAAGCTGGAGATGCCTGCCTTTTTATAGCCACCTCAAGGCACCTTCGATTGTTTAGGCGTCAAAGGGAAAGCTCACTAGAATTCGATATCACTAGTAAATGTAAATATCTATCTATCTACCTAAAGTTATTATATATGTATCTTATCTTATCTTATCTTATTATACTAGCAAAAATTGTATATATATATATATATATATATATATATACATAAAAATTTATATATTTGAAATATTGAACCGCTCGAAGAATTTTTTTGAAATTCTCTCCTTAGATAATATTTATAAAGAAAAATCGATCTGTTTTGGTTTCAGCCTCGGGAAAAATCATCTTTGTTAGATTTTCTTAATTTAAAATAAGAATTTTTAAAATAAAAACAAAATGACGCCGGACAGCTTCCTTAAATACAAAATATTATAAATAAAATAAAATTAAAAATATTTATTTTAATAATATTATGTAATCAAATTATGAAATATTTATTATGTTAGATCCACAGGCCATACTTTTCTGTCTTTGTATCTTAACTGTTTATATGTATCTTATCTTATTATACTAGCAAAAATTGTATATATATATATCTATATATATAAAAAAAGGTTTTTGTCTGCACATTGCTCAGAATTTAAAAATTTTTGCATATCTTCGCGTTTCATGACCTCTAGAATCCAAAAGTGACTTTAGAATTTTTCACGTCTGTCTGTCTGTCTGTCTGTCTGTCTGTCTGTCTGTCTGTCTGTCCGGAAAATTACTATTTTATAGACTCAGAATTGGCTGAACCGATTTCTTTGAAATTACATCACAATATTCTTATATACCCCTAGAGTAACATAGGCTATAAATTTTATTTATATGTCAACAATAACCGCAGAAATTAATTTTTTAAAGTTTATATAATTCTCCGTGTTGTTCATTCAAGAGCAGCTCGCGGCTCACTGCCGGCCTAGCGGAATCATTTCAAACAATGAATTATCATAGCTATTCCCAATCAAAGAATTATTATAAAAAATATTTCACTTTTTATTTTAAATTCTAATATACAAATATCAATTCAATTAAATAATTTATTCTAAAAGTTCTCAATTTAATTAAAATATTTATTAGATCATATTTTTATCTTAAATTATTTTTTATTTAATTGAATATTTCTTCTTTTCTATAATATATATATAATAATATATAAATTTTATCATTGAATAATAAAAAAAAATATTATTTAACCTGAATTAAAATGACTGAATTATATTATCTTTGTTTTTTATTTTAATTTAATTACTCTATTATTAATTACTAAATATATATATATATTATATAAAAATTAAAATATGATGATATAAAGTTGTTTTAAATTTTTGACATTTTTAAATTGGGTATATTTTTTAAATTTATTAAAATGTCTTTTTTATTTAATATGTTTAAAAGATTCATTTTTATTATGTGATATTAATAAAAAATAACGATGCTCTGTGCAAGTCGAATCATGTTGCACATAATTAAATAACAATTGCCAAACAAAGAATATAATATTTTTTTAAATTCTTATATTTAAATATCATTTCAATTAAATAATTTATTCTAAAAGGTCTCATTTTAATGCAATTTATAATTTTCTTCTAATTCAGATTTAGGACAAATCGTACAACATTATATCAAATCAAAAAGAACATTCAATATTTTTGTACACAAATTATTCAGAGTATTGGCTAAGCGTATCACTCACAATCAGTTTATATTGAAATTTATATAAATTAACAAAGTAAAAATTTTTATTTGTTTAAATTTTATTATAATGAATCAAAAAAAATTAAATATATAGATCACATGATTAAGAGAAGCAAAAAACTTGACAGAAAATAACTGTTGGATGGAGGTCGGACATGACAGAAACTGTAAGCGAAATCTTCATATTGCGACGAATAATTTTCAAATCCCCTAGCACCACAGAATTTAAGTTTCTTTTAAGGAAAATAACTATGATCTAAAAAAATTAATAAATGAACTTAATAATAAAAAAAACAAATAAATCAATTAATTTAAATT
The DNA here is from genome assembly GCA_963082975.1 of Labia minor. Taxonomy (NCBI): domain Eukaryota; kingdom Metazoa; phylum Arthropoda; class Insecta; order Dermaptera; family Spongiphoridae; genus Labia; species Labia minor. The sequence goes on from OY720348.1 coordinate 18,572,979, forward strand.
AATACTATTAATGAATGTATATATTGGTCATTTATCTATAGTTTTATACCGTTAATTTTTATAAATTGTCTCAAGTCTCTATTTTTGCATTTTCTCAAGTTTCATTATAATTAAAAATATTCAATAATAATCTAGCAATGAAAATAAAATACCAAAATGTAATGATCAAGAAATATTATACTCTATTTCACTATTATAACATAGAAAATACTTAAGAACCATAGGCGGAGGAAATATTAGGAGATATCATTGCGGGTTCAGGCCAAATCGACCAACATTAATTAAGATATTTTCATTATGACAGATATTAGGAAAAAAACCGCGAATTCAATATTTCTGTTCACTAATTATTTGTAGACTTTAGTAAAACATACGCATGACTCAATAGATCCGGATAAACTTTTTCAAATTTTCAATCTTCAAATTTCTCTTGAAGGTAGTAAAGAAAGAATAAGATGCGGAAATCAATTGTAAAATATTAGGTTACTCAGACGACTTAAATATAATAGGAGATTCGGCAATTTCAATTACAGATAGCGAGGAAAATTTAATGGAGGTTTGAAATTAATAGTGATAAGAAAAAATATTTAGTAACAAAGAGGAAGAGTATTAACATACAAAATCTTAAGATACAAAATGTAGAATTTGAATATGTATAAAAATTGAATGTAATCACGAAGGATAATAATATTTGTGAAGAATTTAAATCGGGGTTGCAATCGGGAAACGCCTGTTATCTGCAATAAAGAGGCTTATCTCTTCAAAATTATTATCAAAGGGAATATATAAAAAGATTATTTTGCCTGTTGCATTATATGGGTGGGAGGCATGGTCTATGACCCTTGGAGATGAGAGTAGATTCAGAGTATTTGAGAATAGGATTCTTCCCTGCATTTATTGGCCAAAGAAAGATGAGGTCATCGGGGAATGGGGGAGACTGCATAACAAGAAATTGCATGGCCTCTCTGCATCTTCAGAAATAGTTAGGGTTATAAAAGGGAAAAAGCTGCGATAGGCAGGGCACGTGGCTAGAATGGGAGAGGAAAAAGATATTGGTGGGAAGACCGATTGGAAAACGTCCGCTTGGAAAACCAATGACGCGTAGGAAGGGACGTAAGAGAGATGGAACAAGGGCTCAGGATAGGGACACTTGGAGAAATGTGGTTGTTGCGGCCAAGAACTTTCGAGTATCTTTGAGCCACATAGATAGATAGATATAACATATACAATAATAATAATATATATAATTAATTTACTGATTAAATTAAAATAGATTTTGAATAAGAACACAAAAAGAAATGAATGTTTTATGTAATATAAGGATTGAAACAAAATGGATGAAAACCTTTTACTACTTTCAACCAAATACTATGTACCACTCGGGGGTACAGGGGGCGGAGCCCCCGTCTAGGTGTGAAGAGCGCCGAAGGCGCTCTGAGCAGCTAGTATATATATAAATTTGTATTTTTGATATATTGAACCGCTCTAAGGATTTTTTTGAAATTCACTCCTTAGATAATACTTAGAAAGAAAAATCGATCTGGCGAAAAATTTTCCTAATTTAAAATAAGAATTTTAAAAATAAAAAAAAAATGACGCCAGACAGAGCTTCCTTAAATACAAAATATTATAAATAAAATAAAATTAATAAAATTTTGTAATCAAATTATGAAATATATATTATCTTATATCCACAGGCCATACTTTTCTGTCTTTCGGTGCATTAATACTTACGTTTAAGGGTCGTATGTTATATGACTATTTTATTTTTAATTTATGTTCTTTTAAATTATTTGAAATTGTTTCCTATATAGTTTGTTGTTTATTTTTTTTAAATAATAAACTTAATCTTAAATATTCATACTTCATAAGGAATAATTTTTTAAAGTACCGAGCCGGTTGATAAAACCACAACCACTTTACGCATATAAATTTGATGTATAGCCCTCTTCGCGCCTATCTAAAAATTTCCACCTCTTGTACCACTATTCCAGTGTGATGTACAGTATGAATAATATTTGGTTTTGTAAGTTTATATCTATTTATTTTCACAAAAATCTTAATATAAAAAATATATCCTATCGTCGAAACTATGAATATAGAATGAAATAAACCAAAATACTAATATTCAGGAGTCATTGACCTTAAATCCCTTAAAATGTAATTTTAAGTTGTGAGAGCCTCTCACCAGAACCCCCACTCTTTACCCTTTTCTTAGCATTTAATGATTATTAAGTAAGATTCCAAGTTTTTCTAATTCTAATATCTAGAATAAACACTCCCCGCCCCTCTCCTGAAGAAAAATGCGTGTTTCACTTTAATTTTAATTTAGATGAAAATATAACGCGTATGCTTATATTGTTATATCATTAGTAAATAAGAAAATTGTTCAACCTTGCAATTTGAAAACTTGAAATTTGTTACCATATCTTTCTTTTATCTAGTTAGCATCGATATTTTAATCATTGAATATATCTTCTGATGATAAATTATATTCTCTCTTTATACCCAGGCGTTGATATCACTTTTGGTTGGGCCATCAATATAATAAGTAAGGATAAATAAATTAAAATCTTATCTTATTATACTAGCAAAAATTATATATATATAATTAATATATATATATTATTAATTGTATTTTTGATATATTATACCGCTCGAAGGATTTTTTTTGAAATTTACACCATAGATAATATTTATAAAGAAAAATCGATCTGTATTGGTTTCTAATTCAACGCTTCCTTAAATACAAAATATTATAAATAAAATAAAATTAAAAATATTTATTTGATAATAAAATTACGAAATATATATTATGTTATATCCACAGGCCATACTTTTCTACCTATCAGTGTATTAATACGTACGTTTATGGGATGTATGTTTTATGACTATTATTTTTTAAATTATGATCTTTTAAATTATTTGAAATTGTTTAATATATTTTATTTAGTTTATTTATTTTAAATAATAATCTTAATCTCTTAAATATTCATAGTTCATAAGGAATATTTTTTTAATGACCGAGCGGCGTCTCGGCGAACCAGGTACTATTTATTAAATAACCAAGCCAATTATGTCAACTGAATTATCGTGTGTGGTTTTCAAATTCATTTGAAAATGCAAATTTAGAAGATATAATAATTTATCTTTATAAGAAAAAGAACAATTGATTCAAATGTGAACCAAAAAAAAAAAAAAATTTAATTTTTACTTGGAAGTTTACAAAGAAAATCCGGAAATATCTAATTGGGTTGTGAAAATGTTGATGCCATTCCATTTGTTACTAAGCAAACATAACTTTGCTTTTTCAATATCGAATTAGTCTGGGAGTAAAATGCAATAGAAAAACGCCTTCGTTTGATTCTTTCAATTGATTTGACTATTTTTCTAAATTTGGCACAGTATTTGAATACGAATTAGGCATAATCGGCCATACTTTTTATGAAATTTAGTTAATTCAAGACGCAGGTGGACTAATAGTGAAAAATATGCTGGATAGAGTATCAGGTCGGTTTAAAGTTTGGCAAGCACATGAAATTCAAAACATCATTGTTTTATTAATATTATTGTATTGTATTATTGTAATTAGTGCAACATGTAATATACAACTAATAACATAACAAATTATTTTTAAAGTCAATTTCTACTCAAACCCATTAAAACTCTTTATAAAGTTTTGAAAATCAAATAAAAAATGTTATGCTTCGACGAGATTCGATCCGAAGACATGAAAATTCTAAACTGACGTTTTTCTAAAATGCAGCCGTTGCAAGACACATTTCATAGAGGAGACATTTTTTCTCGCATATAAAATTAATAAAATGAATTAATTAAATTTACAGTTTTTACTTTTCAATAAAAAAAAAATACAAAGTTTTTTAATAATAAATTGCCTATCGATATGAGTTTTTTCACAGATCTCCACGTTTCAAGTCATTCTAATTCTAAAAAAGTGGTTTTCCCGTTGATGTATTTGTAAGAAACATTTCATATATGATACATTTTTTCCCGCATATAAAATTGATAAAATTAATTCATTAAATTTAATTAACAAATAAATATTTTATAAAACTGTATTATAACATCAAGTGTCATCCAAGTTTACAAAAAAAGGTATTTCATCCTGGGTGTATGAATAAAAAGTATTTTTTTAAACGATTGTAAATTTTTAAAAAAGAAATAAATATAAGGTGAGTGTGAACTAGTAGTAGGAAAAGAAAAAGTTAGCAAATTCTTATCGTATTCGCGGGTCATTCAACAAGTACTTAGCCTCACCGCCCAATGGCGCTGCTATCGCAAAAGATTTTTACCATCATGTAGTACATTCTTTTACTAGTCTACTGTTAAAGTTTCAATCAATTCCCTTCACTAGTTTTGTTTTGACAGCCTTTGGAAGCGAGCGTCTCGATCAGTTGTACAAAAATGGAACAATATCGTACCAATTTTTGACGGAGAAGAGTCACTGTACACAGCATCCAAGCTATCTTTGATTTCTCTGCGCGTTTTCCCTTCCAAAAATAAGAATCAAATCACCGAACGATATTGTTCTTTTCCCATTTTTGTACAACTGATCGACACGCTCGCTTCCAAAGGCTGTCAAAACAAAACTAGTCAAGGGAATTGATTGAAACTTTGACAGTAGGTTAGTAAAAGAATGTACTACATGGTGGTAAAATTCTTTTGTGATAGCAGCGCCATCGGGCGGTGAGGCTAAGTACTTGTTGAATGACCCTCGTAAACATAATTGTTTACTAGGTTCATCGCAATCGTTTCTTTTCATTTTTCATTTTTATTTTCATTTTATTTTTAATTTTTATTTTCGCTTTTTGAGTTTCATCGAAAATCATCACAGTCATATATTATTATTATATTATTGTATATTTTAAACACCACATAATAGAATAAAATATGATTTTTCAAATTCTCAACTTTTATTATTATTATTGTTATAAATTATTATTTATTTGAATCCTCTCCTTTATGGAGTTTGAAGTTTATGTATATTATTTACAATTTGTTTATATTGATTTACATGTATATATACACAAACAAACAAAATTTTATTCCTATAAAAATATTAAATAAACCTGATTCTGTGTGATTGTTTTATTAAATGATAATTTTATGAATAAATCATCTAATTTAAGTTATTCTTTTATGTAAATACATGAAGAAGTAAGAGTCTAATTTCCAAAAAATTTTTACTTTTATCAAAAATATGTTTATATTATTTACATTGAAAAAAAATATCTATTTCTATAATTGATGTCAGAAACCAAAATTATTTTTAAATGTTCCGGAGAAATCAGGATTTTGTCAAATCACTAGAAGTCGTTTTAAGGAGATTTTTAAAAGATAACCTTCCTACTAATTTTGAGTTCACACGGCCAAACGCTATGCCATTCACACACACACACACACACACACACATACATTGGCATGCATGCACGCAAAGACCGCCGACATGTCTGAAATATAAAGAAATACTCAATTCTTAGTCATTTTATCTTGATTTCTTTACTTTCTCTTATATGCCATTTGTAGTTCTCAGAAAGTCAAAGTTATAATAAAAAAAAAAATGAATATAAAATTAAGTTAAATCTTAAAAATAATAAAACGAATTAATCTGGGGAATTTTTTAGTTTTATTTCTATAGGTAAGGATTGTTTTTTAAATATTAAATGAGAAAAAAGTAATTATTAACATCAATACAAAATACCCTAAGGGATTAGGAAGAAACATTTTCCTCCTAAACCATTAGGCTCCCTTTCAATAGTTTTTATCATTTTTTAATGTTAAAAACAAAATCAATAAATAATTGTTAATTTAATTTTTATTGATTTTATTTTTTTCCAAAATCTTTATTATATCTCAATAAATTACTCTCTTTTTACTTTTCAATCCAAAAAATACTAAGTTTTTTTAAGAGTAAAGGTAATTATGATTTCCCGATTGCTTATCGATATGAGTTTTTTTCACAGATCTCCACGTTTCAAGTCATTCTAATTCCAAAAAAGTGGTTTTCCCGTTTATGTATTTGTGTGTGTGAGGGTCTGTGTGTGTGTATGTGTGTGTGACAGAAATATGGTGAACAAAATTCCGGTCAGACGGTAAAACCGATCATAACCAAATTTTATATTAATGCTTCTATTGGATTTCTAACGACCTGTTAACATTTTCGCTTAAATATATTTATAAATAAAACAAATAAAAAAATATCAAAAAAGTAAATTAATAATAATTCTTAAACTAAATATAAAAAATTTGATATGAAACACTTTATAGAGAATTTTATTTTAATTAGCATCCATTTTTTCTAAATCGACCAATTCAGCCTAAGATAAACGTCATTTTAGATTCATAATCCACAAACACAACTCTATAATGAAGATTAATTAAAATATGTATAATTACCCATCGTTGGATTAAATGTAAAAATAGAAAATAATTTCGTTTTAAATTATTTTATTAATTCATTCATTTGAAAAATAAAAATTCGACTTGAGATATATAGAAATTAAAGTTAATTATATATTATTGAAAACTCGTTTATGAATTGGGATCAACTTATTCATGAGAAATAACTTTTTTTTTTTTTAGTTCTATCTACTTCTACTAAATAATAATTAAAAGTCCATCCACTCGTTGTGCAAAAATAGCTCATAAACTAGTTGACAAGAAATAGTATATATATATATATATATATATACCTTAGAATTTAATATTGCATCAAATTACATTCATGGAACATTTCTGATAATAATCATAGTTTTAGAAAATTATCGCTTTATTGTAAAGCGAATTTTTTTTTTTTCGTTTAATTAAAAAGTTAATTTTAATATTAAAAAAAAAAAAAAAAAGTAATAAGAAAAAGATTAATTATGATTTATTAGATAATGAAATTAAACATTTTATTCAGGAAAGGTTTCTTTTAAGGCGTGGAATATTTTTATATTTTATTTTTTCCAAATTCTTAATCATTTTGATTTCATTGTGAGAGTAGTTGAATTCACATTGGACTCTCTGGAAAAAATCCAATTTTTCTAAAAAAATTTCAATTCCAATTTCATCAGAGTTCGATAATTCCGAAAATGATATCTTGATGAAATAAAAATTCTTCTATATTTTTCTTCTCTCTCTCTCTCTCTATCTCTCCCTATCTCTATTAACATTTTTCAATACATGAGTTAATAATAACTTTGACTAATAATTATTGAAAGTTAGGGTTATTAAAAATAATAGCCTTTATAATCAAGGTGATTTTTTTATGAAGTCGGGAAAGAGAAAGAAATATTAAGAAAGTTAGAATTCATTTTATTTGATATTTAACGATTTTATTTTTATTTTTATTTTTTTTTTTTTTTTTTTTCTTTAATTTTTAATTTTTTTTTTTTTTTTTTTTTGGAATCTAACCGAAAAGAATCTCTGGTTCGACGATCATTCTTCTATCACTAACGACAACTGATAATATAGAAAATCAATTTTTTTTCAATAATATACAATAATTAATTTTCATAAAAATAATAAATAATCGAATAAAGTCAAGGGACAGGTCTGGCCATTTTACTGCCCTTCCTTGAACCTTCTGATTCGATATTTTATCCGATAAAAATACGATAATAGTAATATTTTAATTTATTATATTTAAAAATTTAATTATTCTTTGTAATAATCAAATAATCATTGAAATTAAATTATTTATTAAATTATTTTATATTTAAATTATAAATGTAATTGAGATCAATATCTAGTTATTTAGTTAAATGGGTAGGTAATTGTTTAGTGTCACTGATGTATGATGGATTTGGATAAAACTTTACCAATAGATTCCTTTTTTGATTCAAAACAAACTTTCCTTAAGAAGTATGTGGTGGTCACTTCTAGTTTACGAGATAAAAATTATTAAAGTTCGCATATAAATGCATTGATATTCTATTATATTTAGCTACCATGTTTTTTTTTAATAATTTGACCACCAGAGGGCCCCACTAATTTTTTTTTTTATATGTTCGGTTTGAATATAAGAAGATTAAAAAATTAATTAATTGAATAATTTTCTTATATTCAAACCGAACTTATAAAAACCGAAAATTAGTGAATAAGTGAATAATTAGTGAATTAGTCAATAAAACATTAATAACTAGTTTATATGTAAACTTTAATAATTTTTATCTCGTAAACTAGAAGCGACCGCCACATACTTCTTAAAGAAAGTTTGTTTTGAATCAAAAAAGGAATCCATTGGTAAAGTTTTATCCCAATCCATCATACATCGATTAGACTAAACAATTACCAATATAAAACTAAATATATAACTAAAAGAGCATATACGTTAATAATTGTTTGTTTTTTTGTTTTGTTTTTTAGAAAAATAAATCAATTAATTGTAATATAATTTTATTTTTAAATAGATTTTACTAGATGAATATATTTGTATGAAGAATAAAATATTAAAATTATTATTTATAATTAATTTTAAAGAGAGGCATTTTGTTTGAAAGGGAATGGATAGTGCACGATTAAGGGTGAAGAAGGGAAGGAATGGCAATCGAGGAGTCAACTTGGAATTTAATTAACATTTGTTCACAAGTAGGCACGACAAGGAGGGAGACCAGGTAAATTAAAATTTCAATAAAATTTACTTTGTAAAAAAGAAGAACCTAATAACTTTAACGGGGTTATTCTATTCACATTTTTCGATGCAAGAGTATTAGTAATATATGTACCTATCACAAATTAAAACTTGAAAATATTCTTAATTATCATAATTTTTTCAGAAATTTATAATAATAATAATAATACAATATAATCAATGTTTGATAGAAAATGAGGAATAATTAGTAAATTATTTAGTTAGATAATATAAAAAATATCTAGAATGAATTAAATAGGAAACGCGAAATGAAAATAAAAATAAGAATTATTAGAAAATAAGATTCTCTTAGGTTGGTGAAAACGACTTAAATGGAAAGTACATACATACGAGTACACTTAACAAAATATCACTCGGATAGACAGGGAATGAGGTCGTCTGACTAGGTGTATAGTCCGCCCAAGGCAATTCAGCAGCTTGTAATAAATTAAAAATTCCTATGATTGTAGATTTAAATATTTTGTGACATTTTTCCTCTTTATTCGGTTAATAAATTTAATCAATCACTGTAAATAAAACTAAGAGAAGAAACGATTTTTATGAAAAATAGATATTTAATCTCTACAAAAAATTATAATAGAGAGTGAATTTAAATTAAGGTTTTAATCGGGTAAGCTCTGATATATTGTGCAATAAAAGGACAGATATCATCAAAATTATTATCCAAGGGTTTCAAAAATAAAATATATAAAACAATTATTTTGCCAGTTGTATTATATGGATGTGAGGCGTGGTGTATGACTTTAGGAGACGAAAGTAGTGATTTAGAGTATTTGAAAATAGGATTCTTCGCAGTATTTATGGAACGATAATGGATAAAATCAAAAGGGAATTGGGAAGACTGCATAAAAATTACATAATTATTATCCGAGGGTTTTAAAAATAAAATATATAAAACAATTATTTTGCCAGTTGTATTATATGGGTGTGAGGCGTGGTGTATGACTTTTGGAGACGAAAGTAGTGATTTAGAGTATTTGAAAATAGGATTCTTCGCAGCATTTATGGAACGATAATGGATAAAATCACAAGGGAATGGCGAAGATTGCATAAAAATTACATAATTATTATCCGAGGGTTTCAAAAATAAAATATATAAAACAATTTATTTTGCCAGTTGTATTATATGGGTGTGAGGCGTGGTCTATGACTTTAGGAGACGAAAGTAGAGATTTAGAGTATTTGAAAATAGGATTCATCGCAGCAATTATGGAACAATAATGGATAAAATCAAAAGTAAATTGCGAAGACTGCATAAAAATTACATAATTATTATCCGAGGGTTTCAAAAATAAAATATATAAAAAAGCAAAATGTGCAGCATCGTACACGTGGCGGAAGTGAAACTTCTTACAATCTAGAGAATAAGATAAATTTTAGTTGAGAGTGTGAGTGAGAGAGAAATAGAGAAAAATAAAGGGATCATTTCGAAAGACATATAACAGTATAAAATTTTCGTAACAAATATTCGCTTTAATTGTTATTATTATTTGCTAAAATTGTATATATCTATCTATTTATCTATAACCATTGGTTCTCAAAAACCGCTCTAACGATTTTTTTCAAATTCACACTAGATATAGTATTTATAAAGAAAAATTGAGTTTTATTGATTACATCTCTTGAAACTTACAGCTTCATTATTAATTTCTTAATTGAAAATTATATATGGGTGACGTAAATGGCATCCATTTTGAAATTTTACTCCCGCCTTTTTTTAATTTTGTATTAATATTTTTTTTATATTTAAAATATTTTAAAATTTATAATTTAATTTCGAAATAAAATTAAAAATATTTATTTTTAATAAAATATATATATATATTTATTAATCCCGCTTTTTTTTTAAATGATATTGTATTAACATTTTTTTATATTTAAAATATTTTAAAATTCATTATTTAATTTCGAAATTTTATATTTAAAATATTTTAAAATTTATTATTTAATTTCGAAATAAAATTAAAAATATTTATTTTTAATAAAATATATATATATATTTATTAATCCCGCTTTTTTTTAAATGATATTGTATTAACATTTTTTTATATTTAAAATATTTTAAAATTCATTATTTAATTTCGAAATAAAATTAAAAATATTTATTTTTAATAAAATATATATATATTTATTAATCTCTCTCAAAAAAAACAACAAAACAAATAAATGTCTTTGAAAGATGGTAAAAATATCTTTGTAATTATCAAAATATCATAGACCAGCAGTAAGAACAATTGTTTTTACTCCCCGAGTTCGAAGGATCGAAACTCGCCGCGTGCATTTTTTTTTTTATCTATTTTCGTGATTTATTTATTCATTGTTCTTTTATTAATTAAGTTTTAGATAGTTTTATAATTTTTAATATTTTTTCAATAAAATATTATTTAATACATTTAATAATTGTAATAAATAATTAAAGAATTGTATATCAATATTTTTTAAAGGGTAGAGCGAGCTCGGTGTCTCAGGTATTAATATTACCAGCCAAATCCAATAATAATGAATCATTTTTTACTATCTCGCCAGAGATAGTATTGCGATCACGAAAATTTTCGATGTTGAGATTTTGATGTTTTTATACTTTTTGAAGGTTCCTGAATCATTTTCACTAAGGTTGAGAAAAATGTCTGTGTGTGTGTGTCTGTGTGTGTGTGTGTGTGTGTGTGTATGTAGGCAAGATTACGCAAAAACGGTTTGAGCTAGAATGATGAAATTTGGTACATGGACATTATTCAAAATTCATAGTTTTCTATCAACTTTTGAGAAATGTAGCTCAACCGGAAGAGGGTCATTACCTACAACGTTTTGATTTTTTTTCCTCTAAAGTGACCGTAAAAATAAAGATATATGTTTGATAATTTTTCACATGATTAATAATTGTATAAAACTGCTATATATAGAATTTCAGCTTGATTGATTAGCTGAAATTACCAGAATTAATTTTTTAACACTGCAAATCTCACGCGCCAACACGTGACGTGGTGCCATCGACAAAAAGCCAAACATGCGCTGGTTTAATATTTATTATTTATTATTTATAATTTATAATTAATTAAATTTAATAATAATTTTTAAATAATATAAATAATATTTAATTATAATCTAATCAAAGAAAATAAAAGTTTGAATCTATTTGATAGTTGATCTTTTTACATATAATTAATCTCAAATTAAATATTTTTTAATATTAAAAAAAAATAACAAATTTCATATGTATATTTATTTTTATAAATGTTTAGGCAAATTTTGAAATTAATATATATTTAAATTCAAATTGTATTTAATTGCGATATCTACTGGACAAGGTGGAGATCTCGCCCTCTTTTGATCATAAGTCATACTAATTTTTATTCTTTGACCCAGTAGAAGCTGAGAAATATTATTCCGCGTCAACGTACTACCGCGCATGCGCGCCGTGGACTTTGGACCTAGCGAGAGCGTAGTAGAACGAAAGACAGCACAAAACGAAGAGGCAGATAGCCTCTTTCTCAAAGACGAAAGACCGGACAAAAGAAAGACCCAGATAGCCTCTCTCTCAAGAACGAAACACCGCACAAAAGAGAGTCGGAGATAGAGGCTATCTCATTCTCACTCGTTATATCTATATCTTTTTTCTCTCTTGCGTTTCGTAACGCGTTACGAAATTTCAATTTTTCAATTCACTCTCCATTCTCAACCAAATGTCAGGACGCCGCTAAAGAAGTTTCACTTCAACAATTATTTTGCCAGTTGTATTATATGGGTGTGAGGCGTGGTGTATGACTTTAGGAGACGAAAGTAGTGATTTAGAGTATTTGAAAATAGGATTCTAGGAAACATGTTTTTAGGGATACCAAAGAAATTACCGCTGGCCAGACAATATAAAGGAGAAAAGAGTGGGAAAGAGTAGAAATTAGTTGGAGGTAGGATATGGACGTATGGAGAAATGTGATTTCTGGAACCAAGAACTTTCGCCACAGAGATAAATAAATAAAAAAAAAATAATTAAAAGTATTGTTTAAAGTGGTTCTTTATCCAAGAAAATGATTAGTAATTTTTATAACGAGAAAAATTTAATAAGATTAATACAAAATCGTTAATATAAATTTTGAAAAAATAAATTAATTTTTTTTTTTTTGAAGTGAAACTTCTTTAGCGGCGTCCTGACATTTGGTTGAGAATGGAGAGTGAATTGAAAAATTGAAATTTCGTAACGCGTTACGAAACGCAAGAGAGAAAAAAGATATAGATATAACGAGTGAGAATGAGATAGCCTCTATCTCCGACTCTCTTTTGTGCGGTGTTTCGTTCTTGAGAGAGAGGCTATCTGGGTCTTTCTTTTGTCCGGTCTTTCGTCTTTGAGAAAGAGGCTATCTGCCTCTTCGTTTTGTGCTGTCTTTCGTTCTACTACGCTCTCGCTAGGTCCAAAGTCCACGGCGCGCATGCGCGGTAGTACGTTGACGCGGAATAATATTTCTCAGCTTCTACTGGGTCAAAGAATAAAAATTAGTATGACTTATGATCAAAAGAGGGCGAGATCTCCACCTTGTCCAGTAGATATCGCAATTAAATACAATTTGAATTTAAATATATATTAATTTCAAAATTTGCCTAAACATTTATAAAAATAAATATACATATGAAATTTGTTATTTTTTTTTAATATTAAAAAATATTTAATTTGAGATTAATTATATGTAAAAAGATCAACTATCAAATAGATTCAAACTTTTATTTTCTTTGATTAGATTATAATTAAATATTATTTATATTATTTAAAAATTATTATTAAATTTAATTAATTATAAATTATAAATAATAAATAATAAATATTAAACCAGCGCATGTTTGGCTTTTTGTTGATGGCACCACGTCACGTGTTGGCGCGTGAGATTTGCAGTGTTAAAAAATTAATTCTGGTAATTTCAGCTAATCAATCAAGCTGAAATTCTATATATAGCAGTTTTATACAATTATTAATCATGTGAAAAATTATCAAACATATATCTTTATTTTTACGGTCACTTTAGAGGAAAAAAAATCAAAACGTTGTAGGTAATGACCCTCTTCCGGTTGAGCTACATTTCTCAAAAGTTGATAGAAAACTATGAATTTTGAATAATGTCCATGTACCAAATTTCATCATTCTAGCTCAAACCGTTTTTGCGTAATCTTGCCTACACACACACACACACACACACACACACACACACACACAGACACACACACACAGACATTTTTCTCAACCTTAGTGAAAATGATTCAGGAACCTTCAAAAAGTATAAAAACATCAAAATCTCAACATCGAAAATTTTCGTGATCGCAATACTATCTCTGGCGAGATAGTAAAAAATGATTCATTATTATTGGATTTGGCTGGTAATATTAATACCTGAGACACCGAGCTCGCTCTACCCTTTAAAAAATATTGATATACAATTCTTTAATTATTTATTACAATTATTAAATGTATTAAATAATATTTTATTGAAAAAATATTAAAAATTATAAAACTATCTAAAACTTAATTAATAAAAGAACAATGAATAAATAAATCACGAAAATAGATAAAAAAAAAAATGCACGCGGCGAGTTTCGATCCTTCGAACTCGGGGAGTAAAAACAATTGTTCTTACTGCTGGTCTATGATATTTTGATAATTACAAAGATATTTTTACCATCTTTCAAAGACATTTATTTGTTTTGTTGTTTTTTTTGAGAGAGATTAATAAATATATATATATTTTATTAAAAATAAATATTTTTAATTTTATTTCGAAATTAAATAATGAATTTTAAAATATTTTAAATATAAAAAAATGTTAATACAATATCATTTAAAAAAAAGCGGGATTAATAAATATATATATATATTTTATTAAAAATAAATATTTTTAATTTTATTTCGAAATTAAATAATAAATTTTAAAATATTTTAAATATAAAATTTCGAAATTAAATAATGAATTTTAAAATATTTTAAATATAAAAAAATAGATAAAAAAAAAAATGCAGGCGGCGAGTTTCGATCCTTCGAACTCGGGGAGTAAAAACAATTGTTCTTACTGCTGGTCTATGATATATTTTGATAATTACAAAGATATTTTTACCATCTTTCAAAGACATTTATTTGTTTTGTTGTTTTTTTTGAGAGAGATTAATAAATATATATATATTTTATTAAAAATAAATATTTTTAATTTTATTTCGAAATTAAATAATGAATTTTAAAATATTTTAAATATAAAAAAATGTTAATACAATATCATTTAAAAAAAAGCGGGATTAATAAATATATATATATATTTTATTAAAAATAAATATTTTTAATTTTATTTCGAAATTAAATAATAAATTTTAAAATATTTTAAATATAAAATTTCGAAATTAAATAATGAATTTTAAAATATTTTAAATATAAAAAAATGTTAATACAATATCATTTAAAAAAAAAGCGGGATTAATAAATATATATATATATTTTATTAAAAATAAATATTTTTAATTTTATTTCGAAATTAAATTATAAATTTTAAAATATTTTAAATATAAAAAAAATATTAATACAAAATTAAAAAAAGGCGGGAGTAAAATTTCAAAATGGATGCCATTTACGTCACCCATATATAATTTTCAATTAAGAAATTAATAATGAAGCTGTAAGTTTCAAGAGATGTAATCAATAAAACTCAATTTTTCTTTATAAATACTATATCTAGTGTGAATTTGAAAAAAATCGTTAGAGCGGTTTTTGAGAACCAATGGTTATAGATAAATAGATAGATATATACAATTTTAGCTAGCATAATAAGATAAGATATATATCGTGAAATAATTAAAATTCTCAAGTCAAATATACAGCGTGCACGCATACCGACGCATGTAATTGTGTGTGTGAACATGGTCGGCGATTCACACGCCAACACATACAGTTATGTGCGTCGATGACCATTCACGTTATTTATCCGAATCTCAACATTACTTTAACACTACTAAATCAATTTAAAATTATTATTGCATTTAAAACTGCTTTTCTCTACTCCACAGATTTCACTATGCCGAAAAAAAATAACGACCAAAATTTAGACGATATTATTTATTTCATACACCTTTCACTACTGGTTTATAGCCACACAGGTGCTAATGCACTTGAACGAGGCGAAGATAAAATCCCTCTAATTCTCGGGGGAGATTTTAATGTAAATTTTGGATCTGATGATTCGTTGCCGTTGATCAACTTTCTTCGAGAAACATTTGGTCTGCTTATAAATAACGATCCCAAGGAATCAACAACAAAATCTGGAACTACAATAGATGCTGTTTTTACACGTTATATAGAAAATATCGAATCACGAACATATATATCTTATTTTAGTTATCACAAGCCATTAATATCAGTATTACCAATTGAAGCACCAACCGACAATAGTACAGGCAATGTAGATATGATGATAGAGTAGATAATAATAATAATAAAGCGAATATTTGTTACGAAAATTTTATACTGTTATATGTCTTTCGAAATGATCCCTTTATTTTTCTCTATTTCTCTCTCACTCACACTCTCAACTAAAATTTATCTTATTCTCTAGATTGTAAGAAGTTTCACTTCCGCCACGTGTACGATGCTGCACATTTTGCTTTTTTTTTTTTTTTTTTTTGTTACCTAGCTCATAGAATTATTATTATATTTTCATTAAAATTTTGAATAATTTTCAAATTCAAATTCAAAAATTATAAATTTAAAAAGAAAAAAAAATATTTTTCTATTTTTTTCCTATATAATCATAATTATATCTTTTGATATTATAATTAATGAAATATCATTTGTTAAAATTTGATTAATTTCTTTATAATCGAATATCTTAAATGTAATTAGGTTGACGTTAGAACCAGATTTTTTTTTTATTATAAAAGTAAATGTCTAAAATTATCCAATTTTTATCACACAAATATTAATTTTAATTTCAATTCCATCTCTTATACTTTTATAATCTTTATTTTTCACTCTATTATAACTATAGTCTATATTTGTTTACATAAAATCAAGAACAAATGGTTAATATATAAATGTCTAAGTACAAAATTACAAAATGTTTCATATTACTCAAATTTATTGAATCACATTTTGCAAAATATTCTTATAGGGTATAAATTATTTTAAATTCATTTTTTTACAAACGGAATACACAAAAAGTCCCATGAATTATTAATAAAAAAAATCTGGAGTGTCTCCACTCGACTAACTCGCAAATTTGAATTGGATTAATTAACATATATTATATTTAAATTAAATTAAAAATTAAAATTAATAAATAATATTTATTAAACCGGCTGGTGTTTGACTCTTTGTTGATGACACCACATCACGTGCTGGCGCGTGATTGGCAGTCAATGTGTTAAAAATTTAAAAAATTTATTCCGGTAGTTTCAGCGATTCAATCAAGCTGAAATTTTATATGTAGCAGTTTTATACAATTTTTAATCATGTGAAAAACTATCAAACATATATCTTTATTTTAACGATCAGTTTAGAGGAAAAAAAAAATGAAAACGTGGTAGGTAATGGTCCTCTTCCGAATGAGCTCCATTTCTCAAAAGTTGATAGATAACTAGGAATTTTGAATAATGCCCATGTACCAAATTTCATTATTCTAGCTCAAACCGTTTTTGCGTAATCTTGTCTACATACACACACATAGACTCAGGGACCTTCAAAACGTATAAAACCATCAAAATCTTGACATTGAAAATTTTCGTGATCGCAATACTATCTCTGACGAGATAGTAAAAATGTCTATACTTAATCATGATTTTATAAGAATAAAAATAATGAAATTGGATCAGGATAAGCCAGTTCCATCTTTCATTATCCTACATAATTTAAAATATTGATCCTAGATTAAATGCTGATCACAGCCATTTAAATATATATATACAACTAAGGTCAATAAATAAATACATCTAGTCAGGAAAATATCTACTGGGTTTTGCTAATAGTATATAATATCTAAATTCTATTTTTTATTATAATACTAATACAGCTAGTCAGCCCTTCGGCGGTCTTCGCGCTTAGACATATTTATGGTTTTATATATATATAGTGAAACATTTATGCGTAAGTCGCCTCATCTCGATGTCATAACAATACATTGTGGGCATGTAGTCTGTCTAATGTGTGTGTTTTTTTAAATGAAACTTAATTTAGAGAAGGGACGTTATTAATTAGAAATTTGCTAAAATATCAAATCGAATTATTTGTCTTTATAATTCCTCTATTAAATATACTGTAATATTTAATTCTGAAATTAATTCTTTCTTTTGTTTTTAAATTATCTAAAAATTAAATTAATTATTTAAGTCGATTAATGGAAATCAATTTGACTCTATACTGTAACCATTAAATTAAAAACTATTATCTACATTAAATAGCTTTTTTTTAATTTGAAATATTATAATCGATTCAGTCAATTTTTTGTTTTTTAATCTAATTTCTTATATTATTCTTACTTTAAATTCTATGTAATGTACAGAGAAAATACAAGGGTAGGTCAATAAGTCCGTGACATTTTGAATTTCCCGTTTCTTAAATGAAATGGCAATACAGCTCCTGACTATCAGCTGACTCAAATTTGAATTAGTTGGGTCTTTTAGTTTTTGTTTGACATCCATTAATAACCTCGGGATTGGAGAAGAAAATGGAAAAAAGTGAATTTCCATGAAAATCCA
The DNA here is from genome assembly GCA_963082975.1 of Labia minor. Taxonomy (NCBI): domain Eukaryota; kingdom Metazoa; phylum Arthropoda; class Insecta; order Dermaptera; family Spongiphoridae; genus Labia; species Labia minor. The sequence goes on from OY720348.1 coordinate 18,591,343, forward strand.
TGAATTGGGATACAAATTGCTCCCTCCTCCGCCCTATTCTCCGGATTTAGTTCCGAGTGACTATTCCTTATTTCGAAACCTGAAGAAAGAAAGAGATTTGACTTCAACAATGAAATCATCTCACAAACAAATACCTATTTTGATGTCCTCGACAAATCTTATTTTCCGGAAGGGATAAAAAGGAGTGGAGAAACGTTAGAATAGTACTCAAAGGGGACTACGTTGAAAAATAAAATAATTTTTTATCAAAAAACTGTTTCATTCAAAAAGTCACGGACTTATTGACCTCCTCTCGTATATATGGTAAGTAGATGATTGTTTCTATTGGGTATGTCAAATTAATGTACAAAGATATTGGTAATTACAAGACAAAGCTTAAACATAGTGACTATAACTTATCGGTTGTTAATTTATATATATATATATAAAATATCTTCGAACGCTGTGGGCTATATTTTTATTCAATGGTTCGAGCGTTGAAGAGATTAATAATTTAATTGATTAAAAAAACGCAATTCTTTGGAAAAGTAATCATGGAATAAAACATAATAAATTTTATTATAAAAACAGATATTTATCTATATATACCTATATACATATAAAAAACAAAATTAAGATTTAAATAGATATTCAAGTTTTGGGGATTTCTGGTTGAACTTTTTTGTTTGGTGTATGTGAATATACGGCAGTTCTGTAGGTGTTAAAGGGTTAAAACCAACAAATGACAAATGGGTGGTAAAAACCCGCGTTACATCTCTGCTTCCGGGTCTTCTAATTCATCATCCAACAACAAAAAGTCGATTCGCATCACCTTACAATAAGAATAGGATTAATTGGTTTTCATCGTACGATGTTCATGCCCTTTATATATATTTTAATGGTTAACATTGGTCATTTTTTTTAATTATTAATTATGCGGATGGAAAATTTCTCACCCTTCATTCGTCATCGTTACTTATATTATGGATGCTTTCTTTTTCCTAATATACCTTGTACGATATTATTAATATAATTTGAAACCTGGTCTAATGTATTCAATTATTTATAAAATTGGGCTTTAATATCCCCTCTTTGTTTTGTTTTTTTTTTGTAGGTGCTTGTAAATTAATTAATTTTAAATTGTAAATTTTACTCTTGAAATCTAGAACGGATTGTAATTAATTTATAAATTCACTTTGTTAATCGCTGAAACATTTAATAATGAAATCCGTTTCAAATTGATATCTCGGAATTCTTTCAGGCAAACTTAATGTATTTTCCGGAAACCATTCTCTCGTTCATCTCTCGACTAATTTTCTTAAACGCAAATTTGAACAAATTATTTTTCTTACGCTAGTTTTACATTAATAGCACTAGCTCGTGATTTGAGAAGAAATTGGAAAAAAGGAAAAAGGGAATTTCGTGTGCTCATTAGGCAATGTTTTTTGCGGAGGGGGGGGGAACATCACTGAAACCGAGTTTTTGCGCCATTTCATAAATGTGGATGAAACGTAGATCCACCACAACACATCGAAGAACAAACAGCAGTTAAAACAGTGAGTATCTCTGGGTGAATAGACATCAAAGATGTCCTCGACAAATTGTATTTTTTTGGAAGGGATAAAAAAATTGGAAAAACGTTGGACGAAGTGTTTAGAGCTCAAAGGAGACTACGTTGAAAAATAAAATAATTTTTTTTTTTATCCAAAACTGTGTTTCATTCAAAAAGTCACGGACTTATTGACCTGCCCTCTTAAAATATGTCCTATAATAGAATAAAGAGGTTTATAATTTTGTACAAATTTTATGTATCATGAAAAACGATCATTTATTATTTTTTGGATTGTACTTAATTTGGACGTACTAAGTTCAATTCTCATACAATTAGTTAATGAATCTAATTTTTTTGTAATGTTGTTGTTGATTTAAATGTTTAGTTTATTATGGAAAACAGCATCGAAAAATCAATTTAAATTTGAAGAAAAGTTAAATTTTATGTAAAAAGTAAATCATTTATTTAATTGAACAAATAATTAATTTATTATTCAAACTATACTAATTAATTAATAAATTTTACGTATATTTAATATGTATTTATATTTATATATATATAATATATTGATTAGAATTTAAATAAATCTATTTAGGTTTCATGAAAAGAAGAATGCAAATATTTATACATTTTTTTTACTATTTCGCCAGAGATAGTATTGCTATCACGAAAATTTTAGATGTCATCATTTTGATGTTTTTATACGTTTTGAAGGTACCTGAGTCATTTTCACTAAGGTTGAGAAAAGTGTTTGTCTGTATGTGTGAGTGAGTGTGTGTAGTTAAGATTACGAAAAAAAAGTTTGAGCTTGAGTATTGAAATTTGGAACACGGGCATTATTCAAAATTCGTAGTTTTCTATCAACTTTTGAGAAATGTAGCTCTTTCTGAAGAGGGCCATTACCTACCACGTTTTTATTTTTTTCCTCTAAACTGCCTATAAAAATTGCCTCTAAAATTAAGATATATGTTTGATAGCTTTTCACATAATTGAAAATTGAATAAAACTTCTATATATAGAATTTCAGCTTGATTGAATCGCTGAAAGTACCGGAATTAATTTCTTAACACGTTACATGGTGTCATTAACAAAGAGCCAAACCCTCACAGGTTTAATAAATATCATTTTTAAATTTAATTTATAATTTATATCTATATAATTAATTAAATTTAATTTAAATATAATATATGTTATTTAATCCAATTCAAATTTGCGAGATAGTCGAGTGGAGACACTCCAGATTTTTTTTTTAATATATTCACTTTTCTCTAATTTTCTATATTTCATAATTCTATTCCAAATGGACCATTTAAATTTTCTTAACTTAGATAATTTATTTGGCTGTCACTTTGAGATTATTGTAAGGCTATAGGGGGTACAAAATTGGCTGGGCCGATTATTATGGATATCCTCCCAAGTATTCGTTAGTTGTGCACCTTATGCAACAGCCAGGAAAGGGAGGATTTGTTTCACATAATGTGTAGATAACCAATTTGAATAAATTATCTAAGTGAAGATAATTTAAATGGTCCATTGGGATAGAACTATTAAATATAGAAAATTAGAGAAAAGTGAATATATTATTTTTATTAAAATAAGATATACTATAAAATTAAGGTCATTAATTAATGAAATATAATTATTTTGTTGAATAATATTATGGTGAAATCACACATATTTAGTCCCAACTTTAGAAAACCCAGGTCTGGCTCTGATAAAACTAAAAAATATTGAAATTTTCTATTTAGGAAAGAGATTTTTCTTTTTCTAATCTTCTTCATTATTTAAATAATTTAATCATTTAGAAAAATCAATATATTTTAATATATATCTCAAGAATATATATAAATATTCAAAGTAATCTGTATATTTGTAAAGAAAAATTCCTATATAGGAAAGACTTTGTTTTTATTTTCAATATAATTTTCTTTTTCTTTTGATTTTGTATTAAATCAATCGAATATGTAGATGAAAGCAATTCATGTATGTGATTTTTCATTTGTTCATGAGGGATGATGACTTTTTGTTTGTTTCAAAGAAGAGAGGAGGGGGAGATGCATATTAGTTAAGTATTTGCGTGGAAGTCAAGGACCAGGTACAAGGAATTGCATGCTGGCCTGAAGAATCCTGATCTTCGGAAGTTTTCTTGTAAAGGGAAAATACTTGGAGGCGGCCCTAGCCGAGATTGTCTGCGTGTTAGAGAACGCGCCAACGGAGAGCAACCGACCGGTGTGCGACGCAGAGCCAAAGCCTTGGTTATATTTCAAGTCGTCTGGAGCCTGGACCCGTGGATGCTGCGTTGCCATAGTTACGGACAGCTATGCGCACCGCCTGGTCAAGCATTGAATGAACCCATAAAGCAATAACCAAATTTCAGAAGGGATGATGATGCTTTGCGACCCTGAACGGCTTCCCGCAAACGTAACCCTATGCAAACATGCGGCAGGAATGCGACTTCAGAAAAAAAAGGAGAATATTTTTTAGGTGTTCTTTTTCTCCTTTCCTTTTCCATTCTGCTGACACTGTTGCCAAATCGTCTCCACCATTGGAAAAAAGCCAGCCCAAAAGCAAATGCAATGGAAGTCAAGTTTGGTGGTGGCTCGAGGGGTTGAAGACTTATCAAATGGCGGAAACACGGCAAGGCGAGCACAGTGCCGAGTGCAAGCTGGTCCCGCATTCCAGCGAATGGCCGCTACAAAGGCCACTGCCCGGAGAGGCCCTGGAGAACCAACCAACTGACCTACGCCACACGGTGGGTGCCATATGAACCCCTTCAGCACCCCTATGCAGCATTCTTGGACCCACACTCACCAATGGATGTAGGTGGAATTTTAACTAGATACAGTCAAGATATAATTTAACGTTACATGATCAAAGATAATAAAAAAAAACCTCAAGAATTAATATAGCAAGTTAATCGAGCAAGCGGCTGGCTTGAAACAGTGAAGGTAATTAAAAAAATTGATTAATCCTACCGGCAGATGCCAGAAAATAATTTTAGGAAAATTGTACATTTAATAAACCCTACATAAGCGATGGCGGCCTTTCATTCCGATGAAAAGGTGGGGTCACCACGTGGTCAGGTGGGGCATATCACAAAAGATAAGAAAATAGAAAGAAAGAGCAAGGAAACGCTGAGCCAGAATGGACATGAAACGATTAATAAGAAACTAATCAAAAAAATAAATTTTATATTATACAAATGTCTAGTAAAAATAATACAAAACTGGCTGATAAATTCCAAAAAATCATATTATTTATCATTCAAATTAAATAATTTCTTATTCAAATTATCTTTTTAATTTATTTAATGAAATTATTAAAAAAAAATATTGATTAGCAAGTATCTTTAATATTTTAATAGATAAAAGTTTTTATATTAACTTTGCTTTGATTACCTATATTAAAAGAATATGAATTAAAGAAATGGAGAGGGTATTTTAATAATTATAATATTTTCTCTATAAATATTATAATTTCAATTTAAACCCAATAATTAGACAAAAATAAATAATAAAATGAATACAATACAATACAATACAATAGATTTATAATTTCATTTCTATTATAAATTTTCATGATTTCAAAAATATTAAATTGGCATGTCCTTCAATCTTTTTTTTTCTAAATTAAAATTAAATTAACAGGAAACAGACATTTTTCTTGAGGGAATAGGCAACTTGTGCTTAAATGATATATCTACTGTTTTATATCTATATAATGCATATATAAAAGAAGAGGAAAGAAAGTATTGGTAATTTAGAGACTTCAATGCACGACATGGCGATGACTTAAGGGTTACATCGAGGGTTCAGACAATTTCAAATTTCTTTCTATGGTTGTGATCTCTAAATAGCAGTAATTTGTGTCTCTCTGTTTTTATATTATCTCATTTTTGTATTCTAGGAATTGAAATTGTTCTCCGTAAAACATTTTTTTGCCAACCTTTCTTTACTTATTCGAGCCAAGTGGCTCGGTAACCTCTTAAATTTTATATTCTTTGGTGTTTGTGATGAGTTCATTTAATTTCCAAATCTCGCCAATCCACACGGATTTCAAAAATTTTGAAAAGTATTCGATAATATCCTACAATATTCAATCTATTATATATATAACTATTTCTATAAAATTAAATCACATTTTATTCAACTATTAATTAATCATTTGTGTAAATTTACGCTAAATTTTTAGAAGATAAATAAAATGAAATTTAAATTAGTAATTTACTTTTTATAAATATTAATTTTATTTAGTTTAATAAATTAATATGGATTCGCATTAATTTTATTTGTTATTCTCTAATATTGGTGACCAAAATCAAATAATTTTTTATTTAAATAGTAATATTTTTAATTCTGATTGAAACAAATTCATTTAGTAATCAAGGCTTTTTTTTAATACTTCTCAGTTAGTCTTTGCGTGTCCAAGGCAGGATGGAGAACCTACTAATTTAAGGAGAACATTTCTTAGAATTAATTCTAATGAGGGAACAAATAAGAATTTTTACATTTTAATTTTAGATCTGTTTTTCTTTAATAAACTAATTATTTAGTTGAATCCAATGAATGTAATAAAAGGGATGAATCATTAAGAGTGGCCATTTTATAAAATTCACCTGAAAACCGTCAAAGTCGTTTCGTTAGTCTAAATGTTAATTATTTATTAAAAAGTAAATATTAGAATGAAGGCAGTGGATTAGGAAATTACTGGTTTGTAAGTAAAGGACAAAAAAATATCAAATTTTATCCCAATTACAATACATTTTTCTTTCTTTTATATATAATAAAAATAAGCAACTCACAAAAACTGGGAGTAGTAGTTTATATTTATAAAAATGCAAGAATAATCTTTAACTAAAATGAATCCGGCTATATTCAAATATCCATAACTATGAACATTTTAACTATACAAATGTGGTGGTCACTCAAAGCAACACTTAATTAACCCCGAAGACATCTTTTTTATTTTAGTTGATTGAAAAAATAAATAATTTTTTAAGAGATAAACCAAACAAATGATTAACTATATTATATAAGTTGATACTTTTTATTGAAAATATTAAAATATTTTAAGACATAATAAACATAAAGATGATTAGAATCCATGAATATCTTAATTCGAGTTTAAGACAAAAATATAAAATATAAAAAAAATATAATATATATAAATAGATATCTATATATCAAAGATATTATTTACATATATTTATTAAATAGGTATAAGGTGAATGTACCAGTAGTTGACATTATAAGAACAAATTTATGAGAAAAATTTGATATTTTCTATTTTTTATCAGATATCAATTGGAGTTTTAAATGATATGATTCATTGGCTAATAATGAAGAATTTACTTGCAAACCAATTCATTTTTCTATTTTTTTTTTTTTTATTTTCTATATTTTTTTAACATTAGCATCTAAAAGCATTAGTAGTTGACACCCCTAAAATTCATATGATCCAGTAGTTGACAGGAACGGTACCAGTAATTGACACTAAATTAAAAATTTATTTTATTTATTTAATTTATTTAATTTTTTTAAACAACTTAAATGTAAAATTATGTTATTTAACTGATTATACTATCCCAATGAAATAATGGGTTGTTTTTCCTTTTTCTTTCCTTGAATTTTAGCTTTCTCTTGATTTTTTTATTTAATTTTTATTCCAGCTTCTTCTTTTTTTTAGTCTAGCAGCAGTTCTCTCTTCTTTTATTTTTCGGTTTCTTTAGCAATTTAACATTGTGGTACTCCTGCCATTTATAATACTTTTCTAAAAGGGCTAGGTATGTTTGGTTTTGAGGTTTCTGGCTGAGAATTTATCAGTAAACTATCACTATTTTGGTTGGAAATAGTATTATTATTCTCAGAATTATATTAATAATATCAAATGCTGTATAATCCTCATTGATAACCTCAATTTCTTTAAAATCTTTTTCAATCCTGAATTTTTTCTTTACACATTCTATTTCAGAACCATTAGGCTCATAATTTAAATTCATCGAATAGTTAATATTTTTTCCATATGTTATCCAGTTTTCTATCTTCTGTATTTCTTTCTCAATCTTTCGTTTTCATTAAATCAGTAAGACATTCTTTTGCATTTGAATTTACTTTAAAGTTCAGATTTTTTTCACTTTTTTGCAATTATGTCAACTATTGGAACCATCTTGTACCAGTAGATGACTTCGATGTCAACTACTGGATAATGAAATGATAATGTAAAAAATAAAACATTTTTGTGTACAGTGTGACAAGCCGAATATAATTTAACTTAATATTATTACATCACCGTTTGCACCAGTAATTGACATCACTGCACAGACCATCTAACAGACTGCTAAACTCTATTGTTCTCGATGAAACAAAGTTTTTGGCTCCACCATGCGAATACTGGCAGTAATTAATTGAAAAAAAAATCGGACTTGTTTGTTTGGTCTTTGCAAAGGCCAAACACATACACACAACACACACACAAGCCCAATTTTTTATTATATTATGCCAGCATAACCAGATGGCGCCAAAAACTTTGTTTCACGAAGAACAAAAAAGTTTAGGGGGCCTGCATCACTGTCAACTGCTGGTGCAGATACATATTCCGAGAACCCAGTACTTGACATAGCCCTAATGCCAAATATTCTTTCACTCAAAGTTAAGATCTTATAGTATTATCTTCTAGGTAATATGGAGATTCAATTAATAATATTTAATATTGATGTCAATACTAAAAAAATAAAAATTAGTGATTTGTCTTCTCAAGCATTCGATGAACAAAATATTAATATTTCCAATTGTTCGATTCTATAAAATGTAAATATTGTGCAGTTTACTCAAACGGTGACTCAAAACTTTTTTTCTATTTACCCATCTTCAATAGAGAAGGAATTACTTTCATATAACTCGCATTTAGAAATGTTTAGACAAATATAAGTATTATTATCCGATATTAAATGTACAAGTGTCAACTACTGGTACCTTCTATTTCTTTCATAAAAATAAAAGACGCGAAACATTTATTTTTGGAGACCATAGATGTTGTCTTCATAGAACGATATTTTAAATGTCTGATTTTACTCTTCTGTAGTACAGAATTATGCTAATTGGTCTTCGAACGGATATAATTATGTATACTAGTATTTCATGTTAATTTAATTTTAATTTAATAAATAAAAGTATAGGACAGATGTCAATTAATATTTTTGAAACTTTAAAAATTTTAAAGAGAATTTTATTTAAAAATATACTATACAATATATATAGTATATGTAACTATGTATATAGTCGGTGTATGTATTTATATAAAATTAATCCAAATAAACGGCAAAGGACCAAATTAAATAAAACAACTCATACATGGAAATTGGTTGTTTTTTTTCTAAGTTATTCAATATTCACACATACCGACCTGAAAGTTGGCACACCCTAAATATATATACATATAAATATATTCATAAAAGTATTTGTGTTTATTTAATTAAGTTGCAAATGATCGTAGTAGGTGCTTTTTTTGACCTCTCCTCCGATATGAACAGATTTTAAATACAACTTAGAATGTTTTATTTTCAATTCATATAATAATATATTTATAATATTTAATAAAAAATATAATTTATAAAATTGATCTTTTAATTTAAGAATTTAATACTCCTGGATTTTAATTAATATTTCTTTGTAGAATACAGTGGTGCCTCACACAACGAACTTAATTCGTTCCAGGAGCAAGTTCGTTATGCGAAAAGTTCGTTAAGTGAAACGCAAGGGGATGCAATACAACGGCAGCGATCGTGGAAGCTTGGGCGAGTTCGTTGTGTGAAACGAAGTTCGTTGTATGAATCATGAAATTTAGTTCATTATGGTTCGTTGTGTGCAGCGTTCGCTGTGCGAGGCGTTCGTTATGTGAGGAATCACTGTATTACTACTACTTTAAATGAAACTATGTCAAGAAAACTTACAGTCTTATAGTTACAGTACTAACAGTCGTATACCTGTTTATTAATGAAACTTAATTTTGTGGTGAATTTATTCAGAATGGAAACACAATAATAAATTCCAGAAAATCACGATAAAAGACCTCTGTTTAATGTTTGTTTGAGGGAAAGAATGTTCTCGAACATTCAAAACATCCCAAAATGTCAATTACCAATATAGTGGTCTTATATTCTCACGATAAGTTTGTCTGATGGAAACTGAAAAATATTAGTACAGATAATTTGTTATAGAATGGAGAAACGAAATGTAGAGAATACAAGAATACTGACTGAATATTAAAATTATTATAACGCCATTACCTTAAACTAATTCTATATTACTCGATCGGTGATTGAGAAATTAAAAAAGGGTCAAAAAACTTGACAAAGAAAATGATCAATACTCTTTTGAGAAATGTATTCCAGAATAATTATTGCAAACTACCTCTGCAATGGTATTTTGAAATTTATATAAAAGAAAATGTTAAGACTAGGCAATTATCAGGGGGGTGCTTGGGATCTATAATATATCATGATCCAATAACTCCAACTACTTGACGAAGCAAGAAGCAGTCCTAGATGAACACGTGGCAAAATATATCAAGAAATTAGAGATCATTATGGTTTAAAATCATAATTTCATCTCGAAGCAGTAGATTAATGCATCTGGGGATAATCAAAGTTATTTTTGGAGAAATGAGAAAATAAAAATAGAAAAATGAAGATAGGAAAAGCTTCAGGTAGTTTGTAGAACCAAGTGACATGAAAAGAAGGAATTTTATTTGTCAAGAATCCATTAAATATTAAATTCAATATAAATATATTTTATGTAAATATTTTTAATTTTATTTTTAATTTCTTATTCTCTAATTTAGTTAAATAATTAAAGATCTAACTCAACATTTTCAGTCAAATATGTATTGTTCACTGTATAGAATGATTCATATTTTGTTTTTAAAATATATTTTTTCCTATTTTGATTTTTATGTTATTTTTAATTATAAAAATCTAAAAATAAATATATCTCTAAGACTTAAAAAATTAGCTTTTAATCTATCGCGAATTCTTAAAATCATTAATAAATACCAATAAAATAAAAAGAAAAAACTTACCTTGAGAATGCAGCTGCCAATAGGATCATCTTCATGTATTGTAACGTTATAAAAACTATGATCGAATAGGGGTTCGTTGTCATTGACATCCTGGATGGTGACGAGAACTTTGGCAGTAGCCGATAATGGTGGCTGACCGTTGTCCCGAGCTACAATTGTCACTTGGGGTACAGGGTCCGTATCACAATCAACCCTAGTCCGAGTTGTTAGTTGTCCGGTCCGAGAATCAATTGAAAACCAATTGGAATGTGTTTCAGGGGTATTTAAAATTTCATAAATTAACATTGAATTATTTCCTTCATCTCGATCAATTGCATGTACTTGAATGACTCTTGAACCTGGTTCTGCTAATTCTGGAATGCTAGTATGGTAAATTCCAGTACTTGGAATAAATTCAGGGGCATTGTCATTAATATCAGTTACTCGAAGAGCAAAAGTTCTTGATGCATGTAACGGTGGTGACCCTTGGTCCGTTGCAATTACACTGAGAGTATAATTAGGTTGTTTTTCACGATCTAATGGTAAACTTACAATAACTAAATAAATTATGTTATCTCGGGTAGTTAATCCAAATCGACCTTCTCCTCCTTCTAAAGTAACATTGACGTTGGAATATTCTGTCTTAGAATCAGGATCATTTACAGATATTCTTGCAACAAATTCTCCGGGTTTTGCTGATTCAGATATTTTTGGGCTTGCATCGTCAGACAGAAAAATTAGATTAATTGTAGGTTGGTTGTCATTAACATCCATAACCCTTATAGTTACAAAAGCAGTTGTTTCAAGTGGTTGATCACCATGATCACGTGCTACAACTACAAGTTCATGCACTTCTTTGGTCTCAAAATCAAGTGGTTTATTAACTGCTATTAAACCCGTTTGAGAATCTATAGAAAACATTGAATCTTTGTCACTTTGTCGTCTATTAATAGAATATTCCACTTTTCCATTTGACCCGGCGTCTGCGTCGACTGCGGAAACCTGAATAACACTGGTTCCAACAGTTGCATTTTCGGCAATATTTGCAAAATATCTTGTTTGATCGAATAAAGGTTGATTATCATTAACATCTTGTATAGTGATATTAACTAGCATTGATCCTTTAAGAGGTGGTTTTCCACCATCATAAGCTTCAATAACAAGACTATATTCTGGAACAGTTTCTCGATCTAGGAATCCGTTAATTTGGAGGTCAAGGTATAAAACATCATCACGTTCTCTATGAGAAGAAAGCCTAAATGCATTGTTGGTATTTCCTGAAACAATAGCATAGCGTTGAGTATTATATGCACCTAGATCCAAATCACGCGCGGGTAAAAGCGTCCTTTTAACATCTCTAGGTGTATTTTCTGGGAATTCTACATGAACAACCGATTGGGGAAAAGTAGGTGCGTTGTCATTTTCATCAATAACACGAACAAGCACTCGAACATTTTCTCCTGAACCATTGGGGATGGCAACAAGAGAATATGAAGCACGTGTTTCACGATCAAGAGTCACTCGAGTCCGTATTTCTCCAGTCCGTTCAATCACTAAGTCAGAATCAACATGACTTCCTGGAACAGGTACTATAAGATATGGCGGTGGACCCGTGTTAGCATCACCAATAAAGCCGACCCTACTGCCAATAGGTGCCATTTCGGATATTTCCAGTTCGCGAACTACTTCTGCGAGTGTGAAAGCGGCGAGCATGACCGTAGCCGCCCAGGCGAGCGCGAGCAGCCGTGGTGGCGGCATCGCACAGGCAGGCGGCCAGCGGGATCCTCTGGTGCGACAGCTCACCGGCCTGGCACCCACCACATCCTCTGAAACAGTACACATATCAAATTAGTTGTTTTCCAGTGAAAACAATGATGCTAGGGTATTTGGAAAGTTATCTTTAACAACCATAGTTTTAACAAAAAGGACTATTCAAGATATAAACATAGGCTGAAGCAATAATCTTAAACAAAATTCAACTTTATAGCCAAATGATTATTGGAAATTAGAGATGGATTTTAATAAAACTTAGAAGTCTCGAAATATTAAGGTTTAGTGACCATTCTTAGTCACCAGACTTAGTAAATAATAAATTGTCCTAACAATAAGTGTTATTACTGTACTTATGCACATTAAAACATTTGAATATGAATAATAATATATTGACAAAATATGAGCAAAATCTCTTTCTCCTTTTTTTTATCTCCTTCCCCCTCCAGCGCCAAAGATAAATCCGTTAATATATATACATATTTTTATAAAGCTCACATTAATATTATTATAATAAATAAATAGAACTATAAAGTCCTCTTCCTGGCCTAGAGTTATATGAATAAAAATTATACGTATGAAAAAAACTATCCCGGGAATTTTTCTAATATTTAATTTAAATTGTTAATACTATTTTCAAAAAAATTCCAAAAAAATATTAAATTTTAAAAATTAGAAAATTTTGTTTAGCTAATATTTAATATTTAAAATTTTTTTCACCTCTTAGTGGAAGATCTAAATAAAATATAATATATCTAATATTAAATTTAAAATTATAGAATGGAAAAATAAATTTTATTTTAATATAAGAAAATAACTAGCATGCTAGCCTTAAAGAAATTCGCGTAAATGAAAGTAAAAGTAAATAAGAATAATGATTAAGCCTTGATGAATCTCATTATATCTGGATATTGTATAAAATATTAATAATACAATGAAATAAATGTAAAATATGGTTGTGATATATTAGAGTCGTGTTAAAATTAAATAAATTGAAAGTAGTAATTGAATACATCATATCAACAATTTAGCAATCCCGATGTTTAGATAAGGTAAGCCATGAATATATAGATGTAAAATTCAAATTCGAAATTTCAACCGAAATACCCTTTTTAAGATTCCTTAAAGCATAGGTAGGCATCATTTCCAGAAATTAGTCTGTCTGAAGTCCAACTAGGGCAAAACCTATAATTATTATCGTGTTGAATTTTTATTTTTTGAGATATCTAAAGATTTTAATTAAATCTTATAATAGTTCTGAAAGCATGTTGTTTTTTTAGCTGATTTTAAATTAATATGAAATTTTCATTAATTTATCAAATATTAAGGAAAATAATAAAATAAGATGAAATGTGTGATAGCGAAAAGATAACCAGATTATTTGTTTTATTAAATTTTTGCTGGTTCGCACTTTTCGCAGCCTCCTGTAATTCATGGAGCTGTATATGATTAGTATTGTGATGAAAGCCTGAAAGTATGTTTTTCATTTATTTCTTTTCCTTTATTATGATTGTTCTTTAGTGTCTACTTTATCTTTTTTATGATTATCATTTTAATTTTCTATTTTTAATCTAATTAATATAAATATACATATATATATATATATATATATATATATATATATATAAAGGATATACATACTTAATATTTATTTGTTATTAATTATATATTATAATAAAAGGATACTACAACTACAAATGGTATATAAGTAAGAGGATGGCTCTATAGATAAGAATTAGTAATTTGTCAAAATATATATATATATATATATATATATATGATTAAAAAAAATAAAGTGTTAAAGAATGTAAACATAAAATCAAAATTTATGTAATCTATATAAAAAATTTTATAACATTTTATAACAAGAAATGATTAAAGTGATGACAGAACGTCGTCGGCTTCCCTCTCAATAACTGAGACAAATAGTTGATGAATGATAATTATTTAATTTAATTAATTTATTACTTTTCTATTTCAAATTATTCTAATTATATATATATATATATATATATTTGTATATATTAACAGCGGACAAATGCAGTTTTTCATTTAATTAACTCCACTCAAATCGAATGTTTAAATCCATTTATTATTATTATTATTAATATCATTTTAATATGTTTTTTCACTGAATTTCGTTAAATTAACTATATGTACGTATGTAACTAATATATTTTTATATCTACAAATGTTATATTGACTTTATTTTATTTATTTTGTCTAGTAGATATTTTGTTAACTTTTTTTTGTCTATAGATAAAATTTTCAGCTAAAATTTTTATTACAAAAAATTATTAAATAATTATTTTATATTTATTGTATTTAGTTTCTTATGAATCTATGTATTAAGTACATTATATAGCAATGAGCATTTGTGTAAAAAATTTAATAATAATCCATTTTTGAATTTGTGTTGTAGCTCTACATAATATATCAAAAACAGGAATGCTCCTCTTTTTGACTTAATTCTTGCTCATCCCATATATATATATATATATATATATATATATATATATATATTGTTTTTACTGAATCTCGTTAAAATTTATATATATATGTATAAATAAACTTTATAAAATTGAAAATTTTTTATTGAAATTTATATAAAATATATCATCTAACAAATTAATTTAATATTTCACATTTGTTAATTTTCTTTATAAAATAATTTGATGTAATAAATTATATTTATATAAATAATATATTATTATATCTATAATTAGGGGAAAATTTTTTAACAAATCACCCCAAAAAATACTCTCATAATAATAATTAATATTCAAAAATTTTGTTTGAAAATTATATTAAAAATTTTCAAATTCCGATTTAAATATATAATTATGTATATACGTATAGCATGGCATTTCATATGAATTGATTTGAAATAGAGGTCTTAAAAAGAAATCAAAATGATTCGGCGTATTAAATTATTTAATTGTTTTGAATAATTTTTAAAATTGTGATAATATATTGTTTTAAAATATTTTAAATTGTGATAATATTGTTTTAAAATATTTTAAATTTTAATTAATAGCCTATTAAATTCTTTGATCCTCTCAATTTGTGTTTTTATGTCTAAAAGAGAAAGAAAAAAAAGATTTTTTTTTTATTATTTTATTTGGGGGTAATAAGGCACTTCAGCGGCAAAGGTTCTGCTATAAATAATCATCTATCATTCCTCTTATCAAAATTGAAAAAAATGTGAATACTTTATAATGTAAAACATTAAAATATAAAGTTAAAGTGAAATAATAATAATATATATATATATATATATATACAGGGCCGTTCCGACCCGGGGTTGTGGGGCACGCCTAGGGGGGGGGCGCGAGCCGCCTTAAAAGTATTTATTCATTTTATGTTTTTTTTTTAATTTTTTTCAATATGGTTCTAAAAAAAAGGTCAAATGATTTTGCGATTTCGATTTTTTTTCAATTTTTTAAAAAATTAAATTAACTTAAATCAATTTAATTTTTTAAAAAATTAAATTAACTTAAATTAATTTACTTTATCTTTTTTATTTGTAAATTTTTAACAACTTTGGGAGAAGGGGCTGTAAAATTATTCTCGCGCCCGGGCGGCATATACCCTAGGAACGGCCCTGTATATATATATATAAATATATATATATTATCAAATCTATCATGAAAATTATTAAATTTTAATTTAATTTAATTAGAATGAGTTGGAAAGTAATTAAAAAAAAAGAGGGACATTCTCCCTCAATCACTTCTCCGCTCAATTTTAAATTTATTTCTGACCTCAAAAAGCTACCCTTTTTAAATATTTCAAATGATTAAAATCAATTTTATTTAGACCAAGGCTATTATTTGAAGAATGTATTCAATTCAGTTAATAAAATAAAAAAATATTATGTGTTTAATTTATTTATTTTGAAAATCAAATCACACACACAAATTAAATATCCCTATAATATACAAATGTGAATAAAAAGAAAATATGTATTTGATGAACATTTTTTAATTTTTTTTTTTTCTCTCTTTTTTAAATATGACCCGAATAAAATGTATCCTTTGAAAAGATTTTTTTGTAAATTTTTTTTTTTATCTTATTGAGTTATGTTTTATTTATATTTTATGTGCGCTTTATTTTTGGGGGTAACTGGAGGGAGGGGGGTCCAGTAAAACGAAAATATCCAAGAAACCAAAATAAATTAATCCTGTTGAACCGAGATGACATTTGACATTCAAAATTGTAACATTATTATAATTCATTCATTTAATTATTCCTTTAAATTTACAAGTATATACGTGTATACTTTTATTCTTAATTATTTTTTTTTTTTGTTATATATGAACTAGTAGCATAATTTTATTGAAAAAAATAATTCCAAAGAATTGAATCTTAATAAATATTATACTAATTTGAGGTCCCATAGTGATATTTCTTTTTTATAGAAAGTCTCTATGTATATGCTTTCAATTTCGTTCTCATCATCATACTAGAATATTAATTCCTTTCTTATATTCATTTCCATTTAATTTTTTTTAATTAAATCAATAAATTATTACTATATATATAATGGAATTCAATATTTTGTTTGAATATATTTAAAATATTCAAATAAATTTTTATTAATATAAAAACAAATATTTATTTAATAATCCTACTTTTTATGTGTGTGTGTGTGTTTAAGTAATTATTATTTTTAATCAGAATGTGGTCAATATGATCTCTCTCTCTCTAAAAATATATAAATATATATATATATATATATATATATATATATATATTAGAAGTCATTTTTAAAGAATTTCTTTAATTATAATTCAATTTTAGTAAATATTATCCGGATAAAAACACACTTAAGAATTTTTATATAATTTAATCAGAAATGTTAGAGCCATTTTAGAGATCATCAATAAAAAAAAAAATTTAAAATCACTAGGGTAGCCGAAACATCCGGTTGGTCAAATTTATTTGAAAAAAATTTCTAGAAATTATAATTTATTCCAATTTATTATAATTCTGATCACATACACAAACAAACACGCATAGACCAATTGTTGAAAATTATATTCTTAGTTTCAAAGAACATTAAAACTTGTATCATTAAAATCACCAACTCTATGAATATTCAAAAAATAATTTGTTTTAAATATTTTATTTATAAAATTTAAATTAAACTTAAAAATCAAAAATGGGAAATTTAGTAATTTTCTGATGATGGTTTAATTTGAAAAATGATTATTTATATAAAATGTCTAAGAATATAAAATGTTTTAATTTACATTATTCGTACTATAAATGTTTATTTTGTTTTTAAGTTTAGTTTTAATTTAACAGAACATATAAAATAAAATGTTTCAGTTTATACATACGGTTAAATCAATTTGTTTCACCTTATTCATTTATTAAAATTCAACTTTAATCAATAATTAATTGATTTTATTTAAATTCTCTCTCTTATTATATAATTTTTATAAAATTATAATTGATAATGTAAGAAAATTTTTTTTATTTAAATTTTTTCCTGTTAGGATTATTATTTTTATTATTATTATTTATTTATATTTAGGTTCTACTTTGGCGATTTGGAAAAATATATTTTTTTTTTATAACATATACGATATATATATATATATAAATTATTAAAAAGATTTTTCTATAAAAGTATAAATTTGTAAAATTGTTGATTTCTCTTCATTCAAATAACTTATTTTCCAATATTTTAATTATTAAGTATGAGTGAAAAAAATCCACCAGAAGATATGACTAAATTACTTTGAACTCTTTAAATTAGCTTTTCCTATTCAAAAATTTATTTTCCATCTCTCGTTTTTAAACTTAATGTAAAAATCATGAAAATACTAATTATTTATTATATTTTATTTATTATAATTAGACCAAAAATTATTATTTACGAATTGACAATTGGGATATAAACATAAGGAAGTTGCGATAGGATTCAGATACGTTTGAAATAGTAAAGTATAAAAATATGTCTGGAGGAGGGAGTTGCTGCGAATAAAAATTTTTGAGGTCACCAGAACCAAATGATAATTTTTTTAATATTAATACATTCATTACTACAATAGTTGATCTATTATTTATAATGATTTCATTGGAAACTGATGAAAGATATATAATTAGAATTTTATAAAATTTATAATTATGAATAATTACAATAATACATTATTTTTTTCAATGTATTATATATGTAATTTATATTTGTTATTCATTTAAGAAATGTTTGTTTGAGTTTTTTTTTTTTTGAATGAAAAGAGGAATTTGTATTTTAATTGTAAAAAAAATGAACTTTTGTAATGACATTTATGAAAATAATTAATTTTTAAAATATCTATTTAACGAAATGGGATAATTTTTTCCAATTTTTTTTTTTTCGCAGATGAAGGTAAAAGGATCAAGGGGCGGCTGTTGTCATGGGGCCAACTCAGATTCTTCCCACAAACAAGCACTGCTGAATGATTTAATGAAGGAGAAAGAGAGGTAGTTCAAGTGGTCAGGTCTCCATTCTTTTGAAAAACAGACTGGACCATTTGCCTGGATTGACCAAACACAGATCATATCAGAGACTCCGCTAACAAGCCCTTGGCGCCATTCGCCATTCCCTCCAGTACTCCGAAAACCTACAGGACGACACTATAATCGTTTTCTAAGGGAGAGCGAAATTACAGTTGAGGTTGGATCGCAGCTGAAATTCCGACGAGTGAATGTCGTAAGCTGTGAGCCCTCGTTTTTCCAATCATCATTTCTAAAACGGAGGCTCCGGCTCTTCCCTACAAACAGGTAGTTCAAAGAGAGAGCCACTTGCTTTGCACTCTCTTCAGCCTTTAAGCCTTTTTAGCCTCGGGATATCAAGCCTAGAATCTTATTACAATACAAGATTTTGTTGGCTCAACTTAAATCGAATCAAGTGAATATGAATGAAAATCTGGATTAAACATTATCCAACATTGTTGTCTTTCAATCGATATCATTCGAATCATAAGAAAAAAAAAACATGAAGACTAAGAAATAATATTAGAAACAATCAATGAAATAGATATAAATGACTTTAAATGAATGGCAAATGCTCAATTTCAATAAAAAGTATACCTTATATCCTCGTTAAATAACACGATTTGAAAAAATCCTCTCAAATTGGTTAAGTTATTATTATTTATTTATTTTATTTTTTTTGTTACACTTTGAAACACTTTTACACTGAACTATCACTTGTTACACACGCGAGTTTAACCACTTGGATCACTCGTTTAGTGTAAAAACCTGACGGTTCATGGTGATGTGACCTTCCGTAAAGATTGGAATCTTGAATGACTCTCGAGCCGAACCTTCAGGATTCACGGCAATGGGACAGCAGCAGCCGAGAAACGGGAGCCACACGGAATAGTTGGACTGGTTTGCATAGTTCATCTGTACACGTACGCACGGATACACCTCAGCCAAATCATCGCTTGCACCTGGTGCGTTATAAAGCCTTGATGGTTCGAACGCAAACTGTGAGGCTGAAAGGCCCAAGAACTGCCAGGACAGGTTCATAAGAAGGGGAATGCACGGAGGAGAAGACAGGTCGCAGGTGGGGGTACTCGATACCTGTGGAAGGTCTGCCGGCAACCTAGGCCTTAGATTAAGTTCTAAAGGCAACCTTCCAGCTCTGCCAAGATTCAAACGGAAAAATTACAAGAACCACTAGACCTTTTTTTAAAAATAAAAAAAAAAATAAGTCAGAAGCCAAAGTTGAGAGGACTTGATCTCGTGAGGTGGGGTGGTAAAGTGAGGGTAATAAACCAGGGATGATTAATATTTAGTGCTTATAAATCAATGAGCAACAATTGTTTATTGAAAAAATTATATTTTTAAAATAAGAAATTAATCAAAAATATCAAATTTGAAGATTTATTCATTTTATTTTATTTATTATTAATATTTTTTTCTAATTGGAATTAAGAAAAATTATATTTAAGTATACATAAACACACATTTTCATAATAAGTTCATTTTTTCAAACCAAAATGAAATAAAGATGGCTCCAAAAAATTAAATTGTAAAAATATTATCATATACCTATATTTTTAAGAAAAAATAAACTTTGAAACTATCTAAAATTAGTAAAAATAGCAATTGCGAAGAGTATTTAACAATTTATATAATTTATATATATATAATAAATTTTTATAATTTCTTTTAAAAAAATTATATAGGTAATAATAATTAAAAATGCTAGGAATGTTTTGTGTTTGGTACATATCTAGTTAATTTTTTAAACTAGAAGCAATCCTTTTTTCATTTTAAGATATTATTTTGTATTTCTCTTATGACGAAATGTGAGATTAAAATAAAAATCGTATCGGAATGAAATTTAAAACTTGGACTTAAATTACAATCGGATTTGCATTTGAGGCAAACATAAAACACACAATAATCTCAAAATATTAATTTATTTTATTTTATTTATTTGTGTTGAATTATTAGCTGTTATTAATATATTTAGAGATAATTATTATTTTGCAATATATGTATTATACATTTATATAAAATATTATATAATTATTAGTAAGAATTATAAAATAAATAAAGTGTGCTTATATTTTCCATTACGATTGAATGTATTTGATTTTTTTTTTTTTTTTTTTGACAAAACTAAATATTTCTCTCTCAGGTAAAAATTTGTTAATTATGAATTGATATATTGTGGCCAGTCAATGCACCCCAATGTAAAATTGAAATTGCTCCTCTTTGAATTAAAACTTTTTAAATAAATTAATTAATATTTTTTAGTTTATATTTGTTTTTAAATTATATATTGAATTGAATTGAATATTTCAAACTGTAAATTTCATATTGTACATCCATGAATAACAAGCATATAAAATAATTTATTAGAAAAATAAATGTATAACAAAGACAAAATTACAATTATTTATAACATTATTTATTATAAATAAAGATAATAATATTTGAAAAAATAAAACATTTTCTAAGCAATAACTATGTCTTTTTAAAATAAATTAATTGTTCCTTTCAATTAATTGTAAAGAGTATTGAAAGAAATTACTTAAATCTAGGAAATTATGTATTCTTAGGAAGATAAGTTTCTGGTACTAAAATATTAGAATATTACCTATTTCAATTAAAAAACATGAATTAGATTTATTTCACTTAAATGATTTATATATATTTGGATATATTTTTAAAATTTCATTTTTAAATTAGACGATGCGAGTATAAAAATTTTTAAAATTACATTTTTAAATCAGACGATGTGAGTAAAAAAACCCATCATTTGGAAATGACCATAATGACATTTTTATTTTTTGTGTTATGCCGGAAGTATATTAACCATCTACCCTAAAAATCTAACCTGGCTATTAACTAATTCAAAGAAAAATATCTATATATGTGTTGAAAATTTTAAAATGTGTTAGTAATTTTTCACCTCCAAAAAGAGGAAGCTTTCAGAAGCAATGCTTTCTTCTCTTACCGCCATGTTATCTTATATATATATATATTTATTGATTTATATATTGATTTATATATTTATTTATTTATTTATATATAAATATATACATATATATATATATATATATATATATATTAAAAAGATCATACTGATCAAATTTACATTTTTATTGAATTTTAATTTTTTTAATATCTCTTAGAAATTGATTTGTTTTTAATTCATCTAAAATAATTAATTTATACGAAAGGGTGGTGTAGGTCTGTTTTATAAATATATAGAAAATAGAGAAAAGGTAAATTATAAATAAATTGATAAATAATTAAAATCGATATGCTACATTTTGAGAAATTGGTTTATGGTAATATATATATATATATACTCTTAGTGTAGATTTCATTAAATTGAAATTAGGGAAATTAGGGAAATTTAGAGAGTTTTTAAAATGAGAAATTTATATCTAACAAAGGATCGAAGATAAGGGCTGTTGAGAGAATTGGGTTGTTCAACGTCATGGAGATCTTTCAACTTGGTGATTTATCAGTCAATCAATCATTCGGACACTTAAACAAATATCAAAAATTTAGTGTTACCACATTAAAAATCGATGAAATTCATAAATTTGTGCTTGGATTTCTTTATTTAAAAAATTAGCTATGGTCAGGTACAGAACCGACAAACGATTTAAAATAAATTAATTTACAAACAACACATTATATATATATAATAAAATATTTTTAAAACTTGAATTAAAATGACTAAATTATATTATCTTAGTTTTTATTTTTAGTTTAATTAATCAATTATTTATCAATACTATATTTTAAGTGAAATATTTTCTGACAATGAATATAAAATTAATACTTTGTAAACTACCACTTCCAGTTTCCGGATATACACCAAAAGTTGATGAATTCATAATACTGATGCATTAAGTAAATATACCAAATTTTATCAAAATCCGTTTAGACTATACGGACACTCAACGGAGGGACGGACGGACAGACATCATGCTAAAAATAATTTTTTCTGTTAACAAAATGCATGATTCGTGAAGATTTGTAAAAATCTCCACATGTGAAATTTGCTGTGAAAACAATACCTTCCCTTCCTATCGTCGGTCGGTAAAAAGGCAAGGACCGATTGACCTACCCTCGCATTTCTCTATTTCTCTGTCTCTCTCTCTAATATAAGGTCAGCAATTATAGAGAAGCTCACTCCCTCCAACAAAACTAAAATTACCAAAGAAACAATTTTTTTTCTAAAGCTTAAAAATTACAAAACATTTTTTTAATATATAAATTGACTTCTCGATTTACCATTCACCGTAATGAAGTATTTTTTTCTATTTATTTTTCTCATAAATGTGTTATTCTATGTTATTCTATTTATTTTTTAAAATATTCTTAATAAATCATTAATTTATAATCTTAACTTGTAAATAAATATAAAAATTTATAAGGTATGTTTTATATTATAATTGAATTGTTTAAATACCAGATTCTTTAAAGATTTCAATGATACAAATGTAAATCAAGAAATAAACAGGCAATTTTACAATTTAGAATGAAAATTTGAATTTGGTTTTCTTATAGAGGTTTAAGGATACATTAATATGATGAATAATTCTTATTTATAGTATATATCTGAGACTCCAAATCTTTTGGATTTTTTTTTCAATTTTCTATATACCTACTTGATTATTAATTATTAATTTGTGAATTTTATTAATAGATAAATAGATAGATAAAAAAGTAAGAATAAATTAATATTCTATATCAAACTTTTGCCATCCTTGAAGAAAAGTTTTTACATTCGGAAGCCGTAAAAAAGAAAAAAATCTATATTTATATAAAATTATATTGCATTTAAGATTTGATAAATTATAATTAATAATTATAAAGAAATAGATAACAAATAAATTTAGTTTTACGTATTAATTAAATTAATGATAAACTAAAGTAATGTGAATATCTATATAAGTATATCTATATATCTATATATACGAGAATAATTCTATAAGTAAAGAGGCAAATATCTATAGCTCAAAATCGGTTTATTTGATTCTTACAAAACTCGGAGTTTTTGTTTCAACATAATCACCCCCAGAGAGTTATGCACTTGGCCCATCTTTCATGCAGCTTCCTAATTCCCTTGGCGAAGAATTCTTTTGATTTACCTCGAAGCGACTTTTGCTCCGCTTTCTTAACTTAAAAAAACTCTGAGTTTTGTGTATATATATATATATAATGTGTTGTTTGTAAATTAATTTATTTTAAATCGTCGCGCGGTCGGTTCTGTACCTGACCATAGCTAATTTTTTAAATAAAGAAATCCAAGCACAAATTTATGAATTTCATCGATTTTTAATGTGGTAACACTAAATTTTTGATATTTGTTTAAGTGTCCGAATGATTGATTGACTGATAAATCACCAAGTTGAAAGATCTCCATGACGTTGAACAACCCAATTCTCTCAACAGCCCTTATCTTCGATCCTTTGTTAGATATAAATTTCATTTTAAAAATTCCCTAAATATCCCTAATTTCCCTAATTTCAATTTAATGAAATCTACACTAAGAGTATATATATATATTACCATAAACCAATTTCTCAAAATGTAGCATATCGATTTTAATTATTTATCAATTTATTTATTATTTACCTTTTCTTTATTTTCTATATATTTATAAAACAGACCTACACCACCCTTTTGTATAAATTAATTATTTTAGATGAATTAAAAACAAATCAATTTCTAAGAGATATTAAAAAAATTAAAATTCAATAAAAATGTAAATTTGATCAGTATGATCTTTTTAATATATATATATATATGTATATATTTATATATAAATAAATAAATAAATATATAAATCAATATATAAATCAGTAAATATATATATATATAAAATAACATGGTGGTAAGAGAAGAAAGCATTGCTTCTGAAAGCTTCCTCTTTTTGGAGGTGAAAAATTACTAACACATTTTAAAATTTTCAACACATATATAGATATTTTTCTTTGAATTAGTTAATAGCCAGGTTAGATTTTTAGGGTAGATGGTTAATATACTTCCGGTATAACACAAAAAATAAAAATGTCATTATGGTCATTTCCAAATGATGGGTTTTTTTACTCACATCGTCTGATTTAAAAATGTAATTTTAAAAATTTTTATACTCGCATCGTCTAATTTAAAAATGAAATTTTAAAAATATATCCAAATATATATAAATCATTTAAGTGAAATAAATCTAATTCATGTTTTTTAATTGAAATAGGTAATATTCTAATATTTTAGTACCAGAAACTTATCTTCCTAAGAATACATAATTTCCTATATTTATAGAAGTAATTTCTTTCAATACTCTTTACAATTAATTGAAAGGAACAATTAATTTATTTTCAAAAGACATAGTTATTGCTTAGCAAATGTTTTATTTTATTTTATATGGAGTGTATAGAAAACTAATAACTATTATATTAATGTTAATATAATAAAAAAAAGAATGAATTAGATAGTTATTCATGATTTACCATCACAATACAGCCAAACTGCGTCTTGTTGAATTCACTGTTAAATATAAACTAAAATAAAAATATACTTTCTTTTATTTTTAATTGATAGAATTTCCAAGAATTTTGTCCGAGTCACTTATCAGTACTCGATTAAAAAAAGAGACACCTAAATTATTGTAGAGAGACCCGTTTACTGCCTTCAAATATTTATTATATCTATTTTTATTTTATATAAGAAATATTATTTATATATACCATTATGTTATCTGTTATTAAAATATATATATATATATATATATATATATATATATATATATATTAATATTATATATATATATAAATAATTAAATAATTTAAATTAATAGATAGCATTTTTTTCATTTAATTTTAATATTAAATTATTATATAAAAAGTAAAAGAAATAAACTAGAGTGTCTCCACTTGATTATCTCGCAATTTGAATTCGATTAAATAACATATATTATATTGAAATTAAATTTAATTAATTATAAACTATAAATTAAAATTAATAAATAATATTTATTAAACTAGCGCATGTTTGGCTCTTTGTTGATGGCACCACGTCACGTGTTGGCGCGTGAGATTTGCAGTGTTAAAAAATTAATTCTGCGACTTTCAGCGATTCAATCAAGCTTAAACATTTTTATACAATTTTTAATCATGTGAAAAACTATCAAACATATATCTTTATTTTTACGGTCACTTTAGAGGAAATAAAATGAAAACGTTGTAGGTAATGTCCCTTTTCCGAAAGAGCTACATTTCTCAAAAAATATTTTTATACGTTTTGAAGGTTCCTGAAACATTTTCACCAAGGTTGAGAAAAATGTCTGTGTGTGTGTGTATATGTATGCATGTAGACAAGATTACGCAAAAACTATTTGAGCTAGAATCATGAAATTTAGTATACGGGCATTATTTAAAATTTCTATCAACTTTTGAGAAATGTAGCTCAACCGGAAGAGGGTCATTACCTACAACGTTTCCATTTTTTTCCCTCTAAACTGACTGTAAAAATAAAGATATATCTTTGATAGTTTTTCCCATGATTAAAAATTATATAAAACTGCTATATATAGAATTTCAGCTTGATTGAATCGCTGAAAGTACCGGAATTAATTTTTTAAATTTTTAACACGGTGACTGCCAATCACGCGCCAGAAAGAAAAAATGCTTGATTATCCAATTCAAATTTGTGAGATAGTAGAATGGAGACACTCCAGATTTTTTTTTATTTAATTTATTCTTAATAAAATTGATGTTAAATATTCTTTTGTTCAGTAAATAAAGAATTTATCTCACCAGGGCCACAGCTCTAGTTAATGGCAACCCGGGCATTTGTCCGAGCGACAAATCTGAACGGCCTCATTTTGGTTATGAATGTAATAAATTTTACAAATATAAAGGCGTCAATTTATTCTATTGCCCCGAGCGCTGTAAATGCTACAGCGGGCACTGATTTTACAATATTTAGTTATTTCAATGATTTTTTTTTATGATTAACAAATAATAAATGTTCTTAAATTTTAATGTGTTAAATTCAATATTAAATGTTCTTAAAGTAATTATATCATTTTTGATTAACCGAATATTGTCTACTAAAACATCTTTTAACAACAAATATATTTTTTTCTAATATCTAAAAATTTTAAGATTTTGGTTAAAATGAAATTTGATTGAAAATTATATCTGTTAATGATTGAGAGGGAGGTTCATGCTATTTATTTATGAATTAATAATATAAAATAATTTAAATAAAAAAAAAGTCTTAAGAAGCTGATGGCAACAAAATAAATGAATACCACATATACACACCATATACATATAGAGCCCCCCCTCCCTTCAACAAGATATACCACTTCAGGGGTTCAGGGGGCGGAACACTGTTTTATGTGTGAAGAGCGCTAAAGGCAATCTAAGCAACTAATATATAATAACAATATATATTATATGATAGAATTCCAAATTCTCAATCCCACTGTAATTCTTTTTTCATGGTCGTCCTCACCTCTCCGGCCCTGATTGACGTCTGAGCAACGTCTATAATTCCCCTCTATCTCCCCCACAGATATATCAAGTTTGTTTACTTTAAACGGAACACGTGTATTTGTTTACTATTTTTATTTATATCTTAATCAAATTGTCTATATAAGAATAAAATACAAGTTGATTGATATAATATACATATGTTGTTGTTTATTAGTGCAATTTCATATATATTCAGTGCATATTAAAAACCTGAAATTTTCAACTTTATTGATTATCGATAAGCTTTATGATAAGTTAAGTCTAATACAATAATTTATTTCAATCTAATCCAAAAATTAAAAAAAAAAATTAATAATTAAATTTGAAAAAATTAATAACTAACTCAATTTTCCAAGAGAATGAATAAAAGATAAAATTAACGAATTGAGAAAAAGAAACAATGAGAAATGAAAGAGAATAGAAATTAAACTTGAAAATAAGGCAAGTAATTATATATATAAGATAATGTGTGGTCGAAAAAGTCTTTTCGTATTTTGTCCATAGATGTCGTTGGAATCGTATATCTCCAGTGCTACCAATCACATTGTGTCATACCATATAGTGTTGGAAAGGTGAAATTTCAAGCTTCATTTAACCTTAAAGAAAATTAAATTTGGTGAAGCTGAACAAAAGTTACATCTTTTCAAAAATGAGTGAAAATAATGAAGAAATTCGCTATATTTTGAAATTTTTGTATAAAAAAGGGAAGAATGCCACGCAAGCTGCCAATGAAATTTGTGAAGTTCACGGAGACGATGCTATATCAGTTCGTTTAGCACAACAATGGTTCGCTCGCTTTCGTTCTGGAAATTTCGATGTGAAAGATGCACCTCGTTCTGGTCGACCTATCGTTGAAAAAGTCGATGAAATTATGGAAAAGATTGACAAGGACCGTAACATAAGCAGCCATGACATTGCCAAGGAACTAAACAATCATCATCAAACGCGGTTTGGAACCATTTAAAAAAGGCTGGCTACAAAAAGAAGCTTGATTTGTGGGTACCACATGATTAGAAATACGAAAAGACTTTTTCGACTACATATATATATATATATAGGGTCTCGCAAAATTAGTGCAAGATTTGAATTTACAGTTATTTTTGCTAAAAGTTGTTGGTAACCCTGAAAAAAGAACAGCTGTATAGTTTAGAGCAGGGGTGTCAAACTCGCGGCCCGTGATCACTTTCGACTTTATTAAAAAATATTCAATTTGTCAAAAAAAAGATAAAATGTTTTTCGCGACCAGACTTTCGACTTTTTTAAAAAAATTTGCGGCCCGCGACCACTTTCGACTTTTTTTAAAAATTTTCAATTTTCAAAAAAAAGGTAAAATGTTTTTTTGCGGCCCACCTAAAGTTAAACCTTTGTTTAGCCCAAGTGTACCTATGAGTTTGACACCCCTGGTTTAGAGTTTAGGGTTAGTGAAATACAACAACGTGTGTTTTCATTATTGAAAAATATTTTGAAAATAATGAAAGTTGGGCGGCCGTAGTTCGCAGTAACATTTCACCTCGATGGCTTTGTTAATCGCCAAAATTGCCGTATTTGGCGTTCGGAGAACACACGTGTGATTGGTATCACTGTTTGGTGCGATTTTGAGCAGGAAGCATCATTGGACCATTTTTTTTTTGAAAATGGGGCTGGTCAAGCAGCAACTCTTACTGGCACTTCTTTCTGCCAAAATTAGATGCTATTGATGTGGTTAATATGTGGTTTCAACAAGACTGTGCCTCTTGCCATACAGCCAAAGAAACAATTCAATTAATTCATGAGAGATTTACTGGTCGTCTACTCTCTCGGTAATGATAATAAGCCTCCTAGATCAGACAAAGATGTCATCAAGTTGTCATGAATAGTAACTGTCATTTATGTCCGTACTTTCATCTAACGAAAAAGAACAGAATTTAAACTTGATTTTCTTTGACTCCAGTTGTGAGTTGTCAGTTAATATTAGATGCGGTAATACCGCACTTAAAACGCAATGAGAAGGAAATCGTTTATTCTGTTCTAGCTACGCAGAAAATATATGTTGAGTAATGTAAGGGCCCTTCAAAATCCAGTCGCGGGCCGGATTGAAGAGCCAGAAGGGCCGCACTTGGCCCGCGGGCCATACGTTGCCCATGACTGTTCTAGATCATGGTATTTAACACCATTAGATTTCTTTCTATGTGGTTATTTAAAGTCTAAGGTCTATGTCAATAAACCCAGAACCACACGTGCATTACAAGAGGAAATTAAATGCTGTATCAACGAAATTCAACCACAATTATGCAGAAATGTAATGAAAAATTTCGACGAAAGGATCCGTAAGTGCCAGTAAGGCTGTGGGGACCATTTGCCCGATTATTTATTCCATAAATAACCCTATCGTTTATACTTCATAATTCAATCAAAAATAAAAATCTAAATATTAAAACCTCTCTTTTAAATTTAATTTAAATCTTGGATTTAATTTAAATCTAATTTTAGGACACCCTCTATATCCATAAAATAGAAAAGAAAAATGCATTCCACCCTTAAAACTTGAACCAAGCATATTTTGCCAACCGCCCACTTAAAAAATCAATTTTTATTTTCTAGGATCCCCAAAAATTTTAACTTTACTACTTTTTGAAAATAAACATGAATTTAATCATAGTGTATTTTATATACCTACATTTGTAAAAACACTTTTTAATGAAAACGCAACTCTCTTTAATTTATATAATAGTTATATAATTTATTCATAATAAAATAAACATTATAATTAAAATTTTATTGCTTATCATATGTGATAGATAAATCGAATGAATTTTAACAAGCATGTTATCATTAATATCAATTCCGTATTTATTCAAAAAAAAAAAAACAACCGTAAAATGCAAATTACTCTTTTTAGATAATATCAATGGAGTTTGGGATCTAGATTTAATTAAATTCTATGATTTAAATTCATTCGCAAATAATGACGAAAAGATTTTTATGAATTTAAAAATTTTTTTTTTTTATTAGTATATGTTAAATTATTCATTTCCTACTATTAGGTCATACTCTTGTACAAATATTCAATCATTAAAAAAAATATTTCTTATTTATCCCCTCAAGTTCAAATAAATTTTTTTAAACTATAGTGAATGACAATTGATGTTAATAGTTTGTTTCAAATATTAATTCATTAATTAAATTTAATTTATTAATTTTAGTTTTATATGGAAGAAATCTCTTATAAAAATTATTTAGCAGGATATACTAGGTTTGTTCAAAAAAAAGGTGAATTTTGAATTTTTTTTTTTTTTTAAGTAAAACAATCGAAGAACACACAAAACGTGACTAACTTTTTCAATTGTCAAAAACAAACTACTAATCCGAAATGGCTGATAAAGTCAATATATGAGAAACTTATGTGTACCAACATAACAAAAAAAAATGTCGATAATCGAATATACACAGCCCGCAAAAATTTTAAATTTCTTTTGAACAGACCTCGTATTTATTACTTGAACGGTCACCATTTCAAATCCCAATTTAACTTTCAACCATCTACGAGGTTTGTTCAAAAGGAAAGGTGAATTTTGAATTATTTCGAAAAGTATTTATTTATTCATCAATATCCATTTTGTCCCCTTCAAAGTAATACCCCTCAGATATAATGCAGTTTTGCCAGTGCTTCTTCCAATCGTCGAAGCACTTCTGAAATGCGCTTATTCTTTTGAACAGACCTCGTATGTGTCTTGCAATGACTCCAATTAGAAGCGTCGGCTCAAAATCTTTCATGGCTTAAGATTAAATCTTGTCGAAGCATCGAATTTTTTATTTGATTTTTAAATAAGTTTTAATACTTTAAATAGAGTATTAATAGTTTTAATTATGAAGTGATTTTAATTTTTGTTTTTTTTAATATATTACTTGTTTATATTGATACACTTGAACTAGTCATGAATAAGAACGAAATTATCAATGTATTAAAAAGTAGGTAGTTTTTGATTTTAATTTAAAAAATTAGAAAAAAAACCAACAAATCAATCATCGTCCCCACCACTCTAAACCGCTGCTAGACCACCCAATTTACTCTCGCCCTTTTAACCCCCTTCTCCTTGAAGCCTTTAACGCTCGCAAGGGGGCGTTATTACCCACTTTGAGTTAAATAAGCTGGAGACGACTATCTCGCAATTTGAATCGGATTAAATAACATATATATTATATTTAGATTAAATTTAATTGATTATATATTATAAATTAAAATTAATAAATAATATTTATTAAACCAGCGCATGGTTGGTTCTTTGTTGATGGTATCACGTCACGTGCTGGCGCGTGATTTGCAGTGTTAAAAAAATTTATTCCAGGTACTTTCAGCGATTCAATCAAGTTGAAATTCTATATATAGCAGTTTTATACAATTTTTAATCATGTGAAAAACTATCAAACATATATCTTTATTTTTACAGTCAGTTTAGAGGAAAAAAAATGAAAACGCAAGTAATGACTCTCTTCGGATGAGCTACATTTCTCAAAAGTTGATAGAAATTTTAAATAATGCCCGTATACTAAATTTCATGATTCTAGCTCAAACCGTTTTTGCGTAATCTTGTCTACATACATACACACAGACATTTTTCTCAACCTTAGTGAAAATGATTCAGAAACCTTCAAAACGTATAAAAACATTAAAATCTCGACATCGAAAATTTTTTTTGATCGCAATACTATCTCTGGCTAGATAGTAAAAATCCTACAAAAGAAATTATAATTTTAATGAAACTGTTTCCTTCATTCATATTAAATATAGAATTTCAATTACAACTTCATTTATAGTTGAATGAAAGTAAAAATGTATATTCGTATATATATATATATATATATATATATATATATATATTATATTTTTATTATTATTATATTAAGAAAGAAAGTAAGTAAAGTGATAAAATAAACAAAACGAGGAAGCTCGTCTTTAAAAAAGCATTTTCAAATTAATATTATCTATTAATTTCTTTAAATGAAATTAAAAAAAAAATGTTATTTGAATATTAGAAATTAAATTGAATATATCACATTATAATTTTCGAGAATTAAGAATTAAATATAGATGTATTACTCTATGAGCTTAGATAATAATTGATAAAATTTATATCCTATAATGAAACAGGGCATGATCGCCCCTAGGGCTGGGTAATTGAGGCAACCGCTTCGGATCCCGTGCATAATAATGTTTTATTTGAAAATAAACTCGCTAAATGTAACAATTTGTATTTCAATATAAACCTTAATTTTAAAATTTACTTGTAAGGTAGTGTTAAAATGTATTTGGTCTTTATGTTTATAAGACAGTACATATTTACCGTGTGGTTATAAAGTAAATGTTTCAATAATTAATAACACTAAAATTTGTCTTGGTAATTGTTTACAAAATGGGAAGCTTCAATTTGGATTAAACTTTGCCAGTGGAATCCTTTTTTTAATTCCAAAGAATCTTTCCTTATGCAATATTTTTCTCGGTCTCTTCTAGTTTACGAGATAAAAATTTTTTAAGTTTGACAGATTAGCTGATGTGCAGCCATTAATTAATGTTTTATTGACTAATTCATTAATTATTCACTTATTCACTAATTTTCAGTTTTTTAGGTTCGGTTTGAAAAAAATATTTAATTAATTTATATATGTTTAATAATTTTCATATATCCAAACCGAACTGAAAAAAAAACAGAAAATTAGTTGAGCCCTCTGCTGGCAAAATGAATAAAACATGATAACTAAATAGAATATTAGTGGATTTATATGCAAATTTTAATAATTTTTATCTCGTAAACTAGAAGCGACCTTCACATACTGTTTATGGAAAGTTTATTTGGAATCAAAAAAGGAATCCACTGGCAAAGTTTCATCCAAATCCCTGAAGCTTCCCGTTTTGTAAACAATTACCTTTGTCTTTTATAATAAACTCAGCGCCGGATAAAGGGGCAGGCAAGCCGACTGAACGGGGTGGCAAATTTGGAGGGGCACCGACATAAAAAATATTTTTTTAGATTTTATTAATTAAAATTGTTCATTATTTATGAGACTTAATTTTTTTTAACAAGCAATAAATTGCTTTTTCTTTAATATAATATCAAATATTATATTTTATATTATTAATTATTTATTTATTTATATTATTATTTTCAACAGATTGAATAATTATAATATTATTTATAAGAAAACTATTTGTAGAATCAAAATTTATTATAACTAAAAAATAATAGACAAAAACAAAAATTTATTAATATGAATAATGAAACCTAAGAATTTTAATGGCTTTTATTACACAACATTGATTACAGACAAATGCTTTTTAATCTCTAAAAAGTGTATCTTTGTTTATTTAGAAAATATCATTTGTAGCTAAGGACACAAAATTTTGTTTTGTCAGGACCGTTCAAAACCCTAGAACAGTGGTTCCCAAACTCATTTGGCCATGCGCCCCCTTTCAAGTAAACACTTTACTCAGCGCCCCCTGGAAATTATTTTTTTTTTAATTTTAATAACAAACAGAAAGATAAATGTACCTATTCGCAAAATATAAATAAAGGTGTAAATTAGAAACATTGAAATTATGTATCTATTTATTGAACTCAGAATAGAAAAGTAATATGCAAGTAATTTTCTCTAAATGCACCTGTGGCCATGACCGCCCCCCCCCCCCCCAGATCGCTGCAGCACCCACGAGGGGGCGGTAGCGCCCACTTTAGGAAGGGTACCAATTAATTGCTCAGTATTATAATAATACGCACAATACACATTCCCAGTATATTAATCAAATGCTCAGTAAAAAAAAAATTGCACAGTATAAATCTAAATACTCAGTAAAAAATCAAAATGCCCAGTAAAAAACACTTTTTGCAAAGTAAAAATTATTAAAATACAGTAAAATCTGAAACCGTTCTGTAAAAATAAATGTTTATATGAGGTTGTAAATAGTAAGGTGGAAATTTTCAAATAATTTTGAAATCAAAAATATTGTATTAAATATAATATATAAAATATAAATTATATAATATAATAATAATAATATAATATTCTATTAAAAATGAAAAATTACTTAATTTTATTTTATAAAGTGGATAAAATAGATAATAAAAATAATATAATAATATAAATGTAAATTAAATATAAATAATATATTATTAAAATTTTTGTGAGTCGAAATATTTTCTTGTATCAATATTTCAAAATTAAATTCAATTATAAATCTAAATAAAAAAAGTAAATAATAACAAACTAATTATATTTTATTGGGCGATATAATACCAGAAATAAATATCTTTAATTTATATATTTAAATAATTTTTTTAAAAAATGTAAATTAAAAAAAAATTAAAAAAATATATTTAAATAATTAAATACAATGGAGGAATTAATCAATATTTTAATGCAGAAAATTTGCTGTGCATTCAGGGATGTATACTGTGCAGTCAATGATATTTACTCAGCATTCAGTGATTTTTACTGTGCAATCAGTGATATTTATACTGAGCATCAAATACTGTATTTTACTGAGCATGAATTACTGAGCAATTTAAAATATTTTACCGTTCAAAAAAACAATAAAATAATGTTAATTTGGAATAATTTACTGAGCAAAAATGTATTAAAATACTTTTAATTAATTTATTGCGCTTTAGGAATCACACACACACACACTGCCCTAGAACATGCCCTGAATAAACTATTTAGCTTTTTAAAATATCCTAGTATAGCTTTTTATATGATATAAGTAAAATTGAATTTTTTTTTCAATTTTATGAATTTATTTTATTTTTATTTTTATTATTAAAAAAATAAAACAAAATAATGTGTTATATGAATTATATTTAACTAGCTGCTCAGAGCGCCGCCCCCGAGTGGTACATAGTATTTGGTTGAAAGTAGTAAAAGGTTTTCATCCATTTTGTTTCAATCAGTATATTACATAAAACATTCATTTCTTTTTGTGTTCTTATTTAATTTAATTTTAATCAGTAAATTAATTATATATTAGTGGACCAGTGTGAGAGACCTCACACGCAAAAGATTGAAATGTATCTATTAATCCAATAAAAAACAGATATGGAGATAACATAAATATTTTTAATTTTATTTTATTTATAATATAAGAATAGAGATATATCTCACATGCGCTGGCTGTGACGTCATATCTAAAAAAATAATAAAAAGTAAGAAAAAAATTATTTTTTAACTTTTCTCAAAAAGTATTTATTATTTTCCAATGAATTTCACGCTATTAATAGATTAGCCCGAGGGGTATCAAATGGCATTGGAATGGCCCAAATCGCATAAGTCGTTTAGGAGTATGGGATAGAACCAGAGGCGGATTAAACGCCGGGCGGACCGGGCGGCCGCCCGGGGCCCACGAGCCCGAGGGGCCCACCGAAACCTAAATAAAAATATTTCCTTAAAAAAAATTTAAAAAAACTGTTGAGTTTATGGATAATCGGAGTTTAAATAAAACAAGTTATTCTTGATACAGATCTTTATTGAACATCAGATCTTTATTCGGTCGTGTTTGAACCCCGACTAACTTAAGAAAAAATAATCAATTTTGGGTCTTGGCGACCACAGTAAAATTTATGTATTTTTTACATAAGTACAATATATGTAAGTATAAAACAGCCTAAATTATAATATAAACAAAATTTGTCTTTCAATTATAATTATAAATAACAGAGGGCCCATTTCAATTTTACCGCCCGGGGCCCCCAATCAACTTAATCCGCCACTGGATAGAACGTCTTTTAAATATGTAGCTATAATTCTAGAATCTATGCAATACCAAAAGTATATTATTGACTGGTTAATTTTGGTTTTCATTTTATAATAAATATATCTTCAGGAATAGTGGCGTAGTGTTCAAAAAACTGGCACCGCCCACCTCCCCCTCACCTCAAAATCACGATTGGGGCAAACCTCTTCGATTGAGTCTTTTGCCCTCCCCTCGCTGTGTCATTCTATTTTATGTTGGTTATTTAAAAAAATACTAAAATCTTTAATATTTTATTGTTTTTTAAAATAACATTGCTTTTTTTTTAATTATATTTTATTATTTTACAAATTATTAGAAAGGTTAATATGTTGAATTGGAGGTATAGATAAAGTATGGATAGGGATAATCCGTTTTGTGGATGGGAATGTTGCAGTATCGCAGCGTAGTGTCGATTCAACCAGTCCAGGCAAGGTTATGTGAGTGTTGCAGTATGGATAAGAGATAGTGGTTCGAGTGGGGAGAAAAAAAATAATTCTAATTAAAAATTGTATATTTCTTTTTCATTAGACATATAATTAGAAATAGATAATAAGATATTAATAAGAAAGGTACAGATATGAGGGTAGGTTAATAAGTTCGTGACTTTTTGAACCCGTCTCTTAAATAAAATGGCATCACTGATCCTGTCAGCAGGAAATATCACCTTACTCCTGTAAAAGTTCGAACCAGCTGGGTTTTTTAGTTGTTGTTTGACATCCATTAATAGCAGACTACCTCGTGATTGGACAAGAAAATGGAAAAAAGTGAATTTGCATGAAAATCTATGAATTGGTATACGAATTGTTCCCTCATCCTCCCCATTCTCGGGATTTAACCCCGAGTAACTATTTCTTGTTTTGAAACCTGAAGAAATGGCTCGGGGAAAAGAGATTTGACTTCAACAATGAAATCATTTCACAAACAAATACCTATTTTGATGTCCTCGACAAATCTTATTTTTTGGAAGGGATAAAAAGGAGTGAAGAAATGTTGAACGAAATGTATAGAACTGGAAGGAGACTACGTTGAAAAATATAATTTTTGATCAAAAAACTTTGTTTCATTCAAAAAGTCACGGATTTATTGACGTGCCCTCATAACTCCGTGATGGGATATTAGAAATATAATAATAAAAAAAAATTTAATTTATTAATTTTCAATAGAAGAGTTTCATTCATAAAACTAATCCTAGAAACCACAGACCATACGTAGAAACAATGGAATTAATATAATGTATATTTTCTAACTTATAGAAATTCATTGTGAGTAGCTAAATAATATATTAGACCTAATATCATAAAAATGTGCAAAAACCAAGCCCAAGTATCATAGTAAAATGATTTTAGTCTCAAATAAATTTTATTTTAAATATATTTTTTCTGTTATTTAATTAGCAATTAATTTGATTTTATTTTTTTTTTTTTTGGCAAATGAATTTTAGTGCTCAAAAGAGGTCTCAAATTTTTAAAAGGTAAATTGCTCTAATAACATTTCCATCTCAGGATAAGATAATAATTTATTAACCATTTTCAATGACAGGCATTATACAGGATGTATAGATAAAATATAAAAACGTTGCAATATGGAAAATATATAAAATAAATTCGAAATAGAATTATGAATTTTTTTCATTGAAACATTTATAGGAATAAGAAAATTTCAGAAATTTATTTTGAATATTTTGACTTTTTGGATTTGTTTATTTCTTGTTCCTGGAGTATTTTATGTTTTTAAATTGATAGAATAAAGCAACGGTGGCCAAACTGTGGCTCTTTTTGAGTTTATTGTGGCTCAATTAATGACACAAAAAAAAAAGGTAAAATTTTTTTTCAATTTCGCTCTTAAACATTTTCGATTTTTCAATATGGCTCTAAGTATCACCAAGTGTGGCCACCACTGCAATAAAGTACTATTAATAATAATAAAAATTAATCAGTATATACCCTTTCAAAGATTTAAATATTAATACTCCCTTGGAAATCTCATAAATTTAATTGAATTTAATATTAAAAGCATTAATATCATTATCATTATCACTGAAAAATTATTAAAAGATTTATATTTTCACCTTCAATTTATAACGAAAAATAAATATTATAAATAATTTAATTTAAAATTTTTAAGAATGACTTTTTGGTATCGAGTTAGAAAGTGAATTATTATTTAAAATAAAATGATTCTGTTTTTTTTTGGTAAGTATATATGTATATAAGACTAATATATTTAATTATAATTGTTATATATCATTTGTAGTTCTTAGAACGAAAGTTCTTGATAGCAACATTATTCCTCCAACGATTCTTTAATTCCAGCTACCCCCATTAAATTTTTATCGATTCTCATTTCCCTCACAATAGATTAATATATAATATAATATCTAATATAATTATCTTGTTAGATTTTTTCCATCGCTTCCTTGGTTTATCCACTAATTGTGTCTCAATTTTTATATATATAAATAAATTTTTCCCCACCTTTCTATTCCCATTCATAACCTCGGTGATTTTATTTGATCTATTTTTGGTTGATAAATGATAATATGGTATTTTAAATATTCTGATGAGTCATCAACATCTTCAAGACATGTATATATATAAATATATATATATATGAAGGGTCAGGGGGAAAAATGCTTTTAGTCCATAAAATATTGAAAATCATGTTTTTACACGGTTTTAAGTCTATACCGTTTCTTTTAAATACAAGTTTCATAATAGACATAAAGACTCATTCACGCGTTATAAAGGAATGAATTTTGCATTTGATAATTTATATTAATTTGTGTATCAAACTTTCTTTTTTGTCCCCTGAAAAAAATAAATTATGGACTAAATCCTTTTCCCCCCTGACCCTTCATATATATATAATGTGTGGGACTATCGTAACCCATCTCCAGTGGAAAACAGTCTTGAAATGCATATAAAATATTTTATCATATATATTTATAGATAACGTAGATGAAATTAATTCTTTACCGTATATAACCACTTTATCAGTGATGAAGATAGCTGAGACTGTTTATAATAAGTCAACTCGCGTATACAATATTTTACATAAAAGTTTGTGGTTAGAGAAGTTTTATGCTAAATGGATTTGATAATATAAGATTAAAAGTTTCTTAGGCAGATGGTTTCAATCGAGAATTCAATATTATATAAACAAAATCATAGCGAATTTTTACGTCAATTTACAAATGTTAATGAAACTTGGATCCAACTTATTCTACTTCTGAAATAAATAACAGTGCAAACAATAAGCAAAAGCAATTAAATCAACTCCAAATAAGTCTTAAAATAATTTCATCCTTATAAGAATTGGTAGAAGTATTGAATTACAAAATAATAGAGAATATTTATTTTTCTAAATTTTCTTATTAATCTATAAAATCAATTGAAATAATAAGTTCAAAAAAATTAATTTGTCTAAAATATGAATTTTTTAATATATTAATGAGATCTTATATAGAAAATTGAAAGAGAAAGAAATTGAGTCATATAATTCTAAATTTATTTAAAATAATGATTTTTCATATATAAGAAAAAATAATTAGAAACATAAAATAAACTATATTTTTATAATGCAAAAAGAAATTCTTTATCATGTTTAATTTTTTTTTTTATGTTAACAATTGAATATAAATTTAAAATTAGATTTTATTTAACAATTTTTTTTAATTTATCTATTTGGTTGATATTTATAAAAATAATTACCTTTATTTTTTTTTTTATAATTTGTGAGATAATTTAGAATTTTAAAGTGTTAATCAGTCTATTAAAAATAATTCATATTTACTGACTCTTCATATGATTCTTCAGGAGAATCATCATTAAGTTTTTCTAATGAAGTATTAGTTAATGTTTTTGTTTCATTAGTTAGCGTTTTATTTTCTTTAGGTAAAGCTGCATTTCTAGAATTTGATGCTACATCTAGCAAATCATCATAGGTTCGTCTAGAGGAATCGATTTCGTTCAAAGGTTTTAAACCTAACGCAACGCGAATTGTATCTGGTAAGGGAGTTTTTATTGCTAATAATTGTAGAAAAATACTCTCTGCTGTAGTCAATGTAACATCAAGATCAATATCAAGCGAAAGATCATTAATGTGCTGAAAAATTAATTTCAATTATAAATTTTATATAGATATAATAGATTTTTTTTAAATAATTACCTTTAAAATTTCTGTAAAGCCATATCTATTTTCTATTATATTTTGTTTCTCTGTGATTAATATAGCAAGACATATAAAAAGATGAAAATGGGGACTCAAATAATCCGTAAATAAAACCTAGTGGAAAAAGAAATTGAATTAATATAAGAAAGAATAAAAAATAATGACAAAAATAATAAGACTGTCACTTAAAATAATATTTAATATTTAAATTTTATAAATAAAATAAACTAATTTATAATAAAATAATTTCATTATAATAAATAAATTCTTACCTCCCAAAGATATAAAATATCTTCATACGTAAATTCTCGTTTAAATAAAATTAAAAGCCAACGAAAACAAAAGAACATATTTTCGGATTCATGCCCAACTAAATAATTTAAAAGTTGCTGATCACTTATTTGTAATAAACAATAAAGTTGATCTAATTGTTTTTTCATTCTTGCTTGATCCAAATCAAAATTGCCTTTCTGTATTGAGATAAATAAAGATTTATAAATAGCATGTGGATGGATCTTAATAGTAATATTTATAAGAATAATTATTTTAAAATACATTGAGGGAAAAATAAAATTTTAAGTTATTAATAAGAAAACAATATGGAGTGGTAGGCAGCCAGAATAAGCTAAAACAAAATGATTACAATATTTTTTCTAAATTTGCTTCCCGATATTTCAGGAATATGTCCTTTGTATAGATCTGATCGATAATATTTAATCGTTTTAAGTGGCCTGTATGCCTTTCCTTTGTAGTAATATGTTTAATATATCAAAATTATTGAACTAAGCTAAGGTACAGCAGTACATTAAGAGAAAAAATTTACAAAACCTTTTCCTAATGACAAACGCTAGTATACAACTAAAAATGTCTTGTTTTGTGAGCCATCCGAAATATTCTCTCAATTAGAAGACAAATATTAACTGTTTTTGTCAAGGAGAAAAATTTTCCTAAATGGGAAAAATTGAGTGTACAGATACTAGAGGACGAAAATTAACTGAACTACAAAAAGTGTTTTTATACTTGAAAACTTTAGTTATCCTTAAATAAAGACATTGATGTTGATAGAGAACTTCAAGAAATGATAGAATAGAAGAGAAATATGATATTTTAGATAATTATAACCATATTCATCCATATCCAACACTATCTAATAGCTTTTAAATTAATCTAATTGTGAACTACAAAGTCGGAAAAATAAAATTTTAGTTAATATTTAATTTTTTTTTTACTAAACTATTTTAATATTTTTCAAAATCTTACATAGATATAATGATAAATGTAAACTGTATATGCCTAAAACACTATGTAACAATTAATTTCTTCATATATTGATTACTATACTTAACAAACTTTTTCCCTTTGAAGTTGAGCATTTATTTACCTTCTACCATAATTAATTATAATAAATATTATAATGGTTTGTTAACAATTAAAGAAAAGTTTTAGTTTCATTAGTCAAGTTTCATGACCTAGAGCACGGATGGCGAACCTTTTTCAATGCCCGTGCCACAAAATTATAAAAAATCGTTTTGAGGTAACTAACGTGCCACAAAATTGTCATTTTTTTCTCTACCCCTTTTAGCTTGAATATATAATCGAATATTTTTGTATTACTTCTAAATATCTTGTATAAAAGTGTTATAGTTTTAAATATTAAACTTTATTCCAAAAAAAATTTGGAATTTATTTTTGGTAAAAATATATCTTTCCTAAAATTTTTTTTTTTATTTTTATTGTATGGAAATTCTTTAATTGATTTTAGTTTGTAGTTTTTAGTTGTAGATAATGACAAAAAAGCAAAATTTATATTTGATACCGTGAACCACTTACATTTTCTTGTTTTGACTTCCTATGTTAAATTCTAGAAAAAGATTGCGATTCTGGCACTATTCTCCAACCGTCCTATGCGTAAAGTAAAGCTTTATATAAATTTTATAAAATTAATTTTTCTTTTTTTTTAATAAATATTGATAAAATTTACAGCATATATTAAAATAGAGCATATAAGAATATTCTGGTGTAAACTGGTGTAAAGTGTATTTCATCGCCCCAATCCATTTTGAGTTTATAACTTCACAATTTCCCAGACAAACAGACAAATAAAATGACAGACACGAAAAATACAAAAGTCATATTTGGGTTCCCCAGGTCACACATGAAGAGTTAAGATTTGCAAAAAATTGTAAATCCTGAACAATGCTATTTGTACGGTAACAACACGCAATGACATAATAGAAGTCCAAACGGTATACACTGAGTCTATCTCTCATGAATGTTTTTATACTGTGAGGGGATTCAAGCGATATTTCAGCTTAATAAAATGTATAATTTGCCGGTTTAATCTACTAAGATAGATAAATAAATATTCAGTTCTTCAAATTTCATAAATTTTAATTTTAATGTGATTTATTCATTTTTAATTTATTTCTATTGTAAAAAGCGCTATAATTATTAAAAAAATAATTTTGTCTTTATGCGTGTCATGAAATTTTTCAAACGTGCCACTTTTGGCACGCGTGCCATAGGTTCGCCATCCCTGACCTAGAGTATTAAAGTAACTAAATATTAAAATAATCTCCTTAAAATACGAAAACTTTGTTTTTCATAGAGGACAGAGTAAAAAAAATTCCAGAAGAATTTGGAAGTACGAACTCTCGATTAAATAATTCTCGATATATTCAAGAAAGAAAGTAAAAAAATTTTCGTTATGCCAGAAAAATCTTAAATGTATAGGTACTAATTTCCAGCATAACAAAACAATAATAACAAAAAAAAAACTGAGTGGGCCAGGATGAAGTCTCTTTCCACACAGTTCGAGTTTAATCCCTAACCATTTAAAGCAGGGATGGAGAACCTTATTATTTGTTCATAAATGAAATAACTAACTAATCGATAAAATAAAATAAAATAAATATAAAAAAATTTAATCTAAAGACAACAAAAATTGTGAAACAAAATAATTATTTAGATTTTTATTTTAAAATAAAATTTTCTGTCACCATCTGTGATCTAAGTGAAGATTTCTAGGATTTTTGTTCATAAAGTGCATTCAAAATTGGATAATCTTATCTTATTATGCTAGCTAAAATTGTATATATCTATATTTCTATATATATTTCTATATTGGTTCTCAAAAACCGCTCTAACGATTTTTTTCAAATTCACACTAGATATAGTATTTATAAAGAAAAATTAATTTTTATTTATCATATCTCTTGAAACATACAGCTTCATTATTTATTTCTTAATTAAAAATTATATATGGGTGACGTCAATGGCATCCATTTTGAAATTTTACTCCCGCCTTTTTTTAAAGGATATTGTACTAATATTTTTTTTATATTTAAAATATTTTAAAATTTATTATTTAATTTCGAAATAAAATTAAAAATATTTATTTTTAATAAAATATATATATATATTTATTAATCTCTCTCAAAAAAAACAAAAAAACATATAATTCTTGCTAAGAAAGTAAAAAATGTCATTTTGATCATCTAAATATATTAGTCTAGGGGGTAGAGAGACTGTCTGACGATTCAACTTCGCAGGATCGAAACCGGCGGAAAATAATTTTTTTTTTTTTTTTTAATCTATTATTTTTTAATAAATTACTATTTTATATTTATTTATTCATTGTTCTTTTATTAAATTTAATATTTATTAATA
The DNA here is from genome assembly GCA_963082975.1 of Labia minor. Taxonomy (NCBI): domain Eukaryota; kingdom Metazoa; phylum Arthropoda; class Insecta; order Dermaptera; family Spongiphoridae; genus Labia; species Labia minor. Next base: position 18,635,312 of record OY720348.1, read on the forward strand.
TTATTTATTATTAATTTATATATGGACAAATGACACTCATATTGAAATTTGACTCCCGCCTTTTTTTAAAAGATATTGTATTAATATTTTTTTTATATTTAAAATATTTTAAAATTTTTTATTTCATTTCGAAATAAAATTAAAAATATATATTTTAATAATATTTTATAATTATAAATTACGATATATATTTATCATTCTTCCAATAAAAAAAAAATATTCATGCACTTAAAAACATATCTAATCTATCTATATACATATTTATGTATTATTGAGGACCCCAAGTTCCATTCATTTTAATCAGATTGATGCAATGATGCTACATTTAATAATTGTAATAAATAATTAAAGAATTGTATATCAGCTCGGTGTCCCAAGTATTAATATTACCAGCCAAACCCAATATAATAATGAATTATTTTTTTTTAACTTAATTAACTAGCCGAGGCTCGGGGTCCCGGTGTGATCTTAATATATTGTCAGAATTAGATAAATAATGTAGAGAGAAAAATTATTTAAAAATAGATATTTATTTAAATGAAATAAAATTATTTAATTTACAGAATGAAAATGTCTATAATAATGTCTAAACATTTTTTCGAGCGACAGCTCGGTATCCCAGGTATTAATATTACCAGCCAAACCCAATAATAATGAATCATTTTTTTTAACTTAAGTACCGAGCCGAGGCTCGGGGTCCCGGTACTAATAATAATAATAATAATAATCACAAATCCATCTGATATAAGTAAACGATTTCCAGCAGTAATGTTGAGGAAGTGCAACAAAGTCAAATAAAATTATTGTCAAATAGACCTGTGCAACAATCATTATTAGAAACGACGATTAGCAAATTTAGGAATTTAGAAAAAACAATTTTTCTTTTTGTTTTGTTATATCTCTGACTGTCTATGGCTCCTTAAAATTTGTTTCCTATTTCATCTTTATCATAAGAGATATAAAATATTAATATTGATTATGAGATATTAAACTTACCACACGTTCCATTAGACCAACAAAACACCAAAAAGAATCTACTTCATTGTTCATTAATGACAAAATGGGTGATAAAAGATCACTCATTCCTTGCACATATCCTAAATCAAAGTTATACATCAAATAAGTCATTAAAATATCAGATAAAAGTTGAATATTTGCATTATTTTCTCCAGCAAAATATTCATTAGTACGATCTGTGCGATTAACATCTTTTTCTAAAAAATAATTAAATTAATAGTTGTATTTATAAAAATTTAATGTGTATTTAAATCATCTTTAGATATAATTGGAAAATTAAATTGTTACATAATTCCAAAATAATTACCTATAAGACTTTTTCTTTCACGAAACTGTGAAAATCGATCTTCTTGTTCTTTGCTAATTGTCTGCCATTGACATTTCATTTGAAAATATTCTTCAATACGTCTTTGTCGTAATTCTTCAATTTCTTTTTCAGTTAATTTCCAATCATAATAATTTAAAAGATATTTCCAAACTTCTCTTCTGATACATTTGGAAACTCCCTAAAATTGATCATAGTGAAAAATTAAATATTAAATTACATAAAGTATATACTATATATATTGACTACCTAATCTAGTAATTGATTTTAAATTATGAATTGTTCATCTTATTAATTAAATCTGATTAAAAATTCCAATTCCCACTTTATAAATTTTATAAATTTTAAAAATAAAAAATAATTTAATAGTAGTTTAAGCTTAATCGAAATTTTTTATTGTCCTTAATAAGTTATGAAATGTTCTTCGTTTTAAACACTTAATACCCCATAACATCCATTAATTCTAAGAGTGTTAATATTGGTCCCTCATTTGAAAATCTTTCTTCTCCATGTATTTATTAGATCGATAAGTCATATGAGGGCCACTATATCAAACAATTATTTCTTCTCCATTTTTACTAGTGTAATAATCAAAATTTAGAAAAATTATAAAATTCTCCAGAAGGAAAAAATTCCAAATTTGGAATATATTTAAAGTCTAAGGAAATATATAATAGAAATAAAAAAAGAATTAAGTTGAAATAGATATACAGTACCCCACGAAATATTAATTTTTTGATAGTTTCAGGATTAGTAATTCTTCCTTCTGCATCTTTAACGCTAAAAAAAAATAAAATTAGTTCAAGTAGAAAATAAAATAAGCGATTTGTAAAAACCTATTCCAATATTCTTGTGATAAGGGATTTCCTCGGGGACATTCAGGCCTTGGTGGCAAATTTTGAACTTTATTCACCATTTCATAATCTTCACCGCTTAATGGCAAAGAAGTTTCTTCAAACCCACTAATACTCTTAGATAAAATTTCATTTACTTCTTCGGGTATTATATTCAAATCTTTTGATTTTGCCGGATTCACTATAATAAAACATTCAAAATTATATTATTGAATTAATTAGATATTTAATATAAAAATATTCTTACAAAAAAGATCTGTTAGCTTTGAAAATGCTTGTAAAGTCGTTTCATATGGTCTTGTTTGAAAATTATGAAATATTTTCCATACATAATCTGAAGTGTTTTCTAATTCCAATCCAATAAAACTATTGATTTGCATTTCAGTTTTTGTTTCCTCTAAAACTATAAATGTATCCTTCGTTCTATAATAAATATAAAAATATAAGAAAATTCTAATTAATTCCATTATTATTTCTTTGAATAAAATCGAAAAAATAATTTATAGGTAAATATGACTCGTTCACTAAGTAAATATATAATAGAAGTAAGTTAATGTTTATTGATATATTTATGGTAATAAACTATTTAAGAAAGCATCAAAATTAAGATTTTTTTGAAAAATTGTGTATATATAATAATTAATAAAATCAATGTTTTTATTCATTAGAATTTGCAGAATCAAAAAATATGGAAAAAGGAAAAATTTATTTAAGCAGTGAATGGATTTGAATATTCGAATTTTTCTATATTAAAATAATAAATAATTTACCTTTGAAATTTTAGGAAATTTTTAAGAATGTGCATAAATGCATCAATATTTTCATTTAAAAATATAAAATTTAAAGGAATGTGTCCATCTTTTGGAATAACAACTAAATGTTTTCCTTTATTTTTCACTTTGAAAGATTTTATTTGATTTAATTTTAATTTTATTGAACGACTACGATTGGAATCACTTGGAGAACCTTTAAAATACATATCTTATTAAAAGAAAGAAAATTTAATTAATAATTAAGAAAATGTGATAAAACAAAGTCGAATTAGTACCAATACATTTAGATTTTTCTTTTGTACTAACAACATTCCATTCATCTTGAGAATCAACTGAAACTTCTAAGGGTCGCCATTCAAAGTAATTTCCAGTATTCTAAATAAATTTAATTTTATGAAAAAATCAAATTCCTTTACATAGTGAAAATAATTAATAATTTCTTACCTGGTAATTTACAATTTTCAAAGTACCAAGAGATTGTAATTCATTGACATTTGAATTGATAATAGTTACATTATCATGTATATAGAGATCCTACAAATATATTTTAATTATTAATTTATTCTTTACTAGGCACAAACTCAAAATTATATTATATATAATAATTAAAACATTACACAACGTAATAAAATATTAATTTACAATTAGAAGTTGAGAAAATAAGTTAGTAGTGAAAAAAAATTTGACATATTCGCAAAATAAATAAACAAGCAAAAAAATAAGTAAAAAAATAAAGTTTTTAATAATAATAATAATGAGTATATATAAAGTAAATTCTTAAAATGATAATAATTTTACACACCTTAGAAACATCATCACTAGCTTCATCCATAATGAAAACTATAATGTAATTAAATTAACCAATATCATCAAAAAGTGAATTAAAGTGAAAATATTTAATCAATAAATGGAGAAAATATAATGTAAATATAAAAGAAATAGAAATTGTCAAAAATGTCTATTCAATGATTTGATCACGTGATATATTCGGTTCGCATGGTCTGTGGTGGATTTTAAAGTCCAAAAAAAACACTTATTACAAGGTCTTCAGTTGTTAGTGAAAACAGCCAATCAGTTAACTTTTTCTTGTGTCATATGACAAAAACCTTTGAGCTGATTGGCTGTTCACATTATGGGTCGAAAAATTCATAGAAACTTTTACAATTTATATTATTTTTCTTAAATTTTACAATTTATTTCGAAACATTTTTCAAAATTTTTACCAATATCATATTTATTATTATATTTCTAAAAAAAAGAAAAAAGAACTAATTATTTTTAATAAACCTAAAAGGTATTGCTTGAAAAATTTTAATAAATTTGATTTTTGTTCAAAATTGAAAAATATAAAATTTTATTTATTTTTTTAGAAGTGAAATCAAAAAATATTACACGAATGAATATTTAATATAATTATTTTTATTTATTAAATCTTGAAAATTACTCTCTAGGAGATCTAACAACAGCGCTCCAAGCGGCAGAATACTTAAATCTCATAATAAAACAAATTAATCAGTTTTTCTCATTTTCTTTTCTAATGTATGAGCCCTTTCAAATCTTAATTTCCTTTTAATTAATAAATTATTTTCATATTTGATTAATTTCATTAATTTCCATCACTTCAATTCCCATGTTTTGTTTGTTAAAAATGTGTTAACAATTTTGAAATTTTGTTTTTTTATTTAATAATGACAAAATTAATCATTTTATTAATATTTATATACAAATAATTAACTTTTCATTATTTCAATATATATGTATATAATAATATACATATATATTGAATCATTATTTTCATTATTTTATTATGTTTCATAATAATTAATTTGATAAAACAATATTTAGTAGTATTTTAGACAAAAATTAATGAACATGACTTTCAAGTAAGGTTAGATAACATCATTTTTATATATAAATTAATATTTTTTTATAAAACATCATCCAATTATTAACTTTCAGGTTCATCATATAATGGGGTGCATTTCTAGTAAAACAAATATAAATGATTATAATACAAATATTTTTCAGGTAATAAATAATAATTAAATTGATCTGATTTATTTATTGAGTTGGTTCGATATTAACATTAACATGATTTAATATTTCTTATTTTTACTTAATAAAAATTAGTTAGTTTATATTAAATTTAATAAATTATTTTTTCAGTAATTGTGTACATTACTAACTATATAAATTAAAGTAGAAAGTTAATGATATTTATCAAATAACTATAAAATATTTAATTTTTAAAATTTTATTCCAGGTGATTAATGTAAATGAATTAGGCAACCAAATAAGTACAGGACAATTAGAAATTACAGAATCAGATCTAGTATTTCACCAAAAAAAACGTCAAAACGTTCGATGGCCTTTAAGATCTCTTCGACGATATGGTTATGATTCAGAATTATTTAGTTTTGAATGTGGTCGTCGATGCCCTACAGGTCCTGGTATTTATGCATTCCGATGTTCCAGAGCTGAAAGATTATTTGAATATTTACAATCTCATATTCAGGTGTGTAGTTGTTCTTCTTGCTTGTTATTTTCTTATTAGAGAGAAAGTTGTCCCATTAAAAAACTCCAGATAATATGTATTTTTTTTTATTTTTAATGATTTTTATTTTAGGTAAGAAATTTTTCAACCTCTTCAGGGGATGGTTCTGATAATGTTTCAAGAGATATCCCACTCTTAGGCATGGGGACGATAAGAACTAATTCTGATCAGCAGGTGGAAGGAAATAATCTAGAATCAACATCTGGACCACTTCGAACGTCTACTGGACGAGGTGCAATTCAAAGAATTGGAAGTCCAAAGCGATTGAGTAGTGTTGGAAGTAGTAGTAACGGCCCTTTAAGTCCCCAAGGTACAGCGAGTCCTTCCCCTCCACCAGTTGGTACAGGAAGTTTACAGCCACTAAGCCTTTCAGTTGTAAATAGTGCAAGTACTTTAATATCTAATCGAACAAGCCATGTTAACGAAAGTTTGCCTTCAACATCAGCCCCAATTACGAACAGTACAAGAAAAAATATTTATCAAAATGGTGAATTATTAATTGAAAATAATAATACTAAATCTGATTCAGCTCGAGAGCAAATTCATCAGAATTATATTAATGTAGATTTAGCTACGGTAGAAGCTTCAACAACGCCTGTTTATATGAATATTTTAACTGGTCAACAGGATGAAATGTCTAGTAATAAAAAAGCTGAACAAGGAGCATCGAGTGTAGACTGGGAAGATCCTAAACATTGTTATGCCAATTTGGCCACTAGAGAATTAAATAATGGACAAAGTCTAAATAGATCAAGTTTATGTAATTCATTTAGTTTAAGAAATATACCTTTTGTTTCAAATACGGGGCAGAGAAATCTATCTACCTCTTTAGTTCCAATGAGTCCAGAAACACAAGTTAATTATATAGTGCTTGATTTAGACAATAAAAATTATAATTCAAGTGTTGGAACAAGTGTCTCTCTTCCTCCAGCATCCAACCAAACATTACCTCCTTCGCCTACGAACAATACCCCAATGACGCCGTTATCAACATCTTCCAGTATCGCAACAAATCCACCAACCGCTGGTGGCAATGTCAAAGGATATGCTACCATAGACTTTGGTCGGACCGTAGCCCTTTCGCAGTCCACAGTGCAAAGAACTTCACCGGATGAGGAGGGTTCCCGAAGAACAAGACATAATTCCACCATAACAAATGCAAATTATTCTGAATAAGCTTTGTTAAAAATTTTTTTAATGCAATATTATAAAATTAAATTGTTTTTTTTATTTTAATTACCTATGGAATTAAATAGGTATGGTATTAATTTAAGGCTCATTTGGCCTTAATCAATCGATGTTTAAACATTTCCAATCTAGAAATAGAATCAATTTGTTTTTTAATAAACCTACAAATTTTGAATAAATACTTCAATATCGGTACTTGAAAAATTAAAATCGGTTCTGTTGTCAATTATTATTATTTGTTAACTAAAATTTAAATAGTCTAAAATTTATTCTTGTATTATTTGTTTTATAAATATTTCATACCAAAGTAATCCTATGTTTTGATGAGATTATGTATTTATTTTTAATCTCAAAGATTTTAGTTCTAGAGGAAATGTTTGAAAATGTCAATATTATAGGGAATAAGGCTTATGGTTAATAACATAAGTATTTATATTTATACAATGAAGAAATATAATGAAATATATTGATATAAATTAACCTATTATTGTATATTTTTATAATAAAAAAAAGACTTAAATTCTTTTGTATAATGTCCAAAAAAAAAACCAAAGATTGTCCAAATTTTTTCATTGCTCCCAATAGGGGATTTTATATGCATCTTTATATACAAATGAATCCAGCCATGTGTTGAATTATAAGAATAATTGCATATATAAAAGTATAAACAAACTAAAATGTGATTTAATAAGATATTCATTATTATAAAATATATTTTCCAAAAATATTTCCTTTTCATAATACATTTTTATTTACTATATTTGTAAAGAATTTTTTGGAATCCACAACTGTGTTAATTATTGAATTTTATTGTTATTGTTAAAAATATTCTATATAGTTAAAATTATTTATAATTATATTCTTAAAGAATTAAAAAGTTAAAAAATAGTATTTCTTTCTTGATTTTATTATTATGCTTTACTAACCTTACTCTGAATTCATTAAAAATATTGAGAAGCCTTTGATAGAATTCATATACAAATATTTTGCTCCAATTTTACTCTTTAGAAAAAAGCAATTATTAACAATCTTTTATTTTTTTTAAAAAAAGACATTCGAATGGATTGATTACACAGAGGAATTTCTCTTTCAAAATTATTATCGGTTACTATTTGATTACTAATATGTGTGCATCAATTATTATAGTTTTTAGTAAAGTATAATATTCGGTAAAGTTTTTCAAATCTTAATTTTACAGGGAAAATTGGTACTTAAGATTCAGATTTGTTTCGAACAAAAAAACGGGTTAAATGAGGAAATAATTATCAGAAACATTTGAAATTTGAAATGGTTTTAAAAAGGGAGGGTTTATCACCCATTTTATTTAATGTAACAATAGAATACGTAATTAGAGAAATTGGGAAGAAATTAAATTAATGTGAACAAGTGTTCAAATAATAGTATACTTTTATTGACTGATCAATTTTTCTTTGTTGTTCCCTGACTATTTTATTAATGAAAATATTAAAGAAATGATTACGTCATGTGGAATGTGAAAAATATTGTTATTCAAATATAAAAAGTAAATAATAGTTCATTTTAAGTATAATTTAACATTTTATTCATTTCATATAAATAATGTTTATTATTTGTTAATTAGTTGAATTTTGATTTTAATAAATTCAATATCAGTATTAAAGTCATATTAAATATATATTTCAATATAAAAAATGGTATATTTTCTTAATTTATATTTATCTTAAATTCGAATTAATAATAATGTCTTTTTTTATTTACTAATCAAATATTTTAATTTATTTTATCATTACTTAAATTCTAGTTATATTTTAATTAAAATAATATAAAGTTTTTAATTAAGAAATTATTTTCATTTAACTTAAAATTTATAACGATAAAGTAATCTTTATAAAAGTATTCTATTTTAACAAATATAATTTGACTTATTTGATCCAATGTTTTTTTATTTACACATATTTCCAAGATTTCATCATTATCCTCGTTGATTATCCCATAATCATTTAATCAAATATTTTTCTCAAGTTATTATTATTAATCTTAATTACAATTTATTTACAACCATTGACAGTTTCATAAAATTAAATTCAAATCACAAACACTTCCACCATTTACTCTTTCCACTCATCCCCCCTCCCATTCTTCTTTTATTTATTCACACTACTTTAATTCTTCTTATATTCAGACCATAATCAATCCATCACAAGACTTTTTAAATTAAGAAGGGTAAGTTAAGTCATATGTCTATATTATAGTGGAGGTCATGTCACTCTCCATGGATATCCAATAATTTGTTCATTCTAAGATAATAGATTTGATTATTGTTTTTCTTGTTAATATAATCAGACCACCACGTCCCTTTATTTTTTCCTTTACAGCAGCTTTTTGATTTAAATTATAGTTATTCAAAAAATCTGTGAGCACAAGTCAGTCAGTCAAGTTTTAACAAAACATATAATATCATTTCTTTTGAGTTTAACTTAATTCTGTTTGAGTTAGCAGATATTTTTTAATCCATTTATGTGTTCCAGAAATAATTTTTTTAATTCTTCTGTAAGAACGCAACTCCCTCCTTTTTTTCATTTGTTTTTTTTTTTTTTTTTGGATTTCTTTTGGCGACTCTTTGCTGTCATTATTCAGAGTTAATTCAAAGAAAACGAAATTTGTCACCAATAAACACGATATTTCTGATTTCTGACCTCAGAATGTTTTCGAATGTTATCAAACAACTTGCTTCTTCTCTCTCCAACCTCACGAATAAATTCATGATCCAAATATATATTTAAGTTTTTTTCAGTTTTACCCTGTCTTGAAATATTTAACACATATCTTTGCTCATTATTCCACACATTCATCAAAATTGGCCTCGAGCGGTCTCTTACTTTAAGCCTAATTTTCTATAAACTTCTGTAATTATTTCTTTCAAATCCCAATTGATCCAATTTAACTTCACCTTATAATTGCTTTAATTCACATCCTTCTCAATCTTTTTTATAACTATATTATTCCTTCCCTACATCATGTCTCTCCTTTACGTATCCATCTTTATTTGTTGTGCAGAGCCTCCTAAGGTTAGCATTTTCCTCCCTTGATTTATCTCCGTTTTCCTCATGTATTCAATCTCTTTCATATAATAACTTACTTAGTAGATGTGGGATCCCAAATAAACCGATAGTCATCATTCATTCTTTTTTCTTTCCTCTTCACTATTTTAAGGAAATACCCCAATTCATAGGGCCTGAATTGACAAGATATTTATTTAATCTAGGATCAAGAGGAAGGTACAATCTTTAGTGAGCCGGACTATAAAATAAAATAAATCTAAAAAAACTTGAATATTTTCGTTTCAATAGGCATTAAAATAGATTCTTAGAAAGTCGAAAATTAATCGTTTTTAACTTGAATAATCTGAGGAACAAAAAAAAAATATCAACAATGTGGAGATGAACTAAAAAAAAACAAGATAAGGAAATAACAAAGGCAAATCTAGAAAACATAGTTTGGAAAAAAGAAAAACAAAGAGAAAATCTAAAAAGCAAATAATATGAATAAGGGAAATAGCAATCTTGTCACTGGACGCTCGAACAGTGCAGTCGCTTGATAACGATTGCAGAAGCAGCAATCGAAACGTTGTGTATATGTTTGTATTTTTTGAATAAATTTACAATAACAAATATCAATATGTGGTTTAATTTACAAAATTCCGTTATAAATAAAAACAACCACCAAAGCTTTAATAAAGCAATTAAGTAACCCAGAAGAAAGCAGAGTGAGTAAATACACAATTATCCAGTTAGAATGCGAATTAGAGAATATCAACTTCTATAATATAACTTATTTCACCTGTGACAATCCTTCATTCTATGTCCCACAATATATTGTTATAGATATATAATACTATAAAAAGGTTATTCAATAAAATATAAATGCTTAGGTTTAGAGATTTAATTGAAAAATATATTTTTTTTTTATAAAAAAAAAATTCATCTTAAATTTATAGTTAGTAAATAATATTAAAATACTGGAATTCTATTTCTTTCAGTAAAAATTAAGTCGTCATCGAGTGTTAATAGAATCTGGAAATAAAGAATCAAAATTGTTAAACGTATTGGAAATTTTAAGAAAAATTTATTTTTTTAAGGCTGGATGTTTATATTATATTATGTTGAAATATTATTTGTTAGATTTTTTTCTTAGCATAAAAGCATTTCTTAAAAATATTTCTAAAAAGAAAGCATCAATATAATTCAACAAGTCAACACTTGGCACACAGAAGGCTGTGAAAGTAAGTATATGATGTTTAAGTTTATATTAATTCTAAATAATGATCATACACACAAAATAAGATTATTACCATGAAAGAAAAGAACATCGCAGTTGCTGAAAGAAAATGCCAAATATCATGATTATCATAAAAATTTAATAATTTGCATGGTTGATTAAAATATCTTGATTGTGCAGGTGTAAGCTATAATTTAAAGAAAAATAAAGTTCAAATTATTTTATTAATAATAAAGGATGAAAGTTAGATTCTATTTTAAAATACTTACAGCCCAAGATATTGATTTATTAAAAAAAAAGTATAAAGAACTTAACCAACACGCAAATGAAAGTAGAATGAAAATAAAAGGTTGCATTAAAATTTTTTCTCGATGGCATTTCTAAAAAAAAAACATTGAATATTAAATATTTCTATTCATATATTGGTTACGGCAACAATAATTTCTTTCGGTTTATTTTTTCAATTTTCTACTTAAGAATAGACACATATGATACAATGACTTAACTTTAATTCTTTTAAATTTTAAATTTTCTGTTTATTGGGAGGAAATGTTTTTGCGAATTTAATAATCCATTAAATCCTATACATTAATTCACAAATTTCCATTTTTAGATTAGAATTATTATTAGATTATTAAAATTGATACATTAAGTAAGTAGCGATTTTATAATATATCTACCTAGATTTTTTCATAATCTACAAATTATTATCCAAACCATAATGAAAATAATTATTAATATTTCAAATATCGAAATTTAATCATATAGATTATATATATATAATTCATATACTTAAAGAATTACCTATAATTAAAAAATTAAATATAATTACGTTTTATTGAAAATGGAACTGAAAAAATAATCTTATTGTTTTTCCTATATACAATTGTATTATCGTAAGTGTCTTTTTACATACGCAAAGACCATTTTCCATTACATTTCTAATAATTTTGAAGATCTAGATTTTATAATGCAACAAGATGCAACAATGTTTTCTTTATTCTTCTACTTTTACTAATATTTCTATATATATATATATATATATGCTGGAGTTACAAATTAAATGAAAAGGAATATAATATTCAAGCAATTAAAAAAAATATCTTACATTGATATCAAATGGTGGTCAAGTGATAATTAATAATTTACACAATTGAAATTATTTGTTTAGATATTCTATAGACGTTTCAAATTATTTACTTGATTTTTACTTACTTTCATAAATATATAAAATAAACAATATAGCATGAGATTAGCCATGAATATTATCAATAAATATGTGGCAAAATCGACAGTACGATAGAAATGTCCAATAAATGCCAAAAACCAATTACAAATGTTTCCTAAAAATAATTAACCAATTGAAAAAAAAATTTAATCAAAAAAATATACTTTTTCCTCTTTTCTCTTCTTACCTAATATTAGCAAAATCATTCGACTCACATATTTTGGCTTTAAAGAATTTGAAGGGTTTGATTTTATATCAAGATAAGTTAAATGAACTAGCCTTCTTAATTCTTTTAATTCTAAAATAGAAAAACGTATTTGATAATTCTTTTAAAAAATTTTCCAAAAATTCGAATATTAATACCACAACTCCATCTTCCCATATAATAAATTTGTACACTTAAAATAAGACAAGTAGAAATGTGTATAATGGTAAATATAATCATAAAAGTTGGTGAACTGGCAAGTACACCAATCATTCCAATAAATATAATCAAGGCTAAAACTCCAAACGTTGAATAAGCGCTTGCATTAATATCTGGATGTCTAGTTTGGTAAATTTTTAAAATACACATTACTGCAATAACATACATGAAACTAGTATCTGTAAGAAAACAGGTGTTATTATTACGCAAATAAATAAATTATTTATCAATTTAATTTTAAATATTACCAAATTGGAAATTAGTATGGTTTGGACAAACATGATAGGAAGCACTAAGAAGTCCCTCCATCATAAGAGAGAATCCCATGGAATACAATAAACCATAATGTTGAGGAATCCCTAAGGACTAATAGATATGAATGAACAAATTAAAATAAATTAAATAAAATAAATAGACAAATATTCATTAAAATTTACATTATTTACTACATTTCCGTATTTGTGATGAATTAAACTTTTTCTATATGTTAATATAATAAAAAGCAATCCAAGTAAGATATATCCAATATTACTATAAATATGATTAAGATCGGAGAAGGGACCAAACGGATGTGAGCATAAAAAATTATAATAACATAGATCTTGATTACCAGTTTGATTAAGAACCTAGAGAAAATAATCGATAATAGGTTAATCTAATATTATACCAAAAGATAAAATCAACATTTAACATACTTTTTGATAAGTTGCAACCAACTGTATCACAGGTAAAGAATAAAATGTAGCCACAGTCAATAAATTCCAAAGATAAAGTTGAGATTTTTGTTTTAAAACATTTGAATTTTTTCTTGATAAATCACTTACAAATATCGTCGTTTTTGTTCTAAAAAATGATAATATAGTTTACATTACAATATTTTTAATTTTATACCTATATTATTTAATATATATATTTATTATTATATATTATTTAATAATATATTTGAATCCATTCATAAAAGATACCTGAAAATATCCTTTTCACTTTCAGCATCACGAAGCATATCAATATCATCTTCATCAAGCGAAGAATCCATACTATTAGAATCTGGAACTTCCAGATTTGTATTGACTGAAGTAATTGTATTGACTGAAGGGCTTGTAATGGGTACAATATGGGTGGATGATGGATTTTCTGTGTTATTAATTGGTTCCTGATTATCTTCAACAAAATAAGGCTGATTTCCAGTTAATCTTAAAAATTAAAATAAAATTAAAAATTAACTTTAAAATATTAGTTTTATACTTAAAAAAAAATAATAAATATTATAATTTTATACTTGTTTAAGCAAAAATAAACTACAATGAAAAATATATAAAAAATTGCAATGATTGATAATGGAACAATTGTAGCTACGACATAATCTTGTTGACCAAGCCCTGGCGATATTGTGAAAGATAAATGTTTTGTTCTCGCATAATTATTAGTCTTTTCCTTTTGACCAGTACAATCATAATCATCACCTTTAGCTACAAAGACAATATAAAATCCATGCGGAAAAACATCTTTCTAAAAAAGAAAATATGATATTTATTTGATAAATGAATATTAAATGGATAAGACACAGTGATGTATTGGTAAAATAAGAAGGGAACGCATAGTGGGAACAAAAAAGTCCTATTTTCAGCAAACTATTTTCTTCCATATAAGTTTTTATATTTTCTTATTCTTACTATACAAAGTATTAATGAACACAAAAAAAGAAATTCTAACAGTAGATTTAAGTGGGAGTTGTCGGGACATGAAAAAGTACTGGAATGCGTTCCGGTTCTGAAAAAAGGTAAGGGAACGTCGTTCCCCCGCGTTCCCCTCCCAATACACCACTGGTAAGACAATATGATTAAATATTGCTCACAGAAAGAGTGATGCCTCCTTTAGAATCAACTGTTTGCCAAAACCCTTCAAATTCCACATTCCTTTCTAAATCAAATACTGGGCACTGCAAATATAATATAATATAATTATAAACTGTAATAATTATAAAAATGAAAGTAAACAAATTAAATTACACTTATATTTTGAATTGATACAGTCATGCAAATTTTATCTTCGGAATTAACAGTTAGTAATACATTGGTTGGGTGATCTTCTTCAAATTTAAATAAAAAATATTTAGGTTCTGACGGAGATATTGTGACATTCGTTTTTTGATTTAATCTAAATAAATAAAACAATCAATATAGTAAAATGATTTTTATATATAAAAAGGAAATTATAAAATTTAATAATCAAAAATACTTTATTGTGAAATCATTTTCTAAAGTCACAGTTAAAATGACATTAACATGATTTGGATTAGCAGTAGAAATGCTCACAATCAATTGTTGAAGTTCAAGATCAGAATATGGATGATAGTAATTATTGTCAGGACATAATGTCCTCGAAACTTTATTATAATCAAAGCTGGAATCATAAGAATTAAATATAATAGGCAATAATATCTAGTAGAGAGGTTATGACATTCGATTTCATTCGATGAAATAAAATAAACAATTTTAAGTTAGATAAATAAAGAAAATTTCATCTATTCCAAAGAATTTCTTAAGGAATAATTAAATATTAAGGGATAAGAGTAGAAAAGACCGAATGAAGATGAGATATATTTTAGTTTGTATTAAGATAAAAGAATTAGATTGAATATTAGAAAAATTATTACTATGCCTGTTCCGTTTCTACAATCAAAGGCAATTGCCAAGATAATACGGCTTTTTGTTGCCTAGTTGCAATAAGTACAGGATAACTTCTATTTGCTTTTGTACTCTCTACACTTATTCTAGCAGGTTGTAAAAGGGATACCTAGAAACATAGATTTTATATATATAAACAAATTATTGGTATCTAAATGTAATTTTTTTAAATTACCTGACTAGAATTGAAGATATAGATAAATTCAGTTTGTTTGTTAAGATATATATGATATTCTTTTTTAAATAATCCATTTTCTATTTTTGTTGTAAAATCTAAGGAAATAATTGGATTAAAAAAAATTAATAATAAAAATATAGAAATATTCATTTCATAAGAAAAAGATTAAATTGTTGTTTATTTAACGATAAATAATCATTAAAAATAAGATATATTTTTATTATTATTTTTTTTTAATCCAAGATAAATAAAATATTAAATAATGCTATTTTAAAGAGATTATTGGAAAAACATAGGGACAACAGACAAGACCGGACAAGACGAATAGGGGCTTTTTAAGAATAGATTAGTAATTGCTAAAAATAAATTTAACAGGCTGATAAACTTAGTAAATGAAATTCTGTGGAAGAAAATGTCACAAATATTTCAATAAATTTCTCATCAAAAAATAGAACTGAAGAAAGTAATATAATTAATATTATTATAAATATTAATTAAATAAACATTTACTAATATTAGATCATTTTCTTAAGATTTACTTAGGAATTCAAATAAAATTTTTTTGTATATTAAGAATAACCAACTTTACAAAACCATAATGAACTTAGCAGAGATAAGAGATGAATAGTGAAGATTGGTAACTAAACTTCCCGCAATCACATTAAATATTTTCAGGACAATTCAGGATGTTCTGTGAATATATTAAATATAGATACGGATAGTTTGTGTTAAATATACAAATATATAGAAATACAATCCACTTTACACCTACAGATCCAAATTCAAACACCAAATTAATTTAAAGCAAATCGCACAGTCGAATTTAAATAAATTATTAAAAAATCTTGAAATATATCACGAAATAAAAAAACATTGAATAATATAACTATATAAATTTTAAAAGATCAATGAAAAGTAAGGGTGAAATTTAATAGTAAATTATACAATTTTTAATTTAAAGTTAATTAAAATATTTGTTTTATTTTTGTCAATAAATTAATATAAAATTATTATAGGTTTTATCTTTATTATATAATTGTATCGTACTCTTTATATACTTATATGTTAGAGTAAAAATGATAAATCGGTGATTATATAAAATTGCCGGTGATTATACATCATCACCACTGGATTTGATAAATATGATAAATTATTTCATATTTATCAAATGTACCTGTATAGTTTATAAAATCCCCAACTATGTGATAAAAGTTCAGTATTTTACGAAAATTCGTTCTGTTTGCGTCAATTCTAAAAACGGAATATATATATTACTTTTAGCAAACACCCCACTTTCGGTTTTTTTCGGTTCGGTTTGGATATAGGAAAATTATTTAATTAATTAATTTTTGAATCCATAATAATATATAATGCGGCCAATATGGTTTCGATAATACATAAGTACTCTTTTTAATTGTAAAATATCAAATATTGTAATTTGTCCAATCAAAAAATATCTTTCTGAATATAGTAACTACTCAAAAAAACCCTGCACTCTATTCTTCTGGCCCAATAAGTCGTGATATTTATCACATTTACCATTACGAGTTGGATATTTCCCAAATTTAGTGGTGATTATGAGAATAAGTGCAAATGTAAAAAATCTGGCAAGCTTCGTAATTCTAAAACAGTCTGATTCGTCTAAAGAAGTAAATTTACATCTATATTCAAATAAATGATTTTTTTAGCAAAGAATATGTGGGTTTGGTTTGTTTCCACAAAATAATCCAAATTTATCACATCCCCCATTACGAGTTGAGGACTTTATAAACTAACCGATAAATTTGATAAATATGAAATAATTTATCATCTTTACCAAATTGATTATGTCATCACCACTAAATTTGGGAAATATCCAACTCGTAATGGTAAATGTGATAATGCGTATAATCACCGGTAATTTTATATAATCACCGATTTATCATTTTTACTCTAACATATATAAGGTAAATGATAAAAATATTAAATTAATCTTTGAATGAATTTTTATAATTATTAATTATGCATTTTACATTTTTTTGGGTTATTTTTAATGATTATAAAATTTAAGACCAAATTATAAAACACTACTTATACAAGTCAAAAAACCTAGATGCAAGGTCAGCGCTTTTCTAAAAGAGTGCGCTTATTCATTTATTCATTTTTAATATAAATAAACAAATCGGCTACTGGCCATTCCGGAGACGTAAACTTAGCGGCCTTCAAAATATTAAGATCGATGCCCCCCACTGTTCAGGTCACTAGAGTAAACACAATTTATATTTTAAGATGTGTGTCTTCCATTCATTAATTTTAATATAAAAAGCCATATTGGATTGAATCGCCAGTCAGTTGAAAAAGTTTATACTGTGCGAAGGGTCTCTTCAAAATACACATTCATCGAAAGTGAAACGAATACCCTGCAACCTTGTATCAAACCACTAATAGTTAACCCCATCAGAGATAACTATCATAGTTGATCATCGGATTAGGTTGGAAGTTTAGCCCCACCACAAAAGAAATTGAATTAATATCAATTTCTTCTGTCCAGGTAGAGCCCGAGAACAAGAAAGAAGAATTAATAACATTGAAGAAATAATATAATAAATAAAATAAAGAATTAAAGAAAAAAGAAATAATATATTATACGTAAAAAAATATAAATAATAAAATATTATTAATGAGAGGAATCCACTAGTGCCGCGCAACACCTCAAGATTTAAAATTTGAATTATGAATATTTATACTCTTGAACCCACAATTTTATAATAATTTTAAAATTTATAATAAACTTTAACTAAATAAATAAAAAAAAAAATCTAATGAAATTCAATGCTCAGAGTTGCATTTTAATCCCAGATCACCCTTAGTTTTTCCATAATTAAACTTAAAATCCTATTCCAAAAGCAACACGAATATCACGGATTTCCACTCCCCTCTTTGAGTTTTGGTTTTTTAAAAAGAATAAAAAGGGAGTATAACCAAAAACTTATACGAGGTCTGTTCAAAAGAATAGGTGATTTTTGAATTTTCTCGGGTTGTGTACATTCTATTATCGAAATTTTTTTTTATGTTGGTACACATATATTTCCCTTATGTTGACACTACCAGCCATTTTGGAATAGTAGTTTGTTTTTGACAACTGAAAAAGTTCGTCACTTTTTGTGTGTTCTTGGATTTTTTACTTAAAAAAAAAGGAATACTACAAGAAAGTTATGCAACGTTTGCATGAAGAAATACGGCTCAAACGATCGAAATTGTGGAAAAACAAATCATGGATTCTGGATCACGATAATGCACCAGCTCATTGACTGTTCGTGATTTTTTGGCCAAAAACAACACCCAAATCATGCCCCAACCACCGTATTTACCAGATTTGGCTCCCTGCGACATTTTCCTATTCACAAAACTGAAGAGACCAATGAAAAAAAGCGTTTTGCTACAATTTATGAGATAAAGTCGGAATCGTAGAACGAGCTGATGGCCATACCGAAAAACGCATTTCAGAAGTGATTTGGCGATTGGAAGAAGCTCTGGCATAAGTGCATTATATCTAAGGGGAATTACTTTGAAGGGGACAAAATGGATATTGATAAATAAATAAATAATGTATATATATAAGAAAAAAAAATAAACTTTTCCAAAAGAATAAAAAATAAATAAAAATTAATTTACCTATTAAATGTTATATTAATAAAATTGAAATAAAATTTATATATACTAAAGTGTGGATCTTCATACTAAATAGAAAAATTGAAGAAGAATTAAAGATAAATGATAGGAAAATATTTAAAAAATATACCGATATAATTATAATAATTGATAATTGAATACAAGTATGATATTATAACAAATAAAAATATAATATATATAATAGTCTATTAAAATTATTTGAAAATTCATTAAGCTTCATCAGGAACATTTAAATTGATATTATCATTTTTTACAGCTCCACCTATGTATTTCTCTTCTGCACCACGAATTGATAACTGAATATCCAATTTTTGAATATTTTCCTAAAATAAAGAATGAAAATTGTACAAGTGTAATTGATAAAATAAAAAATTTTTCATTATCTATTTGAAAAGAATAGTAAAAAGAAATAAAAATTACTTTGATCATAGAAGTTTTCTTCCAACTTGAATTCATACATCTCTTGCAAGACGTTAAAGGCATTATCTTCAAAGAGACTGTCCTATTACCACAAACAGTACATTGGAAAAATCTTTTAATAGCATCAAATACTTTTATATTATGGCGTTCTTCTTTGCAACGATCAGCTGAAGAAAAGGCTTCATATTTACACTAAAAATTAGTAATTTTTCTTTCATTATTTAAAGAATTGTTGGCTTTACTAATAGTTCTTGTATTATTGTAGTAAATGTTATAATTCGTATTTTTTTTGTTTAACGGATATACTATAGAGCTTTTACAATTGGACATAAAACTTTAATTTATATTCTCTTTAATTGGTTTGTATAGATAAAAATGTAGAAACAAAATTAAGCGTAACTGATAAAAAAAAAATAAAGATGAAATCAAATATTTCCCTTTCTTTCAAAAATAAATTTTCGTAATAAAATTAAATAATTTCAATTATCTTACTGTTAAACATTTAACTGCTTTGCAGGGCATTTGGAATACTGATAACATCTTCTCTTCAAGTAATTCCTTTTTCTCTAATTTTTGAAAATAATTTTCTTGAGCTTCTGCATCTTTTTTATCAATTAATTCAGTATTTTTTGAAGTTTTTTCCAACATTTTTTTAAATTTTAAAATAAATTCCTCTTTCTCTTTTTCATTAATATTTGTATTATTAATTTTCTTCTCAATTTCTAATAAAATAAATCATAAGAACATTATATTTACATCCTTTAATTTTTTTAAAATATTTTAATTTACTTGTCGGAGAAGAATCTCTTTTTCGTTTTTTTTCTGACGATTTTTTTATTGGTCCATTCCTTTTAACCCATTCTAGAGCTTTTAGCTATAAAAAACAAACTAATATAAATAATCTAAAAATAAAAAAAATAAATAGTTAAAATAATTATTGAATACATACTTTTGCTGAAGAGCTCCCATTATTTCTTGAAGGGATTACAACATCTATACTCATATCTTTGAATGTACCTAATTTAGGAACATTCGTATTTAATTTGGGTTCTTCTAAACTATTTGTATTTCTTTAAAAAACAAAATGAATATGTTATATATATATGTTTATAATGGCCAGTTAATTAATGTATAAGGAAAATAAAATAAAAGGATGCATTGTTTGTTTAAAAATTATGATTATTATTTTTCAATAATCATCAATAAATAAATGGTCTATATAAATCCTAATTATAATAATTAGGTCATATTTCTTTAAATGAGTTAAAACGATTTTACAGTAAAAAAAACATTTTTTTTTAATTATACATTATATTAATGCTGTCAAAAGTTGACCGTTTTATGATTTCCAATTAATAATTAAAATTAATAGTTGAGAAGCGAATCATCTCAGTAATGACCCGCAAACATTTTTTGATACATCCCTCGATTGAGGTCTTGTATATAAAAAAAAAAGAAATATGTCGTTTATTTAAACATTTTATAAAAATTTTAATCGATATAAAATGTTTTTTACTTACAAATGAGGTTTAGATGATGTTTCAAGCAATTGTAATCTTTCATTGTTACTCTTAGTTACTTTAGATTGATTGAAATTCGTGGTTAAAGAATTTGGTTTATTTATAGAAGGCAGGACAGTTATTTTATTAGAGAGAGATAAATTTTGTAATCTTTTACTATCCTTTGCTGGAATAGGTCTTGTTTGATTAAGTGCTGAGAAGCTTCGTCCACCATAAAAAACCTAAATTTAAAAATTTTAAGATACATATTAATTAAAAAATAACATTTAAATACTATATAATAAATCATTGTCTAGTTTACATACTTCATTTTTTCCTAAAACTTTTTTTTTTAAATTATCTAAATGATTATCAAAAAATTTTGAATTGGAGTTTTTGGCATAATTTTTATATTCTTGCTGTAAATGATAAATACAATGGCTACCAGATTTTTTATTTACAAAATTGGAACATTGATTGCCATTTTTGTTCCTAAAATAAAATATTAATATTAATAAATCGATACTACATCCTGAAATGCAAATAATTAAAAAATAAGACTCCAGTAATTCAATTTATTAGCTAAATAAGTTCTTTATAAAAAAGTGAATTTAAGATAGTATAATTTTTAAAGTGGCAATTAATCCTAAAAATTGATCTGTAACTATCATAAGGTTTATATCAGGGGTGTCTAAACTTCGGCCCAAACGCAAATTATGCAAAATATTTAAATTTTTCAATATGGTGGTTCTAAAAAAAAGGTAAAATGATATTTATGTGCGGCCGAGTAATTTTTTATTTTGCAATGTGGCCCTCGAATGGTCATAGTTTAGACACCCCTGGTTTATATATATTTCCTCACTTTATTTATATTAAGTATGTTGTTATAACTGAAGATCTTATAAAATCCAACTATGAATTAAATATAAGAGGCATATTTATTATTTATAAGCCTGGTATGCTAATATTATAATGTATTCATTTAATAAAATAATTTACATAAACTTAAATAATGGCCTCGATTTTGTAAAAAGTTACATTGTAAATGATTATCTCAGAATGAAATAAATTTGAATTTTAAAAAAATCGTTCTTTTCGAAAAATGACTGAACCTTGGAAAAAAAGTCTATGATAGCTAGTAAATAATACCTGCTAAGACATAAACCGAAATCACGAGATTCACCAAGAATAATAAGCCGTTCTGAATTATCAACAAAAAGAGTTGCTTCATCGGATTTATCCCTAAAAGATAAAATACCAAAATGAATATATAATGTATTTTATTTGCTTTTCTTTGATATATATCTTCTATATACCTATTTTCAAATTTACTTGGATTAAGTATTGCGATGACTGATCCAATTGAACACTTCCAATGTGCATTATGAGCTGCACGAAATAAAAATAAGGTAATAGTTTTTAAATTTCCTTTTAAATCACTTAATTTCCAAATAGAAAAATTATCTCCGTTTTTAGATTGTTTAATAGGTGATTTGGAAATAATTACTCCTGAAATTATCCAATCACTGCTCTTCTCTAAAGAAAGAAATGATTTAATCTCATAGAAAGAAACAATCTTTTTCTCTTCAATTTTGCTTCGTATTATTTTTAAAGGAATTACAGGGTTCCTAAAAAGAAATAATTCAATTAATAATTAAATATAAATATATATATATATATAATAAATTACTTGATATATATTCCAAATATTTCTTCATTTACTTCTTCTTTTGAAGATTTAAATGAATATTTTGGTAGCGGAAATGATGAATTAGAATTAGAAATTTCAGGTTTTTGATTGATAATATTTTTTATAGATTTCCCATATTCATTTAATTTACTTTCAAAAACATTCCGATTATCTTCATCGTCAGATGAGTCAGTATCTCCTTTGTGGATTTCGCTATTATAAATTACTTTCTCTTTACTTTCAACAGGTTGTTGGAAATCTAAATCAATTAATTTGTATGTTTGAGTTCTTGGATCCTCTACATTTTGCAATTCAGTCTTAGAATCAGATGAAATATTATCTTTTAATTCTTGTCCATAAATATTTTTATTAAAAGTATATTTTGGCCTTTTAGGATTGTTTGATTCTGCCATTCGTTAAATTCACAAAATAAATATTTATATATATTTATATTTATATAAATATAAATTAAATATTGAAATGATATAATTTTTCCCGATTTATTAAATTTAAAATTATAATTATGTTTAATTCTATATATATATATTAAATGTAAAATAATAATATATTCAAATTTATAAATTAAAGGATATTTAGAATGCTTTATTATTAAAATGAACAAAAATATAAGAAAACAAATTTAATTAAAAATAAAAAATAAAAACTGAATAGGGATTAAGGTTAAAAACTAAAATACAAAATATTGAATGGTTTGGCGCCAATTTAAGGAAATAACATGAATTTATCAATATTAAAATTAATAGTTAAATAAACAAACATGTTGAAAATAAATAAAATATTTAAATATTAATTTTCTTTTATTTCTTTATATAAAATAGAAAAGATTATTTTTTTTTTAATTTTATCTTTTATATTTATTTGTATAGATAAATATTTGACGAAAGATGAAATTATATACTAATATAAGAATAACAAAAGTTAAATATATCTAATAAATTTATTATTTCAAATATTTATTTTAATTAAGAGTTATATTAATCATCAGAATGTTATTAATAATTACTAAATAAATTTTCAAAATAAATTAAAAATCTTTGAAACGTATCATAAAAAAATGAATTGTAGCAAGAGAATGCTGTACTTAGCAGTAAATGTTTTAATGCAGTGGTTTCCAACCTTTCTGTACAGGCGCTCCCCTTTTTTTAAAAAAAGATTCTTGCCCTCCCCCCTTAATTTCTGACCATTTTTTTTAACCATATTGAAAAAAAATTAAAAAAATAAATCGAAAATGTTCAAAAGTTTGGCCACAAAATCATCTTACATTTTTTTTAGAACCATATTAAAAAAGATTGAAAAAAAATCGAAAATTTTCAAGTTTGCGGGCACTGGAAATTGGTTCTAATACCTTCGCGCCCCCCTTTCAACAGGTTGGAAAACGCTGTTTTAATGTGTAAAGTGTATCTTATCACAATGTATCATTACTTTGTTTTGCAGAATTTTGTAAAACATTTGTTAATTTTAACAATAAAAAAATGCGACAAATACTTTAGAGAATTTTGTTTTTTTGTTTTTTTTGTTCAAGTAAAGCACTGGTTCACAGTGATTCCCAAACTGATTTGCCTATGGCATTTGCCCTATTGCCTACTGCTCCCTAGTGCTTTCTTTTATAAATTTTAATAGTAATTAGAAAAATATTTGTAAAATATAGTAAAGAAAGGTGTAAATTAGAAACATTGATGTTTAAATTTATTTATTAATCTCAGAATAGAAAGATAATATGTACAATTTTAACCAAATGTGGTCATCAAATATCTAATTTTTTTCGCGTTTATTAGCAATTTCAATCTTTTATCTCGAACATTAATCCTCTAAATAAGTTTCAATATATGAAAATATATAAAACTGTAAAATAATAGATTAATTTTTAGATTGTTATCAAAATTTTATTGAATCTAAATATTTTTATAATCATTAATACAGTTTTCTTTTACCTGGTTCATTTATTTGATCCATAATATTCTATATTCTATATTTGCAATCTTTTATTTATTTTTAATATATCTATTAATTTCCAATTAGATTAATTATTTCTTCTTATATAGATTAATTATTGATCATTGAGTTTGTGCTAATGGTAACTAAATTATGTATTAAATAATTTTAATACATCTTTCTATATATGTTTACAATAATAAACCGATATTGAGTGCAACGTTCTCTAAATACTAGATTATATTAATTTTATTTTAAGAGAAAAAGAATAAAAAATTATTTATTTAATATTAAAAAAATATATATATTATCTATTTATCAAGTGAATTTTATTGAAATGAAGATGTTAAAGAATTTCTTATAGAAATATTGATTTATTTATTATTTAATGGTGAATCCTATTCATTTTTGAAAGAACAAAGCAATGCAAAAGAATAAGTTTATATTTTTTTGTAACTAAGTCTGTGAGAAATTAGAAGCGATGGAGCCATTTACCGGTGAATACCGCAAGTTTTATGTTCGACCAGAACAATAATTCCATCGTTACCGCACAGCAGCGCTTTAAATCGTGCACATTTTCAAATTCAAGGTACGTCTCACATAACTATCATTCGAAAACGGATTACAATATTCCAATTCACAATCCATCAATCGTTTAAACTTCTAATATTGGCCGTCCATAAAGAAAAGGTGTATAAAAAGAGGTTGACTAACTTGGAAGAGAATATCACAACAGAAATTGCATTCATATATCAATCATTATGTCATCAAGTATTAAAAAATCTCCACTCAATATTATAGGAGCGTAATGGAAGATATCTATATATTAATTTATAAAATAATTTTTCTTCGTTGTGAAATAAACGATTAATATTTTCAAAAAACTTTTTATTTTTAATTCATTTCCATTTCAAGCAGCACTAATCCTTTCTTATATTTTTTCGTCCTTTATTGATAAAGAAAGTACTTAAACAAATTATTTATTTTAACTATATATAGTTTTTGAATATTTAGATTTATCTATATTGGTCTAGAACAGTGATTCCTAAAGTGGGAGCTAACGCCCCCTCGTGGGTGCTGCAGCAATCCAGTGGGACGGTGATGACCACAGGTACATTTAGGGAAAAATACTTGTATATTACTTTTCTATTCTGAGTTCAATAAATAGATACATAACTTCAATATTTCTAATTTACACCTTTATTTATAATATGCGAATAGGTACATTTATCTTTCTGTTTAATTGTTTTTAAAATTTAAAAAAAGTTAATTTTCAGGGGGGGGGGGGTTGAGTAAATTTTTTTCTGGAAAGGGGACGCTTGACCATATAGGATTGAAAACCACTGGTCTAGAAAAAGCAAGGAAGAAATATTAATATTTTCGTTAATATAAATTATATACTTGATAAAACTATTTTACAACAAATAATAAATATATTTATATAAAATTTGATTTTTTATCATTAATTAATATATTATACACTTATACTTAACAATTTTTAATACTTTTTAATATGTCAACATCTCCTTGTATCAAATTAGTAATTAAATATTATGTTAAAATTGAGAATAAAATATTATGTAATCTTTCAATACTCTAATGGATTTTAATAAAAAGAATAAATAATTAAAGAGATAAGAAAGAAAGAAAAGTAAGTTCATCTATAATTAGGGTTTCCATTTATGATATGCAAGGATACCCGACACTGGTAATTTTATGACTGAGAACGCAGGTATGTATTATTGGAGGCAGAAATACAAATTTGAAAAGTTCCATTAGAATTATATAATAAATACTTAAATTTTGCAAAAAAATATATAAATAAAACAATAGAAATTAATTGATTATTTTGGTCTTGCGATACTAATTTTACTTTTTATAAAGATCTTTGCTCTATTACAAACAAATAAAATTCGAAGGTGGTCACTTTGATTAAAAAATTGGATTATTTAAATATTAAATTATGACAGTCCCGTATTTCGGAACATATATCCTGTTTATCTAATTTCATCTAAAATTCTTTATCTAATATTTCTAACATGAATTCATTGATAAATTACAACAATAATTTTCATTTTTATTTTTCATTTCATATATTTGATATGAGTGAAGAAAAAAAATCAAAATTTGTGTATAATAAATTAAGATGAAAAACATATTTTAATAAAAATATAAAATTTTAATTTATTTAATAACATTACATTTGTATAGTTATATAGAATATATAATAAATTTATATAATTAATAAAACAAATTATATTTTAATTATGGTTGAGAATCCTTTTCTAACATAACCTATCTGTCAAAATACCAAATGTTAAAAAATAAAATTGATTTTTTTGAGAAATAATAATCAATTACACTTTTTTAAAAGAATCCATTATTTTCATTTAATATTAATTAATTTGAACATTTATGAATTGATTTTTAAGTTATAGTTTATAAAAATTAAATAATACTGCGTGAAAAATTGTTGGATGAAAGAATGGACCTTTCCCTTAAATTAATTTTTATAATTATAAGATTAAAGCCATCATATTTAGTTTTTTTTACCATCCAGATCTAAACTCATTTTAGATCATTTCTGAATTATTTACAATAGAAAATTATTTAAATCTTCTATTTTAAACTTGTAGGGTTAGAACCCCTAAAACTTGAAGTTCAACAGATCAAGACTAAACCACTAATCTACGATTCGGATCTTTATTTCCCTTTAATAATATCTAAAACAATTATAAATTAATATCTATATATAAATTTTAATATCGAAAATAATTATATAATAATATATATATATCTGGAGAAGTTAATAAGACAATTAATTAGTAATAATTACAACTTAGATAATTGTAAAATAATTGAATTGAAATTATAATTATTATGTTTAAATTTATTAAAGATAACTGTACATTCATCCTCTTGTCATTTACTTGTTTTAAAGGATGGTCTGTGTTTTAATCAGTTTTAATATGGTTTTAATCCAGGGAGGTAGGGAGTGACACTAACGCTTGTTTTAAGGAGTGGGGGGATGGCTTCAAAATAGTGGGGAGAAATTATTGTCAGCCATATTGTGTGGGGCAAAACATTGAATTTTACATAAGACATAATACATTTTTGTTTCAAATTTTCTCGTATGTTTGAAAGTTTTTCTTAGTTGTTTCTTCTTTATTTTATAGTTTAGTTAATATATTTAATAATTAGAAATAGTTTTTAATAATTTAATTTGTATTTAATATTAAATTATTTTTTATTAGATTCTAAGACCAGGTTAGGTTCAGACCTGGGTTTAGGTTATAGATAGTTGTTATTTTATTTTTGTTTTTAAAAATAATTATCATGGCATGTTCTGCATATGGATGCACGAACTGACGTGGAAATAAAAGTAAAAGACAGCAAGGTGAATAAGAATCTGGAAAAAAAATTTCTTTCCACATGTATGTATTTTGAATTTCTTTGATTAAATTTCAAAACCGTATATATAAAATTTTCTTAATTATAACAAATTCTGGTAGTACCTCAATATCTCTTGGCTAAATAAAAAATTGATGAATAGAATAGAAATTTTGAATATTTCACATCTTTCAGATTTCCAAAAGATTGCAATTTAAGGAAGAAATGGATAGACGCCGTCCGGAGGAAAGATTGGAAGCCAATAGAATATTATTTCCTATGCTCAGATCATTTTGATGAAAAGTGTTTTGATAGAACGTCGCTAGTATATGTTCGATTAAAAGAAAATGCCATTCGTACAATATTCAAAGGATTCAAAATTCTAGAGTCGGTCTGCTGCTTTCAGCATAATGTATAACAATTTATTTATATTAATACTTTTTGTAAATAAAAAAATACATTAATAAATATATTTTTTGTTTATATTTTATTTTTTGTAATCTTTTTTCCATTAAACTAATGATAATTTCTTTTTTTAATTGACTAATCATCAGCATTATAAAGAGAATGATTGCCGAAACATTTAATTTTTTTTATACATATATGCATATCAAAACGGCCTGCAGTTGAAATAAAATAAAATTTAAAGAGTTTTCTTCATGAGAAAATTTTTGCTCACATAATTTTCCACAAAAAAGACCCGAAATTTGATAATATATTAACATTAAGATTAATGGAAAATATAATGTTTTGCCCCACACATCTTAATGTTAATATTTCATCAAATTTCGGACCTTTTTTGTATATTTAAATATATTTATTAATGTATTTTTTTAATTACAAAAATTATTAATTTAAATAAATTGTTATACATTATGCTGAAAAACAGACCGGCTCTAGGATTTTTGCGCCCCTATGCAGAACAGTAATTGAAACCATACAACCAGAGGCGAATATAGTTTTTTTTGGGAGGGGGGGGGGGGGCTAAACTCCAAAATTTTTCTTCGGAAAATATTTTTTTAAAGAAAAGAAACTTAACTTTTTGCCGCACTTCAAAAAATTTTTTTGCTGAACCTTACCTTAGTTTTCTGCATTCGTTCAAAAATTGGAAATTTTCAAATAATGCCAGAATAAATCTTATGAATTTGTACGCCGAAGGCGAGCAAGGGGGTTCAGGGGGTTAAATATCGCGTAAATTATTGCGACCTTATACGGAAGCGCCCCGAATCGACGCATCCAGTGTATAGATCAGTATGGATGGTCTGTGATCCAGTGCTTACACCTTACACGTAGAGCTGCCCTGCTGAAAAGAAATCACTTAATTTTAAAATTATGTGGGGGTAACAAAGCAAAAGTCGTGATTTTTTAGATTAATATGTTTTTTTAATAAATATTATATATACCGTTTTGAAATTCAAAATACATACATGTGGAAAGAAATTTTTTTTCCAGATTCTTATTCACCTTGCTGTCTTTTACTTTTATTTCCACGTCAGTTCGTGCATCCATATGCAGAACATGCCATGATAATTATTTTTAAAAACAAAAATAAAATAACAACTATCTATAACCTAAACCCAGGTCTGAACCTAACCTGGTCTTAGAATCTAATAAAAAATAATTTAATATTAAATACAAATTAAATTATTAAAAACTATTTCTAATTATTAAATATATTAACTAAACTATAAAATAAAGAAGAAAAAACTAAGAAAAACTTTCAAACATACGAGAAAATTTGAAACAAAAATGTATTGTCTTATGTAAAATTCAATGTTTTGCCCCACACAATATGGCTGACAATAATTTCTCCCCACTATTTTGAAGCCATCCCCCACTCCTTAAAACAAGCGTTAGTGTCACTCCATACCTCCATGCTTCAAACGCTTCAAACAAATAAGAGTTATGTTTATGTTTTATGTTTTTTCAGCACATGCATACAAACTTTCTACAAAAAAAAAACAATCAAACAAAAATATTAAACAAAAACGATATACCACGCGTAGATTACAGAGGCAAAGTTATCTTGTGAGAAGATATTTTTTGAATCATACCAATTTAATATTAAATTTTAAACAATCATAAGTTAAACCATATGAATAACATTTGACAATTATTAACAATTACAACATACATCCATTATTATTATTATATTATATACACAAGAATTATTAATATCATATTATCAAACTTTTTAAAATTTATTTTAAATATTATAAATATAATTTAATATTATATTTATTTTGTCGTTTTAATGTTATAGTATGTTGGAAGTTGTGGCCAGTTGTGGCTATCCTGATCGTTTCACGTATGTAAATTTTCTGCTTTCATTCTAAAAGAATAGTATGAGCCACTGTGAGATAGTACAAAGACGCCATTTGTTCTATATTGTTCAGTTTAATTTGTGATTAATTGATTTGTGTTAATTCCAACTCAATGGATCACTATAACATTGTTCATTATAGTGCATATTTTCTTCGCACATATCAGTAAATTTATATTTATGAAGTTATATAAATTCAATAATTCTCATTTTAATTAGTCACAAAAATGAAACACTTTTTCATCGAAACACATAATATGTTTATTTTAATTCAAGTGACACCACACGAATTGTCAATTTAAGTAATCACTTGTAAAGAATCCATGTTTTTGAGATTCAAATCTCATGTCATAATCTATTTTATTCCGAATGTTTTTTAACCAGCATTCTACATCCTATCAATTTTCATTTATTTTAAAAATGATTTTGTGTCCAAATAAACAATTGTTTCATTTTGAGAATTATTATAGAAGCTGATGATATCTATTTTGTGGAGTGAGCATATCATTCTTGTATGGGGCTATGCTTTTCTTGCAAAAAGAACAAAATCCAAACCGAACAATTTACTGCATTTGCCACTCCGCTTCAAGTCTATGTAGAAGAAAAACACGAATCTTCCACAAAATATCATTATAGTAAATACTTCAGGATGGCTAACACCATTTCCAATATGAAAATGACAAATCCTATAAAAAATCTTGTTAGCAAAAGAAGAAAGCGTTATACTAAAGATGGATTTAATTTAGATTTGACATGTATCCTTTATTATAATATATTCTTATAATACTTCTTTCTTATTTTCTTAGATTTTTTCCTTAGCCCTTTTTTAGATATCAAAGATAATTTAATAGCTATGGGATTTCCAGCAGAAAAACTAGAAGGTGTTTATAGAAATCATATTGATGATGTTGTTAAATTTCTTGAAGAAAAACATAAAGATCATTATAAAATATATAATCTGTAAGTATTTTTTTTTTTCTAATTTGCCATCTATATTAAGAATGTATTTAAGAAAATCCAAAAGCTTTATCAAGTAATTATGTTGCAATAACAATCATCAATTCGTAGAGAATTATTGTAAAAATTTATTTAATAACATGAATTATATTTTTAGAAATGTTCTTATTTTTTTTTTTTTCAGGTATTATTTATAGAAATGATTAAAGTTTATGTACAAATTTTATTAATTTTTATCTTGTAGATGTTCAGAAAGAACTTATGATGTAAATAAGTTCCGCCAAAGAGTAGCGACTTTTCCTTTTGATGATCATAATCCTCCTAAGCTAGAGTTAATTAAACGATTTTGTGATGATGTCCATGATTGGCTCTCAATCGATTCTGAAAATGTAGCGGCCGTCCATTGCAAGGCCGGCAAAGTAATCATTGTGATTAAACATTTAAGTGATTTTATCATTTTTTATTCTAATTAATGAATTAATTAATTTTAGGGTCGAACTGGTGTAATGGTTTGTTGTTATATGCTTCACAGTGGGCAATTTAAAACTGCCAATGAAGCTCTTAATTATTATGCTCAAATGAGAACTCATGATAAAAAAGTAAGATGGATCATATTATAATCCTTTCCCTAGAAATGATTTTATTTTTTTAATTTCACAATGGCTTATTTTAATGTGATCGTTTTCTAGGGGGTTACTATACCAAGTCAACGTAGGTATGTAAATTACTATGCTACTTTGGTAAAGGAACCACAACAAAATTATGAACCTGTGACACTACATTTTCGGGAGATCCATATAGAACCTCTTCCTACATTAAACAGCGGCCAGGGTAGTAAGTATTATTGAAATACTCTTCTAAAACAAACAAAACAAAAGTATTTCATTTTATATTATCCATATATTATCTTATATAAATTAATATTCTTTAGATTTACAACTTGTGATCTCGAATTCAACTTCAAAGGTTTATTCTTCAGAATTTTTTGAAGTTAAAAAAGGGGCTCCCTATTTTCATATACGTTTAGATCAATATCTACCAATCCAAGGAGATATTAAAATAGAATTGATAAATAAACCTAAAATGATGAGAAAGGTATATAGTATTTATATATTTTGTTTAATAATAAGAGAATAGTTATATGAAATAAAATGAATTCATTTGAAATTATGGGTCTTGAACTCATCTCTCATTAAATATATAATTTTATTTTATGGCAAATATTCTCTTTGTTTCGTTTTTTATTTTTTTTTTAATAAACATTTGTATTATTCAATAACAAGTTTTAATTGGAATCATTACTTTTTCTATTTAATTAAAAATATTACTTTTTTTTTCTTATACTGTAAGTAAAATTAAATTATTTAATATTGATTTCTATTTTAGGAAAAGTTGTTTCATTTTTGGTTTAATACATTCTTCGTCAGAGAAGAAGTTCATGTACCTGATGATCCTCTTAATGGAAATGAAAATGGAGTCGTTACACCATCTCCTGATAAAACAAGCTGTGCCAAGGGTTTCGTCCATCAGTCCAAAATGCCGTATTTTAAGTTTAAGTCAAGGTTACTTTATAATTTTTTCCATTGAATATACTACAAAAAGCAATTATTAAATTGATTATTTTATTCTTTTTAGAACTGATTCACTTGATATGAAACTTCTTGTTCTTCATTTAGATAAATGGGTTTTAGACAATGCACATAAGGATAAACAAAATAAATTATACAGTGAAAAATTTAAGGTAAATATTATTCATTATTTTATTTTTTATTTTATTTTTTAAATGAAGATCTAATTAATAAAAATATAGATTTTATATGATTTAATTTTATAATATCTATTTCTGTGACTCTACTAAATTTATTTTCTATACTCTATTTACATTCAATAACAATTATACTAGATGTTGCTCATTTTTTTTTTAAATTTTACGAACTGGAATTAAGTTTTGAATCGAATATTAATTTAAAAATTTTATGTTTTTATTTTCAAACATACATAATTTAAATATTTATTAATAATGTTAATCTACATAAAAAATGTAAACAAATTGAAAATTATTGATTAAGAATACACTAAACACAACAATGATTTATTTTTCATTCCTATTTACAATTTAAATCTTTTTTTGTCAAGATCGAGAAATTTTTTTTAATAAAAAAATTGGATATAAATATATTTCAGGTCAGTGTGTACTTAAACCAAACGATGTCCAAAAAGAAACAAGGAAGCGATAGCGACGTTGATAGTGTCCCTTGTGACCAGGACACTTGGACTGATGGTCACCAATCTCCTCATTTGCATGACACACCAAGTGAATCTTCAGAGGCCGACTCCACCGAATCAGATACAGCGGAGGACGAGGAAGAAGAAGAGGAGGAAGAGGAAGAAGATGGATGGGAGTCCGGTAAGTTCTACTATTTATATAGATTTGATTCTTATGTTAGTAAATCTGTTTGTATATGATTTTATAAAAAAAAAAAATATTGCCTATGGACATATTTAAATGAATTTTTAGAAAGAATTTTAAAATTAAACTATCGTATAATTATTATTTAATTATTAATTTATACTTGTGATTTCTTTTTTAAATTATAAATTAATTAATTTGTTAATGATAAAAAAATCTTAAAAAATTCAATACAAAATACTTATATGTGTATGTGAATGAAGTAATTTTTTAAAATATAAATAAATGAAAAATAATTATAACAATAATTTTTGATCATCTAAATGTATATAAGGAAAAAAAACTATAATTTTTTAAATATATATATCTACATAATACATTAATTTTATATTTTCATATACATTAAGTTCTTCTTTTTTCAGAAAGAAAAGGTATTTTTTTTATTTTTGACAATCGTTTAAAAATTTCAATTTTTTTTTTTCAAATATTGATTACACTAAAAATTTAATAAAAAGAAATTTACCTATCGAGAAAATTAGAAATATTAAGATTATTTATTAAGATTATCTCTTCAAAAATTAAATTAATCATTATTTATTCAATTTAATAAAAAAAATTTAAATAAAATAAAGTTAATTTTTTTTTACTATTTGTTTAAGAATTATGCTTTGATAATTAAAAATAATATATTATCTAAGATCAACACCATGTTAATGCATTCTAATAAATATATTTTAGTTTATATACCTAACTGTTATTAAGTGTAATATATATTTAAACTATTTAACTATTATAAAATGAAGTTAAATATTGGTAGTCATTTTAAATAGTTTAATTCGTAGTTCATTTATTCTTTTAATTTAAATTTTTAAAAATTTTCTTTTTAATAAGTATAATTTACTTTATTTATTTATTATCTTGAAAATTATATTTAACTATCATTTCAAATTTGAGAATATAAAAACTAGATTTGTTCTCCCCCTCCTCTTTCTCTCTTTTTTTTACTTTCTTATCATTGAGTCAGGAAACTGATAAGATTCATTAACATTTCACATATAAATGAGTATAATATATTCTGGAATGCAATTTCTAATGATTCTTCTTCTTATTCTAATTTCTTCTCTTATGCTGATTCTATCTTTTCTCTCTTGCCTTTTGTCTGCCAGTGGATTCGGCAGAACGCATGGTCGGCAGATACCGTCTACTCTCCGATCCTGACTACAAACACTCTGATCATCTTTTCCCATCGTGAATTATTTTTCGTTTTTTTTTTAATTTATATATACATATATATATATATATATAAAATATATATAAATATATATATATATAATTATATTAAATAAATATATAAATATTTTATTTTATATAAATATGTTGCTGGCAATAAGTGAAATTCAGGTAGGCTAATAAGTGTCTTTCTATAAATGTCATTTTAAACATATTTTGATTATAAATTTTTATATAATCTATATTTTTCAATATGTAAGATATAATATTACTATTGAAATAATTGATTTTAATTAATGATTATTATTATTAATATTGAGTAAAAAATATTATATATATATATCTACCTATCTATCTATTTATATTTGTATATTTTTAGATAAATAGCTATAGGTATATGTATATATATTATATTTAAACAGAGAGAGAGAGAGATATTAGTTGAATTAATAAATTTATTCATAAATAAAATATTAGATTTCATCAATATTATATGTATTAATAAAAAACTAGCAGAATATGCTGATTAAAAGATTTTTCCATTGGATAATCAAAATGAGCTATAATAAAATATAAAATTTGTTTAGTATTAATTCATTTCATTAAAATATTATGCGATACGTTTTTACAAAATAAATTAGTTAACTATATTACAAATTACTACAAAATAATTTAATACTATTTTTATATATAACTTGAGAAAAAATAACAAATGTAGAATGACGAAGATAGTAAATTAGAAATCACGTAAAATATAAAAAAAATTATTATTTTCAGAAATTATGTTTTAGGAAAATATTTTTATTTAATCAATATATTTCGTTAAATAATATCCCAATAAGATTTCAATATAATAATACTTGGAACGAATTCAATGTTTAAAAATGTTTGTTTAATGTTACATATTTTATTATTAATATTAATATATTTTTTTTTTTTATTTTTTTTTATTTTGTACATATTGTAAATTTCACTCTTGGCCGGTAACATAAATCTATATTTATCTATCTCTTTAAATATTTATATATAATTTTTCCAAATATTAGTATGTAACATCTATTAATTTAATTTTTTAATTACATTCGCTGGTAAACAATTAATAGTGCATTAAATTAAATATAATGGATCTCGGTAAACCCAAGGTCAACAAACCAGTGAGAGACCCACAGTCCGGGTCATTCCAAGCTTGTACAAATTAAAAATTAATTAGTCAATAGAAATAGGACTAAATATATTTAGTATATTAAGTTAAGACTTAAATTTTTTATCGAGATTTGCATTATATTATAAAAAACTTCGAATCGATTGAATTGTGTAGATATAAATAAAAAAAATAAAAAAAATAAAAATAAAAAAAAACAAAAACAAAAAACAAAAAATATCTATCTACTTTTGGTATAATATATTCAACTGTAATAACGTAATCATTTTTTTATGAAAACTGATAAAATCTTAGATGAACAACGATCATGATTTATGTACTATAAATGTAAAGTGATGTTTCGGATATTCTTGAAAAAAATTTCAGCCTAAATTTTAGATAAAAACTAAATCAAAATTTCTTAGAGATTTTAATCACTTTTTCAAAACTTATGATAACCAACGCACCGAATCTTCTATAAAAAACAAGAATAAATGGAAAAAAAAATTTGATCAAAAATAAGATAGAATGTTTTTGATACTAATCTTAATTTTTTAAAAAAATTTTATTAGATTAAAAATAGATATTGAGTTTCTGCGGTTGAATTTTAGTACTTATTTATTAGTTTTAAAAGGTACAAAATTAATGTTATTGTTAATTTCTAAATTTTCTTTATATATATATAAAATTTCATTAATTTGAAAGTAGAAAATAAAAAATATTGATTATAATAAAAATTATTATAAATAAATAAAAATAAATGAATTCTTATTGAATATAATAAATAAATTTGGACACCAAATTTAAAATTTAGGATTTTTTCAATTCAAAATCTGGATTAAAATTTTTTATTAATATTATTCTATATAATAATTTAAATATCTTACACTTATGCAATATCTATCAATAATTGTAAGAAAATATATTTGAGAAAATTCAATAAAATGAAAATAAAAAAAAATATTTTTTAAATTAATTTTATAAAAAGTCAAATCATACTTATTTGTGTCACTATTTTTAAAAGAATTACTTATGAATAATTAAAAATTGAATTAAAAAAAAGGGAATTTTACACTATATAAAATAACCAAATGTAGTATGTATTTTTTGTTGTATTTGTATGGTTAAAAAGGAAATTTAGAAATCTTAAATTTATGTTTTAATTCAAATGAAGCATATATTAAAAATAATAAAACTTTGTACCTTTTTCTTAAAATAATTTTTAATGCAGGTTCTTTTCTATGAAATATAGATATCTCCGCAGATTCCAATAGAATAAATAGTACATTTATTATTATTTAATTAAATAAAAGGCTTTGTTATAATCAAAATCATATTGTTCCTTATTATCAATTTGAAAGTTTTGAAAAAAAAAAAAGTTTAGTTTTTTCAATTCAAGTATTTTGCTATTTTCACACATTATCCCATTATTTTGGAAATAAAAATTAAAAAAAAAAATAATATAATTATTTAAACTATTCAGAAAACAAGAAAAAGATTTAAAATAGTCATTTTTTATAAATCTTTATATTATATACATATAATTCTTGATAAAATACGTGATATATAAATTAAACTTATTTTAATATTTTAATAAAAAATATGCAATTAAATTAAAAGCTGTTTATTTATTTTACTCTACTTTTATTAATTTATTCTTCTTAATAAGCCAATCATATTTCCATTTTCTTGCTAAAAAAAACAAATAATTTTGGAGAATTTCCACCTTTTTTTCCATTAAATTAAAAAAAATTAATTAGGTATATATCTATTAACAATTATAAAATTAGTACTAATTTATAACTAATAACGATTTCAATTTATTTTAAAGAAGAAAAGCCTGTATAATTTTTAAAATTCGATAGTTTTATTAGAATATTTCCCACTTTTAATTTAAACTAAAATAGGATAATTTCAATTTATTTTCAATTCAAAATATTATACTAGATTTAAAGGAATATTATCAAAATAATTTATTTATAAATCAATAATAATAAAAAAAAAATTATATGACGTCCATGCAATGGTTTTAGAAAGTTTAAGGAAGTTTCTGGCCACAGCTTTTCAGGTTTAATCAGGCGCTGACGAATAATTTATCTAAATAGTAATTATTAACAACTATGATACAGAGCCTTGGAATTTTCATTATCTCTCTTTATTGATAGATATAGTTCAAGCAAGAGAATGGTAAAGGGTAAAAAATTCTATCTGAATTAAATAATTTTCTAATATTGTATGAATATATACACAAAGTCATGTTAAAGGGGGGGGGGGATATTATTTGGGCGCCAAATAAGACGGAAAGTTAGAAAAGGAGTTAAATAAGTTAAATAATTTTAATATGCATTAAAATAAAATATTAATAAATAATTTTATTTGTTCCCCGTCAGTGGATATAATAAATTATTCATTACTAAACCAAGTAAATACATTTCGGGGCCCTATTACTCAAAAATATTATCAGGGTAGCTCCTTAAATTTGTTTTATATATACTCTATATTAAATAAACCATAAACAAACCAATCAGAACTTAGAAAAACAATACTACTAAACATATTTGTTTATTTTTAAATACAAAATAAAATAAACAATTGAATTTTGAGGATATTAATATACTATATTTTTATTTTTTATTGATTGTTTTGTATTGATTTAGTCAGCAATTTAAACAATTCCATTAAAATTTTGGGAAGATGGGATGGGAGGGGGTGCTCATTTTATTTTTCGTCCTGTGCACAGTTTTGTCTTACCACGGCCCTTGATATACATATATAGATGTTTTTAAAAATTTGTTTACCATTTTTTCATTCCTTCATAAACAGTTTATTTATATATTAATTCCTGATAAAACAATGGTAGCATCTAATCAGACGGATTCATCAATTTAATTAATATTAATCTACTATAATCCTTCAATTTTTATGATTGTTATTTTAAAGTATAATGGGGCAAACAAACTTCTTTACTTCTTTCCTCGTTTTGAAAGACTGAGCCGTTGCCTGTGCAGTGAGGAGTGTATTATATATTTAACGGATGTGTGTGGTTTCCCTCTTATCTAATTTGGATCTAAAACTAACTTTAATTACAAATTTAATTCTATCATTTTGTTATATTTTGAAATATTATATTCTTTCATATACAATGATTATAAAATTATATTGATGAAATCAAAAGTATATATATATATAATATTATATATTATCATATAACATCATTACTGCATCTACATTTATCTAAATTATTCTCCAAAAGTTTTAATTTATTTACCTTCTAATTTTTGTAAATACTAAAATATAATTATTAATATAATAGAATGATGAAAGGTGTTGATTGACTTAAAATAAGATTAATTCTTTTAAATGTTAAAAAAATTGATTTTTTTTATTTAAAAAAAAAAAAAAAGAAAAAAAAATTAACTTAATGAATTATTTCCAATACGGAATTATTAACTGGATAGCTTTGTTTTGCCGCTTGATCATGTCTCATTAAAATTAACCAATTCTATTGGTTTAATTTATGTATATAGCATGCTACAATATGATCATATTTTTAATCATTGATCCCTTATATCCCTATCATTTTACTTTAAATTAAACTACAGGATAAAATTATCACATACTAAAAAAATAATGATTAATTTTCAAATACCTAATAAATAAAAAAAATTATAAAATAATAAGAATTTTTTAAATATAATTTTATAAATTTTTACGATTATCGCAGTGATTATCGCACTTTAGTGTGCCGCGAGATTACGAGGCTCTTAGACTTTTTTTTCAAAATTTTTTTCAATCTGGCTCTAAAAAAAAAGGTAAAACATTTTTGGGATTACTTTTTTGCAATATGGTAAACTTTGACACTTATCTTTTTCTTTGTGTGCCGCCAACTTTTTAAACCGTTAAAAGTGTGCCGCGGTAAAAAAAAAAGGTTGAGAATCACTGTTCTATACGATAATCCAGTGATTCTCAACCTTTTTTTTTACCGCGGCACACTTTTAACGGTTTAAAAATTTGGCGGCAGAGACAAAAATAAGTGTAAAAGTTTACTATATTGAAAAAAGTGGTCTCAAAAACGGTTTACCTTTTTTTAGAACCAAATTGAAAAAAATTTAGAAAAAAAGTCGGAAATGTTTAAGAGCCTCATAACTCGTGGCACACACTAAAGTGCCGCGGCACAGTGGTTGAGAATCACTGGTATAGAAATAATAATTTTTTTTTTTATTGACAATTAATTATAAATTTTTCCATATTAAAATTAATTATCTATAATTTGTATATATTTATATTTTATTTGCTTTATTATTAGATTTCATAAATGAAAATAGTGTAATCCTCTTCCATCAGTTTATAAAATTTACAATTTAATTTCCCTTCTATATAAGATTATTAACTTTTAATATTGAAATTGATAAATATATGATAAATAATTTTACCTGCTTGGCTCGACCTATGCATACTCTGAGTTCTTCTGCTTGATGATTTTGGCTTGATTTCAGGTGAATCTACCTATTTGTGACTTGGTATCCTCTTTTTCCTCGTACGTGTGTGGCACACGTAGGTCCTTTGTTCGTCTCAGAAGCTTCTTGCTGAAGATTATTGTAATATTAATGTTGTGTTCTTAATATTTATTTATTTATTTTTTCAGCCCTATTTTTTATGTCGTTAACTTAAAACTATCCATGTAATTGTTTTATTTTTAATTTTCAAAATAACAATATATATATATATATGCATATATATATGCATATATATATATATATATAATAAAAAAAAGAGTATAATATGAATAATCGTTAAATAACATATCAAATGAAACAAAATAGAAAAAAAAACGTTCAAATTTACCTATGTTATTAATAGTCATCTAAAAGAATTATTTTAAAATTTAAGGATGTTTTTTTTTTTAATTTTATTTTTTTAATTTAATTCTATATCAAAGTTATAAAATTCACTAATTATTAGAGCACTAATTATTTTTTAATTTCACTTGTTTTTTTAATCAATAAATAACTTTTTTTTTTTAATATTATCCAATGGACAATATTAATTCTTACCACTAGACCAGTGCTTTAATTAAAATGCTATATATGTGGAAAATAATATATAGTATATTATTCTGGAAAAAATTTTATATTTTACATTTATTTTTAAATAATCATTTGAAAAATAATATATTATTTATTTCATTAAACTATTTATTTTGCTGTTTTTTTTTTTTAATTTATATGTTGATTGTAATTGAAGTTTTAAATAAGGTAGATGAAATTACATGAATAGTTTAAGATTATTAATAGAAACAAAAAATATTTTAATTTGTAGATATTAAATTGTTAAAGCTTTGGTGGTTGTTTTTATTTATAAGGGAAGTTTATAAATAAAACCACATATTGATATTTTATTGTAAATTTATTCAAAAAACAACAAAAAATACAAAACGTTTCGATTGCCGACACTGGACGCTCGGACAGTTCAGTCGCTTGATAACGATTGCAGAAGTAGCAATCGAAACGTGTATTTTTTGTTGTTTTTTTGAATAAATTTATAATAAAATATCAATATGTGGTTTTATTTACTAAATTCCCTTATAAATATTTTAATTATAATAATTGTATTGTTTATAATTCGAATATTTTTCTTAATTAAAATTGAATAATATAATTTTAAATATAACATATAATTTAAAGATTAGTTGGGTGGCAGGAGTCAAAAGTGCAAAGCATCATCATTTAAAAAGAATACTCGGAACTCATATTCCTAGTCTTGAGGAAATGTTTACAATTGCCTCGAAAATTGAAAAGACTTATGTCCAGTATGTGAAGCAGAAACGCGAATTGTTTTTTATTGTTTGTCATTTTATAACTGGTACTTTAGAAATGGATTATACATCTGATCATCAAATTAAATTTTCCAAATGGAAACAACATAAACAAATGGTGCAACTATTTTGGAAAAGATGGTCTAAGGCAGTGATTCTCAACCACTGTGCCGCGGCACTTTGTGTGCAGCGGGATTATGAGGCTCTTAAACATTACCGACTTTTTTTCTAAATTTTCTTAAAAAAAACCCCACTTTTTTCAATATGGTAAACTTCTACATTTATCTTTTTCTTTTAATTTTGAAACCGTTAAAATTGTGCCGCGGTAAAAAAAAAAAAAGGTTGAGAATCACTGGTCTAAGGAATATTTACAAACACTAATGAAATGTTACAAAAATTATACCATCCAAGAAAAATACGTGTCGGTTAACGATATTGTCATAGTAAAGGAAGATAATTCCTTCCCTATAAGATGGTCATTAGGTCGTTTGTTGGAAGTAGACCCTGGTGATGATAAAACAATCAGAGTATACAAAGTGGTAATGAACCTAAATGAATATATTAGACCAGTTAATCAACTAATTCCAAATGATGATTGATTTCTATAATTTCCTAAGAAAAGGAAGGAATAATGTTTACGCTGTAAAATTGTAATTTAAATCAGGTTGGAGAAAAACTTTAAATTAAATTAATTTAGTGTAATTTGATTCTAATATTGGTAATTATATATATATATATATATATATAATTAATTAATAATGGTTCATTGATAATATATATAAACAAATTAATTTTATATAAAATCGTTTAACGGAGAAAGAATAAATTTTCATAAAAGAAACAACAAGAATAGAATGATTATAACGAAAATACCAATCAAATGGAATTGAAATATTTATTAATGAATCAAACCACATTGCAGATTATATTAATTAGATGTATCGAGATGAGTGGGTTATAAAAATTATATTTGAACAGAAATTTATTATTTGAAAATATAAGTGTTTAATATTCGTGAATTTATACTAATTTAAATTGTTAGAATACAACTAATCTTTAAGTTATATTATATTTAAAATTATATATTAAATTTTAATTAAGAAAAATATTATAATTATAAACAATACAATTATTATTAAAATATTTGTTGTTTCTATTAAAAATTTTAAACTATTCATGTAATAACTATTCATCTTCCTTATTTAAACTTAAATTACAGTCTACATATATATAAATAAAAAACTAGCAAAATAAAGGTTAGTGAAATAAACATTGGTCCTTCGGGACGGATTAAATTATTAAAAAATTGTTTTTCATAATACAAAACAAAATGACATTCTTTTAATATGATATGTTGCGGTATGACATAATTTACGTTGATAGCTGCTTTATTCATGTGTGTCCGATTCCAAATAATCATTTAAAAATTCATTATATAATTGTTTTATTTCGGGATTTTTATTTATACGTTTATGTAAATTAAAACATTGTTTCTTAGTTAAAGATTTATTATCGTTTAGTGTTATTGAATCTGATTTAAAAGGTAATGCAACAATATAATATATCTACCATTAGAACAGGCCTGGCCAACCCGCGGCTCAAAAAAATCAAAAAAAATCAAAATGAATTCAAATAAAATATAAATTAACAAATATCGCACACACTCTCTGAATGGTTAATTTGATTTATTATTTTTACTCTATTTATAAAAAACAAAAACAAATGAACACATTAGTTGATTAAATTAATATAGTTTTAGAGTTTTGGTGTTTTTTGATTATTTTGAATATCCCCTTATAGCAGGCCCGGCCAACCCGCAGCCCTCGGGCCGCATGCGGCCCACCGTGAAAAATTGTGCGGCCCGCCAGT
The DNA here is from genome assembly GCA_963082975.1 of Labia minor. Taxonomy (NCBI): domain Eukaryota; kingdom Metazoa; phylum Arthropoda; class Insecta; order Dermaptera; family Spongiphoridae; genus Labia; species Labia minor. Next base: position 18,679,166 of record OY720348.1, read on the forward strand.
CAACTTTATATTTCTTTTGTAACTTTCATTTCTCGTCTGTATATTCAAAAACAGAATATAATTGAAATAATTATAATAAATTAATTTTTTCATTTAAAATATGTTCTACAATTTTTAAACTACATATTTGATTCCATAAAAAGGAAGAAAAAAGTTAGAAATAATAGTAATTAATAGAGAATATATTTTTTTTATTTTAAATTGTTATTATTATTTTTATTTAAAAAAAAGTAGCCGAAAAATAATAAATAAAAACATTAAACATTAAGCATCAAGAAAGTATTAAAAGCGTTTTTTAATACATTGTTGCACGTTTCCCTAAAATGCGGTCCCTGTAGCATTGCTCGTAATCAAAGAGGCCCATGGAGTCATTTGGGTTGGCCAGGGCTGCATTAGAATCACGTTTAGTCGTTTCGTTGAATATGCAGATGAGTCAGGAATCGATGAATTTATCTCTTCAGTTTCCCAAAACCTTTCAATAATTCATTTAACTTGTTTCTTATTAATAATATTGGTGTTAAATATAATAGGTGAAGGAAAAAGTCTTTTCGGTTTTTTTGTACCAATGTGAATGAAATTTTTCTTTATTGATAATCAATTTTAATCAAGTACATACTGCCCATTATTATCTATGACCTTTTGCCATTTGCCGGGTAATTTCATAATTCCATCGATGTAGAACTTCTGTTGTTTACTGGCAAAAAATTCGGTCACAGTGTTTTCGACGGATGTTTTGTTGGCCAATTTTTTTCCATTAAGGAAGTTTTGCAAAGACCGAAACAAATGGTAGTCGGATGGCGCAAGGTCTGGACTATATGGTGGATGCATTAAAACTTCCCAAGATGTGTGTGGCTGGACGTTGTCATGATGGTAGACAACACCCTTTCTATTGATCAATTCTGGCCGCTTGTTTTGAATTGCTTGCTGTAATCTAGTTAATTGTTCACAGTAGAGAACCGAATTAATAGTTTGGCTAGGTTGTAGTACCTCATAATAAACTATTCCTTTCCAATCCCACCATACACACAACATAACCTTATTGGCCGTCAATCCAATATTCTCGTATTTTATCCATTTTTCATCGCCCGTCACAACTTGCTTGAGAAATGGGTCGATTTCATTACGTTTTAACAACATTTCACTCATAGAAATTCGATCAATTACATTTTTTTGTGTTAAATCGTGCGGCACCCAAATATGGAGTATTTTTGAGGGGCCAGCCTTTTTTAAATGATTCCAAACAGTTTTCTGATCGATGTTTAGTGCGTACGCGATGTTTTGAGTTCTTGCATGCCGGTTTAACTCCGCCAGTTGCAGAATTTCATCGGCTTTTTCAGTGACTGGCCGGCCAGAGCGAGGTGCATCTTTCACATCGAAATTTCCAAAACGGAATCGATTAAACCAAAGTTGTACGGTACGTTCCGAAACAGCATCCTCACCATAACTGCACAGATTTTCCTGCATGTTTTCGCACCAGATTTGCCCTTCTTATAATAAAAAAGCGTAACATAACGGATTTCTTCAGAAACTTCACTCATTTTCACACGATTATAACTTTTAACACAAATAACGAATCATTAAGCGGCCAACAACAAAAATATAACCTGTAATGTCAACTTTAAAACGCGTGTATGCTTGACAAAAACCGAAAATACTTTTTCCTTCACCCAATACTTAATTTTAAAAAATGATCTAACCAAATTTAGTTTTGATCCCGACCAAGTCATTATTCTGTTTGGGTGCTTCATCGAATAACAATATTTGTGACATTAAATCAGAATCTATTAATAAATCAATTTCTTTTGTTTTGTAAAATTCATTATCAAATAATGATGTTTTATTACTTTCTGCATTTACAAATAAAATTTTTTTCTAATTTATTTTCTGTATATTCGAATTATATTTAGGGTAGAATAACGTATTATCATTAATTCTTTGGTTATTTTTCACGAATTTAATTAATAATTCTAATGAAGGAAAGTTTTCTTCTATAAAAATCGATTTAAATTTTTTCCTTAATTCATTGTCTATAGTCAATATACTCCATGAAAATATTAAAAAAACCTGCTAAATTTTCAATCTTTTTTAAACAATTCAAATTTGTTTCAAATATTTGTAAAAATCTATTTATATCATCACTATTATTTTTGAAACTGTTTCTAGAGCAACTTAACATTCAGTTGGTAAAATTTTTCTAGAATGGGAGAGGAAAGAATGGCTAAAAATACATTGGTGGGGAGACCGATTGGGAAACGTCTGTCTGCTTGGAAATTATAAATTAAAATTAATAAATAATATTTATCAAACCAGGGTGTGTTTGGCTCTTTGTTGATGGCACCACGTCACGTGCTGGCGCGTGATTGGCAGTCACGGCAAAAATGGTTTGAGCTAGAATAATGAAATTTGGTATACGGGCATTATTCAAAAGTTCATTCGTAGTTTTCTATCAACTTTTGAGAAACGTAGCTCATTCGGAAAAAGACCATTACCTACCACGTTTTCATTTTTTTCCCCCTAAACTGATCGTAAAAATAAAGATATATGTTTGATAGTTTTTCCACATGATTCAAAATTGTATAAAACTGCTATATATATATATAATTTCAGCTTGATTCAATCGCTGAAAGTACCGGAATTAATTTTTTAATTTTTTTAACACGTTGACTTCCAATCACGCACCAGCACGTGACGTGTTGTCATCAACAAATGGCAAAATACGCGAATTAATTTTTAAAATTTTTAAATTTTGACTTAAAAATTAAGGTAAAGGTTTTAAATTTAAATTTAATACCTATTAATTAATTTAACACACTATGTACCTTTGTACCACTTTGTACCCGTTGCGGGGACTGCCACTTATAAGCGTGGCGGGTATTTATACTCGTTGCCACTTATATGAGGGATATATATTAGTTATCGTTTAAAATATGTAATTTTAAGTGACACAAGGGAAAATATATATTATCACACTATGAGCAGCTAGCGTCCGCCCCGCTTATAAGTGGCAGTCCCCGCAACGGGTACAAATACCCGCCCCGCTCATAGTGTGTTAATTGAATAACAAAATTTAAATTTTAATTTTTTTAAAATTAATTAATTAATCCAATTTAATAATACTTAATTTATAATTTAATTAATTAAATATAATATATGTTATTTAATCCAATTCAAATTGCGAGATAGTAGAGTGGATATCTGATTTTATATGTTTTTAAATTCAATTTTATTTTCATCCATAAGTTCGACTTGTATTTCAAAATCATTTGGATCGGTTAATTCAGCAGAATCTTCAGACATTTTGAAAATTCTGTTTATGCATTCTTTACGAATCATTCTCAATGCCTTGATCGATATTTTGTTTTGTATTATAAAAAAAACAATTTTTTAATAATTTAATCCGACTCGAAGGACCAATATTTTTTTCACTAACCTTTATTAATTATAATCATTCTATTCTTGTTGCTTCTTTTATGAAAATTTATTCTTTCTCCGTTAAACGATTTTATATAAAATTAATTTGTTTATTTATATTATCAATGAAAAATTATTTTTGTTTAATCAATAATACAATTTTATAAGTTTTCATTTTTATTTTACTTTCTAATTCAATTTATTTATTTGATTAGAAGTTTTATAACCACATTTTGGCTTGGGGACAGCTTAAATTGAAAGATATAATTTTTAATAATGATATACATATATATAAATATATGTATATCATTCTTGAGATTTATATAATTAAAATTAATTTTATATTATATAAATCTTATCTTATATTAATTTAAAATTAATTTTAGAGATCAATTAAAGTAAAGTCAAAATTTGTTTAATAAAATCATTTTTTAATTAAATTTAAACTCTTTCTTAGTCCTATCTTAAAAAATTTCAAGTTTTTTTGCCAGTAATACAAGTTTGGAGCAGAGATCAATATTATGTTTGAATTTTTATTTTTATTCATAAAAAATTTCGATGAAGCTAATTAAAAGAACAAATACATCAATTATTATTAATATCAATTATTAATAATCATGGCTCTATATGATCTCATTTATATATACGATATATATAATTTAATTTTGCCTTTTTTTTAAATCAATATTATTATTTTTATTCATATTTCAATTTGTTTTATTTTAGATTAATTAAATTCTCAAACAAAAAACATGCACTTGGTCTGGTGGTGCGGTATGGATATACTCTATTACAAAAATCTGTTTCTCTTAATAAATAAATAAAAAAAAAAATATTTCAAGTTAGATTATAAGAAAATTTTTATCGATGAATATTCATATTGACTTAATTTCCTATTTTAATTTATATTCATTTAAATTATTATAAAGAAGAAGAAAAAAAAAAATTTCAAGTTAGAATTAAGAAAATTTTATCGGTAAAAAAATTCATATTGACTTAATATCCTATTTTAATTTATATTCATTTAAATTATTATAAAGAAGAAAAAAAATTTAATAATAAATAATAATTACCTAGAAAGATTATAAAATCGCATTTTCGAAATTCAAACTAAATCATACTTTTATGAATTTGTGTTTTTTTTTTTTTTTTTTTCAAAATGCCTTCTTTATACAATTAATTTTATTATTTATTTATTTTTCTCAAACTCGACATCTAAATTATATTAATATTATATATCATTGACGGATTTGTAAACTACACAGTAAAATTTTAATTTTAATTAATTAGAAATATTAATTCAGCGCGTAATTAAAGAGTGTATGTATATAATTATGTATAGTATATATTAAGTGATTAAATAATTTCTATGGTACTGTAACTTAAGCAGGCGAATGCTTTCAAAATATTAAGACTGCAAAATTATATATGTTTAAGTGTATGTGTATATGTGTGCGTCTGTGTGTGTCTGTGCGCGCGTGTTAAAGAGGAGGGGAGGGGCTGAAAGTCTAAAACAAAAACAAATTATCTTCTGAGCTCTGAGGGTAAAAAAAATATATAAATACATGGTATCTATGATTTAGAAAGAGTAGCTGAGTAATATTCATAATTATTATATTTTATTAGTAGTATGAAAATGAAATCAAATTTATTATTTGGAATTATTTGAATTCCTGAAAGTAAACTGTTTCAATTGGCGTGTTAATAATTCAATCAATCTGTTATTCTATTTTTTTTTTCTTTTTTTACTTTGATCAGTAAACTTATGACAAATTTAAATTTAATAGATAAAGTTTTCGTTGTTTCATTTCCTCCCCCCCCCCCCCAAATTATCGCAGTTCAATGTAATTAATTACTTTAATTTGGGTTCTTCTATGCTGTCTAATCAAAAACCAACCCATTTTCTAATAAACTGATCAAATAAATTAATTACAATTCAATTATATGTGGTATATAGTTCAAAACTTGTTTGCCTTAATAGTTTTTTCAACTACTGGTCCTTACACTCATTCACTCCTCCATTAATCATACCTTTATAATTTCATTTATTTATCTTTATAATAAGATAAGCTTTTTTTAAGCTTATTGGCATTCGATATTTCAAAAATAAAAAAAAAAATTTTTTTTCAGCTCTCGCAAATATTGATATTTTTTAATATTTTATATATCAATCTTTCATTCTTAAATTCATCGAATCAGGATAATATATACATATTAATAAATTAACACAGCTTCTTTATCCAAAATTCTTCGTTACAATGAATATTTTGTGCAATATTATATTGCATTAAACAGGGACATTAATTCTTAGATAAATTATTAATAGATTATTGCATAAAAATGATTAATGATTGATATTTTTTTTATTTTTTATTTTTTTAAATTTTTTAGATAATGTAGGTTTAAGTTTTTATAAAAATGATTTATATGATATAATTGAAATGGAAATAAATTTTGATTTTATAATTTTTCTAACTTATTTTATTAGAAATCTTAGTTTTGAAATGCTATGGAATCAATAATCTCTAATCTTGATGATAATTTTTACATTATTTATTTTAAAGGCATTATATACATTAATTTTCTTAATAAATGATGCTTTCTTTGAATTAATTTGTTTAATTTATATATATATATATATATATATATATATATATATATATATATATATAAATTATTTATAAGTATAAATAGAATTATTTTGATATATGTATATCCGTCCAAAAAAAAAAATCATGAACGCATCAATGTCTTTTTGGAATATGAAAATTCAGTCTAAAAATTAATAATTAATAAAAATATATTATTATTTTTTTAATGATTTGAAAGGTTTTGAATTGAATCAATTATAGATATACATATACAAATTAGTCAATTAGGTGTTTTAATTTGTCCAATATTTTTTCAACAATTTCTAATCCTTGTTATCTGCAAAAAAAAAACCTGAAAAAATTCATTATCGTTTAAATTATTTAATAATTCGTAAATATTAATCTAAGCAGTAATTTCAATTAATAAGGAAAAATTGGCCTAATATATATATACGAGGTGTGTCTAAAAAGTTCGGTGAATGGTATGATAAAAAGATAAAAAGAGAATGTTAATTGTAAATACCTTTATTAACCTTCAAAATACTTTCCACTAGCCAAAACACACTTCTGACAACGTTCGCATAACGCTTGAAAACAGTTGGAGAAGTCTTGATGTGGAATCATTCTCAGAATAGCCGTCACAACGTTCAAGCCGGCAATCCACAAGCAGGACACCAGAAAACACTACTTACTGTGTCTTTGCTAATACCCAATTAGTCCCAGAGTCAATCGCCGATCTTTTGTTAGAATCGCTAGTACACGTTCAGTGTTTTCTGGCGCCCTGCTTGTGGATTGCCGGCCTGAACGTTGTGACGGCTATTCTGAGAACAATTCCACATCAAGACTTCTCCAACAGTTTTCAAGCGTTATACGAACGTTGTCAGAAGTGTGTTTTGGCTAGTGGAAAGTATTTTGAAGATTAATAAAGGTATTTACAATTAACATTCTCTTTTTATCTTTTTATCATACCATTCACCGAACCCTTTAGACACACCTCATATATATAACTTAAAATTAAAATTATAATTATATTTGTATATGTATCTAAGTTCAAATGGAAGTTATAATCCATTCATTCATTTGTAAAAAAAAAAACCATAAACCTTCCAAATCAACGAAATTTCTATATTATTAAAAAAAATAATATTGTTATGATGTTTATTTGTAAAAAGAAATGTTTAACATATTAAAATAGTTTTAGTATAATATTTATCTGTGCCGGCGCTTGTGTGTTTGATGTTCTTATTCTATTTTATAATTCCAATTACTAATTAAAAATACAAATAAATTTTTATTCGGCCTCATTTATCTTTATAAATATAAATAATTTTCTTAAAAAAAAAATGAACATGGATTGAATGTCGGCATCCTCCGGCTCTACTATTTAATATTAAGTGTGTATATTATTTTAATTTTTTTTTTTTATAAATTCTCACTTAAGCATTTTTTTATTTATTTTTATATTTAGGCAAATAAATTAATTTTGTGTAGTTCCTTAATTCAATATATGAATCAAAACTTGTTTTGTATTTAAGCATAGTATAGAATTTTATGAATTCATTATTTTTCATTATTTCTTTGTTAAATTATACATTAACAACCCAACGTTAAGTACAAAATAATACATATATATATATATATATATATATATATATATATGTATATATGTATTTGTATATGAGATTTGAAACTACTTTTCGAATTCCATAAAAACTATAAACATTTATTCATTTATATATATAAAAAATAGTTATACATAGAATATTATATTATAATAATAAATTAGTAATAACCAATGGTAATTTGACTTATTTTTGATAATAATTAATATAAGTGTTTTAAAATTATCTATAGATGCAAATTATTTTAAAATGTGTATTACTATTTTTATGTATAATCATAATACTTCGTATAGTTTTAATTGAAACCAAAACTATATATATATGTTCATATATATAGTCTTTGTAGACAAAATGAATTGTGATACATAATTATAATATTTGAAATATTTGTGTATTTTAATTAATTAACCATCATATATTTATTATTCTTATAAAATATCCAACAAATGAACTTTCAGTGAATATTCAAGTATATATCTATATTTATTAACAATAGACAACTAAAGATTTAACCCTCTCCATTCATTTTCATATAAACTATATTTATTATTTCAGATTTACTTAGTAGTACCTGGTTCACCGATCCGCCGCTCGGTACTTCAAATAAATTATTCCTTATAAACTATGAATATTTAAGATTAAGATTATTATTTAAAATAAATAAACTGTAAAATATATGAAACAATTTTAAATAATTTAAAAGAACATAAATTTAAAAAAATGAGTCATATAATATACACCCCTTAAACGTACGTATGAATGCACCGAAAGAGAGAAAAGTATGGCCTGTGGATATAACATAATATATATTTCGTAATTTGATTTAAAAATATTATTCAAATAAATATTTTGAATTTTATTTTATTTATAATATTTTGTATTTAAGGAAGCACTGTCCGGCGTTGCCCGGCGCCATTTTTTTCTTATTTAAATTCATATTTTAAATTAAGAAAAAACTAACAAAGATTTTTCCCGATGCTGAAACCAATACAGATCGATTTTTCTTTATAAAAATTATCTATGGTGTGAATTTCAAAAAAATCCTTAGAGCGGTTTAAATATTTCAAAAATATAAATATATCTATATATATATATACAACTTTTGATATTAGTACCTGGTTCACGGAGTCGCCGCTCGGTAATTAAAAAAATATTATTCCTTATTATAGGGTTCGGCTGGTAATATTAATACCTGGTTCACCGAGCCGCCGCTCAAATAATTTAAATTTAAAAGAACATAAATTAAAAAAATAATTCAATAAACATACAGCCCTTAAACGTACCTATTAATGCACTGAAAGACAAAAGTATGGCCAGTGGATATAACATAATATATATTTCGTAATTTTTTTTCATGCTGTACACGTCTATACGGACACACAACGGACGGACGGACAGACATCATGCTAAAAATACTTTTTTTCCATTAACAAAATGGATGATTCTTGGAGATATGTAAAAATCTCCAAATGTGAAATATGGTTTGAAAACAATACCTTTCTTTCCTATCGTCGGTCGGTAAAAATGTAATTTGTCGACAGCAGCGCCATCTAATAATCTCCCAAGTAAATACACATAAGGTTTCCGAAAGTTCGTATCACCCACACTTTTGCTATCTTAAAGACAAATATTTGGTTCTTATTTAAATTGTAAATCAAAATTTAAAACGGGTAATTATTCACGTGAGTGCCTTTAGGTAAGCAAGGGTAATTTCTTTACCAAACTGGTTCCTTTCAATAGTCCTAATCAACTTTTCTTAGAAATTGTTCCCGGCATTTCTATAGTTTTTGAGATTAAATTGAATTGAATAAAGAAAATAAACCGAATTCAAAACAGATAAAGTGGATAAATATTAATATAAAATATAAAAAGTGTTAAATAAACTAAATTTAATAAATTAAATAAAATTAATTAATCTAATCTAACAAAAAAAGTTCCAGTCTATTGATAGTTGATTTTTTAAATAATTCAACTCATATTAAGATTTTTTTAATATTAATAATATAAATATTATTTTAAAAGTATTATATTATAATCATGGCTATTTAAAAATAATCTTTAATTATTTTATTTAAATTTCAATTGAACCACCAGGATTGCGCCATCTACTGGCTACAAGCAATCACGGTAGTGTAAGTGATGCCCTCTAGAGACCAAACAAATGCATGAACCAATCTTATCATGGCCTTAGGCCCGATTCACACACAAGTGGCGTATCGCACTGGCGTGGTTCTGGCGTGGAACAGGTTTGTTAATGTAATTGCATTAGCTTATGACTCAATACCCACAGATATGGCGTATGGCGTGTTGGAGGCGTGGAAAATGGCACGAAGACCACTCCAAATGGTCTAGAAGTGGCGTGCCAGTCCCTACGAGCCACCGGTGGAGTCGGAGCGGAGTGGTCTTCGTGGCATTTTCCACGCCTCCAACACGCCATATCTGTGGGTATTGAGTCATAAGCTAATGCAATTACATTACAAACCTGTTCCACGCCAGAACCACGCCAGTGCTATACGCCACTTGTGTGTGAATCGGGCCTAAATTGGTCTAAATCTCTAAATGCCTATCCCACTCCTGGGGAGCCTTTGATTCCGTGTTTTTAGTGTTTCTAGGGCATAAATAGTTGGCGCTGCAGGCATCCAATTTTTAACTCCCCAGGCGCTCTCGAGATCGCACTACTGCAGAAGATAAAATTTGAATTTATTTTCTTGGACTTGTAAAATCATCCCCCAGTTCACCCCCACCCCAGTCACCCCAGTTGTGTGTCCATGTGGTCCATGTGTGTCATTGTCCCCTCGCCAGACTACATCGTGCATAAAAATTCGAAATCCGAAGGCAGCAATTGCAAACATGCCTACAGTAAGTAAAATTTTATTATATAAATTATTTTATATTAATATTAAATTTATTAATATATTATTAAATATTTTATTTATTTACAAAATTTTACATATTTGCCATATTAAATATTATTATTTATATTTACATTAATAATCAGTATTACTGAATTATGTACATATAAAATAAAATATTTGAATATATTATTATTATATGTTGTCTATTGAAAATGAACAAGTTTCTTTCTAATTTAACTATTCTTCTATTTCCTCGTATACCTGATCCAAGACAATAGGCTAAGTTTTTATTAAACAGACCATATTTATAACCTGTCGATCAACCCATGTACTTAAAATTCGATATTCCAAACATATATATTAAACTATTTTAAAATTATTTGTTATCATTTCTCAGATGGATTAATCATGAAAACAGCGATTTTACAACAAGCGAGAAGAAAAAGTTAAACCGTGGAGTGATACCTCAGAAAGTAACCCAAGATAATATGTTTTGTGTATTTAATAATAAAACTATTTTCAAAGGTGTAAATTTATACGTCTCACAATATATGAAAAAACAATATGTAAATAAGATATGTTTAATAGTGAGATCACCACATAATTTGTAAATATAATTTTATAATTTTTATTAATTTTCAAATATATATTGTTTATATACAGAAAAAATTATTCGTTTCTTTTAGATATGTTAATTACATAAAAAGATTGTAGAAAATTTTCATTTTAATTAAAAATTATTTATTTGGAAATTAAACCAATATTTATCTCCAAATAGATAATTTTTCATTTAACAGAAAATTTTCTACAATTTTTTAATTCCCAACATTCACAATATTCCTTCAAAAAAAAAAAAAAAAAAAAAAATCACACAGACACACACACACAAGCCCGCTTTTTTATAAAATTAGTTATTCTAGGGCGATATCAGGTGGCGCGATGTGCTAAAACTTTGCTTCAAAATTTAACCCGGAGTGGGGGCATCTTATAGATAGTCTGTGCTGTGGTCTAAATCAATGAAGGAAAATCATTAGCAATTTCAATCGTTTTTATATCGAAAACTTATAGTTATAGCCGGTAACAATTTCTAAGACGAGTTGATTAGGACTATTAAAAGGAACCAGTTTGGTAAAGTAATTACCCTTGCTTACCTATAGGCACTCACGTAAATAATTAACCATTAATCAATTACAAATGGATCTTGATTCACAAGAAGACAGAAAATATCCAATATATATAGGTAATTTTTATTTCTATGTTTTTTTCATCTAAAGTAATGTTAGTTGTCACTAAAATTATTTGTTTTAATATTATTTGTAATGATTTTTATTTATTTATTTAAGCCAGTAATGGTTACAACTAAAAATTTTATACATAAGTATTTACAATTAGTTATTTGTACCAGGCCCGTTTCGGGCATAGGCCTCTCCCAATGATTTCCAGTCGCTTCTATTTCTAGCTATTTTATACCAGTCGATGCCGGCTATATATCTTGCCCAAATCATCCCTCCATCTTTTGGTTTTTCTTCCACGGTTCCTTTTTCTGTCCATGGGCCACCATTCTGTGAGGATTTTCGTCCATCTGTTGTCTGTCCGTCGTGCAATATGACCTGCCCAATCCCATTTTAATTTCTTTATTAAGGATGTTATTTTTTCTGTTTGTGCCTTCCTGTAAATATCTTCATTTTTTATTTTGTCCAATATTTTGATAGTCAGTCTCGGCATTGCTCTATAGGTTATTTCTAATTTATTTGATAGATCTTCGGTGTTGGACCATGTTTGTGAACCATATATCAAGACCGGGATGACGCATGTCTTTAGTATCTTTACTTTGGACTTTATATCTATATTTTTGTTTTTTAATATAAATCAATTAATTAATAAATTAATATAAACCAAAATTTATTCCAAGCCAAGTTTATTCTTCTAGCTATTTCTTTTATCTTTCTGTCATGGAATCCAATTATTTGCCCTAGGTATGTAATTTCAGATTTATATTCTATATGATGTTTTTCATTTTTTATTTTTATATCTGAATTCACTCCATTTGTCAAGACAGCTGATTTCTTGAAATTAATTTCTAGTCCAAATTTTTTTCCTTTTATATTAATTTCGTTAGTCATTTCTTCTAGTTCTCGTTTAGAGGTTGCAATTAGGACTAGGTCATCCGCAAATCTAAGATTATTTAGATATTTTCCATTTACTTTTAGGCCTTTTTTTCCCAGTTCAATTCTCTAAATAGACCTTCCAACGCGCAGTTAAATAAAGTTGGTGATAATGATATTATTTCTTAAATTGAATTATAAAATAGTTAGATATATAAAATATAATGATTTAAAATAACGAAAACAATTTCTTTTTTAGGTCCTCTATATTCTTGTGTATATTGTAGAGTGAATTTTATAAGTGAGGAATTTTTATGTAAACATCTTAAAAAATGTTTTCATAAAAAAATATTTTCCATTTTCAAAAATGATGTAAAACTCAAAAAGGATACAGAGAAATATTTGGGCGAAAAAATTGAAGAAGAAACTGATTCAATCCATACAGAAGACAATCGTTTTCAATGTGATTATTGTGAAAAGAAATTTAATGTTAAATCAACTTTAAATAGACATTTACTAATTCATACAGGAGAAAGACCTTTTGAATGTAATTATTGTGAAAAGAAATATTATCAGAAATATGATTTAGATCGACATTTATTAATTCATTCAGGAGAAAAACCTTTTGAATGTAATTATTGTAAAAAGAAATTTTATGATAAATCACATTTAAATACACATTTATTAATTCATACAGGAGAAAAACCTTTTGAATGTAATTATTGTGAAAAGAAATTTAATCTTAAAATAACTTTAAATAGACATTTATTAATTCATACAGGAGAAAAACCTTTTGAATGTAATTATTGTAAAAAGAAATTTACACATAAAACAAACTTAGATACTCATTTATTAATTCATACAGGAGAAAAACCTTTTGAATGTAATTATTGTGAAAAGAAATTTAGTGTTAAAACAACTTTAAATAGACATATATTAATTCATACAGGAGAAAGACCTTTTGAATGTTATTATTGTAAAAAGAAATTTACACATAAAACACATTTAGATAATCATTTATTAATTCATACAGGAGAAAAACCTTTTGAATGTAATTATTGTAAAAAGAAATTTAATCGTAATTATACTTTAAAAACACATTTATTAATTCATACAGGAGAAAAATCTTTTGAATGTAATTATTGTGAAAAGAAATTTAATCGGAAATCACATTTAGATCAACATTTATTAGTTCATACAGGAGAAAAAACTTTTGAATGTAATTCTTGTAAAAAGAAATTTAAAGATAAATCAACTTTAAAAACACATTTATTAATTCATACAGGAGAAAAACCTTTTGAATGTTATTACTGTGAAAAGAAATTTAGTCAGAGAACTCATTTAAATGATCATTTATTAATTCATACCGGGGAAAAACCTTTTGAATGTACTTATTGTGAAAAGAAATTTAATCGGAAATTAACTTTAAATAGACATTTATTAATTCATACCGGGGAAAAACCTTTTGAATGTAATTATTGTAAAAAGAAATTTAATCTGAAATCAAGTTTAGATAGACATTTATTAATTCATACAGGAGAAAAAACTTTTGAATGTAATTATTGTAAAAAGAAATTTAATCAGAAACCAAGTTTAGATAAACATTTATTAATTCATACCGGGGAAAAACCTTTTGAATGTAATTATTGTAAAAAAAAATTTAATCGGAAATCAACTTTAAAAACTCATTTAGTAATTCATACAGGAGAAAGACCTTTTGAATGCAATTATTGTGAAAAGAAATTTAATCAGAAATTTGTTTTAGATAGACATTTATTAATACATAAGGTTTGAATAATAGACTTAATAATGAAGACAACATTTTCTTTGAATATAGCTAATATATTTTATAGCACAAATTATAGTTTAAATCAATAAAAATCTGATTTATTTAACTTTGTATTTTTATTATATTTACTATTTTATTTGCTCTATTAATAAATGGATATCTACTAATTATCTATTACATTTAAGAATCCTATCATTTTATTATCCATATGTTAATTTATTTATTATTTATTTATACAAATCTAAAATATGTCTATGATTCTTTCATTTTACTTATTTATAATTGTAAATAAAAAACAAACTTTATGAAAATCCTTATTTTAATTCTTACACGAGGAAAGCGTTTTGAATTTATTTTAATCATATTTAAATTGTCATTTACTAATTCATACAGGTAAAAAGTTTTTGGAATGAAATTATTGTAAAAAGAAAATTATTTAACATTTATTAATACATCCTGTTTGAATAAAAGCCATATTAATGTTGACTAAAGATTATTTTTGATTCTTTCTTTGATTAATGTTATATACTTGATAGTTTTATGTTTAATTCAATAAAAATATTATATATTTAACTGATTATTAATATTAATGATTGTATTTCGGCCATTTTTAAAAACATTATTATCTAAATACATTTAAAAATCTTGTTTATTATTCACACACACACACATGTTCGTTTTTCTCTTATCTATTTATTCAAGTCTAAAATACGTCAAAAGATTTTTTCAATTTACTAATCAATAAGAATACATTTTTATAAAAATTCTAATTTTAGTTCTGAACTTTTAAATTTTACACAAGAATTCAATTTGAATATACTTATTGTAATTAATTTATTGTATATAATGAAAGGTTTTATTTATATTTTCAATTCTTTAAACTTACAGGGAACAATGTTATTGATACTATTATATATATATTCCCTGGAACACCGAGCTATCGCTCGACCCTTTGACAAATTTATACAATTTATTATTATTTGTATTAAACTTTAAAAATTTTAAAATTTTTAAATTATTTATTTCAATTGTTAAATGGGTTTTCTAAAAATGACCCATCAAAAATTTGCTTCCTAAAATAGTACTAATTAATTAAAATAACTGAATTTTCATTTCAAGATGAAAAATATATTCAAATTTACTTGATAAAACATTTGATCCTACATTATATATATATACTAGCTGCTCCGAGCGCCTTCGGCGCTCTCCACACCTAGACGGGGGCTCCGCCCCCTGTACCCCCCCCGAGTGTCCCTATTCTGAGCTATAACCATCTAAAATTAACACCTCAAAGAATTTAGTAAGACGAGGAAAATATTCATTATCCCAGCCATGAGTAAATAAATTATTTAAGTTACGTTATCTTTTACTACTTATATTTTCAAATTGTTCCTTTTTCTGAGTTGTTATGTATTTATTAATAATTATTTTTATTTGTAAATTTTAGTACTTCTTCTTTTCAGATCAAAGCTATAATTTATATTATGAGTACCTAATAGTCCTAGGTGCCATTAACACCAATCTTTATGTCATAATTGGTATTAGCGTTTGAGATTCGGTAAAAAACCTGAATTTTGTGTATATCCCTCGGTTTTGGTATATATATATATATATTTTCTTTTTAATGAATCTATGCTAGATATCCTAAAATGGATATTTTTATAGATGAATCAAGGTAAAGGAACGGAATGGATTCAGAGGAGCCAAAGGGTTTGGACATGATTCCTCCAAGAGTGAGTAGGAAGGAGAAATCATGAGCTCACGTGAGGGCAGGGACGCCAATCCCTGAAGTAGACATCTTTTTTAGAAAAGATTCTACCCGTTACCCGGAATGTTTAATTATGTCTATGAAAAATTATTTTAAATTTTATTTCATCTTATAGATAAATAATTTTTTAATATTCTATAGTATTGATTAAAATAATATAAAATTATTTCTTTAATCATAGCTACTAATATTATAATAAAATTAATATACTATATAGTATATAGTATATGAAGAATTCATTTTCTTTGAACTATTTTATAAAAATTTTAGTTCCTTGCTATTATGAATGGTATATTGGTATGGTGAGCGGTTGAATATCTCGATCAAGTTCAATTCAATTTAAGAATTAATAATTATAATTTCAAATAAATTCGAAGAATGGCTAAAATGGGCATATATCCCATAAACCAATAATTCAATAAAATTACAGGGAACAATGTTTGACAAATTTATACAATTTATTAGTATTTATAATAAACTTTAAATATAATATAATTCAATTAAATAATCAAGTTGGGAGGCAAATTTCAATATGGATGACATAATTGGTGACGAGGATCAAACCAATACAGATCGATTTTTCTTTATAAATACTATCTATGGTGTGAATTTCAAAAACATCCTTAAAGCGGTTTAATATCTCAAAAATATACAAATCTCTCTCTCTCTCTCTCTCTCTATATATATATATATATATATAGCTAGTATAATAAGATAAGAGTACCTGGTTCACCGAGCCACCGTTCAAATAATTTAAAAGAACATAAAATAGTAATAAAATATATACTTATTTAATGTATGTATTAATGCACTGAAAGGCAGAAAAGTATGGCCTCTTGAAATAAAAATAATAAATATTTTCGTAATTTTGATTTATTTATATATATATATATATATATATATATATATATAAAGGTTTTGGTCTGTGCATTGCTGAGAATTTAAAATTTTTTGCATATCTTCGCCTTTCATGACCTCTAGAATTCAAAAGTGATTTTAAAATTTTTCATATTTATCTGACTGTCCGTTTATTCTGAAAATTTGGTTGACTCAATTGGCTGAAACGATTTCGATGAAAACCTTTTACATATAAACTTCCAACTAAATACAGGATACAGGAGGCAGAGCCCCCGTCTAGTCATGACGTCATTTAATTCTCCTATATTGAATAAAGATAAATCTTCTAAACGTTGTGAAACAATTTCAAATAATTTAAATGTATCTATTAATGCAATAAAAAACAGATATGGATATAACATAAATATTTTTTATTTTATTTTATTTATTGAAAAAATATATTAGGTTTTTTAAAAATAAAATGGAATGTATAAAATCGATGTTTTATGATTATTCTTTTGAAGGAAAAGGGGGTACCCATCCACCAAATTGTTTTTCCAAATCTTTGGCAACCGAAATTGTAAGATGATCATTAAATTGAGATGCAACAACCTACAATAAAATTCAAAAATGATATATATATATATATATATATATATTTGTAAATTAAATTATATTTTAGTTATAATTTTATTTTGGATTTTAATAAATAAATAAAAATCAATTTAAAAGAAATTATACCTGAATTCCAGTTGGCATTCCCTTTTTACTTAAACCTAATGGAACTTGTGTCGAGGGTAATTTTAAAACATTTATTATTGCCCAATATGCAAAGTTGTAAGGATTCCAAAGTGATGTATAATGAAAATTGGCAGGATATGGACTACTTGGAAATAATAACACAGAATTTTCATCAAGAAGAATCTAAAAAAATATATAATGTATATATATTATACATTTATGACTAATATATGAATTGTAATTTAAAAAATAAATTTTAAAAATAGAATAAGTTGACCTGTGGCCAGGTCCGAACCGACCGACGGTTTGAAGTAAATTAATTAGCAGCTACAGAAACAATTTCAAATAATTTTCATATATCTATTAATGTAATAAAAAACAGATATGGATACATAAATAATAAATATAAACATTTTTAATTTTATTTTATTTATAATATATATGCAAGACCAGGCTGTGACGTCATGCTTGGCTGGATGACGTCATATAATTTTAAATCAAGAAAAAACTAATAAATATGATTTTTTTCGAGGATAAAACCAATACAAAATGCATGATTCGTGGTGATATATAAAAAAATCTCCTTTGGTGTGAAAATAACCCTTTCCTTCCTATCGTCGATCGCTAATACTACCACTTCCGGTTTCCCGAATTGCACCAAAAGTTGATCAATTCATCCCACTGATGCATTAAGTAAATATACCAAATTTCATCAAAATCGGTTGAGCCGTTCAGACTGTACACATCTATACGGACGGACAGACGGACAGACATCATGCTAAAAATACTTTTTTCTGTTAAGAAAATGCATGATTCGTGGAGATATGTAAAAATCTCCACATGTGAAATTTGGTGTGAAAACAATACCTCCCTTACTATCGTCGGTCGGTAAAAAATTGATTAATTTATAATATTATATTACAAATATATCAAGCACCTGTAATTTGGATAAAATTATTTTTTTAATATCTTCACACAATTTACTATCTTCTTTAGGCAGGTAATCATTGCTTAAAAGATTCATTATTGCTGCTAAGGTCATACGTTCTTTTCCAATCAATTTCAGAAACAACTCCTTGAACGGATTTGCTCTTGTATTCTAGAAATAAATATGCTATTAAATGTAGTATGTAGTATAATAAATTTATATATATATATATATATAAAAGAAAAATATTTTACTGGTTCCAAACTTATAACAGATCCGAAATCCAATGATTCTTTGGACAGAAAATACCTCCATGTTTTAAAACTGTATTTTAATTCTTCCAATTCAATCTTGAAAAAAAGCATTAAATTAATATATATAATATATATATACAAAATCAATTAAAAATAGAGAAGAAAATTAATAGACGCAGAAAAAGACATCAGACTCTTAATAATAAGAAAAAAATATTTAGTAGTACAAAAATAAAGAATAATTTAAATATTATCATGTTGGGTTGGATACGTTGTTGGGAGGAGACCAAATGTTTGGTAGACCAAGAACACGATGGGATACAACATAAAGGGGGGGTCGTAACTTACATTAGAAGAGTTGGAGAGGTGGTTTAGAGTTGGAGGAATGTGGTTGATACGGCCATGTACTTTTGAGTTTCAGCATTACAGAGATGAACAGATATATATATATATATATATATATTACCATTTAAAATAATTACCTTAATGGGAAAGATATTTTTTGTTTTTAAGTAATTCAAAACTTTTTGCATTGAATTTTGCATATCCTTATTTAAAGGACTTACACGAAGATCATTTATTGTGTCAATATAAAAAAAGTTTAATTTTTCAATGGGTACCTAAAAAAAGTAAGTTTATTTGAACTTTGTTAAAGCAATTTCTAAGAGTTATTTATTCTTACTTCTTGATCCAACTTGAGAAGATGTTTATTGGGGCCTAAAAGAACTTCTAACATAGGGGTCAAATCTTTTGCATATTTTACCATTGGCCCTGCACAAACCATAGATTCCTTTTCTTCTTTATTTCTTAATGTTAATCCTTTCATTGAAATCAAACCTAAAATAAATAAATTTGATTTTGTTATTTTAAGTGTTTTTTGTTTTGCATTTTTGGGTGATTGTTTGTCTATTGATGAGTATTCTTTTCAGACAGTTGTATTTTTAGTTTTTGGTTGAGGATTAGATTGACAATTGTAGGCAATTTTATTAATGTCTATTTAATGCTAAATATCATATATATTTCGTTTCATTTTTTTGGGCTGTTGGTACTTTTGCAATTGTGAAACTATTAGGTTGGGGAATAAGTTCGTTCGTTTTTTTTTCAAAGAGCATTATTTAAGTGATTTGTTTGTTGATTGGCAAAGTGTTTGTGTGTTTCATTAGAAAGTGCTTTGTCTACTCTATAAAACTGTGTTATTTATTTTTTAATATATTTTTATTATTTCCTATTTTCCAACCTTAGAAATAGAATATTCACGAGGTAAAAATCAGCATTTTCGACACCTACATTTCATTGATCGTCATTGCAATCAAAAAGCAGTTGAAGCCGCTCGTGACAAATGCAACTTGTGTGTAGAAGGTGTCATAAGAGAACGCGCAGCTCAAAAATGGTTTGCCAAGTTCAAAAACTGCGATTTTAACCTCGCAGCGGATGACCTGCAGAATTCGATGAAGAGCTCACGAGCTTAACGAAATCAACAAAGAAATCACTTCAAATCGCTTCTCAACACCTCATACGCCATCGAGCAACATGCGGTCATAAACAGCGCCTTTTGTACCGAATTGTTACGAATGATAAGAATTGATGTCTCTACGTCCGTATGCAGCAAAGAAAGAGGTGGGTGTCCCCAGGAGACATGCCGAAGCGGAGAGTCAAACAAGATCTCCACTCGAACAAGACGATGATCTGCATTTGGTAGGACTGGAAGGCATAATTACACTGGAAAATGCTTGGAAAGAACGCTCTACATCGTCCAACTATGCCGCGTAAATGAGGCTATGCGATCGAAAACATCCGATCGACAAGGCGAAGTCATCTTGTTACATGACAACGCCAGATAAAAAAATAAAAAATATCCAAACCAACAAAAAAATTTTGTAGGATGGAAAATTTTGTAGACCCCATATCACACAAGTTGTCAAAACCGCACTTCAAAAGCTCGAACGGGAGGTTCTTTAGCATCCAGCGTGCTCTTCGGATCTTGTGCCAACCGATTATCACCTTTCCCGCTCCATGTCGAATCCAATGAGAGGTGTTACCTTCGACGACGAAGAGGACCTCAATAACTGGCTCACCCACTTCTTCGACACCAGACCAGGTGATTTTTGGCGGAATAGCATCAACAAATTGGTCGAGAGGTGGGAGGAGGTGGTAAACAGTAACATCAAATACATAATTGATTAATTTATTGTTATAATTATTGTTCTTTGTTTAAATAAAGCTCTTTGAAAAAAAAAACGAACGAACTTATTCCCCAGCCCAATAGATTGCGTGGGGTGCATCGATTTGTGGATAATGAAAAATATAACAAATACCCACAATATATCAATTAATAATGCTAATTAGAGACAAATAAGAAGGTTTACAAGTAGTTTGTTTTCCATCCTAGTTCACATTACCAAAACAAAATTATAAAACATTCCATAAATTAAATATAAATAAAAATATACTTTTTAAAAAGTAGACTATATCAATTAGTTCATTTATACCAGAATATTAATAGGTGACAGCTAATGGAGTTACAGACAAACAATTGAAAGTTATATTTACACAAGTACCTGTAGTAGGTTTATGGCCAAAAATTCCATTGAAGAATGCTGGCATTCTAATTGAACCTCCAATGTCTGTTCCAATTCCAAATGGTGTTCCACATGCAGATATCAAGGCACCCTCAAATAAACAATTATATATTAAATTCAAGGAGGCTTAAAAATTAAATCAATATATTATAATATCTTGTAAGATATTAGGGTTCTACACGCCCCCATTCCTTGATATCATGAAGTAGGATTCTATCATAACACTCATTTTAGAAGGGATATTTATAAATTAGAGGTCTTCAGCCCAAGAAATAATAAAGTTTTAATGAAAAGTGAAATTTACAAACCTGGTTTCAATGCAACAATATAGAAAATTGTCAAAAAAATCATAAGATATAAAATATGAAAAACTGTATTGAGTTAGTACAGCTTATACATTTTGATAAAGTATTTGAAATGTGTTTATTAAATAGAAATATAAAAAAATAATAGATTTTTAGACAATATTAAATGATTTATTTAAATAAATTAACACTTGAAATATTTAAAAAATAATCCCACCTCTCCTCCAGAAGAACCGCCCACATTTTTTCTTAAATCATAGGGATTATTGGTTTGTCCAAATAATAAATTACGTGATTCACACCACATATTCAGTTCTGGAATATTGGTAAGGCATAAAATTATAGCACCTGCTTCTTTCATATATTTAATTACATCTGAATCTTCTTCAGCTTTTAGATTTTCACGAGATCGGATTCCTAATGTATTTGAAAGACCTTAAACATAATTTAATTAATCAAATGCGATTTATGAAGTATTTAAAATTATTGAAAATAATAAAAATTGATTAAATTATTTGTAAACTTATATTTGGATTATAATAGAATATAATAGAATTATAATAACTTATATTTAGTTTATATAGTTTTACCTTTAACAGAAGAGCTTTCTTTAGTTGAAAAGGGAACACCAAGAAAGGGTTTATCTTTTTTAATTTGTTCTTCGCTGTCATTTGTATTTTTCAAGTAATCATCAACTTTCTTTGCTTCTTGTATAGCATTAGTGAAATTATCATCAACGATAGCATTGATATGTGGATTAATTGTTTTACAATGTTCAATAAATGATTTGACACAAGATTCGGCTGTAAGCTAAATAAAAATACATAGATCGTAAATATTAAAATAAATAAATAATTAATCTAATATCATACTTCTTTTTGTCTGATTTTTCTGGCCAAATCCGTAGCACTTTCGAATATAATTGATTTTTTTACAGGTAAGAGATTTTTTTTAGATTTTAGATAATAGATTTCATAAATTTTTTCAATAACGAAATCATAAATCGTATGGATCCAAAATAAAATACTGAATAATATTGTCTTCATTTTGAATTCAATATAATAATTTATTTCAATCACCTCCCTGATCTAGTTCAATTATATGAAATCTAATCAATCTAAAATCAAATGGAAAAAAATTAACAAATTGTTTGTTTAATGATTTGAAAGGAAATGAACTATTCCATTTGAAAAATAAGGTCAATGTCCAGTTATTTCAAAATTATATAACGTATTTTTTGAATTGTAATTTTGTTTGATTAATCTATTTAAATTAATGAACTTTGAATTATTAATGGAAATTTATTAATAAAAAATTATTAGTCAGGTAATCTTGATTGTTAAAATTAAGGTTATATTTAATAGACTAATATATAAGTATTTAAAGAAATATTATAGTTATATTGAATTTATTTAATATATATTATAATAAAATTTCATTAGTGTGACTAGGAATAATTATTCACACAAATTATAAAAAGGATATTAATTATTTAATTAATTACTTCAAATTCATATTTAGATTTATTTTTAATCAAGTTATATGTTTAAATTTAAATAAAATTAAATTTTGAAAACATTCTTTTCGTTAGATTTGTAAGAATAAGAATAAAGAAAGTTCTTAAATTAGTGATTTAAAATGAGTTTTCTTATTTTTTTTAATGCTTCATAACCAAAAGTGAAAATAAAAAGGAACAAATTAAAAAATAAACACTCTCTTAAGTAAATGTCTTCATCTTATTTATATTAATACCCAATTAGATTGATTTTCCAATTTATATCAATATAATTATTTTTGCGTGTCTAAGAATCAACCCCATTTCGCAGGATTTATGTTTCTATGAACAGTTTGTTTGTTTTTATAACAGATAACTAAATTCTATTCGAAACATATTAATATATAATCTGATTTTGGATATAAGATTATTTTTCTATACTATTTCTATTTTTGAGATATTTCAATTTTATTTTTTAAACA
Organism: Labia minor; assembly: GCA_963082975.1. Taxonomy (NCBI): domain Eukaryota; kingdom Metazoa; phylum Arthropoda; class Insecta; order Dermaptera; family Spongiphoridae; genus Labia; species Labia minor. Next base: position 18,702,928 of record OY720348.1, read on the forward strand.
TCTTTTAAATAATTAAATGGCTTCCTTGGACTGTTATGCAAGTTGTTAATTATTCTCATTACTTAACATAAAATAAAAATGATCATTTCAATACAATTTTACGTCAAAATAATATTTTATTTTAGAGTTAATATTACAATAAAATAAAATAATAGAATAAAGTAAAAATTTTTTTTAATCTTGAAAAAAGAAATTATCTAAAGCAACCAAAACGTTTTTCTATTTCCATAGACAAAAATTATGATTTTTATACTTCATGACAATAGTTAATGATGAAGATAACAACAATACCTAATATCATTAAAAATAGTTATTCTATTCTTTCTTATTCAGATGTCATATGTAAATGACATGGTAAATGACAATAAATTTCTTTAAAGACGTTAAAGACATATCTATTTTGATAGATTATAAACACCTAGCGCAGTCGTTAGCTAATAATTGAACTATTTGAAAAGAAAAACTACTGTAGCGCCTTTATTGTGGATTGTTGAAATTATTGCAATCACTGAATTCGAATCCAAATTTTTTAAATTTCATTGTTATTTTATTATTTAATATATATATATAAATATCTTCAAGGTATTAAATATTTGTTATTTTAATCAATTTTAATTTATTTTTGCTTTTTTTAATTTTAATTAGTTTTAAAATTTAATGAAAAATTTATAAACATGTTGTTTATAACAAAATGTTGAAAATATATTAAGCACAAAAAAATAAATAAATAAAAAATAGAATTTATAAAAAACAAATAGTTAATTATATCTTATAAACTTAAGTTTAACTTAAAAATATAAATCTTAATGAGAATAATTTTTAATAAAAAACATTTAAGAAGTTTCAAGTTGATTGATATATCTTATCTTATTATGCTAGCTAAAATTGTATATATATATATAGCCATGTGTTCTCAAAAACCGCTCTAACGATTTTTTTCAAATTCACACTATATATAGTATTTATAAAGAAAAATTGATTTTTATTGATCACATCTCAGGAAAAATACATCTTAATTATTTATTTCTTAATTTAAAATTATATATGGAGACGTCAAAAATGGCATCCATATTGAAAATTGACTCCCGCCTTTTTTTAAAGGTTATTGTATTAATATTTTTTTATATTTAAAATATTTTAAAATTTTTAATTTAATTTCGAAATAAAATTAAAAATATATATTTTAATAATATTTTATAATTATAAATTACGATATATATTTATCATTCTTCCAATAAAAAAAAATATTCATTCACTTAGAAACATACCTAATAATACATATTTATGTATTATTGAGGACACCAAGTTCCATTCATTTTATTCAGATTGATGCATTGATGCAACATTTAATAATTGTAATAATTAATTAAAGAATTGTATTTCAGCTCGGTGTCCCAAGTATTAATATTACCAGCCAAACCCAATAATAATGAATTATTTTTTTTAACTTAAGTACCGAGCCGAGGCTCGGGGTCCCGGTACTTTCCTTTATGTGCCCACTGTTCAATTTATTAATTTTATAAATTTATCTGAACTAAATTTTTGATCTAGAAAAGGTTTCATTTTATTTTATTTGTTTAAATTAACACGTTCCCGCCGACTCCATAATTTGTCTATTTATTTATGTGGTGGCATGAGCCACCGGTGGTACATGCCGGCGGGAACGTGTTAATCAAATTAGTTAAAAGATAAAAATAAATATGTATTTTTTTATTATTTATGTAAAAAATTTTTTTCCATAATAATTTATATATAAAATTCTTTGGAGATTTTATTCTTAAATTTATTTCATTAAAATAATATTTGAATTTTTTTAAAAATAAATAAAACAGATTATTTCCTATATGCATATTATTATATGTACTTTTTGATATTAATTCACTTAAATAAGTAAATATATTTTAGGATTCGCTAATTTATCGTTATAATCTACTGAATTTCAATTCAATACCACAAGAACGCCATCTTTAGCAAATTTATTCATACAATTATTTTTGTTATCTTATAACAGTTTGATATGAAAATAACAAATCAACTTGTTACCTAGTAATCATATCCAGAGATTTCTATAAATGATTTAAATATTATTTATATCAAAATATTTCTTAATACTATCATTTATATAATTTATAATTTAAAAGTAATCTATAGAAAAATGTAATAAACTAGTGTATTTTTATGCTACATACTTATCTATTAAAATATATATTATCATAATGAAAGAAGCATTATAAATTACAAATAAATTCTTATCAATATGAAATTAGCATGGAAAACAAGAACTAAGCAGGTTTCTACAGTCTTTTCCTTTTATTATGAATATATTTTCTTTTTATATCTTAAATATTCATATATTCTACGATTTTTTTAAAAATTTTTAGTTAATTCTAATTGTCAATTGTTTTTATTAAGTTGAATCGAGTTGTCAAATCCTATTTCTTTCAGTTTTTCATACGTTTCAATATGTCTACTAACAATATAAGTCTTTTCCTCATTCACATTTGTCCATAAACTGTCACAATAATTCACTCTTGACCAATTCTTTTTTCTTTTCTTTCTCATTTCAATCTTATTTTTATATTGATAATTTTATATATTTATAACAGTGCTAGTATATGTAGATTCATTTTATTTTATATTTCTGTTTATAAGTATTATATCCATTCATTTATCAATTAGTTTCCAGACTAGTCTAAATCGTTAAAAAGTTTTTCTTAAATTTTGATTGAATTTGATTTGTATTAAAAATAAGCGAGAAACAAGCATCCTTTGCCTGTCAGTATTAGTTTCTCGAATGTAAAAATAAGACCTTTCATTTATTTACTTATTCAATTTATTTTTAACATTTATAATATATTTTTCAGTTAACATGGGAGTCGATTCTTCCATTTATATTATTGCCGAGTCTCGGATCTTTAGCAACTCTCGGCCCTTATTATACTATATTATCATTTGCACTTCTATTTTTTGGATTATATTTTCTTCATCAATGGTTTATGAAAAACAATCCTAAAACTAAATTTTATCTTTTATGGACAATTGCATCAAGCGTATCTATTCTTATTGTATTTGAAATTTTTGTTGTTCCTCAATTGGAAATATTACCCGAAGAAAATATAATTTTAGTTGCTTTAATATTATCTTCAATATATCTTGTATATCAGGTAGGGATTATTTCAATTTATAAAACTAAAATTATTTTTATGAATAAATATAAGTAAAAAATATAAAGATACTTAAAAATTAATTTTAATTATAATAGGATTTAATTAATTAATTTAATTAATATTTAATTTATTTTTGAATATTTAAATAATATATCGCATTCAACAAATTATTATTACTCTTCTTTTAACTATCCCTAAAATTGTTTTTACTCCAAAACTACTTTAATAGCATATTTAAATTTAGTATATTTATAGCATAATTTTATCTTTAAAATTTAATTTCAAATAATTTTATATCATTTTATTAATTAAGTAACTTCAATTATAAACATAAATATCAAAACATGTGAATAAATATTTATTATATTTTTAAGTCGAATAGGTTTTTTTTTCATTTTACAGGTTAAAAATAAAGGAGAATTAAATTGTAATATATATAATTCTATAGATTTAGAAGAATCAATCTTATCACATAAAGAATATAATGATTTGATTTGTGTATATTGTAAAAGAAAAGTAACCCCTAAAAGTCATCATTGTAAAATATGCCAAACATGCATTCCCAATTATATATCTCATTGTTTATGGTAATTTGTGTACAATATTCAATATAATAATTTCATAGATAATTAATTATTATTATTATTGGATCTTTGATTTTAGGTTGGATACGTGCATTGGACAAAGTAATAAAAAAGAAATTCTTCTTCTTTTAACACTTTCATGTGGTGCTCTTTTATATGCAGCTAGTCTTACTCTTACTACAATTTGTTTTCCATATTATTTTTTAAAAGTTTTACTTTTACCTCAAGATTGTTCCGACGTGTATCATGAATTTGAGTAAGCATCGCATTATATATATATATATATATATTTATTAATAATCGAAAAGGGCACTTTTTGAAAAAATCGAAATACTTTGAGCGGATGAGCCACAGTATTAGGGGAGGGGGAAAATCATATCGTTATTCAATTAATTATTTAATATGGCATAAACTATTAAAAAAATTTAAAACAAAAATTGTGTGATTTATTTTTCAATTAAACTTTTAATCTTTGTTTGTTTCAGTTTTGCTCTATGCTTCATTACTGGAATTTATTGTATTATGTTAGCAACCGTTCTTTTTGGCCTATTAATTAAAAATTTATGGCTGATATTATGGAAAAACAATTAATTCATTTAAAATAAATGATCATTATTTGATCACTTTTCACAAATAAGCATTTAAATACTATCTTATTTAATAATATTTAATTTATTATGAAATCTCTTTCTTTTGTATACATATTGTATATATATATATAAAAGTTGTCTATGCACATTTCTTAGAATTTAATTATTTTCACAAATCTCCCTTTCCTTGTATTGGAGAATCCAAATAAAAGAGTTTATTTATTTTAGATTTTGTTTCCTTTTTCGGAAAAACTTTAAGGAATATTTTCGTTAGATTATTATACATATTTTCCATATAATTAATATATAGAATTCAAAATAAATTATATAAAACATTTAGAAATTAAATTTCCTTATAGAATAAAATCCTCCAGGATTTATAGAAGCGATCGGCGTAAAAGGAACGAAGGAGACGAGGAACAACTGGATCTTTCCTGGATAAATTATTCTAGAAATTGCCAGAATTATTAAAATAATAATTTTTATTTTAAATTTTCAAATAATTTGTACTCTAAATTATCATTTGAATGATATTTATATATTAAAGGAGAGTTTTATAAGTCTCATAATCAATTTCATATTATTACTATCTCGCCAGAGATAGTATTGCGATCACGAAAATTTTCGATGTCGAGATTTTGATGTTTTTATACGTTTTGAAGGTTCCTGAATCATTTTCACTAAGGTTGAGAAAAATGTCTATATATATATATATATATATATATATATATATATGTGTTTGTATGTGTATATGTAGACAAGATTACGCAAAAACGGTTTGAGTTTTCTATCAACTTTTGAGAAATGTAGCTCAACCGGAAGAGGGTCATTACCTACAACGTTTTGATTTTATTTCCTCTAAAGTGACCATAAAAATAAAGATCTATGTTTGATAGTTTTTCACATTATTAAAAATTGTATAAAACTGCTATATAAAGAATTTCAGCTTGATTGAATAGCTGAAAGTACCGGAGTTAATTTTTAACACTGCAAATCACGCGCTAACACGTGACATGGCGCCATCAACAAAGAGCCAAACATGCGTTGATTTAATAAATATTATTTTTAATTTTAATTTATAATTTATAATTAATTAAATTTAATTTAAATATAATATGTTATTTAATCCAATTCAAATTGGAGGATAGTCGAGTGGAGACATTCCAGAGAGAGATTTTTTTTATTTTAGTTTTTCCTTCATTATTCAAAGAATATCAAATACAAATCATTTGTAATTCACCTTGTAAAAAATAATTGAAGTATATAAAGTATTTATAAAACTATACAAGTTTATGAAAAATAATATAACCATAATTAATAAATATATTCATAGAGGAAGTTTATTAAACGAATAACTATGCTTAATTAATAATATATTTACAATTAAAAAGGGATTATTAGCGGGTATATACAATATAACAGTTATTAATTACCTGTTAGATCATTCACTCAGCAATTTCTGGCGTGTTTTCCTATTCACTGCTCAATGAATACTAGAAATTAAATTCTTTTATTTTACTTTGATTTATTTTATTTTATTTTATTATCTTAATATATTATTTTTCAAAGAATTGGCCGAGTCGCTTATCGCTTTTCAATGCAATAATATAAACAATCGAATTATTCTGGCTGTGCCCGTTTGCCTCCTGCATTTATAAAATAAAAAATATCATTTATTTTTTATATATTAATAATTAAATTTATAAAGAAAATAATTTAAGGAATGTTTTTCATTAGAAAAAGATAATCTATATATTTATATATATAATTTATAAATGTATACATATTTTCTTTTACAATTACATTAGAAACAATTTTTTATTTTAGATTATGTTGTTATATATTATATATTATGATATTTTATAGCCTAAGTTTTTAATTATATATATTAAATTTAATTAATTAAAAGTGGCCTACTAGCAAAAATTGTATATATATTTGTATTTTTGAAATATTAAATTGCTCTAAGAAGGGCAGCATATGATACCGGAAAAGGAAAGTTTTAAATATTGTATTATATAATATAATAATTGATTGTATTATATTAATAAATGAATAATCAATAAAATAATAATAATATATCTTACTGAGATAATATATATTATATCTGCGATAGTTAATGAACAAATTGCGATTGGAGTTATAATAAAACTTTACTAACTTACTAACTCGAAATTTATTTAATTTTATTTAGGCTAATCACTTCTGATTATGAAATCATTTTTACTATCTCGCCAGAGATAGTATTGCGATCACGAAAATTTTCGATGTAGAGATTTTGATGTTTCTATACGTTTTGATTGTTCCTGAATCATTTTCACTAAGGTTGAGAAAAATGTCTGTGTGTGTGTGTGTGTGTGTTTGTATGTAGACAATATTACGAAAAAACGGTTTGAGCTAGATTAATCAAATTTGGTATACTGGCATTATTCAAAATTCGTAATATTCTATCGACTCATGAGAAATGTAGCTCATTCGGAAGAGGACCATTACCTACCAAGTTTTCATTTTTTTTCCTCTAAACTGACCGTAAAAATATATATATTTTTCATAGTTTATCTCATGATTAAAAATTCTATAAAACTCCTTTATATAGAATTTCAGATTGATTGAATGGCTGAAAGTACCGGAATTAATTTTTTAACACGACTGCAAATCACGCGCCAGCACGTGACGTGGTGCCATCAACAAAGAGTCAAACATGTGCTGATTAAATAAATATTATTTATTAATTTTAATTTATAATTTATAATTAATTAAATTTAATTTAAATATATATAATATATTATGTTATTTAATCCAATTCAAATTGCGAGATATTCAAATGGAGACACTCCAGTTTTTTTTATAATTAATTTAGTTGTTGGGTGGATAGAATACAAATTCCTCTCTCCATAAATGATTCTTTCAATTATCATGTTTTATGAATATAAAATAAATAAAAGCCTACTAATAGGTAATTATGAAGAAAAAAAATTATTGCTGTTTTCAAGATCAAAAAGAATTAATTACATAGTAATAATTATATATACCGAGCCGTGTTGGGGGGGGGGGGGGTCGCTCCGGGCGCCTTATTTTAGTGGGCACAAAGTAATTTAAGCAATTCTAGTAAAAATTGTTAAGTTAAGAGCGCTCATTATGTTTTTCGTCCAGGACGCATTGTCTTGACATTTGACAAACTTTATACAATAAGCAATTTCCTCAAAATTTAAGTTTGCTTAACTCAACTATTTTATCTAACTTTTTATTTAGATTTCTAGTATCTTTCTTAATGTCTTTTTTAAAATGTTTTTAAAAAAAATATTAATTATTTCAAAGAAAACTTATATTTTTTATAAAGTGTCTAATTTAAATTTGACATTTCACTAATTTTCACATATTTTCAAAAATTTTAGAGTAAGTATAATTAAATTTTGTGAATATTATTCATTTTAATAATTTATGACCCAATGTTTGATGTTTTGATGATTCTGATTAATTGTGAATGGCGAAAATTAATAAGGAAAATTGTAGTAAAAATTATTCATCTCAAGATTGACAATCGAATTCATCAAAGAGGGTCCGTATTTTAATTCTTTGAATAATTTGAAAGTTTAAACATGGCGGGTATAACATCTGTTTAGATGTAAAAAAATTCTCTTAACCTGCAAATGGCAGATTGTTCAAAAGCATTCAAAAGTCACAGACCATAAAAGTCAAACAATCATCATTTTTTCTGATATATATATATTATATTAAATGGAATGTTTTTAATTTTACAATTATTTCTGTGTGAGCATATTAAATGATTATACAAGCAATAAAACATAACGACTAATTCTATTGATAGATTTAAATTATCATCGAAACAGAAACTTGAAATATGGACTTGTCAAAAATGAAAAATGATAAAAAATTGCACCTTTGTAGATGGTATTTTTTAAGTAAGAGAAAGGTATGCTGAATATTTTTTATATTTTATTTTTTCTAATGTTGTTTTTTTCTTTTAGCTGGCTTTTTATTTTTACCATTTTTATGGTTTGTTAATGCTGTATGGTTTTATCCTGAAGCATTTCTTCGACAGCAATATGAAGAACAAAAACAAATAAAAAAATATGTTATAGGATCCGCAATTGGAGCAATAATTTGGTCCGCGGTTATTATTGCTTGGGTGACGACATTTCAATTAAACAGAACTGCTTGGGGAAAGACAGCTGATATGCTTTCATTTATTATCCCCACAGGAAATCTGTAAAAAATTTAATTTTTTTTTATTTATATTATCATTATTATTATTATTATTATTAACATGTATAATTCATTAAAGCGAATTGTGCTTTTTTATTATATATTTACTATTAAACGATTACATCTGTAACAATTATTTTTGTAACAATAATTAACCCTTTTAGAATTATTTAAAATTCTTTTTAAATATCTTTACTACCTGACTATATAAATATTTTTATTACTTCAGAATCAGTTTTCATTTCTTTTTCTTTATACCACCAATCTCTGTCACTAATAAAAAAAAATATTTTACTAAATAAAAAACAAAGACAAGATAAAAGTCTATTTTTTAAATTTTATAATGACAAAAAACTTTCATTTCATGCCTGGACTTAATCATCCTAAACATTTATATATAAACCCAAAAAAATCTCCCATTCCCATATATAAAACAATTATTTATTTATAAAATAATTATTTTATATATGGGAATGGACTATATTATATGTAAATTGAGAGAGATATATGATTTGTTCTCTCTCAAATACTAAGAACACATTTTTCTATTTGACATTTAAGATATAATAATTATAAATTATTATCATATATTAAATGTTTAACTGATCAATAGAAATTCATTAAAATTTATAAAAAAAAATATTTGCTTATCCTTAAGTAATTTCTGAATAATCAGCAACTTGAAAGGTTGGAAATAGTATGTCTTCTCTCATTATATTATACTTATCTTCTGCATTCAGCTCCCGCCTATATACCTTAATTACATTAAAAAAATGAAATTTTAAATTGATTATTATAAAATTACAATGAGTAGTGTTTTAAAGCGAATTTATTGGTATAAATTTATTAAAAAAAGTATAAAATATTTGAATATATGAATTATATATAATTTAGTAATTGTATAGAATAATAAGAATATAAATGCAAATTTTTTTTTCAATATTTATGTAAATTCCATTTTAGAGACGATATATCATCACTTACCAATATATATAAATCTAGATCAACGTATAAATACACAATTCACAATATTTTTAAATGGTTATAGATAGGTAAGCATTATTAAAATAAAAAAATAATATAAATATTAAAAAGTAACTTAATAACAAGTTGTGACTAGAGTTTAATAAATATATCAATATAAAAATCGAACAATAACATAGTTTAAGAAAAGAAAAATAATAATACGAAAGTTCAAAAAAAAAAAAAACAAATAAATAAATATAAAAAATAATACTTTGAATTAAAGGCATTAAATAAACATTATAAAAAACAAGTGTAAAAAATAATTTATCAAAAATTAAACAAAAAAAAAAGAAATATATATATATATAAAAATATAAAATAAAAAATTATAACAAAATATGAATTAATCTCATTCAAGCTAATATGTAATATATTTTAAAGCTGTTTCTTTTTTTTTATAATTATAAGACTTAATTTGATTTCTGTAAATGTTTTGAAATTATTATTACTCCAGAATATATTAATTGTTTTGGAATAATATCATAAATAAACCATATAATTATAAAAAATATTTATACTTAAAGACAATTATAAAAGTTAAATGAGCGATTTGCCTCAAAACGAAAAACTATATGGCATATATAATGAATTGAATTATTATATTCATATAAATAGATATTTAGATAATAAAGAAGTAGTTCAAAAAATATATGATCCATCCAATATGATTCGATTTAAAAGCCCAATTTAAAACCAATGCTCAAGCAAACGATATTTGTGATAATGTATTCTTTTAAAGAACATTCCAATTTATCTGTATTATACTTCTTCAACATGTTTTATTTTAATTTTTATTTTTTGAGGTGAGTATTGATTGGAACCATTTTTATCTTCGGAGGGCATTCCAGTTAAAGGATCTTCTTCTTTTGCTAAAATATTTAAGAAATTTTTAAAAAATAGTAAATTATTTTTCTATTTAAAGTACTTACAGTAAGCAATACTTGTGCCGGAGTAATTGCTCCTACAAGTATTGTATAAAGGACAGGGACTCCAAAAACAGCAAATGACAATTACAAAAGTAACTGTTAAACAAGTAATTATTACTGTTATACCAAGAATCATTATAAATCTGAAACAAAAAAGGCCACTTTCCATATTAATTAAATAAGTTGAGGTTTATTAAAATAAATAAATAAATAAATGTATATATATATATGAATTTGTTAAAGGATCTGACAAGATGAATATTAGAACCATTATTGAAAATATTAAGAGATGAAAATTGGAGGCAGATAAAAGTAGATAAAGTAGAATAAGTAAAACTTAATAAATGTATTCGATCCTAATCAAATCTTATTTTAGGAATGGATTCCAACCAGAATGAAGATGAATTGATAAAGTTTCGTTTGATCTTACCTTTCATCGAGGTAATGGATGAATGCTTTTTCTTTCATTTCCTGACAACATTTAGAAATTGTCTCACCACAACATTCCGTATAATCACTTGGGTCGTTTGGCAATGGACATGAATAGGTTTGATTAAGAATTTTAGAAACATTGGAATTATTTTTTTGATATTCACAGATTTTACATTCTGAAATGATATGAGAATTTTTAATAATTATCATAAAATTATTTTGAATATTTTATTTAATTTATATATATAAAAAAAAACAAAACAAAAAAAATAACAATATAATAAAATGAAAATTAATATAAACTTACCAATATTTAAAAGTATGAAAGAAAAGAATATAAAAAAGAATATCAAAGAATGTTGTAATTTATTTAAAAACATTATTTAAAAATTGACAATTTCTGTGTTTTTAAATTTTTTCTATAAATCAATGAAAGATGAACAAGGTAAGCAGGTATCACAATATATATATATGTATATATATATATATAAATAAATATATTTATTTATTTATATTGGTATATCAAAATATTAGTATATAAGTTGAAGTTAAAATATTGTGTGTTGTAAATAATGATGGAATAAAAATCCAAAATCGAAATGTTTATTTTTCGATATTCTCACCCGGAGAAACCTGTTCTTCCATTAATCAAGTGACGTCATTGAGAGGCGGGATTGAAGAAATCATGGGGAATGATATAAAATTTCGAAATAGAAAATAAAGTATATTTACCACTCTAATTCACTTATATATTGAATAAAAAAAAGAACCATTTTTATAAAATTGAATTAAATTTATTAGAATCTTCTTTTTTTTTTGAAAAATAATTTTAAATGGATACCCTTAAATTTCTTCAGGAACATTTCAAAATTCTTTATTTCTGAAATATGATACAATAAAATAAAGTATATTTACCACTCTAATTCACTTATATATTGAATAAAAAAAAGAACCATTTTTATAAAATTGAATTAAATTTATTAGAATCTTCTTTTGTTTTTGAAAAATAATTTTAAATGGATACCCTTAAATTTCTTCAGGAACATTTCAAAATTCTTTATTTCTGAAATATGATACAATGCATCTATAAAATTATCTGAATTATTCATTATTTTAGTTAATTAATAGTATGAATTTTTAATTGTAGTAATCATAAAAATGATGAATTATTTATTGAAATAATTTAAGCTAGTATTTATTTAATAATTATTTTTGATCATACATTGAAATTATATTCTTTATTTTTATAATCGGGCTTGATAAATGAAAATGGGTTGTAATCTGCAGCTTTTTTTCTTCCATTTGATGATTTTTTTTATGTTTCTTGTTTGTATTTAGGATCCTGTGCATTCACATTACGTTACTACTGCGTCTATTCCATTGAATGACTAGGTCATGGAAAAAAATATTGCAAATATTGAAATAAATACCATGGCAGGGATGTTCGATATTGTCCAACCAGCCATCTAACGGGACAGGTATCATGTTAGCAGGTGAGGCTGCAACTGACCAGTCGTGTGTAGGGACCCACCGCCGTATCTTCTCCAAATAACATGCAGCTTCTCGCAATCTTCGCCGGCCTCACCTTCGTACAAGCAAGACATCCCCATGGTCAGTAATTGGATTCCTTTGGGAAAAAGATTCCCTGATTAAGGATATAACTAGAAAATGAAATTCAGTTTTATTTTGAAGTTTTGCATGCATGAGTGGAGTGAACGATTGCACACGTGATCTTTTTTTTTTATTTTTCAATAAACTTTAAAATTAGGAAATAAAAAAAAAATGACTTCTTTGAAATAATTAATCTAGAATGATCTTTTATTTTCAGTCTTGAATTTTTTTCCTGTTCCCGTTAGTGATGAATGCCATTCCAATGATGGTCGACGATCAGGTAATGTCATTTTAAATGGAATAAAAAAAAATATAATGTTACATTATTATTTAATATTAACTTTAAAAAAAAATGAGACATTTTTCTGTTTAATGAATAATTGAGGAATTGGAATTTTTTCTAATGGGGATTAGATTGGAAGATTGGAGCGGGAGTGTATGGATGAAATTATGTGACCGATGTTTTGTTTGTTTAGGGATTTGTCTCAACACCTACGAGTGCCGGATCCAGTCCGGCGAGTCGCGAGGCTCTTGTGCTCTTGGATTTGGAGTTTGTTGTGTCTGTTAGTAAACAATCGATCTTCCCCACTTTCCACGTTTGATCATATTTCTTTTAAATACAAGAATACAATCAATTATATATACAGGGTGGCGCAGATGGATCGGGTGGTTTTAAACTACTTGTCAAACTGTCAATTTTAAAGATATTGGATTGAAATAAAGTGAAAAACGTGTAGTTACAATGGAAGTTTATTAACAAAAAAATAGTAGGTAAAGTTAGTTTTTAAAAATTACATCCATTACGGGAAGGGCACGGCAAGGGAACATAGCCCTTACAGCTTGCATTGATATCCTAGCGGTATGTGCAGTTGCCCCGTCTTGTTGGAACCACATATTGTCTATGGCGTAATTGTTCTCTTCAAGTTGTGGGAGGAGAAATTCTTCAATCATGTTCACATAACGCTGCGAATTAACAGTGATTTCCATTGGCCCCCTCGCTCACTGGACCTCACGGTATGTGACTTTTTCTTATGGGGCTTTTTAAAAGCAAGGGTCTACATGAACAAACTCCGGACCATTCAGGAGTTGAAGGCAGCAATTCACAACGAAATCACATCAATTCCTGGTAATGTGCTTGAGCGGGCAATGCGGAACGTTAAGGACTCCAAGAATGCGTCGCTCTAGGAGGGCATTTGTTGGATGTAATTTTTAAAAACTAACTTTACTAATTTTTTGTTAATAAACTTCCATTGTAACTACACGTTTTGCATTTTATTTCAATCCAATATCTTTAAAATCGACAGTTTGACAAGTAGTTTAAAACCACCTGATCAATCTGCGCCACCCTGTATATGGTATCTTAAATTGGATTAAAAATATAGGATTATAATAGAAAAATTAATTTTAAAAATATATGTGAATCGTTGATCCGTTTTATTAAATTCAAAAAAAAATTGAATATAAATGGTAGCCCCATATGACTTTTCATTCGATATATACACTAGTTTAAAGATATTTGTTTCCATTGGCAGCGCCCGCTATAGCTTTTTTGCCGCCCCGGACAAAAAGACAAATTGCCGCCTCTTTAAACAAAATTTTTTTCTTTAGTCAGAGCAAAAGTTTAAGACGAGTGAGATATTTACAATAATTATTTTACAGAATTTTACCAGAACGTACGAAAAAAAATGATAATATTTTTATTTTTAATAGACTTAAACTTTTTGCCTTTTAAACTGAATAATTACCAAAAAATCAACATATGTATATTTTGATTAACTGATTATCAATATTTTATGTCAATAACGACCAAAATGCCGCCCTTTAAATTTGTCGCCCCGGACAAGCCGTCCCTGGAACGGGCACTGCAATTGGTTATCCTCTTTCTGAATATATTAAAAAAAAATGTTTTAAGCAGTAAAATAGTAAAATATTTTATAAAAAAGTATATTGAAAAAAAATATTAATATTAATTAAAAAACAATATTTTTAAAATTGAGTAAAATGTAAAAAAATATTATCTATTAAAAATGACTTTGAAAATCATCAATAAAAAGAATCGAATTATAGTATAAAAATTATGAAAACAAAAAATTCACTGAGCGATTAAAATAGGAGGTGGGGTGTATGTGGATAGGGGGGGGGGTGTCAAAAACACACACACACACACACACATACGTAAACGGGAAAACCACTTTTTTGGAATCAGAATGACTTAAATCTGTTAAAAAACGCATCTCGGTAAGTCAATTGGAATTACAATAACTTTACTCTCAAAAAACTTTTTTATATTTTTTTCGTTCGAAAAGTAAAAAAAACAACACTTAAATAGAAATTTTCCTAATTAAAATGTTGTTTATTTACATTTAAAATATTTAAGAATGTTGATTTTGTTTGAGTTCAAAAGTTATCAGTAAATTAAGATGACAATTTAATTCTTGTATCCCAGAATCGGCAACCGTTTCGGAGTGCAGTGAGAAAAATTATCATTTAAAAAATTTCGATGGTTTTAAAGAGTCACTAACATTTATGTTTCAATATTATGGCATTTAATTAGGATTAGGTATATAGATTTGCTTTTTGATTTAAAATAAATAAACAGTTTCTCTATTGACTGTTTTATTCTATTTTTTTTTTTTTTTTGCAATAGAATATTTTGAGTTTTGGAAAAAATAAAGAATATAATTAAGAATATTTGCGTATGGAAATGAAGAGCCACATCTTGACATCTTAACATCGCGACCGGCAGTTTGCCGACCTCAATTTCTAGTCAAAACAAAGCAGCTCTTGTTTAGAACTACAATAATATTATTAATAATAGTCGTGGCATTTATTCATATGAAGGGTCTGGCATTTTAAGATACGGAAAGTGGAGATTGGAATTCGTAGTATAGAAACAAAATTTTAGTTTCAATTGTTAATATGGCAGTATATATATATATTTCATGAAATCTGAAAATTAAAATGATTTCATGTTATGTTGTAGGGAGTTGTTCGAATTCTTTTGTTTTCAGGCCACACAGGTAATCAATTATTATTTTTCCAAAGTATGATGATAAATACATATATAATTATTTTTATTTATTTACTTACTTGGAAGACCAAAAACACGGTGGGTAGATAATGTGGGAAGGGAGGTGAGAGAGATGGGAGAGGGTAGGGATTGGATGGTTGTGGCTCAGGATAGGGATACTTGAAGAAGTGTGGTTGCTGCAGCCAAGAACTTTCGAGTTCCGTAGAGCTACAAAAATATAGGATAAGAATAAAAATGATATTATCAATGTATAATAACGGGAAAATATCTGGAGTGTCTCCACTCGACTATCTTGCAAATTTGAATTGGATTAATTAACATATATTATATTCAAATTAAATTTAATTAAAATTAAATTATAAATTAAAATTAATAAATAATATTTATAAAACCAGCACGTGTTTGGCTCTTTGTTGATGGCACCACGTCACGTGCTGGCGCGTGATTGGCAGTCACGGCAAAAATGGTTTGAGCTAGAATAATAAAATTTGGTATACGGGCATTATTCAAAAGTTCATTCGTAGTTTTCTATCAACTTTTGAGAAATGTAGCTCATTCGGAAGAAGACCATTACCTACAACATTTTCATTTCCCCCCCTAAACTAACCGTAAAAATAAAGATATATGTTTGATAGTTTTTCATATGATTCAAAATTGTATAAAACTGCTATATATATATATAATTTCAGCTTGATTGAATCGCTGAAAGTACCGGAATTAATTTTTTAATTTTTTTAACACGTTGACTTCCAATCACGCACCAGCATGTGACGTGGTGTCATCAACAAAGGGCCAAACACGCGAATTAATTTTTAAAATTTTTAAATTTTGACTTGAAAATTAAGGTAAAGGTTTTAAATTGAAATTTAATACTTATTAATTAATTTAATTGAATAACAATACTATACGACAAATTTTAATTTTTTTTAAATTAATTATTTAATTAATCTAATTTAATTATACTTAATTTATTAATTTAATTAATTAAATATAATTTAAATATAATATATGTTATTTAATCCAATTCAAATTGTAAGATAGTCGAGTGGAGACATTTCAGATTATTTTCTTCACGAAATCAATTTCTCAAGTAAAAATACATCTTGACCGCTAAATAATAATTATTATAATGACTGTTATTTTGATAAGTGTTTTTACTTATGTACATATTTATTTAAATTTTTTTTATTTTTATTTTTATTTTTTTTTTTTGCATTGTGTAAAATGTCCAATTTTCTTTCATCGCCAAAAACTTAAACAAACTTCATAATTTATGGACTTCCTTTCGAGTTCAATGCTGTCAAGTTTGTGATGAGGTTTTTCTATTTTTTTTCTATCTGGAACCGGCTTCCAAGTTAGAGCAGTTTCGATATAGATACAGTTATACCACTTTTCTGTTGCGTTGTCTCCAAACGGAGGCAACATTCCAGGAGGACAGGAATCGCATAGATTTCATAGCCCAAATGTTTTCCTTACTATTCTAGTCACTACTACATGTGGCAAGGAGATAAACAATAATCTAACTTACATCATCAATGACCACTTTCCTGACACGATCACACGGGCAACGGAATGCAGGATTAAAGTGAAGTTGATCAATCCATCCATTCATCAACTTCGTCTTGACTTCATTCATTTTAATTTGGTAAGTAGAATTGTCAATCAGTTATTATACTTAAATCTCTGAATAATATAAAGTGGTGTTCCCTTCATAAAAATATGAGCTGTGGCCAAGCACAGAACCGACCGACGATTTGAAATAATTTAATTTCCAAACATTATATATATATATATATATATATATATATAAAGTATAAAAAAAAAAATTAAAACTTGAATTAAAATGACTAAATTATATTATATTAGTTTTTATTTTTAGTTTAATTAATCAATTATTTATCAATACTATATTTTAAGTGAAATATTTTCTGACAATGAATATAAAATTAATACTTTGTAAACTACCATTTCCAGTTTCCGGATATACACCAAAAGTTAATGAATTAATGCTACTGATGCATTAAGAAAATATACCAAATTTTATCAAAATCCGTTGAGTCGTTCAAGCTTTATTTTTTATACTTTATATCTATACGGACACACAATGGACCTACGGACGGACGGACAGACGGACAGACATCATGCTAAAAATACTTTTTTCTGTTAACAAAATACATGATTCGTGGAGATATGTAAAAATTTGATGTGAAAACAATACCTTCACTTCCTATCGTCGGTCGGTAATACTACCACTTCCGGATTCCGGATATACACCAAAAGTTAATGAATTAATGCTACTGATGCATTGAGAAAATATACCAAATTTTATCAAAATCCTTTCAGCTGTTCAAGCTGTACACGTCTATACGGACACAATGGACAGATGGACGGACGGACAGACGGACAGACATGAGGCTAAAAATACTTTTTTCTGTTAACAAAATGCATGATTCATGGAGATATGTAAAAATCTTCACATGTGAAATTTGGTATGAAAACTATACCTTCCCTTCCTATCGTCGGTCGGTAAAAATGGAACAGAATTCAATCATACAAGTGGAGTTATTATTGAAGGAATTGTCAGAACAGAAAGATAACATTAATTCTACTCTTACTTATTAAATACGTATCATTGCTATTCCCTGTTTATGTAAAAAAATAAAAAAAAAAAATTAAAATTTATTTGAAAAAATAAAGACATAATCATTCCATTTAAATTATTTCTTTAGGCACAACCGAACCGAAGGACTGGAATATGTGATACCGATAGGTTCCGTATATCAGGCGGTGAGGGACGCGATATTATACTTTGCGGGCATAATAGCGGGCAACACAGTAAGTTGCTATTTTCATTTTTCTTTTTCTAATATATATTGCAAGAATATAAATAAGAAATGGTTTCTTGACGGTCTGAGTTGTAAGGAATTATCGGTTTAATGTAAAAATCGAAGATTTATATGTAAATTATAGGTCCTATTAATATTTTATTTTTTATGAATCATTTTTAGTAGAATATAATAAATTATTCAGAGACGAAAGACAATATATGAAATTATTAATAAGAAATGAATACACAGTTAGTCATTTATTTAATTAATCTAAATTAATTAAGTGATTATTGAAAAATGACGAATTAGGACAAGATTAGGAGTGAAAATACAACTAAAATATCTTTGGAAAATCCTAGCTAGAATATAAAATGTAATTTTAAATAATTACATAAGTAATTGATTTAAATAATATGCTTTTTATGTTTTAAAAATTAAGATGTAGGTATAATACTTTTATGTATTATAATAAATTTCAACAATACCCTCATAAGAGATTTTAAATAGTGGATATATAATGCATATAAAATTAATAATTATTATTAAATATAATAGAATGTTTTTATTCAACATTGAGGGTCCATATATTTGTCAAAACTCTTGGTATGTTTCTAGTATGCTTTATCTAAAGCAAAGGTTCCCAAACTTTTTTGTGTCGTAGACTCCTTGCCATGTTTTTCGGTTTTGGTTAGACCCCCTAAATTGATTTTAATTTTTTATAAAAAAATTTTACCCTTTTTTAAGAGCCTTATTAAAAAATCAAAAAATGCTTCCAAAGTCATGTCGGAAAAACGATTTCCTTTTTTTTTTGAAACATATTCAAAAAATCCATTACGGAAAACAATTTACTTTTTTTTTAGAGCCGGGAAAACATGTAGACCCCCATTTTCATTTCATGGACCCCCAAATTTGTTATTCGCTCCCGTGGAGGTTAAAATAGACCTCCTGGGAACCTATGATCTAAAGTCATAGATAAAACAATATTATACCTATTATTCTATATATAATTAATATTAAAAATAGAAAAATATACATAAATAACATTAAAAATAATTAAAATATGTTCAGAAAAATATCCTAAATTTTTAATTAGTTAATATTTTTACTAATAAATAAATATTATTTGCAAAAATTATTATTATAAAAGTTAATTGATTTAATAAAATTCTATAAATACAATTTTATATTTCATTTTATTTAATTTAATTATTCTTTTTTTCATTGAATTAAAAAAATAAAGTAAAATTCTTTCTATTTAAAAAAAAAAATCAATCCTTTGTATTAGCATGTATTAATCATAATATATTTCCTACTTAAGATTCTCTATTGAATTATTATTATTATCAAATTAGAAATTATAAAACATTATAAACATATATATCTTAAGAATTAATTCTATTTTAAATAAACCTAGCATAAAAGTAGTATTAATCATAATATTTCCTGCTTAAGATACTCTATTGAATTATTATTATTATTATTATCAATTTAGAAATAATAAAAGATAATATATATATAGCTCTTTAGATATTTATATATATATATATAATTAGAAAATAAAATATTTTAATTTTCTCTATTATATATCTATATATCTATATATATAGATATATAATATTTTAAATAAAAAATTATATTCTTTATTTTAATCTGATAAGATTTAATGTATAATAGAATTATTCGTGGGTTTTTGTTTAAATAAATAAATAGTGGATATATAATATAATTATAATAGAATGTTTTTATATATTCATAATTGAAGGCCCATTATTCGTCGAGGCTTTATCTCTAAAGTCATAAATAATAAAATATTCTACCTATTTATAATATTACTGAGATTATGACGGTAGTTTAGGGAGTGTCATCTTGATTAGCACGTCAAGTTCATGAAGATTTAAATTTAATATTTAATTGAAAAAATAAATGCGAAGGGGCTGGCTTAAATGGTCATTGATTCAGAAAGTCAATAAAAAAGTAATAAAAAGAATATTACCGGTGGAATATTGTTTACCATATAATATATATATATATATATAGAGAGAGAGAGAGATATAATTAATATTAAAAATAGAAAAATATACATAAATAACATTAAAAATAATATGAAATAGGAAAAAAAATTCTTAAACAATGTATAAATTTGGAAAAAATTATAATTAATTTGGGTAACGGGTAGATTTTTTTCTAGAATCCCAATAGAAAAGATATCTACTTTAGGGAGCAGCGTCCCTGCCCTCACGTGAGCTCATGATTTTTTTTTCACCCTCTCTACGTGGAAGAATCATGTCCTTTACCTTTGGACTCCTTTCAATTCTATTTCCTTGCTTACCCCCTCCCTTATCCCAAAAAAATTCATTTTCTTTGGATGAAGGAGAATACCTAGTATAGAATTATTAAAAAAGAAAAAAATAATTAATCTTCACTAATTCAGGAGGCTCATATAGAGCCTCTTATATATATTTGATATTTCCACCCCCCTTCGGGGGGTGGAAATTCAAATATATGCTGATTACGCGCAAATTTTCGTCAGCAAAACCTGGTAATTTACGAGTGAGACATATCTTATAATTGTTTCAGTTGAGAGTCCCGCACCTCTCCACGCTTCCTATTATTAGCAAACTTGGAACTCATATTTATATTATATTCTTTGAAGATTTTAATATACACATTTTTTCAATGTTTTTCCATTTATATAAATTTTTGGCAAAATCTTTTAATATTCTTATCAAAGCGAATGATTCAATATAATTTTAGCCAGATTTTAAATAAAATCGATTTTTATTTCAACAATACTAAAATTTTTTATTAATTTTTATTTAGGTTTATCTTTTCACTTCAAAATAAAAACATTTCATTATAACAATAGTTAAAATGCATACCAAATTATTCGTTATGAAACGTAGATTCATTTTCACTACTACTATTATATTATTTTACGATGTCTCGTTAATTTAATATTTATTAATGAATTTTGACAGATGGAATGTTAAATGTACCGCCATGATGCCTGTCCGCCCCGCGAATTCAAAATTGCTTCATTCAAATTATCAATTTCTTATTTCATCCTTTGTTCCTTTGTAAATTAGAACTTTATTGATCTTATATTTTAAAATTTTTCCTTTAACATATTAATTTAAATGAACTAAATCATTATATCATGCATTTGCTTATGGAATGAAGTTATGTGAATTTAAAATATAAATATATATAAATATAGGTATGTGTTAGTCTAATGAATTGCCTCTGTCATATTTAATTATTGTCTACTATTTTCTAGTTTTAATTAAATTGTTAGAATGCTTGTCATTACAAATATGAAATAATAATTAATTATTTTTGAAAAATAAATGTTATTTGAATATTGGGAAAAATAATATAATTTTGAGCCTGCTTCCTTTTCGTCTAATTTTTCATAATATATTTAAATAATTGATTTTACTCCGTTTTTACGATATACATTCCTTTCAGTCTTTTACGATGTTACTTATGAAAATGAAAATATCGAAATTTTAATGAATATGACAAGGTCGGATCTTCACCGAGTGTTTGAGATTAAAGTAAGTTTTTTTTTTAATTTCCCCCGATTCCATACTTAATTTTCTTCAATTATCATTTTATTAATTTATGAATAATTTAATAAGGTAACTCAACTTGGATTTCATCAGAAGGCACCTGCTGGGTGTCTTCAATACCATACAGAGAAAACGGGTACAAATATAACAATTTTTCTTTCTAAAATACATAATTAATTAATTTATTTATTTCATTTTCATTTATTTGGTAATTGTTTACAAAACGGTAAGCTTCAGGGATTTGGATGAAACTTTGCCAATGAATGCTAATTTCAAAGAAACTTTCCTAATGCAATTTTCGGTTTGTAGATAGAAAAATCATTTAATTAATATTTAATTTTCATATAACCAAACCGAACTGAACTCCCTCTTCAAAAAAAAAAAAAATTAGTGGAGTCCTCTGCTGGTCAAATGAATAAAACATGGTAGCTAATCAAAGGATTTATATGAAAATTTTAATGTTTATCTGGTAAAGTAGAAGAGACCGAGAAAAATTTTATAAGAAAAGTTTCTTTGGAATTAAACAAGAAACCCACAGGTAAAGTTTAATCCAAATCCATGAAGCTTCCCGTTTTGTAAACAATTATCGTTTTTTTTTTATTATATTTGTTTTATTTAATTAATAAATCAAATAAAACAAATACATAATCTAATTTTTTTTATTAATAAAGGAACTATCCAAACAATGAATTTTGCTGTCAATGGAAGACATTTAGCTGATCAAGACTACTCAATTTGTATGCGCCAAGAGAGAGGTAAATTTTCAATTAAATGAGAATTAACATTTCAATTTCATTTCTAATTTATTTCTCTCTTTAAAATTTTTGTCTATGTAAATATATTTATAAATAATTTTTTTAGGGATGTGTTCAATCGCTTATGAACCTTGTGATGAGAATTCATTTAAAATTGGGCCTCCATTAAGACAAGATGGTAAAGATCAAATCAAATTTTTTAAAAAAATATATTGAATATTTTTTTTTTTACATTGAACGCTTATATTTTGTCTTTTCTTGTTCCGTTTAATATCCTTTCATCAAATATATCCGAATATTATTATTTCCTTGCTTGTATCATAAACGGATACTAATTTTTTAATTGATTGTAGATTCTGGTTCTGGAAGTGAAAATGAATTAATTTTGGCTTCTGCAAGAGAATGTGATGATCGTATCGAATTACCATGTGATATTGATGAATTTTTTTTGGTAAAATATTTATTAATTTTTAAAAAACAAACATTGGATATATGGATTTGTATGAAATAAGAGAATCCCTTTAGACTTTCAGTAAATAAAGTTAAAAAAGAAATTACATCTAATAACTGGAAATTTCATGTTCAAGCTTCTTTAAAATTAATAATAATTCATAGATTCGTTGATTATTAATCTAAAAGAAATATAATATTTATAAATTAATAAAATTTGATAAGAGAGATCAATCTGTAAGTAGAGAACGTTAATATAAAATGGACTATCCAATTTGAATGACTTACAATTAGATACATTCTCCAGGTTTTAATCATGATCTCTATTTATTCAGCCGCCGTTCCAGGGCAGAGGGCAGATGACTGGAATGTGCCAATTGATGCATTGTGGAAATTCGTTTTGTCCTGATGGTGAAATTTCATGCCGAATTGAAAGTGAGTTATATGAATAATTTGCAAAAAACATTATCTATCTATCTTTATATATATATATATATATATGACAATTTTAGGAAAATAGCATTTGCCTGGTAAAATAACTTCAACTATTATTTCATTTCAATTTGACTAAGTATATAGCATTTGCCTAGACAAAAGCCATTTGGCTAAATCTTTGTTGGGTAAATAGCTTTAAGCATAATAATATTTCATCACACTTAATATTTTTCCTTTATTTTATTTAATAAATTGAATAAATTGATTGAGTTCGAAATTGAGTGAAAATAAAATATATTTAATTAATTAATAATATAAACTATATTATCTGAGGCGAGGCAATTTTACCCAAAATGTTTTACATTATTTTATAGATTTTTTATAAACTTAATTAATCAAACGCTTTCATAAGAACTAATTTATCTAAAACTTGCTGCTGAAGTTAGATAAATGCTATTCTCCTAGTCAAATTGAAATGAAATAATAGTTGAAGCTATTTGGCCAGGCAAATGCTATTTTCATAAAATTGACATTTGCCGACAACATATATATATATATTTATATATATATATATATATATATAATTATTGTCTTTTATTTTTTTGTTTTTGATAATTTACAATTATGAATATTATATTATAAACATACAGATATTATTACTATTAATGATGAATTATCAATAAAATTTAATATATATATATAGGTGTATATATATATATATATTAAAAGGATTTGCTTATACAACTATTAGAATTTTAAAATTAAAAAATAGCTTTAAAATGTTTTTTGTGTATTTGTTGTAAGGTCTAAAATTTGGCTTTTACATTTATATATAGAGAGATTTCATTAATATCTATTTCTTTTAATATATCCTAAAAAATGTAATCTTCTTTTTCTTTATAGGTAGTACAACACCATTTAAAATTGAAGTTCACTTTGGCCCTGGAATTCAAGAAGAATCTCCTGAAGATAATTTAGGAATGTGTCTGAAATACGAACAAATTCCCTGTATTGATTAATCATTATAATAATTAAATATCTAGATTTAGACTAGAACATATATTGTTTGTAAATATTTGTATTTATCTTATTATTTATATTTTATAATTATTTAACCACGTGATATTAAATAAATAGTTTTTTAAGTTTTATAAAATTAGTGTTTTTATTCACAATATTGAATAAAATTGGATTCATTGTAGTTGTCTGATAAAAGATATGTAGAAAGCATTATCATTGTAAGGCAAAAAAGAGATTAAAGGTGTTTAGGGGCAATTAAATTCAAAAGGATACCGGCAACATAAATATCAAATTAATATCATAGTAATTGTTTGAATTAATAAAACTATGAAATATATTATTGATTTTTTTGATGAATAATTATTTTTTTATACTCTGAATCGGAGGGTCATCGACCGTCAACCTTTCATAATTTTGACGGTAAAAATAAAAAATGAAATTTTTAAAAATAAATAATAAATTCGTTCATTTTACATCATTAAAATATTAAAAAAATATATTATTGATATTTTTTATGAAAAATTATTTTTTTTTTTACATATTTTTACATTTTTCGAGTCCGACCGCTGATCCAAGTATATACCCCCAATCGAAGGGTCATCGTCCGCCAACCTTTATTTTAATCAGATTTTATATGTATATATTTCTATAGTTATAGTTTTTTTAGTAGTATTTGTATTTAAAATTAAACTTTATACTCGTTGGGGTTTAAAAATAAAATTTTAAATACTCATTTCTTGAGTGAATAAATATAAAATCGGAAAATATTTGTTAAATAAAAATTTAATATTTAATATTCTTATCAGAAGACCCTCGGTACGTGCCTTTTGTGTTTAGTGGGTAATTCGCTACTGCTATCTGAGTTATTCCCATTCAACCCCTATTCACTCCTATCTATTTTATGTCCCTTTCTACATTTTCTGTCCACAACGTTCTCCCCCAGTTATTTTCCGATCGGTATCCTCACTAATAGAATTTTCGCCAGTCTTCTCTCTCCCATTATTTCCACGTTTCCTGCTCATCTCCAGTCCACTCCAATTTGACACTTAAATATATAGGAGACTATAATTCTTCTACTGATTTATATATGTACGAGGTTGGGGTGAAAAAGATGATTTTAAATTTTTTTTTTTTTTCAATATTCAAGATAGCTGAGGCCTGTACGATGTCAACTGAACGTGTGCGAAATATTTTGCACAACCATTTGAACATGGAAAGCTGTGTGCAAGGTGGGTGCCGCGTTTGCTAACGTTAGACCAAAAACTGCTTCGAAAAAACATTTGTACCGATAATTTGGCGCTGTAGGCGTAATCGAAACGAATTTTTGCGTCGATTCATAACTGTTGATGAGACTTAAATTAAATTAAATAAATAAATTAATTAAATTAATTAACTAAATTAGAAAACCGTTATGAGAAATGTATTCGTGTTGATGGAGATTATGTTGAAAAATAAAGAAAAAAAAAAAAAAATTTAAAAACATCGTTTTTCTTGGTTAGGCCGGAAACTGTGCACCTCAACCCTCGTAAATTATGCTATGTTATAATGAAATGTTTTTTTTTTTGAAGTGAAAAAATAATTCCAAATAGCTTAATATTATGTATTATGAAATTTTCAGTATTTTTATCAATTAACAAATAATATATGTAGTAAGTTTGAAAAGTTAAAAAAAAACCGAGGTGATTTTATAAAATTAGAATTTTTTATTCCAATCTATAATTTATCTTTAAAAAAATATTATAAATTTTGATAAAGTTTATTATGTTTTTAATCATCTAAAAATTATAAAGCATAAACTATTGCGCATGTGTGTTTATTTTTTATTAAAAAATATTATATTATTAAAAAAAATATTAATATATATATCTATATAGTTATATATAGTTATATATTATATAAAATACAAAGCCAAGACCAATAAAATATATAAAACAAAAGAACTGATATTTCAAAATATAATATCTATGAAATTTGTAAACAATTATATTTTTGCAAAATAAATTAGTACCATTATTATTTCTATATATTTCTAAAAATTATTTTATGAATGATACGGTACAATATACCAATATTATTTAGTTAATTTTTTTTTCAAATCACTTTTAAATGAGATCTTAATGTTTATTGTTTATATTAATTTATAGTCGAATCACTTTGGACATTGAGAAAGAAATAAGATAAATAATATAAATGGCATTGACAAAGAAGGATTAGAAGAGAATAATTTCTGGTAGGATGCAATTCTATATATACTAATTTATATTATAATATAATATATATATAATATAATTTCTATTTATAAAAAATTTAGATTTTCATTTTAGTAAAAAGTTCCCCCTATCTTTCCAAAAGATTATAAATTTGTATAATATATATATATATATATTTATATATATAGATAGATCTCTTCGATTCCTTTCAATTTATCAATTACATATCAAAATAAAATTAAAAAAAGTTATAAATACTGTTTTTCACGATAATTATAATTAAAAATATTGTAAAGGTCCTCAATATTCGATTGGTATTTGGTTAAACTCAAATCGCATTTGTAAGTGACCCGACTTCTTAATGAGAAATTAAAGTAAATATTCTTTCTTCTTCTAATAAATATAAATGTATATACAATGAATATATCTGGTACAATAATAAGTTTATAAATGGTGTTTACATTTGAAATGATTGTATAAATTAACAAATAAAATTATTTTTTATTAAACTAAAAAAAATAAATAATTCAGTTTTAAAATGTTCTTAAATAAAATTACTAAATGCATATATTTGATTTATTTATTTCAATATACTAATTAATAAATATATATATATTTATATATATATATATATTATCTAAAATAAACTATTAAATTCATAATAATAATAATAATAATAATATTTAATTTAGTAATTAAAATACACAATGAATAAATGGATAGATTTTCAAAATAAAAATGAATATAAAATTCATTTATTTATTAAGTATTCAAATTGTTTCTCATTGCACATAATGCATTAAATTTGATCAAAATGACACAATCTTTTGTATTAAAGTTGTTAAAACTTTACTATGAAAACAATGATGAAAGGTTTATTGGACAAAAAAAACTAAAAATTGAATTGTTGAACTTTTTTTTTTATGTATTCATTAAATAATGTATAAAAAATTTTTGTTGATCTAACAAAATATTTTTCCAAACTAATAATTTAGCAAAAAATACTATACATTATTTTTATTTTACGCATTTAAATAAAAACTTTTATAAAAATAAAGGAAAATCTCTTATTATTTTATTAATTAAAATTTAATTTTATTGCAAAATTTATGACTCTGAATAATAATTGATATATATATATATATATATATGAATATGAATATGAATATGTAGTAGATAAAATATAATTGATTTAATAAGATAATATTTATTAAATATTTCTATTATTATTTCTTTCATTCATTTTTATTAAACATTTCACATTAAATTTTGTATAACCTTTTTCCTTATTCGTTGATCATTTAGGAACTGGTAGCCTATCACATATATTTATTATTAAAAATAAGTATTTAATACAATTTTATTTTTTTAGGCACCTTGTTTGTATCAATTTATAAATGAAGTATAATGAAAATACGATTTATTTTTGAATATCTTTCTATACATAAAAAAGTACTATAATACATTTCAATATTTTTATATTTACTATATTATTAATTATTAATCAAAGTTAATTAATTCTTTAGAGATAAGAAATATGGAATAAATATAATATTATATGTATATATAATTATGGAAAAAAAATTATTGATCTTTAAAATGAACCATTCTAGTTTTTAAAATAAAAAAAAAATGATCATAACTATAGAAGTGAATTTATAATAAAGTTTTTCCTCTTTAAACGTATATATTTATTAATAAAATACACATATATATACTTCTTAAAATTTAATAATCTAAATCCAGTGATGTATTGGTAAAATAAGAAGTAAGGGAACGCATAGTGGGAGCATAAAAAGTCTTATTTTCAGAAAACTATTTTTTTCCATATAAGTTTTTATTTTTTCTTATTCTTACTATATTACCGAACGCAAAAAAAAAGAAATTCTAACAGTAGATTTAAGTGGGAGTTGTCGGAACATGAAAAAATACTGAAACGCGTTCCAGTTCTGAAAAAAAGGTAAGGGAACGTCGTTCCCCCGCGTTCTCCTCCCAATACACCACTGTCTAAATCTGAGTCAATAGATGCAACCTGCCCATGTCTACTAAAATGTGTATGAGACATTTAACTATTTTTGGTCGAGAGTAAAGTTAATATATACTATACGAAACACAGTTGCGAGAGCAGATTGAGTTCAATGTATAGTCTACAACTTACACATATATATATATATATATATAAAGAAAAATTTACAACAGATGATTTGTATAATATAACTATATTTTTTTTTATTACAGAAAGGAAAAAAATAACACCAAATTAACAAATACAAACAAACTATATTAGTCTTCTCATTAGTGAGAAAACATTATTTATAATCATATTTCTTAGAAATTATCTAATTTTTTTTTATTTCCCTAATTTCTTTATTTATTAAATATGATTTTTTTTATTCTTTTCACTCCAAGTACCATAATTTTAAAATTAATATAAACACTTTATATTTAAGATAAATTCCAAATCGTTGATTATTTTTTTTTTAATAATAATAAGACTTGCTTAATAAGATGTTTGTTTTTATTTAAAATTTTATATATATTTATATTTATATATATATATATATTTAGATATATATAAAACTATATTACTATAATAACCCATTCAATTTCCAAGGAATGAGATAGAAAGTTAATAAATGAGTGGTTAGTTTATTCCACAGAACTTATTATTCCTATTGAGCTTTCTTCACTTTAAGAAAATTGCACTTTAAGAAATATTGCAGAAATTGTAGATATTTATTTACAATAAAATTAAGAAAATATCTTTTCTAACATTCATCATAAGGCTAGTTACGATTCTTGCATGTTTTTTGTTTTTGAATTTTACAATTATAACTAGTATTTCATTCAAAAATTGAAGTTAAAAATTTAAATTTGATAACACAATTTATATAATATATATATATTTGAAATATAATATATCTCTTATTGTTTTCTATCATTAATAGATATTTTGATTGCTATTTTAAAAATTTCAATTCATCACACACATTCATTATTTTTTTGTTAATATGATAAAAATGAAAATATATCTTCTATTTTTTTTTTTATTTTTTTTTTGTTTTTTTGTTTTTTTTTTAATAATAATTCGAATAATGAAATTTATATTCTTTTCACACTTTTATCGTCTCATAATTTCATCAATTGTGAACCCTTGCATTCTTGTGGGAGGATTTCTTATGGGTGGGACAGGAGGTGAAACTGGTGATGCCTGACATGGTTGTAGAGCAGACGTGATCACTGCAGATTTATCACTTGAGAGGTTTGGTTCCGAGGCTTCCGACGAAGAATCATTAATTGTCACAATAGTGTCAGATGCACATTTAATTTCCGATGAGGATGCAATGGATGAATTCAGCGAAATATTTGATGGGTTGGAGGATGTTTTTGTTTCCGAAGAGGTAGCTGAACTCTCTGGAGCAGATGATGAAGGGTTTGGTGAATTTGTACCAGTTCTGGTTATAACACTATTTTCAGGGAATCCATTTAAATCTGAGGTTGATCCCACCTCATTCGAGGTGTGTGAATGTTTTTCGCCAGTGTTAGTTTCTTTCGATTCTAATTTAAAAGTGGAAGACGAGCAATTACCAAATAATTCTTGTTTAGTTGTAACTGTTGTTGAGATTCGTGAAGATAGCAAAGCCATTGGGGAAATTCGTTGGCGCATTACGCGACTTGTTGATGGTCGACCAAGAAAATCGTTTGGTTCTGGAATACGACGCCTTAAGAAATCCAAACCGAAATTATTTCTATTCTCGATAAAAGAATTGCTTGTGATCGTCGAAGAAGTTTTGGCATAATGTAAGTCCCTGCGAATATGCACTTGAGGTGAGGTATGGCCGTTGTTTCCAGAGGGTAGTTTTAGATTATAAGAGGATGAGGCGGTTTGACTTTCAGGATGGGAACTTGAAGCAGAAGTTAAATTCTGAGATGAATTTGGTGGTGGTGTCAATCCTCTTGGTGAACCCTAAAACCAAAATTATCATTAGATTCTAAATAAAATATTGATTTATTATTATTATTATTATTATTATCATCTGATTTTTCAGTAATATTTATTGGAAATAATTACTTGGTAATTATTAAAGTAAACTTATTTTGGTGGGAAAGGGTAATTACTTTACCAGTGGGTTCCTTTTGCAATTCTAAATAAACTTTTCTTATATTTTCATGGCATCTTCTAGTTTTCGAGATAAAAATTATTAAAATAAAGATTTTTTATGTTTGACAGATTAGTTATGAACGTCGAAATGTGTCATTAAGTAATGTTTTATTGACTAATTCACTAATTATTCACTTATTCACTAATTTTCGGTTTGGATTTACTATATCCAAACCGAACTTATAAAAACAAAAAATTAGTGCGCCCTCTAGTAGTCAAACGGATAAAACATGCTAGCTAAATAGAATATCAATGGATTTATATGCAAAATTTTAATAATTTTTATCTTGAAAACTATAAGATACCATGAAAAATTTCATAAGAAAAGTTTATTTAAAATTGCAAAAGGAACTCACTGGTAAAGTATTATCTAAATCCACGAAAATTTTACTTAAATAATTACCAATTACTTTTAAAAATAACGCAAAAATTATTAATAACTTATTTTTGTGATTTCTATTTATAATTAATAATATAAATAAATTAATGTTAATATTTATTTCTATTAATCAATTCATTAAATGAAGTTTATTCAAATATAATATATATGTATTTAGAAAAAGTTAATATACCTGATTATTAGAGGTCGTATCATTGAGTGAAGCAGAAGTCTGTTGAATCGATTCAGTGACGCATGTTTCTCCTGTTGCTGATAACACTTCCGGAGGAACATCTCCAACAGCATGGGTCAGTGCGTGACGCCTTAAGTCACAATTTCTACGAAACACCTTGCCACATGCATTACACTCATATGGCTTGTGGTCAGTATGAGTGAGCAAATGGGTTTTCAAATTGGACCGTTGGTTAAAACTCCGAGCGCAGACTGGACATTTATGGGGTGACTCCTCCATGTGGAGGATTTTGTGGACCGCCAATGTGCGGGACTGGCAGAATCCCTTGCCGCACTCGCCGCATTTGAATGGCTTTTCTTTTGAATGGATATATCTGCAAGGAGAAAAAGAATTTTGTTTAAGTCAAATGTTCATCATTTCATCTTTTTATAAAATTTAATGTTCATTAAAACTATATAGAGAAGAATTAACAGTGAAATAATTTTTAATCTAAATTAATTAAAAAAATAAAAATAAAAAAATTATTTTTTATCAATTAATTAAAAAAAAAGAATCGATTCCAACCAGAAAATTGAGTATTTTAACAAAAATATACCTTTAAATGTTTCCTAAGAACAAAAATATCTTTTATAAGGGAATACAACCACATATTGATATTTTATAGTAAATTTTGCTCCTTCACTGCACTGTCCGTGCGTCCAGTGCCAACTGTCGGTAATCGAAACGTTGTGTATTTTTTGAATAAAAATTTACAATAAAATATCAATATGTGGTTTTATTTACAAAATTCCCTTATAAAAAAACAACCACAAAAGCTTTAATAATTTAAAAACATCTTTATTGAATGTTTGTGTCTAATCTTATAAATAACAAGATGTTTTATCTGGACGGTTTTGTTATATGGGTGCGAAACCTGAACACTCAAAGTAGCTTCGATGTTTTTGAAATGTGGGTGTACCGAAGAATTCACAAAATTCCATGGGTTAAAAAAGGTAACTAACATCAAGATGGTTCGGAGAATGAATAAAAACCGAGAACTCCTAAACGTCATCAAAAGCAGCAAAATAATCCGCAGTTCTAGATATGAACTGTCCCAATTAATCCTTCTGGACAAAATTGAAGTCAAAAGGAGTATCGGCAGAAAGAGGTTAACCCTCCTCAGAAATCTTCGTCAATGGACTGGACTTGGTAT
Source organism: Labia minor (assembly GCA_963082975.1). Taxonomy (NCBI): domain Eukaryota; kingdom Metazoa; phylum Arthropoda; class Insecta; order Dermaptera; family Spongiphoridae; genus Labia; species Labia minor. The sequence continues at coordinate 18,735,718 of OY720348.1, forward strand.
GCAAGACCATTTGCAAGCTGCTCATGACAGAGTGAAGTACCGCGAGTTGGACGACAGGGTGGTCCTCAACCTCAGACATGCGGACACGACACATGAAGAAGAAAAACAATATTTTCATCGGAATAATAAAGTATCATATGTTCTTATTTTCTCTTGTTAGAATTATTATTATATGAATTTCTTAATTTAAATCTTTTTTCTACAATTAATTTTAATACTTATACATGGCAAAACAATACAAAGGATGTCTTCTGATCGCCTACCAAAGATCGTTCACGATAATTGTCCACAAGGAACAAGAAGCAGAGGAAGACCAAAAAAAGATACTTTACCTCGGCATAACCAGAAAGAACGGGCACCACATGCCTATTAAGAAGATAAAGAAGAAGAAGAAGAATTATAATACTGGATTAAATAGAATTTTTATAAATACAGTCAAATTTTGCGAGTAATAATTATCCATTCTAACGGTTCATAAATTTATCACACTGTCATTTTGCATAATTCCGTAAAAAATTAAACTTTCCCCATCTTCATTAAAATATATTCATACTACCATCTATTATCAAGTAATAAACATGATTCACATCTCTTCCATTTTTAATAATTTTGATTAATATTTGTATTTAAAACTATCCATATTGAAAGTATTAGCATTTGATTTTAAATTATCTTTCATCGAGAATTATCTCTTTTTTATTTAATCTTCTATTAAAAATTTTATTTATCAAAATTTGTCTACATGATTATTGACATGTTTCTCTTGTATTTATTATTTGTATGATCACCATTTCAAATCCCGATTTAACTTTCAAATTCCTATATAGAACCAAATTTAGTCTATCAGGTCAATATTTCTTAGCATATTTTTTTAAAAAACATTGAATTTTCATAAAACTTATTTTTTCAATGCTGAATTCCTGATATTGGACACAAGAACTTTACTCAGAACTATATTCACCTTAAAATGTCTACTCAATAGCAAATAGAAACGATTTTACTTATTAATAGATGTATCAGTAAATACATCAGAATATAATTCGCATTTATTATAATTCTATTCATTTTTAATCATAGAATAATTCCTTGTAAGAGTTTAACTTAATATAAGAGTAAATATTAAAATTATTATTAATTAATAGATGTCTCTTTAAAAACGTTTCATATTTCATTTATATTCTTTTAAAATTGATTGTTATAGAAACATTCATATCTTATTTCTAGTAGAATATTTAATATATATATAATTTTATTAAAGAAATTAAAATTTCAATTATTTTATCTCGTTCATCCAATCATTTCATTATTATTTATAAAATAAAAATCATTCTTTAACAATTGCTATCATGATTGTCTCCCGATAGTTCTGAAGTGAGCTATGATACAATTTATTTATTCATTTATTTATTATTAAGGGATTGTTTAGAACAGTGATTCCCAAAATCGTCTATATCAACCCCCCAGAAGTCTATGACAACCTGCAAGGGGTCTACGTCAGCGAAAAAAAAAAAATTTGGGGGTCCATAAAGTGAAAATAGGAGTCCACGAGAGATAAATTTTTTTCCCGATTTGGCTCTTAAATATTTCCGATTTTTCAATGTTGCTCTATAAAAAAAATAAGCTGGAGTATCTCCACTTGACTATCTCGCAATTTGAATTGGATTAAATAACATAATGTATTATATTTAAATTAAATTTAATTAATTAAATTAAAACTTAAAATCAATAAATAATATTTATTAAATTAGCGCGTGTTTGGCTCTTTGGTGATGGCAGCACGACACGTGCTGGCGCGTGATTTGCAGAGTTAAAAAATTAATACTTTCAGCGATTCAATCAAGATGAAATTCTATATATAGCAGTTTTATACAATTTTTAATCATGTGAAAAATTATCAAATATATATCTTTATTTTTACGGTCAGTTTAGAAGAAAAAAGATCAAAACGTGGTAGGTAATGTTTCTCTTCAGAAAGTTCTAAAAAGTTGATAGAAAACTACGAATGAACTTTTGAATAAATGCCCTTGTACCAAATTTCATTATTCTAGCTCAAACCGTTTTTTCGTAATCTTGTCTACATACACACACAGATATTTTTCTCAACCTTAATGAAAATAACTCAGGGACCTTCAAAACGTATAAAAACATCAAAATCTCAACATCGAAATTTTTCATGATCGCAATACTATCTCTTGCAAGATAGTAAAAAAAGGTAAAATTTTTGTTTTTTAATTTAAGTTCAATTAATAAATGTATAAAACATGTGTTTTTAACACTAAACTTTACTAAGGTTAGAAATTTCCAAAAAAATCAATATCAGGTAAATAGGGGGTCTATCCAAAACCAAAAAACATGGCAAGGGGTCTACGACACAAAAAAAGTATGGGAACCTCTGCTTTAGAATATATGTATATTAAAAAACTTGTAAACCGTAAATAGTGTTTCTCTCTTCGTAGAGTTCAGATTGAAACTAAAATCCTTCAGTAAGAATGTCCTCTAACTGTGTTAGATTAGGTGTTCGGATTATATGAAAATATTATCAATCGATTCGATTAAAAGAAAAATGAATCGATTTGGCATTAAAAAAAACTCTAGAATGTTTAGAAGTTTATTTCTATTACAATCTATATTACAACATTTGTACTTATTTTCAAGCCAGGTTATATATATATATATATATATATATATAATTTGAAGAATGTATCTATAATTAAAATGTTTTATGAAAGCATATTAAAAATTCGTTAAAATTTGTATCTTGATTTTCTTCTATTTATATCCATGAAATCGACTTTTGGTTGTGACTGTAGACTTCCCAGGCTGAGTGAGCCTTTGAAAGCAGTCAGGCAGCATAAGAAGCAAAGAAGATTCGGCTGAGAGATCCAGATTTCAACAGACACCACACTACAAACAAGTGGTCCGAACATTGACCTTACAAAGGGGTTCTTCCCCTCACCTTCAAGGAGAGAAAGAGAAAGATACTAGGATTAGATTATATATATTTTAAGATAGGCGAGGGCACTTGAAAAATATATGAGCTCAAGCATTTTAAAATTACTAGTGTAATAGAAAGATGTAAAAAAACAAAAAAAAAAAAAAAAAAAAAAAATTAGCTGGAGTGTCTTCACTCGACTATCTCGCAATTTCAATTGGATTAAATAACATAATATATTATATTTAAATTAAATTTAATTAATTATAAATTATAAATTAAAATTAATAAATAATATTTATTAAACCAGTGCATGTTTGGCTCTTTGTTGATGGCACCACGTCACGTGTTGGCGCGTGAGATTTGCAGTGTTAAAAAATTAATTCTGAGACTTTCAGCGAATCAATCATGCTCAAATACTATATATAGCAGTTTTATACAATGTTTAATCATGTAAAAAATTATCAAACATATTTTTATTTTTACGGTCACTTGAGAGGAAAAAAAATCAAAACGTTGTAGGTAATGACCCTCTTCCGGCTGAGCTACATTTCTCAAAAGTGGATAGAAAACTACGAATTTTGAATAATGCCCGTGTATCAAATTTCATGATTCTAGCTCAAACCGTTTTTGCGTAATCTTTTCTACACACATACACATACACACACACACACACACACATTTATCTCAGCCTTAGTGAAAATGATTCAGGAACAATCAAAACGTATAGAAACATCAAAATCTCGACATCCAAAATTTTCGTGATTGCAATACTATCTCGTCAGAGATAGTAAAAATGTATAAATTGAAAAATTGAAAGATTCCATATTTGATGTCAAATATATCATCAATGTAAAGTCAGAGACTTAAACATCCTGGAATGAAATGGAAGAATGATTAATTACTTATTCATGGTAAATAAGAAAAGAAATCTTTAAAAAAAAATAAATATGGATTTATGTACATAGAAATGTGTGGGTGTGTTTGTATGAGAGAGAGAGAGAGGGAGAGACAGAGGATATGTATATATAGGTTATTAATTAATTTTTGATTTTTTTAAAGCTAAAATTATATTTTTATTCTTTTTAATTTTTAAATTACAAATTTTTATTAATTTTTAATTTATAGTAGTGAAGAATTTTTCTAAATATTCTCTTGTAGTTTGTTTCATCATCGACATTTATTTTAGTAATTTCAATGATTAATTGAAATTAATTATAATCTCAAAAAGACTAAAATCTTCAAGAAAGTTGAATTTTATAAAAATGTTACCATCCTAATTATGACATAAATATAATATGTATATTAGTCTATTTAATATATGACCCATATATATTGTAAAAAATGGATTTATTATATTAATATATATATATTTTATTTTTACTATCTCGCAAGAGATAGTATTGCGATCATGAAAATTTTCGATGTTGAGATTTTGATGTTTTTATACGTTTTGAAGGTCCCTGAGTCATTTTCACTAAGATTGAGAAAAATGTCTGTGTGTGTATGTAGACAAGATTACGAAAAAACGGTTCGAGCTAGAATAATGAAATTTGGTACACGGGTATTTATTCAAAAGGTCATTCTTAGTTTTCTATCAACTTTTTAGAAATGTAGCTCTTTCGGAAGAGGACCATTACCTACCACGCTTTGATTCTTTTTCCTCTAAACTGACCGTAAAAATAAAGATTTATGTTTGATAGTTTTTCACATTATTAAAAATTGTATAAAACTGCTATATATGCAATTTCAGCTTGATTGAATAGCTGAAAGTACCGGAATTAATTTTTTAAATTTTTTAATACGTTGACTGCCAATCACGCGCCAGCACGTGACGTGGTGTCATCAACAAAAACGAGCTGGTTTTTAAATTTTGACTTAAAATTATAGGTAAAGGTTTTAAATTTAAATTTAATATATGTTAATTAATTAATTGGATTGAATAACAATACTATACTGTAATTTTTTTTTTTTTAAATTAATTAATTAATTCAATTCAATTATATTTAATTTATATATAATTTAAATATAATATATGTTAATTAATCCAATTCAAATTTGCGAGATAGTGAAGTGAAGACACTCCAGATTTTTTTTTTTTTTTTTTTTTATTAGAACATTTGAATTTCTATTTCTATTTTTGATCATTTCTGATTATGTTTTGAATGCAGTGTGTTGTTGTCTCAAGAAATTCTTAAATGAATTGGATTTCTATCAGATAAATTAAAAGGAGAAATAATTTTTATAAACTGGCTTCAAAATTAAACTTCGTCATTAAAGTGGAAATATAAATGCTCCTATCTTTTTAGGCTGACTGTAGCTGAAGGAAAATTCCACTCTCCAAGACACAGGTGGTCTTAATTAAGTTTTTTTATTGTATTTTTTAACACTATATCCAGTTTAATTCATGAAAGACAAAAAAAAAGTTCTCTTTAATAATTACTTGCAAAGTATTGAGGGGGGGGGGGAAGCTCGCCACATAGATAGTTTTATTTATTATACAATTGTTATTTAATATATGCAAATTTCGGAATTGGGTGTAATTAAGAATCAAGTAATAATAATTCATAAGAGACAGGCGGTTTATATTTATAAATTCCGTTTCGGTAGCTTTTTCAATTTATAGATGCATTTATCCACAATATACATTAGTATAGTAGTGTAGTCTCGATGTAATATATTATTTATATATTTCATTAATATTAACCTTTTATAGAAAATGAGAGGTTCTAAATAATAATATTAGAGGTCATGGAGTTATCTTCCTTAAATGGAAATTATATATATATATATATATAGATAGATATTAATATCAAAGTTTCCTTATTTTCCTCCTACCTCAACAAAAATGTTTGATTTTAATTAATTGTGTGTGAATTTTAATTTGGACATAAATATAAGGCACATATTCATATTTTTACATAAACCCTTAAGAATTTTATACAAACAAATTATCTTCAGGTATTTCTAAGTATATCTCAATATAAGGTTCATAACTTATATTAAAAAAATCTGGAGTGTCTCCACTCGACTATCTTGCAAATTTGAATTGGATTAATTAATAAATATTATATTTAAATTCAATTTAATTAAAATTATAAATTATAAATTAATAAATAACATTTATTAAACCAGCGCGTGTTTGTTGATGACACCACGTCACGTGCTGGCGCGTGATTGGTAGTCAACGTGTTAACAAATTTAAAAAATTAATTTCGGTACTTTCAGCGATTCAATCAAGCTGAAATTGCATATATAGCAGTTTTATACAATTTTTAATCATGTGAAAAACTATCAAACTTAGATCTTTATTTTTACAGCCAGTTTATGGAAAAAAAAAATGAAAATGTGGTAGGTAATGGTCCTCTTCCGAGGAGATAGTAAAAAAGTAGGATTTAACAATACTAATGAACTGGAACACCCAATTTTAAGACTATGGGGTTATAAATGTATAAACAACACAGATTAAAACGAAAATAATTTTTTTTAAATTTTCGTGTTCATGAAACGTAAAGATAAGTGAAAAAAAAAATTCTATATACCAAAAATAATTTTTATATTGTACTTGTGTATAAATTAGCCTTGCATATAAGTATGTCCAAATTAAAATGGTAAATTTTAAATTTGGCAATTTTAATTTAAATAATATTCAAAGTTGAAGATGTCATTAGAAAACAAGTAGAGTGTGTGTGTGGGAAGGAGGGAGCGGGGGGGGGGGAAGGGACAAGATGATTCTGATTGGAAGCTGGAAATCGAAGAGAAAACAGAACATAACTACAGTTAAAGCTTATTAATTATAATTTTTTTCAAAAGAAAAAAAATCTTCAACCTTAAAATATAATAAAAATATATGTTTTATATATACATAAAATTAAAAATTTAAACATATTTTCAATGTAGAAAATAAAATGATAAAAATTTTTTTAAGAATTTAATTGAAATTTAAATAAAAATAACTGTTTCATAATTAATTAAGTTGATATCTGTCCTATACATTGATAACAATTATTAAATTATAGTATATACTAAATTTTATACCCGAATTCATTAGTGTCATTAATAAAAGAAGGGAAGGGAAGAAAAAAGGGGTGGAGAGAAATCCGGTACAGTTATTTTGATGAGGATGGAAAGGGAAGGTTAGAAGGAAGGAGATGGGAAAACAAGGTACAAATTATATATATATATATATATATATATATATATATAGCAAGTATAGCAACCAACTATTATTTAAAAGAATAATGATAAGTTGGGTATGGAATTAGCAACCCTCGTCTGTCCAAATTTTACCTTGTAAACTGTACAGGAGGGGTTGATCATTTATTGAATAAGATTACTAAGCAGCTTGCTAAAATAGGATTTCTTTGGAGTGTCCAAGTTTGGAGGCTAGTATAATAACTGGTTATTCTGCTTCAGTTGCTTTTAAAACGGATTTTATTACCAGCAGATGGATATACATTTCGAAAATTATTGAATTTAAACTTCATTTAGTATTAATCCCCTAACAAATTAAATCCATACAAAGAAGGGGGAAGTTTTGATAATAATGGAAGATATATTGACAAATACCCTGGGGGAGGCATCCATGAAGATAATTTGGGGGTAGAATGGTAGGGTGCATCTATCATGTTAAATTTATGTTTACCATATCAAAGAAAAAGTGTAAATAGAGATATTGACGGACATATACTCAAAGGAAAGAATAGAATAAATAAAAAGTGGAATTCAGGATTGGTGGTTAATCATTTTTCATTTTTGTAAATATATTTTATTTTTTTTTTATCTAAACATGATAAAATAAAATCACAAGACATCATCAATTTCTTATAAAATGTTTATTACAAAATATAGAATATTTTTTTTTATTATCACAACACAAGAAAATTTTCGATGTCGAGATTTTGATGTTTTTATACGTTTTGAGGGTTCCTGAATCATTTTCACTAAGGTTGAGAAAAATGTCTGTGTTTGTGTGTATGTATGTAATCAAAAACGGTTCGAGCTAGAATAATGAAATTCAAGACATGGGCATTAATTTATCAAAATCGTAGTTTTCTATCAATTTTTGAGAAATGTAGCTCAACCGGATGAGGGTCATTACCTACAACGTTTTCATTTTTTTTTCATCTAAACTGACCTTAAAAATAAATTGTATAAAACTGCTATATATAGAATTTCAACTTGAAAGTACCTGGAATTATTTTTTTAACACTGCAAATCACGCGCCACCACGTGACGTGGTACCATCAACAAAGAGCCAACCATGCGCTAGTTTAATAAATATTATTTATTAATTTTAATTTATAATTTATAATTTATTATAATTGATTAATTAATTAAATTTAATCTAAATATAATATATGTTATTTAATCCAATTCAAATTGCGAGATAGTCGAGTGGAAGAGGAACATTACCTACTATGTTTTCAATTTGTTTCCTCTAAACTGACCGTAAAAATAAAGATATATATTTAATAATTTTTCACATGATTAAAAATTGTATAAAACTCTTATATATAGAATTTCAGCTTGATTGAATCGCTGAATTTACCGGAATTATTTTTTTAAATTTATTAACACATTGACTGCCAATCACGCGCCAGCACGTGACGTGGTGTTATCAACAAACACGCGCTGGTTTAATAAATGCTATTTATTAATTTTAATTTATAATTTAAAATTTTAATTAAATTGAATTTAAATATAATATTTATTAATTAATCCAATTCAAATTTGCAAGATAGTCGAGTGGAGACACACTCCAGATTTTTTTAATGTCCTACGAATGAAATGTGAACCGGGATAAAGATTCGCTTCTGAAATGAGAAGAAATCCAGTTTCTTTGATCGCTATCAATCACTCTCGTTCAGCATCGTGACAACCTTCCTTCGGTTTAAAAAAAAATCCAGTGGCATTCCAGAATTTGATCATTTGAGAAAATAAATTCATGAGTAGGAGTTTGTAGTTGTAGTTGGATGTTCGAAGTCGTTGAATGTCGGGTAGCCTAATTTCTTTCGGAGGGTCGGTGCTCGCTCCAAGGCCAGTGGCTGATTCCCGTCAGCCCTGAAGGCCCTGCATTCCAGCTCGGTGCACGCACAGTGATCCACTCACCAAAGACTCCAAGTGGAGCTGTGGAGGTTCCCAAGCGATAGACTATGGGAATGAGCAGATGCTGCCGCTTCCCTTGCACGTCTACTCTTTCACTCAGGTGACCAATCATTCCAACGAAACAATCACAGCCGTTAACTTAACTAATTCAGGGACTTTTTTTACATGTATACCGTTCCAAGTAAGTAGAAAGAATTGCTTTGCTTTTCTGAACAGTTACAAGCAATTCAATTTTTAACTTAGAATCATTTTTGAGAGTGAGAATCATTCCATGATTTATTAGTCATGTAATGAAAATCATCTTTGAAAATATAGGATGATCTATTTGCAAAATATAGAATACAAATTATAGTCAATGTTTCTTGAATATGAAAAATTCAAGCCACAGGTCATTTACTTTGAATGCATATTATATATATATATATTGTCTATTGTCGCTCTCTAAATGCAGAAAATAACAAAACAAAGTCCTGAAGAAGACCGAAACGTTACTTTGGTTAGGGGGAATAAAAAGTTTGAGAGTTTAATTTCTAAAGCTTCTGTTTTGTATGATGTCTGTCCGCTTACTTCTAACCCAATACATATTTTCTAATCAGTCAATATCATCATAAAATTAATAATTATAATTTTTAATACAGTTTAATCGAGTCGGGGGAATATTTTAATAATTAGCTGGAGTGTCTCTACTCGAATTGGATTAATTAACAAATATATTATATTTAAATTAAATTTAATTAATTATAAATTAAAATTAATAAATAATATTTATTAAACCAGTGCCTTTGTTGATGGCACCATGTCACGTGTTGGCGCGTGAGATTTGCAGTGTTAAAAAATGGTACTTTCAGCGATTCAATCAAGCTGAAATTCTATATATAGCAGTTTTATACAATTTTTAATCATGTGAAAAAGTATCAAACATATATCTTTATTATTAAGGTCACTTTAGAGGAAAAAAATGAAAACGTGGTAGGTAATGGTCCTCTTCCGGTTAAGCTACATTTCTCCAAAGTTGATAGAAAACTATGAATTTTGAATAATGCCCATGTACCAAATTTCATGATTCTAGCTCAAAACGTTTTTAAGTAATCTTTTCTACATACACACAGACATTTTTCTCAACCTTAGTGAAGATGATTCAGGATCCTTCAAAACGAATAAAAACAGCAAAATCTCAACATCGAAAATTTTCGTGATCGCAATACTATCTCTGGCGAAATAGTAAAAATGAAGACATGATCAATGGACACCTATTTTATTTCATCCCAATAGAAGTTTATTAAATTCAAATGAATTAATGGGTAGTGATTTTTTTTTTAAGTAATTTCATTAAATATTATTTCATATTATATAAGATCTGACTTAAAAAATTAGATTTATTATTTTATGTATTATTTTCAATGTGTTGAAACATTAATGAGACTTTTTATTAAATTTTAATATTCATTTAAAGATAATCAATGCAATTATTCAGTAAAAATCAACACAAAACTATATTAATATAGAAACAATTAATAAGATCACAAATCAACCAATATACTATAAAGATGCTGATGCCAGATTATCATAGCATATTTGCTACAATCTGATAATAAAACAAAATATTCAAATCATAATGAATTAATTATAAGATCAAAAGACAATTATATTTCATTATTTATTTATTTACCGAATCATTATACTTTTTATATTTAAAAAAATTCATGATATAAGAAAAAATGTTTGCATATTATAATACTGATTAATTATATTAATTTAATAATTATTCATTAAAAATGAATTTTTATTGATTTTGGGCATATAGTATACTATAGTATATAAATTAATTGTGGCTAAATTAATAAGTGATTGAATGAAAAGAAGAAAAAGAATTCTACATCTACATCAGTGATGTATTGGTAAAATAAGAAGTAAGGGAACGCATAGTGGGAGCAAAAAATATCTTATTTTCAGCAAACTATTTTTTTCCATATAAGTTTTTATTTTTTCTTATTTTTACTATACAAAATATTAACGAACACAAAAAAAAGAAATTCTAACAGTAGATTTAAGTAGGAGTTGTCGGGACTTGAAAAACTACTGGAACGCGTTTCGGTTCTGATAAAAGTTAAGGGAACGTCGTTCCCCCGCGTTCCCCTCCCAATACACCTCTGATCTACATATACATATATATTATATCCGAATATTTCAAGCCCTGCTTCCTGCTTTATTTTTCCGAAAGTTAATCAAAAGATTTAAAAAAATAAATAAATTAAATTGAAAATGGAAATTTTTTTACAAAATTTGAAAATTATAAACATAACATTTATACTTCCATTTAAAAATATGGAAGATAAGATTAATATTATTTTTATAATTTTTTCATGTAAGTTTTTTTTTTTTCATCAACCTAGAGAGAATTGAATTGTTCACTTCGGTCCATGAAATTTTCCAACAGTGAAAGCAATTTGCAGAGCTTGAAGGAATAAATAGCCATACTCTTTATCTCATTTACGACTATTTATTATATTCAGATTTCAAATAAAATAAACTTTAATTTTTATCTGCTTATAAATATTAAATCACGATAAAGAAAATTTTGTTAATTTAGAATATATATATATATATATATACCGTATCAAATTATGAATTAGGTAATTATAGTCTTAGCTGAATAAAAATAACCTATTAGTATGACTAAATTATTAAATTATAATTAAAAAATGTTATGAAAAACTAGAAAATTAATAAATGGATGAGTAACTAAATCTAAACACTAAGCTAACTCTTCAAAAAGTTCAACTTGTGGAATACTCTTAAATTTCTTTGCAAATTCATATTTATCTTTTGTAATTATTATTAACTTATTTTTTATGTAATTATTATATGGTTAAGCAAATAAAATTAAGGTGAGAGAAAAAGGAAGAAAAAAAAAATAGTTAAAATAGAAAATATTTTTTTGGAAGAGAGGAACATGGATTGTACTAAATAATTTTGTAATTAATTTATGGATATATATGTACTAATTATTAGATATTGATGATTATTTAGAAATCATGATCAATCTATTTTATAACTCTCGATTACTATTCATGGATTCTAGTTGCTTGGTCTTAATGTGAATTATGCTTTTCATGTTTGCAAGTATAACTATGGATAGTTGGTTAATCAATATTTATAAATTGAAATACAAATAGAACAATGGAGAATGAAAATGAAATCAAGAATCAATCGAACTTACCGATGATCACGCAGATGATCTTGGCGACGGAATGCCTTCCCACAAATGTCACAGGAATATGGTCTTTCGTCGGTGTGCGTTCGCTCATGGATAAGCAAATTATAGGATTTGGTGAATTGTCGATGACAAAATTTGCAGATAAATTGCTTTTTAGGCCTGGCTGCTCTTCCAGGGGCACGAAGAAGGCGTCGATCGAGACTCGCGGAACCAGTATGGTGTTCGGCAACGGCTGCTGCAGCTGCAGCTGCATGCGAGAACAGCCCCGAGCTACTGGCATAGGCGCCAAAAGATCCAGCTGCAGTTGCTGGAGGTCCGAATAAAGCTCCTGGAGGTCCATAGGAAGCTTGGGAAGATGCCACGGAGCCGGAACGTCCACCCCCAGTTGCACCGCCACCACGCGCCTAAAAAGTATGTCATTAATTTATCAACAGTTTTAAAGCACTTTGTTAAATTGGGCAAAATATTTACAATGATTTGATATTAAAAAAAAACAAACATTTTAATATTGGGAAATTAATTAATAGGAAGATTTAAAATCATCGTAGTTTATTCCTGATATTTTATTAGTATCCAAATAAAACCGCCAATTTAATCAATTAATAAACTTTCATAGTTTAATTTTGTTTTTGTTTTCCGTTCGTCCCAAATTGTAACAATATTTTTTATTTAAAATGAGTTCTACTTAATTTTATGGCATTGAACTACCGAAGATAGTCAACGAATATCTAACTCACCTGTATGAGAGCTGCAGCAGCAGCCGCATGTGCAGCTGCAGCTGCTGCAACGCAAGCTGCTTCCTCACGCAACGATAATTCTTTTCGTTTATCTGCCATCAAAGCAACTAAATCGTAACTTTTTCTTTGAACACTGGAATAGCTACCACCCGAGCTACCGGAAGTGCTACCACTGCCACTTGATGAGTTTCCATTTCCGGTTCCAGTGCTACTGCTGTTACTACCTGATGAACGCTCTTCCAGTTTATTGCTACGATCAACACCTCCACCCTAAAAAAAAGTGGTCTATGTTATAATTTTTCAATCTATATAAAGTATTTCATTAAAAGAGGTTCAAAATATCAAGAAAGAAAAAATATCTCCAGAGAAAATGGTAAAAAAGGGAGATATAAAGAAGAGGAAAGGTTAGTGTCATCATAAATATTAAATATTTATGGATCTAAGTCTTATAGAGTTTAAAGGGGATTGGAAGAGGACTGGTTTATAGGTATACTTATGAACAATTAGCTCAAAATATTTAAAATATTTATTAATAATATACTATAGCGATAGTGGGAATGTTTCATTAGGACGAGTTATGGTTGTTAGATACCATTATATATGATATTTCGAGGTTAAGTGGTGGTAAGGGCTCATCTTTAAAAGGTCTGACATGTTGCGCCCCTCAACTGGAGTGAGGCAGGGCAAACGATTTGCTTTTGTCTGTGGTGGTTTGATTCCACTGGTGGGGGGGCCCTGGGGAGTGCTTCTTTCACGAATTGACTGACACTCGTTTCAAAAGAGCTTAAAATCATAGCAAATTATATCTATTGTTTGAATCAAATTTGTTTTTTTGATGGAAAACCGTCTTTAAATGTATATATAAATATAGTGAATGCTCTATATAAGCAACTCATTTGAACCAATTTCAATAAATAAGTTTCTTATTAGGAAAAGTTACTTTTAGGGAAAAATGGAATTTAAAGCAAAAAAATATTAATTAACAGAGACTAACAGAAATTCTTGTAACTATTTAACAGAAATTAACTTCAATACTTGCAGAACAAAACACAAACATATTCCAATAACAGAATTTTTTACAATTTGAAGTTATGTTGTTGTGAACAGCTGTCAACTCAAATATTTAGCTTTAAAAAAATAAATTGCTTATACACAACAGTTGAACTAAAATAGTTGCTTTTATAGAGGTTGAGGTTGCTTATATAAAACGTTTACTGTATATATAAAATTTATGAAAGAATTAAAAGATTCACAATATGTATATAATAAACATAGATTTTTTTTAGAAATTAATAATAAAAAAAATAAAAATTTTAACTACGAATGGGAATCCCTTTCATAAAAGAAAAAAAAATACCAATTAAATTTAATAAATTATTGGAATAGTTTTTGAAATGTGAATTGATTTGGGAATTATAATTTCTCTTCTATTAAGAAGGATGTAAATAAATAAGGGGAAGGGATCAATTTATTTGAGCTTCATGGCACATCATGTTTTTCGATTCAGTGGTAAGGACAGGTAGCTTGTACAAGGACAGGTGTTTTGAAAGTTGTTTCTTTGTTGATGAATATTCGTTTACCCGGTGTAGGAAATCGCCGGCAACTAACGGGTGCAATTCGGCTGCATAGGGCACAAATCGGCTTGGGACCACAGGCACGAAGGCTGACGACTCACCACGATGCAGGTGAGGGGGGCCCACCGACCCCGCTCCTGACGATGCTCCTAGCAGGCTCCCTACTCGGTCCATCGCACCTGCAACATGAAAAAAAAAACAAACCCTTTATAGCTATTTTCATCCAATTCATCTGATAATTTCATCTAACCTCCATTCTATTAGTTCTTAGGAAACAATTTTCATCAAGAAGTAGTATTATATAGGTTCCAAAAAGAAATAAAACATATATTAAATATATCTCAAAAATATTTATCAATTAAATATATACATATTCAAATGCAAAAACTTATGGATCTGCTTAAGGATAATATATTAGTTTTAAATAACAAAACAATACATTTTAGGGTTTACCAAGTTTATGTTTTTCGTCAACAATCTTTGTGAAGATAAAATTTGTTATGAATGCAAAAAAAAAAAAAAAAGATATACACTTAAGAGACATGTTAAGTTATAATATAACTTAAAATAAACACATTATGTTTTAAAAACCAGCAAAAAAAAAAATTCAAAAATTATAGTTCTTGTGATTAAATAAAATAATCATTTCTATTATTAAAGTGATGAAATTGCGTTATTTTCAATATTTCAGTGAAATAACATAGAAACATTTTAATTAAAATTGGCAAACTAAAAGGTTTGTTTAAATTGTGACATCGAATTCAATTAAATTTTATGAAAATGTTTTAAATATATTTATATTTGTTTTTATTTAATCCATACATTTTTAAAGGGCAAAGAACTTTTGAGTTAAGTAGAGCTACGGAAATGGTGATAATTTATATTATATATATATATATATATATATATATATATATATATAGGTTAGTCAATAAATATATAAATTAATAATTTATATTTCATTTACCATAGAAAGAAGGATAATTTGTAGTTTTATTATTGAATTTGTCAGTATATTTATTTAGAATTTTATTTATAATCTAGAGCAGAAGAGTTCAAACTTTTTGATGTTGATAACACAAAAACTTCCATCAAAAATTTCAGGTACCAATACAATAATTTCGTTACTAAAAGTAGCTGTACCATCGTCAGGTTATAAGGTATATACCACTAGTGTCGTGGTACATTTCCCAAATCGTTGATCTAGAGCCACGGTCACCAAACGGTGGCTCGCGAGCCACATGTGACTCTTTTCGAGTTTATTGTGGCTCAATTAAAAAATTTAAAGTCACAACATAAAAAAAAGATAACATTTTTTATTTTGCAATATGCCTCTAAAAAAAGGTAAATTTTTTTCCGATTTGGCTCATAAACATTTTCGATTTTTCAATATGGCTCAAAGTATCACCAAGTGTCCACCCCTGATCTAGAGTATGTCTATAAAACAAAAATACCTGCTGAAAATTTGATAAATACATCGGATATTTATAAAGACTATATAGTCTCAATACATATTTTTGTATAAATTAAATAAATCAATTTTCAAAAAAATCAAAAAAAATCAAAATGAATTCAAATACAATATAAATTAACAAATATCGTACACACTCTCTGAATGGTTAATTTGATTTATTATTTTTACTCTATTTATAAAAATCAAAAACAAATGAACACATTAGATGATTAAATTAATATAGTTTTAGAGTTTTGGTGTTTTTTGATTATTTTGAATATCCCCTTATAGCAGGCCCGGCCAACCCGGAGCCCTCGGGCCGCATGCGGCCCACCGTGAAAAATTGTGCGGCCCACCAGTTAACTTTATATTTCTTTTGTAACTTTCATTTCTAGTCTGTATATTCGAAAACAGAGAATATAATTGAAATAATGATAATTAATTCATTTTTTCTTATTTAAAATATGTCCTACAATTTTTAAACTACATATTTGATTCCATAAATAGGAAGAAAAAAGTTAGAAATAATAGTAATTAATAGAGAATATATTTTTTTATTTTAAATTGTTATTATTATTTTTATTTAAAAAAAAAGTAGCAGAAAAATAATAAATAAAAACATTAAACATTAAGCATCAAGAAAGTATTAAAAGTGTTTTTTAATACATTGTAAAGATTAAATTCGTTTCCCTAAAATGTGGCCCCTGTAGCATTGCTCCTAATCAAAGAGGCCCATGGAGTCATATGGGTTGGCCAGGCCTGCCTTATAGTATTTGTTTCCATCTAAGCTCTAATCTTTATCAATAAACATTGTATTTCTCCAAGAAACTTAGAAATGAATTGTAGTTATCAAACCAATAAGGATTTATATAAAGGAGTGGCTCAAAATCTTCTTCCATGTTAATTGCGTTTCATCAATAAAACAAAATAGTAATTATAAAATCTTAGAATTAACCCCTATACACCTGGAATGGTTATATATAATAATATATATTTTGATGAAGATCTCCATTGATTCCATCCTTCAGTATATTAATATTAAAACCTTAATTTCTATCATTTTTCTTTCTATTTTAATGAATAAATTAATACTATTTATACTATGTGTAATAGATATTGGAATACATTACTCATATTTAGGCAACTTAAGAATTCTAATAGAAAAACTTATATTCTTAATTTATATTTAATAAAGAGAAGAAAACAATTCATTTTTATGTTTTTAATATTTTCCAAAATATATTGATTATTTCTAAAAATATAAATAGTATTTCTTTAATATGATCATCTTTCGTATTATGATTAGATCTCTTGAATCTTTATTTTTAATCGACAAAAATTATTAAAAATTCTATTAATAAAAAAATTAAAATTTAAACTCAAATATTCTTTCTGTTTATACTTGAAAAATTGAAAGAAAATTTAAATTATAATAGAAAATTAATATTAAAATAAAAAAATATTATATATATATATATATATATATATATATAGTACCTGGTTCATCGAGCCGCAGCTCGGTATTTTAAAAAAATTATTCCTTATGAACTATGAATATATAAGATTAAGATTATTATTGAAAATAAATCAACGACAAAATATAGGAAACAATTACAGATAATTTAAAACAACATAAATTTAAAAAAAAAAATAGTCATAAAACATTCAGCCCCTAAACGTATGACCTGTGGATATAACATATCTATTTCGTAATTTGGATACAAAATATTATTAAAATATATATTTTTAATTTTATTTTATTTACAATATTATGTATTTAAGGAAGCGCTGTCCGACGATGCCAGGCGCCATTTTTTTTATTATTAAAATTCTTATTTTATATTAAGAAAAAACTAACAAAAATAATTGGCTGAAACCAATACAGATCGATTTTTCTTTATAAATATTATCTATGGTGTGAATTTCAAAAAAATCTTTTGAGTTGTTTAATATTTCATAAATTCAAATATATACAATTTTTGCTAGTATAATAAGATAAGATATTTAAATATATATATATATGTATAATTATTATAAAAAAAAATAATTAGAATAATAAGAATTGAGCAATCGAGATTTAAGTTTTAATAAAAAGATAAAAAAAAAAAATAAATGAAGAGCACATTTATTATAAGCTACTTTTCAATAAAATATTATACCTATACCTATTCCTGATATATATAATTTTAATTTCAATAAATTTCAAATGAAGCTGATTTAGAATTTTTTATTTTGTGTGTGTGTGTGTGTTCTAAGATTATTTTTAATGGTAAGTATGTAAAAATTTAAAAGATTTAAGTTTTAATAAAAAGATAACAAAAAAAAAAATAAATAAATAAATGAAGAGCACATTTATTATAAGATACTTTTCAATAAAATATTATACCTATACCTATATTCCGGATATATATAATTTTAATTTTAATAAATTTCAAATGAAGTTGATTTATAATTTTTTATTTTTTTTTTTCTTCGAAGATTATTTTTAATGGTAAGTATGTAAAAAGTTTTGCGACTTTGTTTTTTTTTTTTTTTGACCTTACATGAATGGAATATCGGAGCCTAATCCAATAAATCGTTTAGCGAAATTCTGGAATGGTTGGAAAGAATGTTGCAATGTGGTGGGATTTTGTTAGTAGCGTGGCAGGACGTCGCCTTTAACACTTCGACATCTGCATATGTTGGATAAACCAGAAACGTGTTTCGTAGGGCCAGTTACAAAAAGGTCCAAGTGGTCGGTAGTCGCGGAGAGGAGTCCTGGTCTAGATGCACGGTTGCCAAGTCGTCGTCGCTCTCCACTCCTGACGGCATCAGCCAGAACCTTGCCAGGCTTTCAACCATTTTTTCCTATCCAAATTCTCCAAGCGATTTCTTGCAGTGAGTGACCCGTTGACCGGTTCCATTAATTCTTTTTTTTTTCTTTTTTTCATTTTCAAATTAATTTCCAATGAACAAAAATCTGGAGTGTCTCCACTCGACTATCTCGCAATTTAAATTGAATTAAATAAAATATATTATATTATATTTAAATTAAATTAAATTAATTAAATTAAAAATTAAAATCAATAAATAATATTTATTAAACTAGCGGGTGATTGGCTCTTTGTTGATGGCACCACGTCACGTGCTGGCGCGTGATTTGCAGTGTTAAAAAATTAATTCCGGTACTTTTAAATTTAATTAATTATAAATTATAAATTAAAATTAATAAATAATATTTATTAAACCAGCGCGTGTTTGGCTCTTTGTTGATGGCGCCACATAACGTGCTGGCGCGTGATTTGCAGTGTTATATGTTATATGAGCTCAAACATTTTAAAATTAGTGTAATAGAAAGATTGAAAAAAAACAAAAAAATTAGCTGGAGTGTCTTCACTCGATTATCTCGCAATTTCAATTGGATTAAATAACATAATATATTATATTTAAATTAAATTAAATTAATTATAAATTATAAATTAAAATTAATAAATAATATTTATTAAACCAGTGCATGTTTGGCTCTTTGTTGATGGCACCACGTCACGTGTTGGCGCGTGAGATTTGCAGTGTTAAAAAATTAATTCCGCTACTTTCAGTGATTCAATCAAGCTGAAATTCTATATATAGCAGTTTTATACAATTTTTAATCATGTGAAAAACTATCAAACATAGATCTTTATTTTTACGGTCAGTTTAGAGGAAAAAAGATCAAAACGTGGTAGATAATGGTTCTCTTCAGAAAGTTGTAAAAAGTTGATAGAAAACTACGAATGAACTTTTGAATAAATACCCGTATACTAAATTTCATGATTCTAGCTCAAACCGTTTTTGCGTAATCTTGTCTACACACACACACAGAGAGAGAGAGAGAGAGAGAGAGAGAGAGAGAAAGAGAAACAGACAGACATTTTTCTCACCCTTATATGACTCAGGGACCTTCAAAACGTATAAAAACATCAAAATCTCAATATCGAAAATTTTCGTGATCGCAATACTATCTCTGACGAGTTAGTAATGAATGTCCCTAGAAGCTAATTGAACAACTTGTTTGGATCATTTCGCAAGCATCCTATCAATGCGATTCATTGTTTTTATAGAATGAATAAAAATGATAGGAATACTTAAAATAGAAAAATACGTAATAGATTGTTTTAATGTATATTGAATTATGCTATAAATATTATCATATTCCATATTTAGACATATAAGTAACAAGTCATAGATAGAAGAAATAAACAAGAGATGGAAATAAATAAATAAATAAATGGATATTATTTTCTGTTGAATCGTAGAAACTATTGGAGGACGTTGTTATCATCAAAACTCTTTAAATTATTTATTTAAATAGATATAAGTAAATATTTATTATTTTATTAATATATACATCATACGGAGGACACACACACATTAAATATAGAAGATTAAAAACAAAATACTAATGAATTATCAAATTCGTATAAACAATAAACAAATAATGGTAATTATTCAAATTAGTCTTTATGACATGGATTTGTATAAAACTTTACCAGTGGGTTCCTTTTTTAATTCCAAATAAACTTTTCTTATGCAATTTTTGAGAGTCGCTTCTAGTTTTTCGAGATAAAGAAATATTTTATAAGTTTGACAGATTAGCTGGTTATGAACGACGAAATATGATGTCATTAAGTAATGTTTTATTGACTAATTAACTAATTATTCACTTATTCCTAATTTTCGTTTTTTTTCGGTTCGGTTTAGATATAGGAAAATTATTTAATTAATTAATTTTTTAATTGTTCTATATCCAATCCAAACTGCACCCCCCTCTCCGAAAATTAGTGGAGCTCTCTGATGGTCAAATTAATCAAACATGGTAGCTAAATAGAATATCAATGGATTTATATGCAAATTTTAATAATTTTTATCCCGTAAACTAGAAGCGACCCGCAAAAATTGCATAAGAAAAGTTTATTTAGAATTAAAAAAGGAACCCCCCCCCCCGGATAAAGTTTTATAGAAATCCATGACATAAAGATTAATTTGAATAATTACATAAATAATTAATATTTTTGTTGTTGTCTATTTTTCTTTAAAACTTAACGTTAATATAAAATTAATATTAAAGAGTTAATTTTCAATATTAATAAATGATGTCCAACCAGTTGGACCAAGGAAAATAGCAAAAATCACGGTAATTTATCTTACATTGTCAAATATTTAAATTATAATTGGGCAATTGGAATCTAAATCTGACCTTCCTTAGTATAATCTTTTTTTTTAAATTTACCTATCACACACTATTTAATCTGTAAATTTTAAATGAATAAAAAGCAATTTTAAAAGATCTTTCTAGATAAATCCGAGAAAATATTTTAGTACGAAAATTAATTATATAGAGTGGTGTGAATTTGTTTTTTTATTTAAATATTTATTTATTTAAATATTTAATAAAATAAATATGTATATTATTATATTTAATGAATTTGTATCGAATTTGGAGAATAAAGAAAAAATACAATTTTTCCAATTTGAAATCCCTTTTAAAGGTATATAAATTATACGAACTAATAAAGTATAGATATTAATATTAATAATTGTAATAATATTGTAATATATATAAACATACTTTTCCTTTATATTTAATAAGAATATATTATTCTAAATTGAATAGAAAAAATGCATATGGAAATTTATTAAACATACCAAAGGTAGGAGGTATACCAAATATTTGTATTTGTAATTTTGAATTAATTGAATATTTGTAATTCAATATATTTAATAAGAAAATAATTAATTATATTAATACAATATTTTTTTCGTATATTTATAATTTCTATTCTATAGTTAAATGATTTCGAAAATACAGACATGTTCCCTCATTTTTTTCCTTAAATTAAAATTCAATAGAAACAAACTTTTTGTTTTAGGAAAGGTGGGGAAGTGAGAGCATTTATATAAATGTTATATTATAAAAGAAGAGTGTTTTGTTTAGGTTTAGAAATTCAAGAACTTCAAATTAGAATATAAATAATAAATTAATTAATTAAAAAGAAAAATAAGTGATTTGAGGAGGGTCTCTGACTACTTAAATTTACATGATAAAAAATTGCTGTGAAGGCTAGAAAATATATGAATATTAATATTTTTGGTTCTCGCAATGTATATTTTTACTTTACAATCGAAATTTTTTTTTTAAGTTTTTTGAGAGTAAAAAGGTATTGTAATCCCGATAAAGAGACTCGATAAGGGAGGGGTTTTTGAAAGATCTCCACGTTTCAAGTCATTCTGATTCCAAAAAGTGGTTTTCCCATTGACGTATGTGTTTGTGTGCGTGTGTGTGTGTGTGTGGCACAAATTTTGTAAACCAAATTCCGGCCAAACAGCAAAAAAGAAAATGAGACCTGTTATATACTTTTCAATCGAAAAAAATTTCTAAATTTTTTGAGAGAAAAGTTATTGTCATCCCGATTGACTATGGATAAGGGATTTTTGACAGGTCTCCACGTTTCAAGTCATTCTGATTCCATAAAAGTGGTTTTCCCATTGACGTATGTGTGTGTGTCTGTGTGGTTGACATATTTCCAAAACTATAGCAAATATAGAAAGTTTTATATGGAATTTAGAGAAGTAAATGTAAATATAGAGAAATGTATTCTACAAATGCCATCTATTATATGAAAAATTATGTCAAACTTTAAATAATCAAGATAAATAATAATTAAAAAGTAAAATAGTCATATTTCCTAAAATATCAAAAATAAAAAAAAAATAAAAACAAAAATAAATTCTCTATAAATTGTTTGAAAAATCAAACAATTTATAGAGAATTAATTAATACACATGTCTTATGAAAAATTTTGTCAGAATTTAAAAAAAAAATAAAAGAAAGAAAATGAGACCTGTTTTTCAATCGAAAAAAATTTCTAAATTTTTTGAGAGTATAGTTATTGTAATCCTGAATGACTATCGAATCCCCCCCCACACACACACATCATTCACTTATTCCTTCTTTCTTTCCAATCTTACTTTGATTTTAATCGCTCACCTTATTTTCCTATTTCAATTACTTATATACTATTATTAATTCTCTTTTATTAATGGTTTATTAATTATTAATAATGTTTTTACATTATGGTCATTTTTAAACTACCCCATCGTTTCCCTCTCCTTTCTGCCCTAATTTTATTTATTCCTTAACCATTTAATAGGACTAATTTCTTAATAAATAAATAATTAAATAAATAAAAATTAAAATTAAAAAAAATGCCAGACATGTCAATATGTGCCTATTGCTCCATGAAATTCAGGAGAAATCCAAGTGCAAGGCATGTCGTAAAGGCTTCAACTTTAAATGGGCGATCAACATTATCATAAGTACCATGGAGAGAATTTATTTTGAGATAAAGGCATATGCCCCCTCACTCTTTTTTATTAACATATTCACAAAGGGTCTGTTTATTCCTAAAATATATATAATATATAGTTTTGATAGTTTTATTATTATTGTTTATTATATTTAATTTAAAAAAATTAAATTCTAAATATATAATTGTTAAACTAATGTATATATCGATTGAAATGTCAAATGGAGATTACCACATATATTCTAATGATTTATATCAATTTTCTAATTTTTATTATCTCGCCAGAGATAGTATTGCGAATACGAAAATTTTCGATGTTGAGATTTTGATGTTTTTATACGTTTTGAAGGTTCCTGAATCATGTTCACTAAGGTTGAGAAAAATGTCTGTCTGTGTATGTATGTGACCAAGATTACGCAAAAACGGTTTGAGCTAGAATGATGAAATTTGGTACATGGGCATTATTCAAAATTCATAGTTTTCTATCAACTTTGGAGAAATGTAGCTCAACCGGAAGAGGACCATTACCTACCACGTTTTCATTTTTTTCCTCTAAAGTGACCGCAATAATAAAGATATATGTTTGGTAGTTTTTCACATGATTAAAAATTGTATAAAACTGCTATATATAGAAGTTCAGCTTGATTGAATCGCTGAAAGTACCATTTTTTAACAATGCAAATCTCACGCGCCAACACGTGACGTGGTGCCATCAACAAAGAGCCAAACAACACCCGCTAGTTTAATAAATATTATTTATTGATTTTAATTTTTAATTTAATTAATTAAATTTAATTTAAATATAATATATTATGTTATTTAATCCAATTCAAATTGCGAGCTAGTCGAGTGGAGACACTCCAGATTTTTTTCATTGGAAATTAATTGATTAAAATATATAGAATTTCAGCTTGATTGAATCGCTGAAAGTATCAGTTTTTAACACTGCAAATCTCACGCGCCAACACGTGACGTGGTGCCATCAACAAAGAGCCAAACAACACCCGCTAGTTTAATAAATATTATTTATTGATTTTAATTTTTAATTTAATTAATTAAATTTAATTTAAATTAATATATGTTATTTAATCCAATTCAAATTTGGGAGATAGTCGAGTGGAGACACTCCAGATTTTTTTCCGTGTTCTAGATATTGCTTTTTTAATAAAGTGAAATGATTTATAAGAAATTTAATTTTTTTTTTTCATAAAGTTATAAGATTTTTTTTTCAGTAAAAAGTTGATGATAAATATAGATTTTGCAAAATAAAATATGCTTGTATTCTTTTTATTTTAAATATGATTTTTTTGACATTTTTTTAAGATGAATATGTTTAAATTAATACTTGCAAAGTTTTTAAAGGAACTAATTTTTTTATTAAATAAAAAATTTTAAAAAAATTGTGAATAATATTTTTAAGCTTATCAAAATTGAAAATGAATTGTAATGAAAATAAAAAGTGTCATTTTTGGAAAAATGATTATTAATATTTTTAAAATTTTAAAAAGGTGCTTTTATATATTTTGACCCTTTTTGCACTTTAAAAAGCCATTTATTCTGAAAAATTGGTACAATATATATTAATCAAAATATTTTCCATCATTTTTTACCCATCTTTCTTACAACATGGCGATACCATGTCGAAAGAACGATGTCGGCTTAGAAGCGATTCAATCATCGATCCATTTTCGCAGTTCTTCATCATTTCAAAACTGTGTGCCAGTCAAGCTATTCTGCATCGATCTGAACAAGTGGTAATGAGAAGGCGTAATGTATGGTGAGTAAGGTGAGTGCGATAAAACTTCCTAAGAGAGCTGTAATCTTCCTTTAAAACTCTTGCAACGTGTGGCTGAAGGTTATCATGCATGCATCTGTTACTCACTATTACTGGACTTTTTTGCAACAATACATCGTTTAATTTGTTCAGTTGACATCGGTAGTCATCTGCAGTTACAGCTTCATTAGGTTTTATCAGTTCTTAATACACTACACCTTGCTGATCCCACCATATGCACAGCAAGACTTTATGGCCATGAATATTCTGCTTCGGTGTCGATGTAGATAACTTTTTGCGCTTGGGATTGTCGTAATAGATCCATTTTTCATCGCCAGTCACAATACGCCGCACTTCTTTTTTGCCTGGCAAGCAATAAAACCACGATGTTGAAACGGTTAGAAATCTCATTTTCAGACAATTCGTATGATATCCCTCCTTTTGGATCTTACCCATTGCATGTAAACATCTCGAAATAGTTGTTTCATCAACTGCTAAGCTGATGAAAGTTCTTTGAGTTTGAGCAGGGTTCTCGTTCAATAATTCATTGTCTTTGAACTTTTTTGGTTCTCCTGATCTTTTGTCATTGACATCAAAATAACCAGTTTGACACCGTTGCAACCAAAACCGACAATTGGGATATGACGGAGCAGCATCAACATAAGTTTCTAAGTGTTTGATGGACTTCAGCTGCAGATTTCTTCAAATCAAACAAAAGTAATGCAAATTTGAGCGTTTCTCATGATTAGTATATATATACACTGAATAACTCAATAATACTACAAGGAAAACTGTTATTTAATGTAGAGAAATATCAAAACTATCGAATTTAATAGTTGTGTTAGTTTGTTTGCAAAGATACTTCGCATTTTCACCGATATATGCAATCATCTATTATCTATATTTATTGTTATTGAGAATTAAAAAAAGAGAATTTCTTGGTGGGAGTCGAACACATAACGCGGAAGGGTCTACAATAATTATTTAAAAATATTTTCAAATTTTGCACTCATTTTAATGAAAATTATACGAATGATCTATGAATAAATACGAAAATTTGTATGATTATAGATCATCTATTAGTATTATTATTTTATTAAATACAATATATTGCAAAATTTATTGTAAAAATATTATTTTTTTAAATATATATTAAAAGATGATTTTAAAACAAGAAGGTAATATTAACTTTGAAAATTGTATTTATAGATTCATTTTTGGTAAGTATTTAATTTAGATTGTATTGGAGGCCATCTTTTTCCATTGTCCTTATCATCTTTGTCTCAAAATAATTTAGATAAAATTTAAAATATAAATTTATATTTAAATACTATAATGAAATAAATTTCAAATATTAAAAGTAACTTTAATATATCGTTGATATCATTGCTATTTGATAATAAATTTTTATGTAAAAAAAAAAAGGATTCTTGAATATATGTATTTTTTGTCCCCTCTAAAATCATTTCAATAAAATAAAATTAGATTATATATTCGAATATAAATTTAAGATGATCTGAATTCCAACCTGATCGCTGATAATTATAATTAATTATATAAATTATTAATAACTAGATGAACCCGTTGCAAACGGTGTTTGCAATTTAAGTTTAAACTGAATTTGTAACTAACTTCATGTAACAGACATCATATACATACATACGACGGAAATTATGTAGTTTGTTAAAAACAATTACCCTCTGTTTACAGTTAGCACGGACTGTTTGTTCTTAGTAGTGGAATGTTATATATATATATATTTATATACCTATATATCTATTAAATATAGTCAATGAATGACCTATCAATTAACTATAAATTATAAGAAATAATCATATACGATAGTGAAGTGGGGGTAGTTGGATAAAATGTCTATAACCGCAAAATATTCCCAGGCAGTCACAAAAAAAAGATCTAAAGGTATTCTTCTTGTAAATTCGTATGCTTCAGGTCAATGGATGAAATAAAAATCGATCTCATCGTTTTCAATTCAAAGCAATTTGCAAACGAAACCTTTTTGTTTTTGTTTTTTTTTTAAAAAAAAGATGTAGATTAAAAATACTTAAATCGACTATACAAATTGAAATTGAACATTTTTCATTAGCCTGTTTTATTTATTTTTTTTTTTTTTGAAATGTTTCATGTTTCAAGAATTCTTGTCTGAAATTAAATAAAGATTTGGAATGAATCCTTTCGATGGTGTCAGTAGTTGAATGTAGATGAATTGTACCTGTTCCTCTGTAAGTACCATCGGATTTTATTCCCAGCTTCTCGATGGAGAAAGCCTGAAGAGATCGAAAGAGGCTCCAAGGTCGGCCCCTCTGAAAAAAAGATGAACAAAGCCAAGACGTGACCGGAGACCCAAGCTCATACCGCCATTACAGGAATTAACCTGGGCCCTGTTCTATGCCCCCTTTTCCATCAAATTAGATCGGCCGCAGAGAAAAGAATCTGTTCCGAGATATTATTTAAAAAAAAATAAAAACAAAACAAAAAAAATTAAATTCTAATCTAGAAATTTCATATCTTTTTATTTTCTTTACTGAAAAATAAGCTCTGTTTATTTTTTAAATTATTTTCTTAAATGGTTGCCTTCTGCGTTAATCGTGATGTTGAATTTTATTATTTTTTTCCTTATCAGTTCATCTTTTATAATTTTTTTTTTTCATTTTATTTCGATAATTATTATCATTTATTTAAAACAAACGCTTTACTTTTTAAGTTTGATTCACATTTAATCGTTTCAGTATTTTATGAGATCAATGTTGAACGTATATATATAAAATATGCTACCTATATCTATCTACAATATCCATATACAATATCTGTATACAATATCTATATACAATATATATAGATAGATAGAAGAAACATTGAAATAGAAATAAATAAAAAAATTTTTTTAATAAACTATTATTATTTTCAAATGTATTGTGTATTGTTTTATTATTTTTTTTTTTTAAATAAAAATATAATAAATTATAAAAATAAAAATAAATAATACTTATTTATCATAGATTTAAAAGGCAATATAAACAATAAATGAAAAGTATTAATATATATATATATATAAATATACATCAATTCAATATTCTTCAAAATTGACTTTTCGAAATATCTAAAGAGATCATCTGAAATAAATTGCGAAGTAAGAATTGACGCTGACAGTATTGACGACGTAGTAAATATTAATTAATTAATAAAGTGTAGGATCATTTCATTCTACCAGATGAATTTAATGTATCTTTTATGTCATTCTCAAATGATATTATGATAGCATTGGAATATTTTTTATAGTGATTTTTTTTCGGACCATTTAAATATATTTTCTAATATACTATAAATATTTTATAAAAATCGAGCCTTGACTTCTGTGAATAAGATATTAAGAAATTAAATAAATAAATTCATTTTTTTTTATTTTTTTTAAATAATTCTTTTATTAAACAAGAGATGAAATATTTGAAATCAATTTCATTCAAGTCTAAATTGTATCATTTAAATGAAAATCAGTATATATACAATCAGTGTTGTGCTGATTTACGGATATTGGAATATTAATGCATTCAATCATTTTTTTAAATCAAATTTTATATTTTCATTACGTTTATTCAATTTTTTACAAATAATAAAAATAATATTGCATAATTTTCTCAATTATTTGAAAATATCACTTATTTTTGTTTATTTATTATTCCATTGAATAAATTTCTATCAAAATTCGACGCTGTTTATTTATTAATTCATTAAATATATATAAATTGAAAAATAAAAAAAAAGTAATAAATACAATAAAAAGAATGAAAATGATACATTTTTATAGATGATAGGAATAAAAGAAGTTTAAAGTAATGAATAAAAAAAAAAATAATATTTATTTTTTTTCTATAATGACCTCTATTTCAAGTTTTGGAAGAGCTGAATTGAAATGCCTAGCAAGTTTTCATTTTCTGTGATTGTAATAAATTATTTCATCTTTTTTTATCAGTGATAGAATCTATTGAATATTTCATAAGAATTCATCTTTCAAATTGTAATAATATTCTATGTGTATAGTTGTTTAAGTTGTTATTTTCATTTTAATAATCATTTTTAATATTTAACATAATTGTGATATAATTTAGGTCATGTCTTGGAATTCAAATACATCCATTTGAAGGATTGAAATAAAAAATAGTCAAAATCAAATTTCTATTTTGTTATGTTATGTTATGAAAACAAAAAAAAAAACTAGAAATATTGCGGTCTTTTAAGAGATTCAAATCATATATTCATTATTTAATTTTTTTATTTTATTTTATTTTATTTTTTAAATAAAGTTGGTGTTTATTTTGTTTCCAATGGAATTCAATGAAAAATGCCTGTCTCCAGGTGAATATTTGTAAATTTCTAAAGAGGTTTTGATATTCTAATTGATTTGGTTTGTCCAACATGTTAATTGAGAAAGATGCCACAATTTTTGATTAATATTCGTTATTCTCCTGGGATAGTAAGAAATCCACTTGTTGGTTTTTCACCTGCCTAAACAAAATGGCTCCGCGCCAAGTCTCCTTCAATATGGCTACCGCGCTCTTCTCTCTCTTTCCCTTAAGCCTGGTGGCTGAGCCTAATGGAACATGCGGACAGAAGTACTTACAGAATTGGGAAGCAGTGCTCGTTGATGTTAATCCATGGTTTGCTGCTATACTGATGTTGAGATTGCGAGTTAAATGCACTTGTTTCGGATGATGAAGGGAGAAGGGTTTAGGGCATGGTGGTCAATTCACTGCATCCTTGATCGTTGTTAGATACAACGTACAGACTGTCGTGTGTACTGGGTACAAATGTGCGTGCTGCCCGCGCGGCTGTCGCTACATGAGTGGAGGCTTGGCTTGAGCTGCTGCGTTGGCTACCTGGCCACAGCTACCACAGTTCCCCTCCTGCGCAGCCGTCGCGCTACCCTCGCGCAGCATCAAAGCGCAGCAGCTACTCTTCCGGTCAAAAACATCACCGCCCCACGGAGGCTCACGGCCATTTGCATACACTCAAGCCATCCATTCACACAGAGACACTCAACCACTTGATATCAACACATCAACCTCCCTGGGTGATCATCCACGGGATGGACCATTGCCAACCGTAATTTGCTTTCCATCACAACAAACCAACCACTTCAACAGCAAAACAAAAATGTATCCCAGTTTCTAAGAAACTCCCTTCGAATACATTCGACCTAATCATTTGGATACTAGAAATTCATTTTATTAAATATTCCTATTATTGTTTTGATTCATTGAATTGAATTTCGAAAATGAAATGAAATTATATTCAATATTATATTCAGTGATTTTATTTAAAAAAAATAAACAATGAAATTATATTCAGTGATTTTATTTAAAAAAAAAAAAAAATAAACAACAATAACAAATCAATTTTCAAATATTAATGAACCATGAAAGTAGTTCAATGAGATTAAAAATAATATGAAGGAAATAAATAGAATGGAATCATGAGAATTTGCATAAAATTTAATTAAAAATCATTCGAAACTTTTTTGAATAAAACACGAAAACATCATTGAAATCTCTGAATGATATTTCCAATAAATCCATTTTATCTTTTTGAATAATATTCCTAATGATTTTTATATAAAAAAAATTGATATTTATATAATATATATATATTTAAATAAAATTTTTAAATATATATATAAATATCTTTAATTAAAATCACTGAATATAATATATAAATATTTTTAAATAAAATCACTGAATATAATATATAAATATTTTTAATTAAAATCACTGAATATAATATATAAATATTTTTAATTAAAATCACTGAATATAATACATAAATATTTTTAAATAAAATCACTGAATATAATATATATTTCGATATTTATTTATTTAATTTAGTATTTATATATTCTTATATTGACTACCTGGCCATATATATATATATATATATTTAAATAAAATCACTGAATATAATATATATATATATATATTTATTTGTTTAATATTTATTTATTTAATTTATAGTTCACAACGAAGGGAATAAAAATTATTTCTTTGTGATTCTAAATAGAAACATGGCTAATACTCTGTAGGCGTCACGTCTTCCTACTTGTTATTCCTGTCTCAAGATAATCATTTTCAGCTTCAGCTACCTCTCGAGCATTAGACTTTCAAAGTGACAAGCAAATCATGAACTATCAGTCCTGCCATTTAAGCTTCATTTCAATGGCTAATTAATTAACCTTCTTGGGTAGTCAGTAACTGACTTTGATGTCACATAAATTCGTTTTTCTCTTGTTTTCAAAACAGCTAACTGTATAATTTGTAATATTCGCTTTTGGGCTAACAGATAACAAAATTCTCCTTTATATTTTCTATATTTAAAGCATAAATGGATTCCTTTGTGTGATAACTAAAGTGACCATACGTCCAGTTTTGAACGAGACAGTCCCGTTTTCAGGTAGCTTGTCCCATATTTTAAATTTATTATTATATTATTATACTAAGTTATTGTTATATTATTTACTATATTTTTCAGTATTTTCATTATAATAAACAGAAACAATGAAAAATATACGTTTTCTTCATAGCCTCCCCAAACTATTACCGAAAATTAAAAAATGTCCCGTTTTTAGGAAAAAAATAAATGGTCACGTTAGTGATAACCCATTTATTTATTGGACGAGAAAGTTTTTAGTCGCATTAAATCTCCCAATTTATTATTTATAATCTATTATTTGTTAATTTTTTTTTCTTTCTTCCCATACATGTTCAGTTAAATCAGTGATTCCCAAAGTGGGACCCCCAGGGGTCTATGACAACCTTCAAAGGGTCTACATCAGCAAAAAAAAAAAAAAAAATTGGGGGTCCATGAAATGAAAATGGAGGTCCACGATAGTCAAAATTCTTGTCAATTTTTGTCTCAAATTTTCGCGAACTTGCAATGACTTGTTCAATTCAATTCTATAAATACGAATATGAGACAAATTATTCGTTTCCTAAATCTTGAAAAGGAAAGTGCTAGGAAAATATTTAAAAACTGGTAGTGTTTATGACATAAAAAGACATTAGCCGAGGAGGTTTAAGATTAAACCTTACAAAATTGATGCCAAATGTTGATAATTTATTATTAAAGCATCATCAAGGTTCATCTTTCCCACTAAACACATTTACTTATTGCTTAGTTTATTTTATGTTAGGTATATTTTATATAACAGATGCAAAATTTTATTTTGAGTAGTTTTAATTTAATTTCAATTAATAAATGTTTAAAACTTAACAAATTTTTAACACTAAATTTCACTACAGTTCGAAATTTACAAAAAATCAATATCTAGTAAGTAGGGGGTCTACCCAAAACCAAAAACATGCCAAGGGGTCTACGACACAAAAAAGTTTGAGAACCTGTGAGTTAGATAGAGACGACACCAAATCAAAGTGAAAACATTCTAATAAATATAAAAATATTTAATATTAAAATATAATAAAATGATTGTAATAAGTTGAGATTTTCCTTTAGCATTTTTGGTCTCATCTTTATACATCATAATTTAGAAATTTTTTTTTTTCGTGAGTGAAATTATGATATTTATAAATTTCAATTTTCAAAATTTCATGGTAAATAGAATATATAAATTATTTATTTTTATGAAACTGCTTCAAATATAACATTCTTTGTTTGTTTGAGTTATAAGTGTTAGAAGTGTTTTGTGTATTTATTGTCGAAAAAATGAATCAAAGAATTTGTATAAAATTGTATGTAAAAAATCAAATTAAATATTAGAGGGATGTTGACAGGGATATTCGATTCTGAGTAAAAAAAATGTTAAAGTATAACTGGCACAAGTGTATTATATCTAAGAGGGATTACTTTGAAAGAGACGACATAAATATTGATGTAAAAATAAATATATTTTGATTAAAAATAAAAGTTATCTTAATATTTTTTAAAAATAGTGATGATATTGAAACATATTTACAATCTGTTTTAATTTATGATATAAAATTATATTAAGAAATTAAATAGACTCTTCAGTGGTTAAGTGTGGTTAGCACGAAATTTTTCCTACCTCTATCTTTTATGTGTTAATCCCTTGTGCCTTTCATTCATTCCATAGATACAATATTTTTAGGTTTTTATTCTATAGCCAATTTCCTAAAATAAATATAAATATACATATTATTGTTAAAAAAAAATATGCCACATTTCTGCCATGTATCATGACAGAGATTAATTGGTATCTTTCTTTTTTTATAGTAAATAATTATTTTTATTAACTCTTATAATGTAAATAAATATTTTTAAGAATAAGTAAAATTAGTTAATAATTATTAAATATTAATACGTTATAAACATGAATATAACTTTTGTTAAATATGTTTTTCATATTATGTGCGATTTAATCCTGTGTTTATATAATGTTTTGTTGTAAACTTTTGTATATATTTTTCTTATTCCGGCTAATACACATTTTAAAAAAAAAGTGGTTAGCACGACAGTCTACCACACTGAATACTCGAGTATGGACCCTAGAGAAATTCAATAATTAATATCTCTTTAAAAAAGCTCTGGGTAATCCTCAGGGTCTATCCGAAAATAATAATAATTATGCAAGTGAGTAAAAATAAAAAAATAATATTAAGAACGAAACAAATGAAATGATTCTCCCCTATCTAACTAATCTATTTATCTAATCTTATTATAATAGTAAAAATTGTATGCAGGTATATATCATAAAAACGGATATATAAGATTTTTATATAATTAAAGTGTTTATTAACTACAAAATTAAACTATATAAAGCTCATGGAAAAAATAATTTTTAGTTTTGCTTATGTCTTAATTTATGTAATTAATAATCATGTGTGAATATATAATAATCGATGTCAAAACAATCATTGATGATTTAATAATTTGCTTTGAAAATTTTAACATACTTAAGGATCAAACGTGAACATGAGATAGGTCAGTTCAACACTTTCCAAAATAAAAACCCCTTAGATTTTTTCAGTTGGAAACATATTTTGAAAATCATGAAAATCGCTACCCTTCTTTAAATATTAATACACCGTGAATACATATTTTCATATTAAATAATTGTAATATTAAGGCATTCTGAATATAATTGCTAATGATCGCCATTCAGAAAATAAAAAATCTGGAGTGTCTTCACTCAACTATCTCGCAAATTTGAATTGGATTAATTAACATGTATTATATTTAAATTAAATTAAATTAATTAAATTATAAATTAAAATTAATAAATAATATTTATTAAACCAGCGGATGTTTGGCTCTTTATTGATGGCACCACCTCACGTGCTGGCGCGTAATTGGCAGTCAACGTGTTAAAAAATGTAAAAAATTAATTCCGGTACTTTCAGCGATTCAATCAAGCTAAAATTCTATATTTAGCAGTTTTATATAATTTTTAAACATGTGAAAAACTATCAAACATAGATCTTTATTTTTACGGTCAGTTTAGAGGAAAAAAAATTGAAAACGGAGTAAGTAAAGGTCCTCTTCTGAATGAGCTACATTTCTCAAAAATTGACAGAAAACTATGAATTTTGAATAATGCCCGTGTACCAAATTTTATTATTTTAGCTCAAACCGTTTTTGCGTAAACATACACAGACAAACACACAGACATTTTTCTCAACCTTAGTGAAAATGACTCAGGGACCTTCAAAACGTATAAAAACATCAAAATCTTCACATCAAAAATTTTCATGATCGCAATAGTATCTCTGGCGAGATAGTAAAAATTTTCATTTAAAATTAATGTTCGAAATCATAACTCTTGTTATATTTGATATTAAATAATATTTCAAATTACAAATTCAAATTCAAATTATTTGATAGCTGAGAGGGTGTAATTATAAGAAAATTTGAAAATAATATTTAAAATTTGACTATTATTTAAATTGATGTTTATTAAAAATAATATTTCATTACCTCGAATAATTTTCTCTTGTTTTAGGACATTTACCTATTTATAAATATGTGATACCTACACATAAATATGAATATTAATAATATTATTAATTAATATTATATTTATATTTTAATTACAGTTTCTTAATTTCTTTAAATGATCTTTGCTTTTAACATGATAAAATAAAATATTCAATCAAGATAATCTAATGAATTTATTCGATTAATTAAAATGATAACTTTTAGAATATATTTATTGATTAAAATGATATTTTTGATTCATTAATAGAAAACAAAATAATATTTTAAATTTGATTTATGTTAATAAATCTGGAAATTAAAATATTATATTGAATTGTAGACATGAAATTTTGTTTGTCATCTCTTTTTTTAGTATATCTTTTTTTCTAAAATCATTTTCTTTAACTAATTTCGAACAAAAATTTGACTTGTTTTGTTTCGCTTGGGAAGATAGTTGATGATATGAAAAATACTAAGTTATTACCGTTTAAAAACTTGTTTGACAGAAATTCTACTTTTTTTTTACAGGCTCATGTTAACTACTAGATGATCGATTCAGAGATAATTTTGACATGTTTTGTTGTTTTTTTTTTTGTTAAAAAGATTAATAAATCGGCAATTTTATTTGTGTCTTATTGGCAATAAGTTGGTTATTTAATATTTAATTCGCAATAATATATAATATTATAACTTCTCCTTGGAGTTTAATTATCTCGAGCTTCAATGAGTGTGTTGAGCATTAAAGTCACTACCAGCTAAAAAGTCTACTCCAAGTGAGTTTAAAATAAGTTGACCTGTGGCCAGGTCCGAACCGACCGACGGTTTGAAATAAATTAATTTCCAGCTACAGAAACAATTTCAAATAATTTTAATATATCTATTAATGTAAAAACAGATATGGATATAACATAAATATTTTTAATTTTATTTTATTTATAATATATAGCTGGAGTAGCCGGCGTTGCCGGCGTTACCCGAGGCTGTGACGTCATGAAGGGCTGGGTGACGTCATATAATTTTAAATTAAGAAAAACATAATGAAGATGATTTTTCCCGATGATAAAACCAATACATTCGTGGTGATATGTAAAAAAATCTCCTTATGTGAAATTTGGTGCGAAAATAACCCTTCCCTTCTTATCGTCGATCGCTAATACTACCACTTCTGGTTTCCGGATTTGCACCAAAAGTTGATCAATTCATCCAACTGATGCATTAAGTAAATATACCAAATTTCATCAAAATCCGTTAAGCCGTTCAGGCTGTACACATCTATACGGACGGACAGACATCATGCTAAAAATACTTTTTTCTGTTAAGAAAATGCATGATTCGTGGAGATATGTAAAAATCTCCACATGTGAAATTTGGTGTGAAAACAATACCTCCCTTACTATCGTCGGTCGGTAAAAATTTAGTGATTTTGTTTACATTTTATTAATTATATATCAAGAGTGACTTTACTATGGTTCCCATAACTACTCATGTGTTGTTAGAATATTGATATCATAGCAAATCTATTTCGAATTATTACAGTTGTTTCATCTAATTATAATTTACAGAATGATGATTTGTTCATTATTTTAACAAATCCGTTGAAAATGTAGGTCATTAGTAGTTCAATTTTTAGTTTGATGCGTCTGAATTTAATTTGACACATCTAGATTTTCTAATATATATATAAATAATTTTGTTTCATTTGTCTTTAATGTTGACAATTCAAACCTTTAGGGATTTTTTTAGTTGGATTTGTTACTTCGAACTATATAATTGTATAATGAATAGAAAAAAGTGGTAATGAATTTTGAGTTTTGTGGTATTTGATATTTTATGAGATCATTTCGACATCAATGCAATTATAACATGTGAATAGTATATTTTGTAGTAAACCCAATCCGCCGTAATAAAACTTCTGTGCTCGGCAGTATAAATTGTGAAAACAACTTTTAAAGTTCTCTTCGGAAGGCTCTTTAATGTTAGATGCTTGAATGCTATCAATATGATTCAGAAACCAAGGAGCACAGAGGCTGCATCATCCTCCATACTCTCCTAATTTAGCCCCCGCATACTTTTTTTATTTCCATAACTCAAATGTAATTGATTGAACACATCATCTCGATAAGATATGATGAACTAATTTTATTTTTAATTTTAATAATTATTTACTTATATATACATATATATTATTAATAATTATCATCGTTGGTTAAGGTATTTTATTTATTATTGATTTTTATATTATTTCCCCAATAGATTTTTTCAACATTTATGTTTTTAAATTTTTGCCCAAAAAAAAAATATTATTTTTTTAAATTAAATCCTGTTTTCAATAGTATTTTTTAAAACTATTTTAACACTGTTTTTGTTATATTTATATTTTTATATTATTTTTATTATTTTTATTTTATAATATAAACAACACCACTCAATTAATATATTTCATGTATTCATGTAAGTATTTTTATATTCTCCCACATAAATTTATTAACTACATAAGTTGTTTATTAATATCTTACGAAAGATGGCGCTAAGTGTCTTAACCACAAACTATCTTTTTAGAATTATTTTAAATTTTACTTTATTGAAGATATTATATTAATCATGTAAAAAAAAAGTTGTGATCTATATATTGACTTCTACTGAATAGAATACTACCATTTTTAATATTTATGTGTGTATTTTCTTCAGATTTTATTTTTGGGGACACATCAGAGGATAAACGAAAATTTTATTCTATATAAAAATATTAAAATTCATATTTAGAAATCTGCCCTTGATAGTTAAGCAACTGATCTACAATAATTTATTACTTTTTTTGATAAATTCGCTATAATATAGTCTAATATATACGAGATATATTTATTTTTTTAAAGTTTGGATAATAATTATTTTTTTAGAAATTACTTTATTTACCTCCGGTTTTTTTTATATAACTTAATATATTAAGTGCAGTGTTTTTTTTAGTTTAGTTTAAAAAAGTATGTTTATTATATATATAGCCAAATATACAAATATATGTTGTTTTTCCCATAACATATAAAATGGATTACATGACTTTTTCTTACAGCTAATTGGTGACTTTAAGGTCGTAATTATCTATACAATGTTGTTTTTTTTATCATTCCGCTATTAACTATTTTTAATATTGCAATTTCAAAATGTAAATTAATTATTTTTTTTTTGTCTAGGAAAAGGCTATATAAAAAAAACAGACTATTAAGTATAGTGGTGAGGTGTAGTAGAGGGCAGTGAGGGTAGTTTTTGGTGTGTTTTCAAATTATGTACCTTAATGGGGGTGGCAAATTTGGATTCCCCCCGGGCTGCTGAAACCCATGCTACGCCACTGATTATATATATATATATATATATATATATATATATATATATATATTAGTTATTTTATAATTTGCTTTTAAAAATGAAAATTAAAATATTCTATAATTATTATTTATTATCTAAAAATATCTATAATATGACATTTACATAACATTAATTTTAATAATTTATATGATTTTAAAAAAGAAATAATAAATACTATTATCAAGAAATCAGTTTGTGTGTATATCAAGTTTTTTTAATGCGAAAGCGGAACACCAATGTAATTGAAAAAAAAAAATTACAAATCAAATAAACATTATTATTTAATTAATAAAATTATACTTAAATGAAATGTATACATACGATGTTGGTTACGGTTTCAAATTTCACACACAGTTTGTTCAGGAATATTTTTCATTGTTTTTTATTTTATCTGCATAATTTTCAAATCAGATAATTTTCTTTATTTTAATTTAAAACAGTCAATACAGTACGGATATAACGGATGTTGTCGGATGTCATCCGAATGTATAGTAACTCTCTCTTTTGGTCAACTTTAGAAATAATGAAATGAAAACATAATATTGTTGTATAGAAAGTATGTATATTCAAATTATCATTTTTTTTTTAAATTTTGTTAAATTTTTTTTTTCTTTCTATGATATTTTGACCAGTGTCAAATGACTAAAAACTGTAAACCAAAAAAAAAAAAAAAAATTGAAAAATAAATTTAGGTATAGACAGGATTATCACTTTTGATTTCTATTTTTGCTATTTCGCCAGAGAAAATTTTCGATGTCGAGAGTTTGATGTTTTTATACGTTTTGAAGGTCCCTGAGTCATTTTCACTAAGGTTGAGAAAAATGTCTGTGTTTGTGTGTGTATTTGTAGACAAGATTACGCAAAAACGGTTTGAGCTAGAATAATG
The DNA here is from genome assembly GCA_963082975.1 of Labia minor. Lineage (NCBI taxonomy): Eukaryota > Metazoa > Arthropoda > Insecta > Dermaptera > Spongiphoridae > Labia > Labia minor. The sequence continues at coordinate 18,775,041 of OY720348.1, forward strand.
AAATTTGGAATACGGGGCATTATTCAAAATTCGTAGTTTTCTATCAACTTTTGAGAAATGTAGCTCAACCGAGAGAGGGTCATTACCTTCAACGTTTTGATTTTTTTTCCTCTAAAGTGACCGTAATAATAAAGATATATGTTTGATAGTTTTTCACATGATTAAAAATTGTATATAACTACTATACATGGAATTTCAGCATGATTGAATCTCGCTGAAAGTACTGGAATTAATTTCTTAAATTTTTTAACATGTTGACTGTCAAACACGCGCCAGTACGTGACGTGGTGTCATCAATAAACACGCTCTGGTTTAATAAATATTATTTATTAATTTTAATTTATAATTTATTGATAATTAATTAAATTTAATTTAAATATAATATATGTTAATGAAATAAATTCAATATGCGAGATAGTCGAGTGGAGACACTCCAAGATTTTTCATATAGAACCATTATACCTAAATATTTGGCTTAACTTGTTTTTTTTTTTTATTTTTATCATATTCTTTTTTATACATTTAGTTAATTAAATTTTAATTAATGATTTTACCATTTATCAAACAATGTAATATGTATGTATATACTTGATTTTGTTTTAAAAAAAAAATAAATAGTTAAATTAAAAAAAATAAAAATTTTTAATAAATTTAATTTTAATTTGAAACCTATAATATGGTATGATATTTTGTGTTTTTTTATACACATTTCACATATTTTAAAGTGTTTATATTTGACTTCATTGTCACGTAATAAGTTTTTTTTTTCATATAAGTTTATTTATAAGTTTGTGTCACGAACAAGGAAAAAAAGAATCAATTTCCTAGTAATCTGAAAGAGAAAAATGAAAAAGGACTAAAAAAAGAACTGAATATAGGAATGATTAGTTGATGATTAAGACAATGAGAAAAAAAACGAGAAGAATCGAGAAATAAAAAAAAAGATGTATAGAAATGTGGGAGTAACTTATTTCCGTGATAAAGCTACTGCAAATGACGTTTTTTGTGCCATCTTAACATCTGGACCAGTTATGATGAATAATCAGTTTTTTATAGAATCTTATAAATATGAAATATTAATTTTATAAAATATTCTAACACTATATGTATATATTTATATATATATATATAACAATTAATAAAATGTATATATAAGTATACATTATTATCAAGGAAATCAAAATTAAAATATATAAAACAATAATTTTTGCCTGTTGTATTATTTGGGTGTGAGGTGTGGTCAATGACCTTAGGTGACGAGAGTAGATTTAGAATATTTAAGAATAGGATTCTGTGAAGCATTTATGGGCAGAAGAAAGATGAGGTCACCGGGGAATGGCGAAGATTGCATAACGAGGAATTGCATGACCTCAATGCATCTCCAGATATAGTTAGAATTATAAAATGGAGAAGGCTGCGGTGGACAGGACACGTGACTAGAATGGGAGAAGACAGAATGGCAAAAAAATATATTGGTACGGAGACCGAATGGGAAACGTCCTCTTGGAAGGCCAAGGACACAGTGGGTGGATAATGTGGGAAAGGATGTGAGAGAGATGGGAGAGGATAGCGACTGGAAGGTTGTGGCTCAAATAGGAATACTTGGAGGGGTGTGGTTGCTGCGGCCAAGAACTTTCGAGTTCCGTAGAGCCTCAGAGATAGATAGAGATAGATATACACGTACCTAAATAAATGACTGGAGAGAATGGCTCTCCTTGGAACATTTTTTGTAATTTTATTATAATGATGAATTATTATCAAAATTTTACCTACCACGTCACGTGCTGGTGCGTGATTTGCAGTTATTAAAACTTAATTCCGGTACTTTCAGCGATTAAATCAAACTGAAATTCTATATATAGCAGTTTTATACAATTTTTAATCAAGTGAATAACTATCAAACCTATATCTTTATTTTTACGGTCAGTTTAAGAGAAAAAAAAATCAAAACGTGGTACGTAATGGTTATCTTCCAAATGAGCTACATTTCTCAAAAGTTGATTTAAAACTACGCATTTTGAATAATGCTAGTGTACCAAATTTCATTATTCTAGCTATAAATTCTATAAATTAAAATTAATAAATAATATTAATTAAACCAGAGCGTAATTGTTGATGACACCACGTCACGTACTGGCGCGTGTTTGGCAGTCAACATGTTAAAAAATTTAATTGGTACGTAATGGTTATCTTCCAAATGAACTACATTTCTCTAAAGTTGATAGAAAACTACGAATTTTGAATAATGCCCGTATTCCAAATTTCATTATTCTAGCTCAAACCGTTTTTGCGTAATCTTGTCTACAAATACACACACAAACAGACATTTTTCTCAACCTTAGTGAAAATGACTCAGGGACCTTCAAAACGTATTAAAACATCAAAATCTCCACATCGAAAATTTTCATGATCGCAATAACATCTCTGGCGAGATAGTAATAATCATGAAATGAAAAAGGATTAAGGATTGTATCGTTAATTTAAAGTAGAGTATCAAAGTGTGAAACCAACGATAATTAATAAGAATTTGTCGAAATTAGTTCATGGATCCCCATTTAAAAGAGAATAAATTGTCTTCAAAACTATATTCTCGACTAATCCTTCATAGCTATCAATTTATTATTTATTTTATACAACATTTAGTAAATACTAATAAAACAATCGTGCTGAATAAACCATATTAATAAAAATGTAAGTTAACATTTGATCTTCAAATATTTTGTAAAATAATTACTTTTATATATATATTATATTTATACTATATATTTAATTTATTATTTGTTATTTTTATTTATATATTTTTTTATTATAATTATTTTTATTCTAGTCAATTATCCATTTAATATTTTATTTGACTATGAATGTTTTTGTCTAATTAATGTCTGAGGTAATTGTTTACAAAACGGGAAAGCTTCAGAAATTTGGATGAAACTTTACCAGTGGATTCCGTTTTTAATTCCAAATTGCAATATTTCCCGGTCTCTGCTTGTTTAAGAGATAAAAATTATTAAAATTTGCATATAAATCCATATTCTATTTAGTTACCATGTTTTATTCATTTTGCCAGCAGAAGCTTCCATTAATTTTCTAGTTTTGTTTTTAGTACTGTTTGGATATATGAAAATTATCAAATATATAAAAATTAATTGATTAAATAATTTTTCTACATCGAAACCGAACCGAAAAAACCAAAAATTAGTGAATAATTAGTGAATTAGTCAATAAAACTTACTTAATGAATGCGCATTTCGACGTTGATAACCAGTTAATCTGTCAAACTTAAAATTTTTATATCTTCTAGACTAGAAGAAACTAGGAAAAATTGTATAAAGCCCAATTTACACGGGCTTAGTACTTGTCATTAGTTCAGGGGTAGGCAAATACTTTTAAGCGCGGGCATTTTGAACGCCCGCCGGCCCGTTGAAAAAGTTGGCTCATATTTTGATTTTTCGTTCAATATGTCTCTAAAAAACAAAAAGATAATTTTTTTTTATTAGTGTTTTCGAAATATGGTCCTCCGGCCCGGAAGACATTTTGAAAATTTCATTTTGGCCTGCGCTTAAAAGTATTTGCCCACCCCTGAACTAATGACAAGTACTAAGTCCGTGTAAATTGGGCTTAAAGAAAGTTTCTTTCGAATTAAAAAAGGAATCCACTGGTAAAATTCATCCAAAATCCCTGAGGCTTTCCGTTTTGTTAACAATTATTTTATTTTAAATGGTGATTTTTTTAAATTCCTGAAAATTGATTAGACTAGCAATAAATCGCTACGCCATATTTTAACATTAATCTGTCTAATATTATTATTATTATTATTTAATATAAATATATCTTAGTTTTAAATAAACATAGGTAATTTCGATAAATTACAAATAAATGATTACTTTTATAAATTTGAGACACAATTAATTATTTTTAGTTTTTAATCAAAAAAAAGTCATAATAAATTTTCATTAAAATATTAATTTAATTTTTAATTTTCAATTATACTCTGAATCATATGAAATAATATAATCTTCTTCGAACAAACTTCTGATAATAATATATAATAATTGTATAGCTAAATATTGACAGTCTCCATGATTCAAAAATTCAAATAACAGTCTTTGAATAGTGAGATTTGCAAATTTTATTTTTCTTTGTTAGGGTGGGAAGTGTAAAATTCTAATTTGATAGGAGAAAACACTGTTTATATCCGATATTTTGGTAGGCAAAATTGCAGGATGTTGACAATGGAACGAGATAAAAAGATAAATCTTTTTTTTATGTGGACTTATTTTAAAATTCAATTAAACAATTTTGTGAAAATGTCTTGAAATTCGAAATAAGTCAAAATTTTTTCCAGGAACAAATCAATTTTTACAATCATACACAATTTTACTAGTTGGTAACCATGCTGGTTTCTTGCCTACCAGTGACGTCACGATGTTTTCTCCTATAGTCATGTAGTGAGATCTATTTACACACACACTGAGAACTTAAATAATAAAACAATACTTTAAACTAAAGCTTCCATTAAAAAAAATAATTTTTTTTACATATATATATATATATATATATATATATGTATATTTAACAATAGCTTAAATATAGGAACTCGATATTTTTTTTAATTATTATTTAAAATTAACTAGAAATAAGTTAATCCAACAATTTAAATATTATTACTTAGTAAAGTATACAGATAAACATTCATTGTGAAATATTTTTATATATTGTGAAAGATAAAACTTAAAAAAATTAACATTTAATTGGGTAGTTGCAATTTCACTAATTTATAATTGTTTACTTTCATTATGAATATTATTTTTGTTTATTAAATCATCCTCAAAAATTTTATTGTAATTAAAAGTTGAAGTCTATAAAATTAATTTAAATTCCCCTAATTAAGTGTTTTTCATTAAATTTAGTTTTAGTTTTAGAGTTTCAAAAAGAAGTAAATTTCATATAAATTTTAATCATGGTCCCCACAGCCAGGGGGCACGGCACCATCTTTATATTTATTTTATTAAATAAAAATAAAAAAATAACATTGTGTAGTTATTATAATATAATAAACATAAATTTTAATTACATAATAACTATAAAAGAATACTATAATAACAATTTTAATAAACTTTTAAAAATTTAAATAATTAAAACTATATTCTGTGTCATTTATAATTTTATTCTTCTAAATCGATGTTTTACAAATTCATAAATTAATTCTGTGAAATCGATTGTGGTTGATCATTCTAATATAATAGAAAAATATGCTTTCTCAAAAGCAATAAAATTTCTAAAAATTATTTTCTTTTTCTTGCCATGTTGCTGTTGTTTTGATTTCCTTTTTGTGTTTTATTATTTATGTAATTTTATTTTGTTAAAAAATAAGGAAATAAATAAATGAATATTCCATAGAATTTTATGTGGGGACCATGCCTTTAATAAACTTCTTATTATCTTTTATTTTTATCTTATGGATTTGGAAATTCATACAAAGTGATACATTTATATTTATATATAGTACCTGGTTCACTGCCGCTCGGTCATTAAAAGAAATTATTCCTTATTATCGGGTTTGGCTGATATATTAATACCTGGTTCACCGAGCCGCCGCTCGGTTTTTTAAAAAAATGATTCCTTATGAACTATGAATATTTAAAATTAAGATTATTATTTATTTAAAATAAATAAACGACAAAATATATGAAACAATTTCAAATAATTTAAAATAACATAAATTAAAAAAAAATCGTCATAAAACATTCAGCCCTTAAACGTACGTATTAATGCACTGAAAGACAGAGAAGTATGGCCTGTGGATATAACATAATATTGTATATATTTCGTAATTAAAAATAATTATTTTTTTTTTATTTTATTTATAATAATTTGTATTTAAGGAAGCGCTGTCAACGCCAGTTTTTTATTTTTAAAATTCCTATTTTAAATTCAGAAAAAACTATCAAAGATGATTTTTTCCCGAGGCTGAAACCAATACAGATCGATTTTTCTTTTTTATTTTTAAAATTCCTATTTTAAATTCAGAAAAAACTATCAAAGATGATTTTTTCCCGAGGCTGAAACCAATACAGATCGATTTTTCTTTATAAAAAATATCTATGGTGCGAATTTTAAAAAAAAATCATTAGAGTTGTTTAATATTTCAAAAATACAAATATATATATACAATTTTTGCTAGTATAATAAGATAAGATATATATATATATATTTCAATGAATAAGGAAATCAGAAAGATCAAAACATAGGATAAACAATATTCCACTATACATATATCTTTATTCTAAATATAACCCGTCTTATATAAGTAAGAATGAAATGAAATTATATTCGATGTCATTTTAATATAATAATTAAAATACTATTTACGAAATCTTAACTCGTATTTAACAAAGATTTCAAAAGCGTTCTTTTGAAATATTGAATTAATTAACATATATAATAAAAATAGAATATCTCTGTAGTAAACAAATAAAATACTAAACAAACACACACATTTTTTTTTTATTTTAATTTGATATTCTTTTTTTTTCTTTTGTGTATTTAAATTAAGGGAAAAAGAAAAGAAATGAAGATTGTGATTCTAGTTAAAGTGGTCATCCAAAAAGGAATAAAAAGTCTTATTATGAAATGAATGTAAACATCAAAACATATCCCCAGTACATCAATTAATTTCTTCTAATGTTAAATAAACACGATTACCATCTTCTTAGGAATGTTATGGAATCTGAGAGTAAGTTGTGTTCACCTTCAAAACAACAACTGATTTTAGTATTCAATTTTCAAAAAGTATATTCTAAGAAATTTAAGTTACTATTGGTGGAAAAAAGATGAATTTTCAGTTGGAATAAAACAAAATTGAAAAATTAACAACGTTCTCTTTCATTGTCTTTCTAATTCGGAATGCGGTTGATAAAAAGGAATTCTTCAAGAGGAGGAGATGTTTTAAGGAGGACTGGAGTCAACTGTTGGGGCAGGTGGTTTTGAAATGGTAACAGGAATACTCGACGTGGTCAAGGTGGGGGAAGATGTGGAATACACGCCTGGGTAACGACTATAAATGGGCCCAGACCAATAGGAGGTAGCAGCCACAGCTGCTGATGTGGATGCTACACCACTGGTAATAGAACTAGAAGTTGATGGAGTGGTGGGGTATAAAGCTGGACCCAATTCACTGTGATGATGTTGGTATTTGGTGTAACCAGAGATCCTCTCTTCCATTCTTCCAGAAGCTTGACTTTGAGATTGTTGTTGACTACAAGCAGCCATCAATCCATGGAAGTCAAATTTATAGGCATACCGTTTACCATGAACTTTACTCATTATGTTTTTGTCATAGTAATACCTGTAAGTCAATAAAAAAAAAACAAATTAAAAACAAATGCATTTCAAAAAAACAGATATGGATATAACATAAATATTTTTAATTTCATTTTATTTATAATATATAGTAGGAGCTGGCTGTGACGTTATGAAGTGTTGGGTGACGTCATATAATTTTAAATTATTTTATTTTTAAAAACCTAATGAAGATGATTTTTCCCGAAGATAAAACCAATACAAAGTGCATGATCGTGGAGATATGTAAAAAATCTCCTGATGTGAAATTTGGTGTGAAAATAACCCTTCCCTTCCTATCGTCGATCAGTAATACTACCACTTCCGGTTTCCGGATATACTCCAAAAGTTGATCAACTCATCATACTGATGCATTAAGTAAATATACCAAATTTTATCAAAATCCGTTGAGCCGTTCAAGCTGTACACATCTATACGGACAAACGGACTGACGGACAGACATCATGCTAAAAATACTTTCTAGTAACTGTTAACACAATGCATGATTCGTGGAGATATGTAAAAATCTCCACATGTGAAATTTGGTGTGAAAACAATACCTCCATTACTATCGTCGGTCGGTAAAAAAAAGGATAAAAGAGAGCTAGAGTCTATCTAAATAGTAAGAGTCAAGAAACCATCCATATCTATCTCTGTGGCTCTACAGAACTCGAAAGTTCTTGGCCGCAGCAACCACACTTCTCAAAGTGTCCCTATTCAGAGCCACAACCCTCCAATCCTTCTCCTCTCCCATCTCTCTCACGTCCCTTCCTAGATTATCCACACACCGCGTCCTTGGTCTTCCAAGCGGGCGTTTCCCACTCGGTCTCCCCCTCAATATATTTTTCGCCATTCTTTCCTCCCCCATTCTAGCCACGTGTCCTGCCCACCGTAGCCTTCTCGATTTTATAATTCTAACTATATCTGGAGATGCATAGAGGTCATGCAATTCCTCGTTATGCAGTCTCCGCCATTCTCCAGTGACCTCATCTTTCTTTGGCCCATAATCCTATTCCAAATACTCTAAATCTACTCTCGTCACCTAAGGTCATTGCCCATGCCTCAAACCCATATAATACAACCGGTAAAATAATTGTTTTATATATTTTAATTTTTATCCCCTTTGATAATAATTTTGACGCGATAAGCTCCTTTACGGCATGATAACAGGCCAAAACCATCCACCTACCTATTCTTATTATTTATTGAAATTGTAAATATAATTCATTTTCAAAATGGATGAGGAGAAAGGAATGCTTATTATAATTTTCTTCCTTTTCACCGAGAGAAGAAAGGATAATGAATGGAATGATTTCTCTTAAAAAGAAGGAAGGATTAAGTTGAACGGAGTTTGTCCTTCTTGTTAGGTGATATACTCTTGATGAACTAAAGGGATCTGGTTTGATATAAAATAATTTTAAAGTATGTAAATAATTATTAATTATCATTTGCAAATCTATATAGTATATGTGTGTAGGTATATGTCAAAGAATTTAAAAAAAAATATTTTCTCTGAAATGTGTAGTTTTATATTTAATATTGAAATATTATGCAGACGACTTAAATATAATAGGAGATTCGGCAATTGCAATTAAAGATAGCGTAGAAAAATTAATCGAAGCAGGAAAAGAGGTAGGGCAGGAAATTAGTAGAGCTAAGACAAAGTCTAATCTATGTATGATGGATTTTGATAAAACTTTACCAGTATATTCCTTTTTTGATTCAAAACAAACTTTTCATAAGAAGTATGTTTACGATTTAATAATGTTTTATTGACTAATTCACTAATTAACTTATTCACTAATTTTAGGTTTTTATAAGTTCAGTTTGGACATAGCAAAATTATTTAATTAATTAATTTTTTAATCTTCTTATATCCAACCCGAACATACAGAAACAGAAAAATAGTGAAGCTCTCTAGTGGTCAAACAATAAAACATGGTAGCTAAATAGAATATCATTGGATTCATACGCAAACTTTAATAATTTTTATCTCGTAAACTAGAAGCGACATACTTCTTAAGGAAAGTTCGCTTTGAATCAAAAAAGAAATCCACTGGTAAAATTTTATCCAAATCCATGATACATCGGTTAGACTAAACAATTACCAGACAAAAATATTTAGTAACTGAGAGGAATAGTATTAATACACACAAAGTCTTAACATACAAAAAGTAGAATTTAAAAATGTAGAAAAATTTAAATACTTAGGTTCTGTACTCACGAAGGATAATAATATTCGAGAAGAATTTTAATTCGAGGTTGCAATCGGTAAACGCCTGTTATCATAATGGGGCTTATCTCGTCCAAATTATTATCAAAGGGGATCAAAATTAAAAAATAGAGGTATTATACATTTAATTTCCCTGGGACGTTCCACAATAACTTAATAAAAGCAAAAATTAAAATAGAGTTTTAAGTTCATTAATATAAAGGAAGAGCCGTGAAAGTTATTAGAATATATTAAAATTATATTATTATTATTATTATTATTCTAATGTTATTAGAATATTAGAACACAATAAAAATAAATAATAATTTATATTTGAGAAATAAAATATTAAAATAGATATTCAGGTACAGTTAAATTAAAAAAAGGATGATATTAATAAAAAGAAAACTGATATGTGAAATGTATCAGGGATAGATGGAAAAAAATTATTAAATTTCAATTTCAATAACCAACCAGGTACACTAACGATAAATCGAAGAAATTATATATATTCACGAACGTACATTAGTAGAGATATAAGAAAAAAAAATTAGTAATAAGTTGTAATTATCCCTCTTTTTAAAAATGCAAATAAAACCAACAACAATAACTACAAGGAGATTTTGACAAAATCTTTAAAAATTCTATAGAATATTATTTAATTACGATCTTAGGGGGGAAATATCAAAAGATTATCAATGCATTTTGGCTAAAATAATTTTTAGAAAAATAACTAGATTCAATAGGAGTGAAAGTGAATAATTCTTAAACTTTAGCAAAGTATATTAGGATTTAATTACATTAAAATTAATTAATTATAATTCAATTATATTTCTTCCATACTTTCTAGGGATCTATTGAAATATCTATAAAAATTTTCAAAAGTCTATTTAAAGTTGATGAAAAATTGATTTCAATTTGTCATAAGAGAGAACAAACAGACGGACAGACAAACAGACATGAAGTGAAGTTGATAAAAACGTTATAAAAATTATTTTGAATTTGAATATCAATGGATGTCCCATAAAATAAAATAATTAATACAATTCGGATATATCTTGAGGTTATTAAAGGAATGATGAGATTTGGGAATATATAATAAATATCATTAAAATTGGACGTTTTATTTTTTATTTTATATAATTTTAGTATAGGAATAGGTTATTACATAAACTTGAAAGAAGTCGAACGAAATCCAATTAAACAAAAAAAAAAAAAATTCGATTACAGAATTAATTTATTTATCGGCAAATTCAATCATAAATAGAATATAAAATTTGATAAATTGGATAAATTTAATGTGTATGTGGAATTCTCGAAATGGCTAGAGCGAAAATAAAATATGGTAGCAGGGAAAGAATAGAACCAACACACAAAATGTCATTAAACATAAAAATATAGAAAATATTTAAATACTTAATTTTCAAAATTAGGCTATAAAGGGTAATAATATTCTAGAAGAGTTGAAATTAAGATTACAATTGGGTAACGCCTGTTATTATGCGATAAAAAAAAATTACCTACAATTATTATCGACATATATTAAAACTTAAATCTACAAAACTATTATTAAATATTTTCTATGTGTGACGAGAATAAATTCTAGGTATTTGAAACACTAGTCGAATAAAAATAGGAACATAGAGCAATGGCGTGGAGGTTGTCTAACGAAAATATGCATACAATATATCCCCAAAAATAATAATAAAAATATCGAAGGGGTTGAGATGGTCAAGGTATATCGTTGGAATATATTATATATATATATATAATTTTCATTTCACCAGTTAGTTTAATGTAATAACAAATTTCCGACAAGGAATATAAAATTAATACTTTGTAAACTACCACTTTGGGTTTTTCGAATATACACCAAAAGTTGATGAATTTATGCTACTAATGTACTAAAATAGTATACCAAATTTTATCAAAATCCGCTGAGCCGTTCAAGCTATACGTACACATCTATACGGACACACAATGGACAGACGGACGGACGGAAAGATATCATGCTAAAAATACTTTTTTCTGTTAACAAATTGCATGATTCGTTGAGATATGTAAAAATCTCCACATGGGAAATTTTGTGTGAAAACAATACCTTCCCTTCCTATTGTCGGTAGGTAGAAACGATCGAAGGATTGACCATCAACGGGATGAACGAGAAATATTAGGAAATTGGAGATGGATGGAGGTAATTAGGTTAGGGATAGATGGAGGAAAGTTGTTACCAAATTCAAAAACGTTCTAAGTCTTTCATTCATATGCTCGGTAAATAGATATATTTTAAAGAAAATATAATACAAATTAAAGAAAAATTATATATTTGATGGTATTCTATAAGATATTTTTATTAATAAATATGAAACTGACTAAAAATATTCAATAAAAAAATCTATTAATTGAAAATCCAAATAAATAGTTATTCGAGCATAGATAATATTTTCGTGCTATTCTTTTGTTGTAATTCCATGTCGAATAATTTTTGATTGTATAGTATCCTCCACTCTTAATAATAATAAAAATAGGGATTATGATTTTGGTCAGTAGTTGGTGATTTACTGAAACTTTTGATAAAATTTTCATAAATTCGAGACAGTTTAAAGGTTTTTCCATTTTTACCGACCGACGATAGGAAGAGAAGGTATTGTTTTCACACTATGTGAAGATTTTTACATATCTCCACGAGTTATGCATTTTGTTAACAGAAAAAAATATTTTTAGCATGATCTCTGTCCGTCTGTCCGTTGTGTCTGTATAGACGTGTACAGCTTGAACGGTTGAACGGATTTTGGTAAAATTTGGTATATTTTCTTAATGCATCAGTAGCATTAATTCATTAACTTTTGGTGTATCCGAAAACTGGAAGTGGTAGTTTACAAAGTATTAATTTTATATTCATTGTCAGAAAATATTTCACTTAAAATATACTAATAATTAATAATTGAGTAATTAAACTAAAAATAAAAACCAAGATAATATAATTTTAGTCATTTTAATTCAAGTTTTAAAGTATTTTTTTGATACTTTATATATATATATATATATATATATATAATGTTTGGAAATTAATTTATTTCTCTCTGTGCCTGGCCACAGCTCATTTTTAAAATAATTGGCAAAGAGGATGTAATGATTAGCAAATAGAGGAAAAAGCAATAAATAATTCCTGCAGAAAAAGAATGATTCCATCATAATTCTACCATTCTTTTGAAGCAAGTTTATTTAATACGTTACATTGAAAAGAAGTATTTTTCCCTCTTTGCTTTAACAAATAGAGACGCCATTGGGTGAGAGACTAGCCTCGCTGTCTCACATTCACATGGTCCCGGGTTCAAGTCCCGGGTCTGGCAAGGGAATATCTCCAGTTGGGGTCTATGGGACGGAGTCAACCCAGCCTCCGGGATCAACATTGGTGAAAAGCTATTTGATAAAAAGTAGCGCCTCCGCTCAAGAAAATCAAGATAAAGGTTGAGAGGACTCGTTCTACTGATCATAGGACACCTCATTGATATAACCGACTTTTTTTTGCTTTAACAAATTATACTTTTTTATTTAATCCTTTGGTTATGAAATATTGATAAAATATTAATTATGAAAAAAAAACTAAGCTATATTTATCATACTAAAAAAGAATTTGTATTCATGAAGTAGTATGTTTAGATGTGTTAGGAAATGGCAAAGGGATGGATGAAAATGATGAATCGAAGAGAAAGGAGAGTGTGGGAGGCGGGGATCAATAAGTGAAAGGAGTGCAGGTTACCTGAGAGCTCGACTGAGCTTGTCGTAGTTCATGTTGGGTTTGCTTTTTCGCTCTCCCCATCTGCGCGCTACCTCGTCAGGGTCAGTCAACTTGAACTCTCCATTGGTGCCCTCCCAGGCGATGCAACTCGCATTGCCGGAATCGGCGAGCAGCTCGAGCAGGAACTGCCAGAGCTGGATCTGCCCAGAGCCCTGGCTGACCAATCGGCTCGACGCCGCGTTCAACACTTGGTATGGATCTGCACACAAACATAAACACTGAGGGTGCGAGACCACGCCCCCAACGGGGAGGGGCCACGCATGGTGACGCCTCCCCACCCTTACCCTACGCAGTCTACAGCACGTTCCAAAAAATAGGGAAGTAGCAGCAATCTTATGCAGGCCACAAACATTTCGTATATAGATATAAAAAAAAAGTTTTCGATCGAATAACGATGGCAACCACGTCCTCGAAACGAGTTTCTCGTTCCATTTTTTTTTAAACTCAAAGGGCCAAGTCTATAGGATCTGACCATAAAGAAAGCATCAAATCGTAGCAACTTGCAATAAAAAAGGAGAAAGAGGTGGAGAGCGCGGGGGGAATGATAAAATATCTTAATGCATTATTAAAATGAATACCAAGATCAATTTAAAGTAAATAAAAAATTTGGAGTGTCTCCACTCGACTATCTCGCAATTTGAATTGATTTTATTCACATATATTATATTTAAATTAAATTTAATTAATTATTAATAAATTATAAATTAAAATTAATAAATAATATTTATTAAACCAGAGTGTGTTTTAATCATTGTTGATGGCACCACTTCACGTGCTGGCGCGTGATTTGCTGTGTTAAAAAATTAATTCCGGTACTATTAACGATTCAATCAAGCTGAAATTCTATATATAGCAGTTTTATACAATTTTTAATCATGTAAAAAACTATCAAATATATATCATTATTTTTACGGTGAGTTTAGGGGAAGAAAAATGAAAACGTGGTAGGTAATGGTCCTCTTCCGAATAAACTACATTTCTCAAAAGTTGATAGAAAACTACGAATTTTGAATAATGCCCGTGTAACGAATTTTATTATTCTAGCTCTTATAATAGATAAATTATATGTTATTTTGTCTATTATACTCTATCAGTTTTAATATTTTTTTACTATCTCGCCGGAGAAAGTATTGCGATCACGAAAATTTTCAATGTTGAGATTTTGATGTTTTTATACTTTTTGAAGGTCCATGAGTCATTTTCTCTAAGGAAGAAAAAAAATGTCCGTTTGTCTGTCTATGTATGTGTGTGTGTGTAGACAAGATTACGCTAAAACGGTTTGAGCTAGAATAATAAAATTCGTTACACGGGCATTATTCAAAATTCGTAGTTTTCTATCAACTTTAGAGAAATGTAGTTCATTCGGAAGAGGACCATTACCTACCACGTTTTCATTTTTCTTCCCCTAAACTCACCGTAAAAATAAAGATATATATTTGATAGTTTTTCACATGATTAAAAATTGTATAAAACTGCTATATATAGAATTTCAGCTTGATTGAATTGCTGAAAGTACCGGAATTAATTTTCTAACACAGCAAATCACGCGCCAGCACGTGAAGTGGTGCCATCAACAATGATTCAAACACGCGCTGGTTTAATAAATATTATTTATTAATTTTAATTTATAATTGAATTAATTAAATTAAATTTAAATATAATATATGTTAGTTAATCCAATTCAAATTTGCGAAATAGTCGAGTGGAGACAGATCAGATTTTTTTTTTAGTGAATATTAAAATTAGATAAATTGTACTTTTTTTGACAGACAGGTTAAAGTTTTTTTTTATCTATTTTATCACTTGTGGCTAACCAAATATTGATGGGACTTTTAGCAAATTTATTTATCTATATATAATAATAATGTGGCGCTACTCAACCCGCAGTTCTTGGCCGTAGAAACCACATTCCAACAACAGTCCGTATTCCTCACGTTCCAATATATTTTTAAATTGTCTCCCCACAGCGTTTATAGTCTCCCCACCAGTTATTTACTAAACCTAATATTGTTCTTTCATTATCCAATGTCCCTGTTATAGAAGGTCCAATCCACTTTTCTTTTTTTTTATAATTTTTTACAATTTAATACTATATCTATATCTATATCTATATATATATAGATCCTTTTAATCATAATCTATATCTATATCTATATCTATATATATATAGATATAGATTATGATTAAAAGGATGCATCATTCTTTAAGGTTTATATGTAAATGAAGTGTAATTGAATAAGCTGGAGTGTCTCCACTTGATTAT
Source organism: Labia minor (assembly GCA_963082975.1). Classification (NCBI taxonomy): domain Eukaryota; kingdom Metazoa; phylum Arthropoda; class Insecta; order Dermaptera; family Spongiphoridae; genus Labia; species Labia minor. The sequence continues at coordinate 18,790,659 of OY720348.1, forward strand.
CTCGCAAATTTGAATTGGATTAATTAACATATATTATATTTGAATTAAATTTAAATAATTATAAATTAAAATTAATAAATAATATTTATTAAACCAGCGCATGTTTGGCTCTTTGTTGATAGCACCACGTCACGTGTTGGCGCGTGATTTGCTGTGTTAAAAAATTAATTCCGGTACTTTCAGCGATTCAATCAAGCTGAAATTCTATATATAGCAGTTTTATAGAATTTTTAATCATGTGAAAAACTATCAAACATAAATCTTTATTTTTACGGTCAGTTTAGAGGAAATGTAGGTAATGACCCTCTTCCGGATGAGCTACATTTCTAAAAAGTTGATAGAAAATTACGAATTTTGATTAATTCCCGTATACCAAATTTCATTATTCTAGCTCAAACCGTTTTAGCTTAATCTTGTCTACATACATACACACATACACACACAGACAGACATTTTTCTCAACCTTGGTGAAAATGATTCAGGAACCTTCAAAACGTATAAAAACATCAAAATCTCGACATCAAAAATTTTCGTGATCGCAATACTATCTCTGACGAGTTAGTAATGAATGTCCCTAGAAGCTAATTGAACAACTTGTTTGGATCATTTCGCAAGCATCCTATCAATGCGATTCATTGTTTTCATAGAATGAATAAAAATGATAGGAATACTTAAAATAGAAAAATACGTAATAGATTGTTTTAATGTCTATTGAATTATGCTATAAATATTATCATATTCCATATTTAGACATATAAGTAACAAGTCATAGATAGAAGAAATAAACAAGAGATGGAAATAAATAAATAAATAAATGGATATTATTTTCTGTTGAATCGTAGAAACTATTGGAGGATTTGGATTGGATTTTTTTATGTTTAAATTATTCATTTTAATTTCTTTAATATTGATATTTATAATTGTAGTATATTATTATATTTAATTAGAATTAATATAATTAAATATCAAAGAATTTCATGAAATTTAAATATCAAAATAATAACAATTTTTTTACTGTGTATGTGTGTATGTAGACAAGATTATGCAAAAACGGTTTGAGCTAGAATAATGGAATTCGGCACACGGACAATATTCAAAATTTTCGTAGTTTCATTTTTTTCCTCTAAAATGACCGTAAAAATAAAGCTATATGTTTGATAGTTTTTTCACATGTTTAAAAATTATATAAAACTGCTATATATAAAATTCCAGCTTGATTGAAAGTACCGGAATGATTTTTTTAAATTTGAATTTAAAAATGAAGGTTTTAAATTTAAATTTAAAAAATGTTAATTAATTAATTTAATTTAATTTAACAACAATATTATACTGTACCTTCAAATTTTTTAATTTATCAATTAATTAATCCAATTCACAAATTTGCGAGATAGTCGAGTGGAGACACTCCAGATTTTTTTTTTAAAAAGGCAGTGGAAGATTATAGTTGACTTGCCTAGGGACTCATTAAATAGAAAGGGCTCTAATATTAGATTTAAAATTTGTTCAATAATTTGTTCATACATTCGAAAATATATATCAACCATTTGACATTTATCATTTACACCTTTACGATGAAATTAATAAAATGCAATTAATTTAATGTTTCTTGTTTCTTTATCTAAAGATGTAGCAACTTTTTTAAAAAAAATCTGGAGTGTCTCCACTGGACTATCTCGCAAATTTGAATTGGATAATCAAGCTTTTTTCTATATTTGAAAATTAATTAAAATTTTATTCTATCAGATCATAAGATTTAAAGTTTTTAACATAATTATCACTGATAACATTTTATTGAAATAAGAAGGCAATCAAATAATATCAACATTGTTTTGGTTTTTTTTCAACGTAAATATAAAACCTTTACCTTTATTTTTAAGTTAAAATTTAAAAAAATGAGAAAATCCAGTACTTTCAGCGATTTAATCAAGCTGAAATTCTATATATAGGAGTTTTATACAATTTTTAATCATGTGAAAAACTATCAAACCTATATCTTTATTTTTACGGTCAGTTTCGAGGAAAAAAAATGAAAACGTGGTAGGTTATGACCCTCTTCCGAAAGTGCTACATTTCTCAAAAGTTTATAGAAAACTACGAATTTTGACCATCAAAATGTATAAAAACATCAAAATTTCGTCATCTAAAATTTTCGTGATCGAAATACTATTTCTTGCGAGATAGTAAAAACATTAAAATAATTTAATAGCCATTTTACTTCCAAATAATATTAAATATTATTTGGTTTTAGGTTTTTATTGAATACCAGAAAATAGTATACGATAATTAACAAAGACTATTCTAATTTATAGCATATAGTATATGCAATTTCAATGTGTCTTCTAATGGTAAAAAGGTTCCCCACCTCTGGCATACACTATTATAACATATACCTTTATTGAATTACATTTTCAATTCACAAATCTCCATTCCATAAGCAATGCATCGCAAACTAATAATTAATTATATAATATGATTAATTTGATTAAATTAATAGGAGAGGGGAACAATTTTAAAATTCAGGAGTAAGAACAGTTTATAGTATAAGAAAAGAATCATTTAAAATAAGAAAATGCATTCGAGGAGACGGTCAGACATAGAGATAGTTTTAGATATAATAATTCAAATATAAAATATAATAATTATAATAATCATAATAATAATTTTCCAACTATAATAATATAATAATAAGTAAGACATAATAATTTTGAAGAATAGTGAAATTATAAAATATTTGTAAAATTGAATCTAGGATCTATGAATCATTTTGTTAAGGTTTTAACTATTCTTATCAGAAAATATTAATATAATGTGTAAATGTGTTCTCCAAAGTAAAAACAAAGTGAATTTTTTATGTGACACGGTCGCCACAAAAGTGAGGATATTAAATTATTTTTATTTCTAACGAATCTATAATAGGTATACCTTCGTCTAAATAAAAATAGATATTTTAGAGATCAAAGGGGGGGGGGGGGTAAGTTAGGAAAGGAATTGAAAGGAGTTCAAAGGATAAAGGACATGATTCTTCCACGTAAGAGGACGGTGGACAAAAATCATGAGCTCACGTGAGGGCAGGGATGCTACTCCCTGAAGCAGATTTCATTTCTACTGGGATTATAGAAAAGAATCTACCCGTTACCCAAATTAATTATAATTTTTTGTAATTTCTTATCCACTATTTATTTATTTAAACAAAAACCCACGAATAATTCTATTATATTAAATCTCATCAGATTAAAATAATGAATATAATTTCATTTAAAATATTATATAATAGATAATTAAAATATTTTCTTTTCTTTTTATTTTCTAATTATATTTTCCTTTTTATATATATATATATATATATAAATAAATATATATATTATCTTTTATTATTTCTAAATTGATGATAATAATAATAATAATAATTGAATAGACTATCTTAAGTAGGAAATATTATGATTAATACTACTTTTATGCTATCTAAAGAGGATTGATTTTATTTAAAATAGAATTAGTATCTTAAGATATATATGTTTATAATGTTTTATAATTTCTATAATTTAATAATAATAATAATAATTCAATAGGGTAACTCCTTTATGTAGGAAATATTATCACTAATACATACTAATACAAAGGATTGATTTTTTTTTTAAATAGAAAAAATTTTACTTTATTTTTTTAATTCAATGATTAAAATTAATTAAATTAAGCTGCTCACGGAAGCAGTTATCTTTTCTACTGGAATTATAGAAAAGATTCTACCCGTTACCTGTGTTTATATAAATCCAAAATTTTTAAATTTCTTACTTATTTAATAAATATTTTTTTATTTCATCTAATTATAATAATAAATATTTTTTGATAGTATATATATAATCTTTTTCTATTACTAGTAATTATATTATATTATATAGATATATAGAGATATATTAGTAAGAAAACTATTAAATTTATATATATATTATTTATACTAATTTATAAATACTGGCTGTAAAAATTTAAACAAAATGTTTCTCCAAAGGAATAAAGGAAGATAAATATCGTTATTCCAAGATTAATTTTCAATAACTTGTATCTACATACATATAGTATATATATATATAAGATATAAATATATATATATAAGATGTTTTTTGTAAAGTGGTATAAATCCATTTTTTAGTATTTCGAGAAAATATAACTTTAAAGTCAAAGAATTGTCAATTTCTATTATCAGGCAATTTTATATTGAATAATATATTAGCTTATTTTATGAAATTAATTAATAGTTAGTAATAAATAAAAAAATTACATAAAATTAACCATAATTTCAAAATAATTTTTTCTAACCAACAACCATCCTTACTATCTAAATTAAAATACTAGATTATTTCATAAAAAAAAAAAAAAAAAAAAAAACTAATGAAATGTAGAAATTTCAAATGATATTTTATTTTTCTTTAAATCAGAAACGATCGTTCTTATAAATTATATCATAAAACAATATATACTATAAAAAGGAGTTCTTCCCCTTCCAAACCAACTGATAATCACATCCACAAGACCAGTGATGTATTGGGAGGGGAACGCGGTGGAACGACGTTCCCTTACCTTTTTTCAGAACCGGAACGCGTTCCAGTACTTTTTCATGTCCCGACAACTCCCACTTAAATCTACTGTTAGAATTTTTTTTATTGTGTTCGTAAATATTTTGTATAGTAAGAATAAGAAAAAATAAAAACTTATATGGAAAAAAATAGTTTGGTGAAAATAGGACTTTTTTTTGCTCCCACTATGCGTTCCCTTACTTCTTATTTTATCAATACATCAATGCACAAGACAATATCTTTAAGTTAGATATTTTGATCATTAAAACGAAGTAAAAAAATACTCCAATCTTATAATTCTGATGTAAAAGAAATAAAGTATATACATAAGAAGCCACACGTTGGTAGATATACTCACATCACCTCGAGAATAAAAGGAGCCAAGCTCCCTGTCCAAGTAAGAAGACCACCAAAGGCAGTCGGAGAAGTTAATCTTAAATATAAATTTCAATTTGAGAGGATAGAATGTTTTTGTCTAAGAGGAATGGCAAATCTCCGATTTGCAAACAGACACACACAAATACCATAAAAATAAGTGTATTTCAAATTCAATAAAAAATTTGCAAAACAAAAACATTACAAAATCACTCATTTCCATACTATATATTTATGAAATTTTATTCTTTTTTCACACCAAATTTCACATGTGGATTTATTATTTTGTTTTAATTAAATAGAAAAAAACATAAAAAATCAAAAATCAAAAAGAAAAAAAAAAACAAAAAAATAAAAAAACAAAAAAATAAAAAAACAAAAAATTAAAATTAAATATAAAATTGCAAGTACGAGGGTGGGGTGAAAAGTTTCCGGCCTGACCAAGAAAAACGATGTTTTTAAATTTTTTTTTTTTTGGCTATATTTTTCAACATAATCTCCATCAACACTGATACATTTCTCATAACGGTGCTCTAATAAATTTAATTAATTAAATTAATTAATTAAATTTAATTTAATTTAATTTAAGTCTCATCAACAGTTATGAACCGAAGCAAAAATTTGTTTGGATTACGCCTACAGTGCCAAATTGTCTGTAGAAATGGTTTGTCGAAGCAGTTTTTGCACTAACGTTAGCAAACGCGGCACCCACGTTGCACACAGCTTTTCATATTCATATGGTTGTGCAAAATATTTCGCACACGTTCAGCTGATATCGTACAGGTCTCAGCTATCTTGAATGTTAAAAATAAAGCAAAAAAAAAAAAATTTAAAAACGTTTTTCTTGGTCGGGCCGGAAACTTTTCACCCCACCCTCGTATAGCATCGATGAATATGTAGGCCCGAATTTTGTATAAAAACATTATATTGTATTATATATATTATATATCCAATATTTATTTATTCAAACAAAAACACACGAATTATTAATTCTATTATATTAAATCTTATTAGTTTAAAATAAAAAGAATTTCATTTTATTAAAAATATTTTATTAATAGAAAATTGAAAATATTTTCTTTTCTTTTTCTTTTCTAATTTAGATTCATATATATTATCTTTTATAATTTCTATAATTTAATAATAATAATAATAATAATTCAATAGTGTATCTTAAGTAGGAAATATTATGACTAATATATAATATCTACTTTAAGAAGATTGTTTATATTTAATATATAATAGAAAGAATTTTATTCTCTTTATTTTTTTAATTCAATAAAAAAAAATATTTCAATTAAATAAATTAATAATTTTATAAATCAATTAAAAGTATATGATTTTTATAATGAATATATTGAATAAATAATATTTAATTCAAATTATATTTAATCATTAATAAAAAAATAATTAATAATTCAAAATATAGAATATTCTTGTTTAAATTATTTTATCATCAATTTATTTGAGTAAATCAGTTCAGTCATAAAATTTTTTTGGTCTCTTTAAAGACATATAAAATTAAATAGGTAATCAAAAATGGATAAAAAGTGATTTTGAAAAGATTTTAATAAAATCTATATCCTATATTTATATAACAGGCAATATATATACATACTGATAATTAAAAATGTATTTTTTTATATGTAAAAAATCTACATTGATACATTTTTTGGATAGGATAAGTGAAAAAAAAATGTAAATTCAAACCGATGAAGTGATAAAATATTGAATATAAACTTTTTATAAAACAAGAAAATGATATAATAAATTATAATAAAAATTATATATATATATATACTAATAATATATATACTATATATATATATATATATATATATATATATATATGTAATAAATATATAATAAAAAATAATTTCTTCATTATTTAATAATTGTTTTTTTAAATTAAATATTAAATTTAAACCTAAATGAGAGCTTGGCAAACTAATTAGAATTACACTCCCTAAATTACTGTCATAGTTTCAGTAATATTTTAAATATATATATATATATATATAATAGTTATTAGAATATAATAGGTATAATATTTTATTATCTGTGACTTAGCAGCAAACCAAAAGCCTCGACGAATAATGGGCCTCCAATGTTAAATAAAAACATTATATTGTAATTATATTATATATATCCATTATTTATTTATTTAAACAAAAACAAACGAACAATTCTATTACATATTAAAGTTTATTAGAGATTAAAATAAAATAAAGAATATAATTTTATTTAAAATATTATATAATCATAATATTTCCTACTTAAGATACTCTATTCAATTATTATTATTATCATCAATTTAGAAATATATATTTATATATAAAATAAAATATGATTAGAAAATAAAAAGAAAAGAAATATAATTTTATTTAAAATATTATATGAGGGCAATTCACAAAGTAGGTTACGTTTCGGAATTAAGCCAAAACTAGTACAGGAAAATGTTTTTTATTATATACATTTGAAAGAGCAACTAAAATACTATTTTTCTACATAATCGCCAAAACAGTTGAGATATTTATCGTAGCGATGAACGAGCTTCGAAATTTTTTCCTCATAAAAATCCGCCGCCTGAGTGTTGAGTCAGTCAGTCACGGCACGTCACGTGTTTCATCCAAGTCGATAAAGGAATGAATCACCGTGGTACTCGTAGGCCTCCAAAAATGGCAAAGAGGCAGCCATTCGCTGACCCCCTTGTGATGGTCTGTCAGAAGCTTTGGTACTCACTGGTACAAAACTTAAGATACACTCAGAGGGTTGATTTCTTTTGAGGAAAGAATTTCGAAGCTCATTCATCGCTACGACAAATGTCTCAACTGTTTTGGCGAATATGTAGAAAAATAGTAGTTTAGTTAATCTTTCAAATGTATATAATAAAAAACATTTTCCTGTATTAGTTTTGGCTTAATTCCGAAACGTAACCTACTTTGTGAATTGCCCTCGGATAATATTTTAAATAAAATTATATTCTTTTCTTTTTATTTTCTAATCATATTTTATTTTATATATATATATATATATATATATATATATATATATTATCTTTTATACTTTCTAATTTGATAATAATAATAGAGTATCTTAAGTAGGAAATATTCTGATTAATACTACTCCTATGCTATCTAAAGAGGATTGATTTTATTTAAAATAGAATTAATATCTTAAGACATATATGTTTATAATGCTTTATAATTTCTATAATTTAATAATAATAATAATAATAATTCAATAGGGTAACTCCTTTAAGTAGGAAATATTATGACTAATATACATACTAATAAAATTGAAAAAATTTTACTTTATTTTTTTAATTCAATGATTAAAAATTAATTAAATCAAGTAAAATGAAATATAAAATTGTATTTATAGATATATAATTTATAATTTTATTAAATCAATTAAAAGAATGTCTTTTATAATGAATACATTTGAATAAATAATCATTATTTGCAAATAATATTTAATTATTTGGAAAAATATTTACTAAATAATTAAAAATTTAGGATGTTCTAGTGAATTTATTTTATTTTATTTTATTTTATTTTTTTTTTTTGATCTATATCTTTTTAATTAAATATATATATATATATATATATATATATATATATATATCTATAATGAAAATAAAAAATATATTTATTTATACATCAAGAGTCTTCAGATCATATATTTTTCGGTTAATATATGTAAAAAAAATTATTCAAATTCGATTTGATGACGAAATAAATTTTTAAATATAAAATTTTTATAAAAAAAAAATTGAAAAATCGATAATAAAAGATAATTTCTTCGAAATGTCCTCGATCGAGGCACATTTTCGTACATTAATCCAAACCTATACTATGTACTTAGGATTAATTCCAACTTCAGAAGAACATTTCCAATGCAAGCGAAAAAAAAGGGGGAGGGGCGTAGGAAAGTCAACTACTTACAAAAGTGTTGAATGGATTTGATAAATATTCCAAGTATAGGAGGATATCCTTTTCAAGTGGAATGCATGCACGAAGGATGCATGCAAGGGTGATGTACCGTTGACGGACCCGAGTAGAGGACGGAGACGGCAGAGGCGGCGGCAAGACGCGACCGGGCCGACCAGAGGTCTTCGGTGCAGCCCTGCAAACGCCACATGGACAGACACCTGGACCCGAGCCCTTGAAGACAACCTCTGCCGGAAGCCGATGACAACGCCCACCCCCACCGCAGGCGGGGCTTACCCTCGGACACCCCCCATCCTTGGTCGTTCGCGCAGCTCAAGAGGGTTGCCTGTTCAACACTTACCGTATCGGTCTACCCCCTCCACCAATCCATTATTAATTATTAGCCAGCCACTAAATTAAATCATTTTATCTGCTTATTAGCATAATAAATGAATGGCTTCATATACACGAAAGAAAATTTAGAAACGTTTATTAAATCTTTTTGAAATTTAATAAAAAAAAAAAAAAAAAACTCTTGGAAATAGCATGGATGAGTGATTTACTCTTTCAACAACTTCTTCTTTAACTATGAATCATTATTTGCAATGATTTTTAAATGGAATGTGTTTTTCATTGCTAAAAATATAAAAAATTTAAAAAAAAAATCAACAAACAATTCCTTAACGTGGTTCAATGAAAAAAAATCTGGAGTGTCTCCTCTCGACTATCTCGCAAATTTGATTTGGATTAATTAATCTATATTATATTTAAATTAAATGTAATTAAAATTAATAAATAATATGTATTAAACCAGCGTGTGTTTGGCTCTTTGTTGATGGCACCACGTCACGTACTGGCGCGTGATTGGCAGTCAACGTGTTAAAAAATGTAAAAAATTAATTCCGGTACTTTCAGCGATTCAATCAAGCTAAAATTCTATATTTAGCAGTTTTATATAATTTTTAAATATGTGAAAAACTATCAAACATAGATCTTTATTTTTAAGGTCAGTTTAGAGGAAAAAAAAAGAAAACGTGGGGTAAGTAATGGTCCTGTTCCGAATGAGCTACATTTCTCAAAAGTTGATAGAAAACTATGAATTTTGAATAATGCCCGAATACCAAATTTCATTATTCTAGCTCAAACCGTTTTTGAGTAATCTTGTCTACATACAGACACAAACACACATACAAACAGACATTTTTCTCAGCCTTAGTGAAAATGGCTCAGGGACCTTCAAAATTTTCATGATGGCAATACTATCTCGCCAGAGATAGTAATAAATCAGAATTTATTCATAAGGAATTTCATAAAATTTATTCAAATTAGTAAAGTCATTTTGGAGAAAATAAAAAAATATATTTAATTCACAATTTAAACCTAAATTATTGATTGATCAATCTTCAATAAAAAATAATCATATAATTGTAAGTATCTGGTTCACCAAGCCTCGGCTCGATACTATAAAAGAATTATTCCTTTGAATTATGAATATTTAAGATTAAGATTATTATTTAAAATCAATAAACGACAAAGTATATATGAAACAATTTAAAATAATTTAAAGGAACATAAATTAAAAAAATAGTGCTAAAACATACAGCCCTTAAACTTACGTATTAATGCAAAGAAAGACAGAAAAGTATGGCCTGTGGATATAATATAATATATATTTCGTAATTTGATTACAAAATATTATTAAAATAAATATTTTTAATTTAATTTTATTTATTATATTTAAGGAAGCGTTACACGACGCCATTTTTTCATTAGTAAAATTCCTATTTTAAATTAAGAAAAAAACTGACAAAGGGTGAAATCAATACAGCTCGATTTTTCTTTATAAATATTATTTATGGTGTGTATTTCAAAAAAATCCTTTAATAATATTTCAAAAATACAAATATCTATCTATCTATCTATCTGTATATATATATATATATATATATATATATATACAATTTTTGTTAGTATAATAAGATAAGATAAATATACTATATTTTCATATATTTATATAATAACCATATAATAAATTATTTATTATATTATATTATTATATTAAAAGTGTAATTTAAATATTTTTTTAAAAATATTTTTATCTGTTTCATTTATTATTATTATTATTATTATTTTGAAATTTGAGGTCATTTGTACCGGAAAGAAATCATCCATCATTTCTGTACAAGATTAGTTTCGCTCCTTACCAAGCATTCCCTTCAGGGAGAATTTAGTCTTCTTTGCCGGGGCACAGCCAGACAAATAGTCAACTACTAAATTCTGAACGATTCCATTGTGCCCGAATTAACGTTCCCCAAATAGATTACTTAGAATGGATGAAATTTTTCCTCCAACCAAAAATCTTTCTATATATTCAACCATCTATTTTGATATTTGGTCGAATATTTATGGATAAATAAATAAAAACTCCTGTTGTGAGTATAAGTTTATATACTTAAACAAATTTCAATAACTTAATTATATAGTCACAAAAAAAAAAAAAAAGATCAAATTTAGTAACATGTAAAAATAATACATAAAAGAGTACATTATGATACATTACTTTAATGGTTAAGTTTCTTTTATTGTATGTGTCGTTGCCTAACAGTTGATCTTAATTTGCATTAGAAAATAGTGAAGTCTAACTTGGAGGTCAAGAAAATTGAATAGATTTTGAATAAAATGATTGGGGACGTGGCAAACGCACGCGTTCTTGCCTCCTATTAATTCAACCCCGGCTCATCAAGAAAACAATATCGCGAATCCCAGTCTACAGGGGGTAGAACAAAATTTAATGTTATTTAAACAATAATATATCAAACTAGAAGGGAGCGGATCAACATGTCGTGGGTCCTACGCCAGGCACTCACCACCGCTTCAACTGGCCAATAAATCATGCTTACCACTTCCCATTCATTCCAATCCTAGAGAAATGGAACAGGATCAATTCAATACTGCATTTGAATAACTGGTTACAATTTCAACGTCTTTTAAATAAAGAAATTAGGAATAATCAATTTTTAAAGTTTCTTCTATCACGAGATTGTGAATTGAAAGAAACAAATATTAGGGTATTACTTTATATACATAGATTTATATTTATATACGAGGATAGGTCAATAAGTCCGTGACTTTTTGAATTTCTTGTCTCTTAAATGTAATGGCAACACTGCTCCTGGCAGCAAGCAACTATCAGCTGACTCCTGTCGAAATTTGAACCAGTTGGGTCTTTTAATTTGTTTTTTTTTTGATATCCATTAATAGAAGAACACCTCGTGATTGGAAAATGAAAAAAAGTGAATTTCCATGAAAATCCATGAATTGGGATACGAATTACTTCCTCATCCACCTTATTCTCCGGATTTAACCCCGAGCGACTATTTCTTGTCTCCAAACTTTTTTGATGTCCGAGTCAAATCTTATTTTTTGGAAGGGATATCATAATTGGTGAAACGTTGGATGTGAAGTGTATAAAGCTCAAACAAGACTACGTTGAAAAATAAAATAATTTTTTATCCATGAACCTGTGTTTCATTCAAAAAGTCACAGGCTTATTGACCTGCCTTTTCATATATATATACAGGAAGAAAAAGCGAAATGTAATAATTATTTGAAATTAATTATATCTATCTTTGTATCAATCTACGAAAGTTCTTGGCCTCAATAACCGTACTCCTCCAACCATTCCTATCCCAAACCACCATCCTCTATTTTTCCCAACTCCCTTACCTCCCATTTATATTGTCTGCCCAGTTTTTCCTTGGTCTATCAACAGGTTAGTAATTAATAATATTTTTTTAATTATGTGAAGAACATGAATATTGTTAAAAAATAAAAAAAAAAGATAGGAGAGAGATAAGACTAGAATCATTATGGTTGACTTTATTTATAGAATATATTCATAATAATGGCATTTTATATTTTTTTTTCGAGAGGGAAAATTTTATATTCCTATCACCTACCTACAAGTCCTGTATATGAATTTTTAATAAGAAATTTGAATATATTTCGTTAAAAATGAAGCGATTTGCTAGCATTTTAGAATGAAAATATATAAAATCTAGTTTTATTTATAAATAAGCAAGTTAAAATAAAATCAAATCAAAAAAAGAAACAAAAAATTGAAAAGAAAATTAAGAATTCTTGGTAAAGGGCACCTTTATTTCAGTGAAATAAAAAAAAGAAGAAAGGAGGCGTAGAGAGTGAGTGAGACTTTTTTTCGCAAAGTAATTTTGATTCGGCTCCCTCGTTTTCCACTTCCAACCAAGACATGGCACATCTGAAAGTCAAATGTTAAGAACCCGACTTAGGGGACTTTCGGGTCAGGCTTAAGGGCTTGGCCTAGGGTTAGTGGGGCCATAACCCCTCGCCTCACACCCCACAAAACTTAATTTAGATTCAAAGCGTATCATTCGCTGTAATTAAATCAAAATGAGACTTTCTAAGATAACTCCGAGAATAAATGCTTTGGGAAATGTTATCATCTAATGTGATTATTATTATTATTATTATAAGGATGAAAATAGTAGAAGAGAGTAGTGGAATAAATTATTAAAATCAATATTAGACTTAAAATTAAATACGATTCAAGGGTTGTCATTATTTTTTATCTTTAAGTAACTATTCAGATGACCTTTGTGGTTTTCACACCATGGACTGAAATGTTATATATACTCGTATATATATATATATATATATATATATATATATACGAGGGTGGGGTGAAAAGTTTCCGGCCTGACCAAGAAAAACAATGTTTTAAAATTTTTTTTTTGCTTTATTTTTCAACATTCAAGATAGCTGAGACCTGTACGATGTCAGCTGAACGTGTGCGAAATATTTTGCACAACCATTTAAATATGGAAAGCTGTGTGCAACGTGGGTGCCGCGTGTGCTAACGTTAGACCAAAAACTGCTTCGAAAAACCATTTCCACCGGCAATTTGGCACTGTAGGCGTAATCCAAACGAATTTTTGCTTCGATTCATAACTGTTGATGAGACTTAAATTAAATTAATTTTTATTTAATTAATTAAATTAATTAGAACACCGTTATGAGTGTTGATGGAGATTATGTTGAAAAATATAGCAAAAAAAAAAAAAATTTAAAAACATCGTTTTTCTTAGTCAAGCCGGAAACTTTTCACCCCACTCTCGTATATATATATATATATATATATTTGTATTTATATTCTTAATATTTATTTAAAACCTCTGGAACTCTACATCCTCTATTCTTATTATTCTATTTAATTTATTTTTTTAAAGACAATTTATAAATTAATACTACACATATTTAGGTATAGTGACGGAAAAATGTAATATAGCCATGAGGGCGCTGTTGTCGGGCAATCAAGAAAGCACATTTCCATTACCCGACAAAAACGCCTCCATGGCGATAACATTTTTCCATCACTATACATATATACGAATATAGTTACAGAGGAATAAATTACTTCTTAAAGTGATTTTCTTATTTATATCTTTTTATTCTTTATTTTACTATTTGAGTATTATGAATGGTGTATAAGGGAAAATAAGTAAATTTAGAGAAAATAATTATAAAAAAATGATTATTAACGTTTCAATATAGAAACATTAGAATCTCTGTTGGGAATATGTGAAGAACATTTGGTTGTGAATCCAATTAACAAGATAGGGAAGGTTGTTAATCGATTAAAAAATTTTATAAAATCATACAATCGTTTCTTCATGTAGATAAAGAAAGAATATTTATTTTTGTTGTTTGAAGTTAATGCCTTTTTTTTAGCAACCGACTATTGGAAGGGTAGGTATTGTTTTTACACCAAATTTCACATGTGGAGATTTTTACATATCTCCATGAATTTCTTAACAGAAAAAAGTATTTTTAGCATGATGTTTGTCTGACTCCTTCTGTCCGTCCGTCTGTTTGTCCGTCTGTCCGTTATGTGTCCGTATAGTCATATATAGCTTAAACGGCTGAACAGATTTTGATAAAATTTGGTATATTTACTTAATGCATTCATTAACTTTTGATCTATATCCAAAAACCCGAAGTTGTAGTTTACAAAGTATTAATTTTATATTCATTATCGGAAATTTTTCACTTAAAATATAGTAGTAATTTATAATTGAGTAATTAAACTAAAAATAAAAACCAAAATAATATAATTTATTCATTTTAATCCAAGTTTTAAAAATATTTTTTTTGATACTATATATATATATATATATATATATATACCTATATGATGTTGTTTGGAAATTAATTTATTTCAAATCGTCGGTCGGTTCTGTGCCTGGCCACAGCTCATTTTTTTTTTTATTTTGTTGACAAATGTGATTTTTCTGTTTGTTTTTTTTTTGCTTTTCTATTGCACCTCCAATTCCTTACTTTTGCTTCTTCATATACAAAATTAACGAAATGATGATAATTAATCATCTTACCTTTCTTTTTTTGTTATTCAGTAACATAATTTTCTCCTATATTTTTCCATCATTTATTTGGGAGCTTTTCAACGATTTCCTTTCATGTTTTGGAATGGATTAAAGTGAGTTGTCTCGCATTTTCATTTTTGTCTTAGCAATATGGCGTATTTATGTAGACTTTGTGAAAAGAAACAACGATTTTCTGAAAGAGATATAATTATAATAATTTACAAATCTCTGGATTTTATTCTTTATCTTATACATATTCTACTTAGAAATCAATTTTTTTTGGTTGTCCCTAAGTTTATTGAATTTCATTTAATTTATTAATATTCATATTCTACCTATTCTTTGATAATATTGACGTTTTAGAAAATGTACAGTGGATTGGAAAGTCAGTGAAGCATGAAATCAGAAGGTTTAGAAATAAAACTCTTTAATTTTTTTTTTCCTCAACCAATATCGAAGTTTCGGTCCCTCTCAGGACCCTCTTCAGGACTTTGATACGGAACCGAAATGTCAGTATTGGTTGAAAAATAAGTTAGAAAGTTCTGAAAACGGCCCTAATATGGGACCGAAACTTTGATATTGGTTAGAGAAAAATAAATTAGAAAGTTTTATATTTCTAAACCTTTGATTTCCCGCTTCTTGTTCGTTGACTCCTAATTCAAGATTATTTTAATTTAATCATTTTGGAACCCGGTTCATTTTTTGAATTTAGATTTTACAAGAAATAAAAACTTTGTATCATATCCTATCTATTAATAAAAATTAAATGAAACACCGAAAAATCCTAACCGTGTCAATCAGGTGATACGCTTCCAACCCAAAAAGCTTTCATTTTTGTGTTCTTTATAAGAAAAGAACGATAAGTATAGTCCAAAAATCAAAAAAAAAGGTAATATCATTATAATTTGAGATAAATTATTTTTAGATTTAAAAATAATAATGAAATTAAAATAAAATTAATTTCTAAATCTAGATACAACAAAATAGATGTAATTAATTAAGAGATATACAGACTCCATATTCAAAGATTGAACCAAAAGTTCCGTTAATGTAATCCATTGATGATAAGCTTGAGATGATAACAGCCAGTCTGGATTAGAAAAAGCTTTGACGAAATTCAAGAGGAAGGAAAAGAATAGTGGTTATTGATTAATTGATAAGATCCGAGGGCTCTCGGTGGATATTCAACTATCAACTGATAAGGTGGCCAAATGGCCAGGGTTCAAGTCAGGTCCAGAGGTCAATTACGACATTGGTCCAACCCCTACTCCAAATGATATTAGTACAGATAGCAAGGGATTACCATGAATTCAATTTGCGCCAGGACGTTACCCAGTCGACGAGTACCGACCACTCAAACTTTTTCAATTATTTTCTTAAAAAATCTGGAGTGTCTCCACTCGACTATCTCGCAAATTGGAATTGGATTAATTAACAAATACTATATTTAAATTAAATTTAATTAATTATAAATTTATAAATAATAATTATTAAATCAGTTTGGCTCTTTGTTGATGACACCACGTCACGTGCTGGCGCGTGATTGCCAGTCAACGTGTTAAGAAATTTAAAAAAATTAATTCCGGTACTTTCAGCGATTCAATCAAGCTAAAATTCTATATTTAGCAGTTTTATATAATTTTTAAACATGTGAAAAACTATCAAAAATAGATCTTTATTTTTACGGTCAGTTTAGAGGAAAAAAAATCAAAACGCGTTGTAGGTAATGACCCTCTACATTTCTCAAAAGTTATTAGAAAACTATAAATTTTGAATAAAGCCCGTGTACCAAATTTTAAAAACCGTTTCTGCGTAATCTTGTCTACATACACACACATACACACAGACAGACACACACAAACACATGCATTTTTCTCAACCTTAGTGAAAATGACTCAGGGACCTTAAAAACCTTCAAAATTTCGACATCGAAATAGGGTAAAACATACTGTCGTTGGCCCCCTTAAGCAATTCCTAGCAGTATTTAATGCATATCTGGGCAAATTGCGGAACAATCTGTGTCAAATTAGGTATGCAGAACATAGATACTATGAGCATTTTGATGAATAAAAAAAAATCATTTTCTCATGACATTTTCAATAACACACAAAAATCGTAAAAAATACAGTTATTGGCCCCCTGTTATAGTAATTGACCTAGGTATTCTATAGTGATTATACAACAATACAACAAACGATTACAAAACCATAGTGAATAGCGCCATTTTTAAAGTAAAAATCTCTTTGTTTTAGTGATAGGGGGCCAATGACTACCTCGGGGCCAAGGACTGTATACATTACCCTACTATCTCTTGGCGAGATAGTAAAAAGAAAACAAATCTACCCATCAATGAACAAATACTGAAAATAATGTTTTGGATTCAGACCTTAAAATTATATTTTTCGGTTGAAATCTCCAATTAGTATTTTTTATGTATTTCAGTTTGTTTATTTATTTTATGTATTCTATATTTTTATTACATTAATAACTATAAAAACTATTTTGATCATCGACCCCTATTTATCGAAATCTTCATCGACCCCAATAAAGAAAAATAAAACTATCTAGGTACAATAAATAAAATAGCTAGATTTTTTACTTCTTTTCACCCGAATAAATATAATATGTATACTTTTATTATTTTATTTTCTATAAAGAAAATTATATTAAGTCAATTATAAAAAAAATTTAAAATTTTACATACGCAGTTCAGTATTGGGTCAGATCGATCCCTACTGTTGTTAAATAGACCCCTGGGGTCTATATAAACAACTTTGGCCACCCCTGTCAGAGAGAATGTATTAAAGATTTATGAAAAATAAATTTTGAACATGAATAAATAATGTTTTTAAAATCAAAGAAAACAATTTTTCATTTTGGAATATCAAATTTGAATTTTTCAATTAGAAAAATGTTAGAAATTAAAATAAAAATTATTTATATTTGTTATAAATAAATTATGTAAATTTTTTAAATAAGATTTTCAGTTCTTATCAAGCAACGTGGACCGTTTGGGTACAGATTTACAAAAATATCTCTATCATATCTTCTTTTTGTTTCGTACCCTACTCGCCAGTTCTGACTCACTGACTCACTGTCAGCAAGATTTATTGACAAAAAAAAGATGCACCGGATTCAAGCACTTGTCCAGATTATCTTTTCTTTTATAAATATTTTATAAATTTGGGACATTACGAAGAACTTTTACATTTCATGACTTGAAGAATCCCAATAATAATAAAGTTTTTGATTCGGGTTTCTTGAGAATTTTGAGGTATATATATTTGTAAATGGGATCTCAGAAACCGCTCTAACGATTTTTTTGAAATTTACACCATAGATAGTATTTATAAAGAAAAATCGATGTGTATTGGTTTCATCCTCGGGAAAAATCATCCTCATTAGTTTTTTTTTTTAATTTAAATTTATATGACGTCATGCCATGTCACCCAGCCCTTCATGACGTCACAGCCAGCGCCTCCTTATATCTTATCTTATATTATAAATAAAATAAAATTAAAAATGTTTATGTTATATTCATATCAGTTTTTTATTGCATTATTATTATTTGCGTTTGGATCATCTGGGATCACGCAAAGCTCCCACTTTCTCCTTATTCACACATGCTAACCCTTTGTATGTTCTTCTTTGTTTGCCAGATCTTCTTGAAGAGCAATTATCTGGATTTTCTGCCGATCGAGTTTCATTATTAGATTATGTAACTTTCTGGCTTTAATAAGGGCATAGATGTTCAGTGTGCCCATATATGAATGTTCCTTGGGTGTTAGCTTCATTTTCTTTTTATGTGTTCGTGAACGGGTGGATTGAATACCACGTGGACTATTATTGTTCTTCTCATCACGATCCATTGTTGCATGTGGTTGCTTATTTTTGAAATAATCCTGCTGGGTTATAAGATTGTCAGTTACTCATGCGGGAGGCAGCTGTTGTTAAATTGAATTTATTAGAAAAATTTGTTCTTAGTTGGAATCGAACGCCGAATTCATGTGTAGAAAATTGCCACTATACAAGTACGGCTATAATAGATACATTTAAATTATTTGAAAATGTTTCAAAACGTTTAGAAAATTTATCTTTATTTAAAGAGGGAAATTAAATGACGTCATCAATTTCGTCAGACAGAGCTTCCGTCCCTGTATTTGGTTGGATTTATATGTAAAAGGTTTTCATCCATTTTGCTTCAATCAGTATAATACATAAAACATTCATTTGTTTTTGTGTTCTTACTTAAAATATATTTTAATTTAATTAGTAAATTAATTATATATTATTATTGTATATGTAATATCTATCTATCTCTGTGGCTTTACGGTACTCGAAAGTTCTTGGCCGCAACATCCACATTTCTTCAAGTGTCCCTTCATACATTGCCCATTTTAAATCTTAATTGAAAATCCAATTATGAGATCAAAATTAAAATTATTTATTCATATAATCTTAAAAATTAAAAGACGTAATAATAGTTGCAATGTGAATGTTTTCAGTGTGTTAAATAAGTTAAAAAGGACAATATGAGAAAAATAAAAATAAAAATATAAATATTATAAACATTCTTTGTGTTGTATTCTTTCCTCTGTTGAATGACAACATGCAGATATCAAATGTTAACAAATTAATTTCTTAGATATGCAAGAATATTGTGATTTAATTTCATCGAAATCGGTTTAGCCAACCTATAAGAATTTAGGTAAACGGATGTGGCAAAGCGAACCTTCACGAAGCATCTTGCCTTTCGCGGCAGACGTCTACAACTTAAAATTAGTCATACAAAAGCATGCAGAAAGTTATGACACATTTTTAAACAAACATGGAATAAAAAACTATGTTAAAAATATAGAAAAACATGTGAGAAATTAAATATGAAAGTTTTTTCAATAAATATTTAATGATTTATTTCATGAATCTTATTTTTCAAATATATAATAATAATAATAGATATAAATCAATAATATATAATAATATAAAAGATAGAAATTTCATTTTGAAATTAGAAGAATTAAATAGAAACCAAGTTGAGTGAAGTATAAAAAATTATTTAAGTAATCAATTTTAAATAAAGTCATTGGTGTGGTATAAATAGGTATAATTAAAATGAAAAAAAAAAAATTTGAATATAGGCTTTGTGAGGTTTGATTCTCCGTCTTCAAAATGATAATCATTTTGCTACGGCGATAATAATTTCAATTTTCCGTGTACCAAATTTCATGATTCTAGTTCAAACCGTTTTTACCTAATCTTGTCTATATACACACACACATACATACACACAGACATTTTTCTCAACCTTAGTGAAAATGACTCAGGGACCTTCACAACGTATAAAAACATCAAAATCTCGAAATTGAAAATTTTCGTGATCGCAATACTATCTCTGGCGAGATAGTAAAAACGAATACCGGAAGTAGGTCGTAAATATAGATACTTTATTTTCGAAAAACTTAGAAATTTTTCCGATTGAAAAGTAAAAATATCCATTATCTTGATTTATATTAAACTTTAGTAAATTTATTCAACTTTGTTTTACATATTTTGTCTTTAGTGCGAAGGATGATGTTGTTTGTTGTTACATAACAATTTAAAATTAGAAAGTAATGATGTTTGGAAGCGGGGGCAAGCGGTAAAGTGTTATATATATGGTATATGAAAGAGTACAAATACACACTTCGGCACGATTTCTAGTGATTAACCGATGTAATAATATGTAAAAGAAAATTTTTTTATATTTTACAATTCTCTCAACCCAGCTGGATTTTTTTGCGACCCGGTGCCGGGTTGGTATCACTGTTATATACTAAACTATGTACTATATATATTGTAAAAATATAAAATACTATAGTATAGTATAGAAAAGGGATGGCGAACCTTTTTGGATGTCCGTGCCACGAAATTATATAAAATCTTTTTAAAGTTTTTAACATGCCACAAAATAGTCCTGATTTTTTTCTCCACCACCTCTACCCCTTTTAGCATTAATATATAATCAAATATTTTTGTATAACTTCGAACTATCCTGTATAAAAATGTTATAATTTTAAATATTAAACTTTATACCGAAAAAATAAAATGATTATTAAAAAATTTGGAATTTATTTGTGGTAAAAATATATCTCTCCATCCTAAAAATTGTTTATTATTTTTTTTTTATTTTTATTTTATGGAAATTCTTTAATTGATTTTAGATTATAGTGGTGTGAACTCACTATATTATTTCCAATATTTTACGCAAATTCACATTTTGACATTTTTGACTTTCCTTCTTGACTTTCTTTCTATTTCAGATGATATACAAAAATTTCAGTAATTATCATCACAATGAAAAAAGTTATAATTATTCAAAAAATAATCTTGTCTTTGTGCGTGCCATCAAAATTTTCAAACGTGCCATAGGTTAGCCATTTCTGGTATAGAAGATTGTAGTATATTATATATACCTAATATAATACAAACTTTTAGGTTAAATTTCCAAATAAAAAATGATACTTGAAGAGCGAATTTTTCAGGATAAATTGACATAGAATTAATTTTAATACTTTATGTTTTGAAAATATCATTTTTAATTTTGTTGAATCGGACTAATATTACACAACTCCGATTCTGGCAATACGAGTAATGATGATAAACAGTAAATATTTTGTTAGTGATAAGTAATTAATAGATGTTATTATACATGCATTGAATATGAATTGTTCAAAATAGGGTAAACGTAAAAGTAGATGACCACTGTACCAGTAATTGATCATTTGATAGATTCTTACTATCACTAGCGAGATAGTATTGCGATCACGAAAATTTTCAATTTCGAAATTTTGATGTTTTTATACGTTGTGAAGGTCCCTGAGTCATTTTCACTAAGGTTGAGAACAATGTCTGTGTGTGTGTATATAGACAAGATTAGGTAAAATCGGTTTAAGCTAGAATAATCAAATTTGGTATACTGGCATTATTCGAAATTCGTAGTATTCTATCAACTCATGAGAAATGTAGCTCATCCGGAAGAGGACCATTACCTACCACGTTTTCATTTTTTGTCCTCTAAACTGACCGTAAAAATAAAGATAAATGTTTGATAATTTTTCACATGATTAAAAATTCTATAAAACTGCTATATATAAAATTTCAGCATGATTGAATCGCTGAAAGTACCGGAATTAATTTTTTTTAATTTTTTAACATGTTGACTGCCAATCACGTTCCAGCACGTGACGTGGTGTCATCAACAAAGAGCCAAACTGATTTAATAATTATTATTTATTAATTTTAATTTAAATATAGTATTTGTTAATTAATCCAATTCAAATTTGCGAGATAGTCGAGTGGACACACTCCAGATTTTTTATTAAAATAAACTTTTTAATTTTAAATCAGGCACGAGATATCGATAAATATAAAAAAAAAGCCTCTTCCAGATTGCTTAACAATAAAACAGAGAAATTTAAAAGCTTATTTTGATAAAAAAATCTGTCAAATGGTTAATTACTGGTACAGTAGTCAACTACTGGTACGTTTACTCTAATAAAAATTCATTGTTCGTTTGATACTTACAAAAAAACACATTTATTTATTAGATAAGCTACCAAGTCAGAGTGTTTAGAATTATAGAACGGTTCCACTGGTAGGGTATTTATTGAAAATCTCTGAAATGATCCGATCAAGTGACCAATGACTTTCGCTAAGAGGTAGTGACTCCCCAGGGATCAGCTGGTAGGGGCTGCGCTCTGACGTCGCTGGGAAATCCAGTAATGAATCAAGAGAGCGGAGAAGGCTCCCCAGGCTAGCCACCTCGTCCATTCATGCCTTCCAAGAAACTTATTACTCGGTTGCTGGTGTTTCATCAACAAGGCGAAATGTGAAAGGCGCTCTGACTCTTTGTATTTTCTCCTCATGATCACATGCCTTTGATTCATGAATTTACATCCATACTAGAGATAGGCTATACCAAGGGACCTATTATAGAAAGCATCCATTACGATCAACATTCAATTTAATCCTTCTTATATTTTTTTTTACCAAAATTAGAAAAAAAAAATTTCCAAAACAGCATGTTGATCATGAAACCACCATAACATTATGATAAATTATTATTATTTATCAGAAATCAATTTGAACCAATGTATCTATTTGGAAATTGATCCTGTAATTCTTTTTTGACAATTTTCAATTTATAAATTGAACAGAAAATTAACAATAAAATCAATAAGTTAAGGGTAGATTATTAAAAACACACGGTTTTAAGTTTCAAGATAAATATTGATTAAACTTAATGATCATTTGGAAATTTACGTTATCGGTACGAGATTGTAAAATTTTTCGCAACCCATCTTATGAAAACAAAAACATTTATTTACAAAATTATTTATTATTTATTAGAAATCAACATATTTGTTTGTTAATTTCATACACAAAAGTTGCAAAATAATTATATAAAAAAAACATAAAAAATTAAAATCAGTTGAATATATGTGGTAGCTCCCATATCACTTTTCAATCGATATATACAGTAGTTTAAATATATGTATATCCAATGACTATTCTCTTTCAAAATATATTAAAAAATGTTTTAAGAAGCATAATAGTAAAAATTTTTAAAAAAATATATTGTGAAAATAAAAAAAAAGTGAAGTTAAGTTTATAAATAAATTAAAAAAATAATTTTTTTGAATAAAAAATTTAAAAATGACTTATTAATGTAAATAAAATATTATCAATTACAGTGGTCTTTTAAAACCATTAATAAAAAGAAACGATTATGGTACAAAAATAATTGAAAAAAGAAAAAAGATTGAGCATGTAAGTTCGAGCAGATTGAAAGGAAGGGGGGGGGGGTAGAATAAAATTCTCTATAAATTATTTCATATAAAATTTTCTATATTTTTTATATTTTTGGAAATATGGCTATTTTCCTTTTTTAATATATATTTATTTATTTATTTATGATTGGATTTAAGCGATAGGATTGTGAGTCGATTGAGAGTAGAAAAGAACATTACATCAATCCCATTTAAAGATTGAAAGTCTAAAATGAACTTTTTAAAAAAAAATTATATTGAAAATAAAAAAAAGTGAGGTTAAGTTTATAAAATAATTAATGGAAAATTTTATATATTGATTAAAAAATTACAAAAATTACTTATTAATGTAAATAAAATATTATCTATTACAGTGGACTTTTAAAACCATAATATTATCTTGTAAAGAATTAAAAGCGAGATTTTGATTAAAATTAATTAGTTTTTACATATTATCAAGTTTTAATAATTGGGGAATCCCAATATTGGTGTTTTGGCTATGCTAATTACTAAGAAAATTCTACAGAATTGGTAATATACCCGTGTCTATTTATTCATTGAGACATGATAAACATTCATTTTTTGGTATAAAATTGTAAAATATTTATTTAAACGAGTGGTACAAAATGCTACCCTTGACACAACTCACCGTTCGTGAGCAGATGAACTGGATTCTCTACTTCAAAGAATCCGTCCGTATCCGTTCGATAATAAATAAAAAAAAAATATAAATCTAGTAATTTCCAAGAATTATTAAAATATAAAATTTTTGACTGGGATCCGTTTCATTTTATAATGAAAAAAGAGAAAAGAAAAGAAATCTAATGCATTGAGAAAATAAAATTAGGCACTTGCTTCTCAATGACTCACCTTGAAGATATCTTTTCTTTTCTTTTTTTTCTTTTTTTTGCCAGTTACGATATCATCCGTTATAAATTTCAACATTTTTTCCTCTTCGGAAAATTAGGATGTATATCCCAAGGTCAAATGCATTCAACTGTGAGTTTCAAAAATTCAAATTAGAATCAACAATAAAAATCAAGTGGTTCATATGGTAACCTCAATAAAATTTTATTAGTTAAATATGTAAGATTGGGTTAACTTATTGAGTATCATAGTGAAAATCAAATTTTTTACAAATAGAATTATATATATTTATTTATTAATTGTATTTATAAAAATTTAACCTAAATATTGTTTTTGAATTATTCATGTTTTTCTGACTTCAGGATTATTGTGGGGCCATTGTATATACTTACAGTTAAGATAACTGCCCATTAGCTCAAGCTTGTGACTTTCTTAAAACTTTAGTGTGTATTATATTTTAATATTTTATTAATATATATATATATATATATATATATATATATATTGTATTAAAATAACATCTATAACAGTTAAATATTTTTATTCCATGTTAATTACTTTTAAGAATTTAATCAATAGAAATTATTCAAAACTTATTAATTTTATTGATAAATTCATTAAATTATAAATAAAATATTAATAAGATAGATTAAAATAAAAGAAAATAGATTTAAAAAAATCTTTAAGTGAGCTTTTCTCCAAAATCAATAACAATCTTTCATATTTATAATCAAAAAAACACATGAATAGAATTCTATTATTTATTTATTTGATTAAAATAAAGAATATATTTTTATTTAAAATATTATAGATAAGATAAAAAATTTTCTTTTCTTTTTAATTTCTAATTATATTTTCTTCATATATATTAATATCTTAAGATATTTAGTTTTATTATTTCTAAATTGATAATAATTCAATAGGGTATAATTCAATATTCCTATTCTAAAAATGAAATATTATGACTAATATAATACCTACTTAAAGAGAATTGATTTTATTGAAAAATAGAAATGATTCAATAATTTCATTAAATGATATTTTAAATAAAGAATTTTTATTTTTTTCATCTTTAAATGCCTACCCTATATCTGATTAAAATATTAATTTTCCTGATATTAAAGCAATATTTTTCATAACCCATTATTATAATAAATGATTCCAGAAGAAATCAAAATTTCTCTCTGTCAGCATCAAAGATATATTTTAAATATCAAATGAATGAATTATTTTGCTATTTTTTTTAACATTTTCTTAAAATAATAATATCCTACAATTTTTTTTGTTTCATGTTACAAAAGATTCGAGAAGATGAAATGAATTCCAGCTTGAAATTTCCCGGAATGCACCGGCACCAGCCTCGATGAGAGGCCCAAAAGCAATTTATCGGGTTTGCATAAAAAAATCCCTTAATTTGCGTTCCTCCGTTATATAGTAGTTACCTTCTAGCTGGTCGTGGTCGTTGAGGGGGCTGGCGGCTCTACCAGTGAGAGCGTGTCTCAGGTGCTCCAGATGCACCTGAAGAAGACGGGCAGCACGGGGTGACCCTGCACATACCTCCAACTCTTGGAGGCTGAGAGCGAGGAGACTATGGCCATCGGCAGGAAATCTACTGGGATCAGGTGTCGGTGTCAACGAAAATTCCCTGCTAGCCCAGGCGAGCCAGGATTTTACGTGCACACTCTGCCAGGTCGCTGGATCTGAAAAACTAGCATCGTATGAGCAACAATCAACACCATAGAACAACAAGAACAATATAATTTATTAATGGTGTAGTTATTAAATAGTTCGAAAGACATTTCTGTTCCACTAGACAATCTTAATTTATTCTCCCCCTTTTTCGAGAATGTTGAGAGAAGGAATAATCCGGTTTTATAAATTTTCATCTGTTCACAGAAGATATTAAATATCTCTTAGAACTAACCAATTTAAAATCAAAAACTATTTAAATTATTAGAAATATTATTAGAAAATGAAGTTAAAGTAACACAAAATAAAATTGATGGGAGCAATCAAATTACATTCATTTAACACATCTAATCATAATTAAGAAAATAATTCAATTTATAAATAATTAATATCAATACAAAATAAATAAATCAATAATATTTAATTTCACATTAAATTTTATGAAAAGTAAAATATGTTAATTGCTTGTTTTTCATTTAGTTATTATTTTATAATTCTTTGTATTTGAATCATTTAAAATAATTGAATTAATTTTAAAAAATTATAAAAAAGAAGAAACTTCTAACTTGAGAATGATCATGAAAATATAATCAAAATCAATCATTCTGAAAATTTCTTATAAATCTTAAAATCATGTTTATAGATATCAAATTTCAATGCTATAAGATTAATAGTTTAATGAAATTATTTATATATCTATTTAGTTATAAAATATTAATCTCAAGCTTCCTAATTGATCTCTCCATAGCATCGATTTCTTCAGAATTTGTCTAATTATATATTCCAATGATATATTAAAAAAAAATTAGCGCTTTTGTTTTCCATTATTTCGAAATTCTTTTTGTTTCTTATACTTGGTATCCATTTAGCCCTTCCTATTATAAAATATATACTTAAATAAAAATAAAATTTTAAACTACTAGTATTATAGACATATTTTTTTGTACCTATATAAAAATACAATATATTTAAAAGTTTTATACTGTCAGAAATTTTTTTATAAAGATGTATTTTCAAATATAATATCTTATCAGATTGCTAAAACAAAATATAATTTTTAATATATATTATAGTATATTAATAAAATAAATGCAATTAATTCATTTGTTACTTATCTAAGGAAATTTAAAAATAAAATATTAGTTTTTATTTATTCGATAGATATCAACCACAACAAAAATCATTAATTTTATTAAAATTTTTACTATAAACTAATATATAATTATTTTGTTTTTAATTTAATTTTGTTGATATTGTTATTGCTTCCAAATTATGAATAGTAAATATCACCAAATGTTAAGTTTAGGGTTTTTTAAATTTAAAATGAGGGAATTTTAAATTTCGATCTGTCAAAATTCATTAATTAATATTAGACTAAAGAGACATCATAAAATGATATAATACTAGTGAAAATAAATTTATATTTCATAATAAATAATTTGGTATACATTTTACCTATAGTACAATATAATATTTTTTTAAAGTGAAAAACATTGAATTATGTTTTTGTAAATTTTCAAAGATAATATAGGTATATAATATAATATATATATATATATATATATATATATATGATATGAATATATATATATATTCAGCATATATTTTTTAAGGAGGGGGGAGGGATATCAAATACATATAGGAAGTTCTACAGAGAGCCTCCTTAAGAATGAAGATTAAATGTTATTCTTTTAAACAATTAGCATAAAGCATAACTATAATTATATATAGATTTTAAATTCACATAACTACATTCCATAAGCAATGCATGATATAATGATTAACTTCATTTAAATTAATATGATAAAGGAAACATTTTAAAATTTGAGATCACAAAAGTCTAATTGAAAAGAAAAGAATTATGATCAAATAGAAAATAATCATTTAATATAAACGAATAAAAATTGGCGGTAACGCTCAACAATGATAGCGGCGCTTTTAATCTTCATCTGTCAAAATTAATTAATTAATATTAAATTAACGTCAAATCGTAAAATAATATAATAGTAGTGAAAATGAATCTACGTTTCATAACGAATAATTTGGTATGCATTTTATCTATTGTTATAATGAAATGTTTTTTTTGAAGTGAAAAAATAAACCTAAATAAAAATTAATAAAAAATTTTAGTATTTTTGAAATGAAAATCTATTTTATTTAAAATCTGGCTAAAATTATGTTGAATCATTCGCTTTGATAAGAATAATAAAAGATTTTGCCAAAAATTTATATAAAGGGACAAACATCGAAAAGATGTGTATATTAAAATCTTCAAAGAATATAATATAAATATGAGTTCCAAGTTTGCTAATATTAAGAAGCGTGGAGAGGTGCGGGTCTCTCAACTGAGACATTTATAAGATATGTCTCACTCGTAAATTACGAGGTTTTGCAGACGAGAATTTGCGCGTAATCAGCATATATTTGAATTTACACCCCCCCCCGAATTCAAATATATATAAGAGGCTCCATAAGAGCCTCCTTAATTAGTGAAGATTAATTATTTTTTTCTTTTTTAATAAATCTATCTAGGTATTCTCCTTCATCCAAAGAAAATAGATTTTTTTTGGGAACAGGGAGGGGGTAAGGTAGGAAATGAATTGAAAGGAGTCCAAAGGATAAGGCACATGATTCTTCCACGTAAGAGGAGGGTAGAAAAAATCATGAGCTCACGTGAGGGCAGGGGCGCTACTCCCTGTAGCAGATATCTTTTCTATTAGGATACTAGAAAAGATTCTACCCGTTACCCAAATTAATTATAATTTATTCATTGGTTAAGATTTTTTTTTTCTTATTTCATATTATTTTTAATGTTATTTCGCAATTATTTTTTAAATTAAATATTTTATTTTTATTTTAAATATATATATATATATATATAATACTTATTAAAATACATAATAGGTATAATATTTATTTATCTATTGCTTTAGAAGCCTACCTCGACAAATATATAGGCCCCAATTTTGAATAAAACATTATATTGTAATTATATTATATATATATATATCCACTATTTATTTATTTAAACAAAAACACACTAATAATTGTATTATATTAAATCTTATTAAATTAAAATAAAGAATATCATTTTATTTAAAAATTTACTTTTCTTTTTATTTTCTAATTATATATATTAATTGTTATATATAAAATTATCTGAAGATATATATATATATATATATATATTATCTTTTATAATTTCTAATTTGATAATAATAATAATAATTCAATAGAGAATCTTAAGTAGGAAATATTATGATTAATACTACTCCTATGCTATCTAAAGTGGATTGATTTTTTTTAAAATAGAATTAATATCTTAAGATATATATGTTTATAATGTTTTATAATTTCTATAATTTAATAATAATAATAATAATAATTCAATAGGGTAACTCCTTTAAGTAGGAAATATTATGACTAATATATATTAATAAAAAGGATTGATTTTTTTATTAAATAGAAAAAATTTTACTTTATTTTTTTAATTCAATGATTAAAAATTAATTAAATTAAGCTGCTCACGGAAGCAGTTATCTTTTCTACTGGAATTATAGAAAAGATTCTACCCGTTACCTGTGTTTATATAAATCCAAAATTTTTAAAAAAATTTTAAATTTCTTCATTATTTAATAAATATTTTTTTATTTCATCTAATTATAATAATAAATATTTTTTGATACTATATATATATATATATAATCTTTTTCGATTACTAGTAATTATATTATACTATATTAGATAGATATAGAGATAAACTATTAAAATATTTTATATATATTATTTATACTAATTTATAAATACTGGCTGTAAAAATTGTAAAAGGAAGGAATAAAGATAAATATCGTTATTCCAAGATTATTTTTCAATAACTTGTATCTACATACATATAAACAAAGGATTGATTTTTCTAAAAAAGATTTTTTTAATTCAATAAAAAAAAAATATTTAAATTAACTAAATAAAATATAAAATTGCAAATATAGACCCATATTTTATAATTTTATTAGATCAATTGAAAAATGAGTTATAATGAATACATTTCAATAAATAATAATTTTTGCAAATAATATTTAATTATTTGGAAAAATATTTACTAATTAAAAATATAGAATATTTTACTGAATTTATTTTGATTTTTTTTCGACCTATATATTTTTTTAAATAATTATCTGGAGTGTCGACTCTTGAATTGGATATTCAAGTTTTTTTTCAATAATTGAAAATTAATTAAAATTTTATTCTATCCGATCATAGGATTTAACGTTTTTAATATAACCAACGCATGTTTGGCTCTTTGTTGATGGCACCACGTCACGTGTTGGCGCGTGAGATTTGCAGTGTTAAAAAGTTAATTCTGGTACTATCACCGATTCAATCAAGCTGAAATTCTATATATAGCAGTTTTATACAATTTTTAATTATGTGAAAAACTATCAAACATATATATTTAATTTTACGGTCACTTTAGAGGAAAAAAAATCAAAACGTTGTAGTTAATGACCCTCTTCCGGTTGAGCTACATTTCTAAAAAGTTGATTGAAAACTACGAATTTCGAATAATGTCCATGTACCAAATTTCATGATTCTAGCTCAAACCGTTTTTGCGTAATCTTGTCTACATACATACACACACACACACACACAGAGAGAGAGAGAGAGAGAGAGACATTTTTCTCAACCTTAGTGAAAATGATTTAGGAACTTCAAAACGTATAAAACCATCAAAATCTCGAGATCGAAAATTTTCGTGATCGCAATACTATCTCTGGCGAGATAGTAAAAAGAAATATATACAATGGAAACTAGAAATGTATTTATTTATACATCAGGACTCTTCAGTCATACATTTTTCGGTTAATATATGTAAAAAAAAAATATTTAAATTTGATTCGATGCGAGAAAAAATTTTGAATATAAAATGTTTATATAAATAAGAAAAATCGATCATAAAACATAATTTCTTCGAAATTTCCTCGATCGAGGTACATTTTAGTACATTAATCCACGATGTACTAAGGATTAATAAGTTGATATTCCAACTTCAGAAGAACATTTCCAATGCAAGCGAAAAAGGGGGATGAAAGCCAACTAGTTACAAAAGTGTTGAATGGATTGGATAAATATTCCAAGTATAGGAATTTGTTCTCTCTCAGCAACTATTATACCTATTTTTGTTTACTTAAATTATGTTCCAAAAATATCTTATATTATAAAATATAAGTTAAAATTATTGTATTAATAAACTTAAATATATCCTTATAGATACTAAAGAATAATAGATACTAAAGAATAAGAATAAGAAATATTAGTTAAACTTATAATGGACTGAAGATGTTAGAGTATATTTTTAAAAGATATAAGCCTGGTATGATCAAATTTGAATTTTTTATAACACTGAAAAGTTGAGCTGGCGTTGAAGAAGATCTGGTCCTTCCAAGAAAGGTTGAGGGAATTAATTTCATTTAACATGAATCATTTTCCCATGGTGGTGATTATTTTAGTTACAAACCATATTAAATAATTTCTTATTATTCGAAAATTAATTTATTGATTTACTTAATGATTATTGTGGAAATGTGAGTCCATGGATTGATTTTCTCAAAGTGAGTAACTTTATTTGCTTGACATTCTTAAAATTTAAACTTTTAAATATGCAAAATATTTCAAATATTAAATTCTGTGAATATAAGATGGAAGCACTATTAGAAAATCAAGATAATAGTTAAGAGGATCCATTTGACGGATCATAGAACGCCTTTACCCCGCTTAGGCGGCAACTGACTTGATAGGCGCTTCCTTTCGTGGGATCTACAAAAGCCAGAGGTGTTTTATATAGATCTCCTTAAAAATAAAATCTTGTGTTATTCGGGTTCCATCTATTTTTATTTTTCATATTGAAAATTTTGAAATATATATTTTTAATTTTAGAAACAACCTTTGGACTTGATTATTCATTTGTTTATATTTTGAATCTATCTATAAAATTAAACTGAAATATAAATCATTTCAATTTATTATTTGAAATTAGTGATATGTAGGCTGAAAAGTGTTAAAAATAAAAATCTGGAGTATCTCCACTCGACTATCTAGCAAATTTAAATTGGATTAATTAACATATACTATATTTAAATTAAATTTAATTAATTATAAATTAAAATAAATAAATAATATTTATTAAACCAGCGCGTGTTTGGCTCTTTGTTGATGGCACCACGTCACGTGCTGGCGCGTGATTTGCAGTCAACGTATAAAAAAATTAATACCGGTACAAAATGAAATATTATATTATTTATGATAAAATGGAAAAATAGACATATCACTGACTTAATATCAAAAGAAATTTAAGATATTTTTCAATATATTCTAAATAAGTTGACCTGTGGCCAGGCGGAGAACCGACCGAGGGTTTGAAATAAATTAATTTCCAGCTACAGAAACAATTTCAAATAATTTTAATATATCTATTAAAAAACAGATATGGATATACATACAACATAAATATTTTTAATTTTATTTTATTTATAATATATATGCAAGACCAGACTGTGACGTCATGAATGGCTGGATGACGTCATATAATTTAAAATTAAGAAAAAACTAAAGAAGATGATTTTCTCGAGAATAAAACTAATACAAAGTGCATGATTCGTGGTGATATGTAAAAAATTTCCTCGTGTGAAATTTGGTGTGAAAATAACCCTTCCCTTCCTATTGTCGATCGCTAATACTACCACTTCCGGTTTCCCGATATACTCCAAAAGTTGATCAATTCATCCTACTGATTTATTAAGTAAATACACCAAATTTCATCAAAATCCGTTGAGCCTTTCAAGCTGTACACATTTTTACAGACACAGACGGACAGACGGACGGACAGACATCATGCTAAAAATACCTTTTTACTGTTAAGAAAATGCATGATTCGTGGAGATATGTAAAAATCTCCACATGTGAAATTTGGTGTGAAAACAATACCTCCCTTAATATCGTCGGTCGGTAAAAATCATCCATTTTTTACCTTTAGGGTAATTATTATCCATTTTTATACTTGATTATTTTTGTCTAAATGTGCCTTAATAAGCCCTGAAATATCACCTACAAAAAAAAACAATATTCCTATTTTCTATAATGCAGTAAGAAATGATGCTTGCTTTTCAGATATTATATAATGTAAATAAATATTTTTCGATTTTGTATATATAAATTTTTGATATTTAACATGTAAAATTTGTTTTAAATAAATTTGTTATTGGTTTTAACATTTATTATTTATTAAATTATTGTAATTAAAATCTATATCTTATCTTATTATACTAGCAAAAATTGTATATAAATATATATAGATTTGTATATTTTTGAGATATTGAACTCCCCTCTAGGAATTTTTTTGAAATACACACTATAAATAATTTTTATAAAGAAAAATCGATCTGTTTTGGTTTCAGTCTCTTTGTTAGTTTTTTCTTAATTTAAAATGGGAATTTTAATAATAAAAAAATAGCCGGACAGCGCATCCTTAAATACACAATAATAAAATAAAATTCCTAGAGAGAAATCATCTTTGTTAGTTTTTTCTTAATTTAAAATAGGAATCTAATAATAATAATAAAAAATTGCGTCGGGCAACGCCGGACAGCTCTTCTACGCTCTCTATTAACATGAATACATCATTATATCTTTCTGTTTAATTACTATTGAAAAATTTATAAAAATTATTAATTTTCAGGACGTTGAGGAATATTTTTTTCTTAAAAAGGGACGGTAGGCCAAATAAGTTTGGGAACCACTGGTATAATCGAAAAGCCAATAAAAATGTTTTTTTTTTTTTGAATTCACATTGGTTATTGTTTTTCAAAAAAATTGATGATATTTTTTGTGTATAATTTTTACCAACCGACGATAAGAAGGGAAGCTATTGTTTTCACACCAAATTTCACATGTAGAGATTTTTACATATCTCCACGAATCATGCATTTTGTTAACAGAAAAAAAGTATTTTTAGCATGATGTCTGTCCGTCTGTCCGTATAGATGTGTACAGCTTGAACGGCTCAACGGATTTTGATAAAATTTGGTATATTTACTTAATGCATCAGTAGTATGAATTCATCAGCTTTTGGTGTATATCCGGAAACCGGAAGAGGTAGTTTACAAAGTATTAATTTTATATTCATTGTCGGAAAATATTTCACTTAAAATATAGTATTACTTAATAATTGAGTAATTAAACTAAAAATAAAAACCAAGATAATATAATGTCATTTTAATTAAAGTTTTAAAAATATTTTTTTTCATACTTTATATATATATACCAATAATGTTGTTTGGCCTGGCGACAGCTCATATTTTTTTTAATTTATTAATTAAAAAGCAGAGCCTATATATTTAATTATATATTATGGAGAAGAATTCAAATAGAAAATTTAATTGAACAACGAATATTGGAAATATATCTAATTGATTTAAGGTTTTCATTCTCGTTGAAGATGTACAATTTTATAAATTTCTAATATGCAGAAGGGGTTTGTTTGTATTTGAATCATTTTCCATAAAGCGGAAAAAAATGACTAAGTTCTTGATTTCCTTTTACTTTGCCGTAGGTCAAGTATGATAATCGTGTGAAAGAGAATTGAAATTATGACAGATGCCATTTTTTTTTGACCTCCCTGAATATAATCGATTCATTTTTGGAGTGATGTTTTGTGTCGAATTTTGCTCTTGTAAACTTATTAAGAGGCCTAAATAAGTCATATATAAATGATTTTTAAAAATAGACCCTAACACGCATCCTGCCTTTTCATAAGACAAAGTGATTAACAAAAATGTATTATTGTTACCTAAATATACTATATTTAATAATATTTGAGATATTTTTATTTAAAAAAAAACAAAACAAAAAAAAATTAAATAATATTTTTTCGATTGGAAAAATAATGATATTTTGCCTTTGGGGTGTATTTTATTCATCGAAAAATGTGTTTAAAATAATAAAAAAAAAATAAATATAAATATAAATAAATAATTTACCGAACTAATCATAAGGTTATTCTAATTTTAATTCCGAATGATAAAAAAATATTATAGTTATTATATAATTTATATAATCGGGAAAATTGTGTGATGGACAAAAATTGGTAATTGGTGTTTTAATTATTAATTTATTCTGCCTAGGAATTGATTTCTATATATAAATCGATATTTTTCCTTATTATAAACTTGTAAACATTGTTTATTGATTGATATATCGAAAAGAGGTGGATGGTGAAGAAAGCTTTTACCTGTTGGCACAATGACTTGGTGTTCCGGCTCAGTATCCGAGCTCGGTGAAGAAGATGCTGGTCTCGACAATACGACAGTGGCCATCGCCACCTCCTCTTCTGTTGACTGTTGGGGCGGCTCGTGCTGCGCCAGGTCGCCGGTTGCGCTTGCACTCCCCAGCCAAGCGAGTGCGGTGCCGGGGCCTGTCGGCCGTGAATCAGACCCAACTCTTCTCCGAATGCTGGGAGCCTGATTCAGACACTCTCCTACGCTCCCCGGCAAGTGTACAAGGCCGACAAGCCCCTCGCTCTCTTCATTCATAACGTTCTCGAGCTGGGGTCCACCTCGGGGACCTACATGACTCCTCCCAAGTCCCCTCTCTCTTTCAAAAGGACCTCCCAATCGTCGACTGTTGCTTTGGAACAAGCATACATCTCTTTACAAAAGAGCAACACTCTTCTCTCCAATAATTATCTTCTCAATTAAAAGCTCTCTTGTTACATTCAAGAGTGTCATTCATTTCTCCAAGTATATTAATCCATTTTGCATACATCTAGATATTTATATTTTATTTTATTTCAATATTTAATTGTCTAACAAATAAAATTTTATAATTAACAATGGTTTTATCTCTAAATAATTATAGTTAAATATTTTGCAAAAACAAGAAAAAAAAATTATATTAAATATATGCAAGAGCATATTCCTGTGCCACCTAAAACTAATAAGGATCAAGTCACATTGACAATAAACAAACTCTGAATTGTTTTAACTATAATAAATAACCAAACTAATGTTTAATATTTAATGTTGTTATTATAAATGAACTCAACTGTTGTTTTATAATGTTGTTAAATAAAACCACAAAGTGTTGCTTTCTAAATAAAAAGTGGGGTTTTATTACTTTATTAAAATTAGATAAAAAATTAATACATTATTTTATTATAATAGTTACCTAAATAAAAAGAAACAACAGTTGAGTTCATTTATAATAACAACATTAAATATTAAACATTAATTTGGTTATTTATATTTATATTTAGAACAATTAAAAGTTTGTTGATCTTTATTAGTTTCAGGTGGTACAGGAATGTTCTTACATATATACTATTATATTTATAATTTAAATATCCGATTTATATATTATACTGATGAAATAATGACTATAATATTTAACTTAATTATTTAATGGTTACATTAATTTTTAAAGAGAATATTTTATTGAAAATTTATGAAAAGTTATCACAAGATAAGAAAAAGAATGATTGTGAAATTATATATAAAAAATGATGTTCAACTCAAGTTTTCTATATAAAAATCATGATTATACAAAAAAAAAAATTGCATTCAACGACAATAACCAACTCTACAGTCTACTCGTACAGTTGATTCGCAAGTTATATTAGAAACTTGCATGACTAAGCTGGGGAGGTGAAATCTAAGAAACACTATTGAAGGTTTTTAATCATTTTCTTTCTTGAGTATTTATTGGATGATTCAATAATATTTAAAAAAAAATAAAAAAATAATCTAATATAGATACTGTAATAAATTAAAAATTTATTTTTTGTATAAAAATATTAAAATTATTATCTATGATTGTTCTTTGTTATGATAAAAAATGTGATAAGAATTCATGCAAATTAATCTATTATATTAATTTTATGTATTTAATGGTTCTAAAAATACCTGTTAATAATTCTTATAAATAATATATTAATTTTATTATATAATTAACAAAACAACAAAAAATGTAATAATATTCATTTTAATACATACTTAAATACTTATATTACTATCAATTAATGTCATATTTTAAATAAAATATTTATTCATTTAAGACTTTTCTATTCACACAGAATCAAGTGAACAAGATGTATATATAAGACCAAACAAGTATGATTAAATCTAGATAAAATATTTTGGAAATGAAATTTAAATTAATGAACATATAATGGAATGAATACTTGGTAAATTTATTTGATATTCTTGTCATTAAATAAAATTAATACAAACTCTAAATGTATTGCATCCATTTAAATAAAATTTATTTTGTTTGTAAAATTTTTTTCAAAATAAATATTTATAAAATTTTAAATGAATGTATACAGATAATATAATAATAATTTATTTAAATGTTGGTTATTCCACTTCTTTCCACTTGTTCCAGTAAAGAATGTAAGTGAGTATCAAAAAGTTCACAACGAATTGGCATTTCTAATGAATAAAACGGATTTTTTAATGCATAATCAGCATAAAGTTCATATATCTTCTTCAAAAGGTGATCCATTCCAACTTGATTTGGTTCAGCTATAACCATAAATTTTATTCCTAAAAATAATAATTTTTTTTAATATGTATCAATTTAACGGAATGTAGAAGCTTAATTTAAAAATACAAGTTTAATTATATTTATCTATCTTATAAATAAAACTTGTTATATAATATTTATTTTCCAAAAGAAAATGAAAAATTAAGCTCATTTATTTTGTTCTCAAAAAAATGTTGAATACAAAATTTTAAACTTTGGACCATTCACAATTGGACCAAACAATTTTTTTCTTAAATTAACATTTAATTATTGTCTCCAAAGGTGTTCACTAACAAGTATTTTCTTCACATTTGGGGAAAGTAAAATGAAAAGATACGACCTAATAAAGGGGATGATTGATAAAGTTGTAAAAATTTTTAAATTTGAATGGAGTCTAATTGATGATAGAAATTTAAGTATAATGATTAAATAAATATTGTCTTGGTAATTAAAGGTATTCTTAAAATGAACTTAATAGTTGGTGTTATATTTTTATCATAGTAATTTTAAAATAAACACAAAACTTACCAGTTAATGTTTGGTAGCAATATAATTTAAAGGTGTCTGCCTCTAAAATTTCGATTCCTGAACTTTTAGGTTCTGGGCTTAGTTGACTTGCTATAGCAAATAATGGATAAAACATACTAGCCAAAAAAATTTTATCATTAGTTGTTCTTTTAGGTCTTGAAAATTTCAAATTCAATGGAAAGTTTTTCTTATTAGCTAAGACTTCAAAAACATCACGATTATCTTCTAAATGTCGGCCTGAAAGATTAATTCCATTGACAGAAGTCAATATATGACCAACTGAAAGAAAATAAGTATATTTAGACAAATATCAAAAATTTAATTAGAAATTAGAATAATTTCTATATACCCATAATTCCTTCTTTTTGTCCAAAGACTACGACTACTTTTTTATTTTCATATTTCAATTTCAAGTCCAAGGGATAATTAAATTTTTTCTCATGTTCAATTTTTGGTAAATTATGGTCAAGATTAAATATTAGTCCACCGGATTTTGAAACAATATATACACTGTATATAACCATTACCTACCAGAACAAAAGTTAAGTTTCATTATAATAAATACTATATTAAAAATTGAATTTCTTTGTTAAATTAGTAATTATATAAATATATTCAAAGATTTTGACAGTTGTACTTCATTGAAAAATAAAAGATATATAAAACAATATTAATATTATTAAGTTTTTATTTGAATTAATATTATATTTTATATCTATTGAATAATCTTAATAAATAATTAAATTCAATAAATTAATTACATTAAATATTTATTTTTGAAATATATATATATAGATATACATATATAGATAATGGAAGTGAATATTAGATTTAGAATGAAATCAGGGGTGGACACGTAATGTTAAATTCTGAAACAGCGTTTGGCGCTGCTTCATAGTGCCGCCTTAATGAACTAATTGATGTAAAAAAACCGGCCTGGCATCATTTTCAAAATCCATTTTGAATGAATGGAATGAGAGGAGCGGGAGGAATAAAAAAATTATTATTTAGTTAGGTGAAAAATTATTTATTTAGAGCTAAAACTGACATTTCAAAACCGAATTTTTCTGGTTATATTAAAGTAATCGATAAGTGACAACGTTATATGATCTTGTTCAAATCCAACAAGTGAAGATATATATATATGTATATTTGTGAATTTTATTGCATGTGTTACTTCTAAAAGTTTTGATATTAATTGAATCAATTCTTTTTACTTTTTCAGAAAATGTCACCGCCACCTTATTGTGATTTGGGAAAAAATGCACGTGATGTTTTTGGAAAAGGTTATCATTTCGGACTTTTTAAATTAGATTTAAAAACTAAAACAAACTCCGGTGTTGAATTTTCAACTGGTGGTGTATCCAATCAAGATACAGGGAAATTATTTGGAAATCTCGAAACAAAATATAAAATTAAAGATTATGGTAAGGTCTTTATTACTTTAATACTTTATTTAAACCAATTGTTTATTTTTCATTATTATTATTATTCTGATTATGATAGGGTTGACATTTACTGAGAAATGGAATACTGAAAATACTCTTGCTGCTGAAATTTCTATTCAAGATCAAATTGCAAAAGGGATGAAACTTTCTTTTGATACATCATTCACACCACAAACTGGGTACAGATTTTATGTTTATTTAATGCAATTTATATTTTAATGTAAATTAATCTATTTCAAATTTCAGAAGCAAATCAGGTCGATTAAAGACTGAATATAAAAATGACGTTTGTGCGTTAAATTGTGATGTTGATTTAGATTTGGCAGGACCTACCCTTCAAGCTTCTGCTGTTTTCGGATATAATGGTAAAATCATTCTTTCAATATATTTAATTTATTAATTTTTAATCAAACTAATGGGCAGTAATTTTAATTGGCACAGCTCATACTATTATATAAATCAATCATCTATCATTCATTCGAATAATTTTTATATTAATTCAAATTTTTCTATATTTTTAATTAAAATTTAATGATTATAATGACGTTTAATTTTCTATTAAATCATATAACATAATATTTTGATTAATTTTTTAATTAACTTGTATAAAAAATTTGAGAAATTTCTACTATAATTAAATTTGCTTAATTTTTTTTTAGGCTGGCTTGCTGGATATCAAACAAAATTCGATTCTAAAAAATCAAAAATTACCCAAAATAACTTTTCGCTTGGTTATTCTACCGGAGATTTCATTATCCATTCTAATGTGTATGTTTTAAGTATTAATTATTTATATGTAAATGTAAAAAGAATTAGAGGCAATTTATTTATTTCTTTTATTGTTCTAGAAATGATGGGCAGGAATTCGGTGGATCTATTTATCAAAAAGTAAGTCCGAATCTTGAAACGGGTATTCAACTGGCATGGAGTGCAGAATCAAATGATACTCGTTTCGGAATTTGCTGTAAATATGATCTCGATAAGGATGCTTCGCTTCGGGCAAAAGTTAATAACACTAGTCAAATTGGTCTAGGATATCAACATAAATTAAGAGAAGGTAATAATTTTATTTAAATTCTTAGTAAATTTTAAAAAACACGATTTTATATATATGAGTATTATACACCCAAACCTCGCTTTACGGCCTAGATACGTTCCGCGAAACTTGGCCGTAAAGCGAAAAGCCGTATAACGAATCAATTATTCTAATACGTATTCATATAAATTCAATGGGATCGGTTCCAAATTTGATAAATATATAATATGGTTTATCATTCAAAATGCATTTTATTTTTTTATTTTGTTTAAATTATAAACATATTTAACAAGAACATGAATTTTACATAAAATAAAAACTCCAAAAACATTACATAATTTTTAAATAAAAATGAAACAACTAAAACCTACAGATCACTGTCACCATCATTTTGCGCTGGTGGTTTGAAAAAATTGTCTAAAGTTGTTTGTCTTGCCTTCTTGTCTATTTCTTCCTTTAGTGATTTATAACAGCTAATGGCTGAGTTAATTCCTCGAGACACATTAGCGCTACGTTCGACGTCAGGATCGTTTTCAAGGAGGATGTTTATTCCTTGTTCAAAATAAGAAAAAGCGCTCGACATGATTTTTGATGTTAGCTGTTTGGATACAACAGGCTCTGTATCTTCATCAATTGCCGGTTCTGCTTGCAACTGAATGAGTTCCTCATATGAAAGGGGTTCCCTATCAGCTGCAAGTAGATCCAGCATATCAGATTCGTTTAAATCTTCAAAACCGAGATCATGTGCTAAATCCAAAATGTTTTGTCTAACTTCAGGAAGGAAATTAACTTCTGCATCGGTAGTTTTTATACATTCTGGCCATATTTTTTTCCAAACATGGTTCATTGTTGTCGATTTTAATTCCTTCCAGGATTCACTAATGTTCTCAACAGCATCCTTGATATTATAGTTTTTCCAAAACGTTTTAATTGATGATGTACCATCGGTTTCACTTATATATAGTTGTTGGAATGTTCGGCGTAGGTAATATGCTTTAAACGTGGCTATTGCACCCTGATCCATTGTTTGGATCAGAGCTGTTGTATTTTTCGTAAGGTACTCAATCATCACATCTTCTGATAGTTCGGATAAATTAGTAGGATGCCCTGGTGCATTATCTAAAATTAGCAAAGCCTTGTTGCTTAAGTTATTGTCTCGTAAATATTTTAAGACTTCTGTACAAAAGTGATTTTTGAACCAATCCTCAAAAATAGCTTTAGTCATCCAAGCTTTTTTGTTGGATCTCCATATGACGGGTAATTGATTTTTATTTAATCTTTTAAAAGGCCTTGGATTTTCGGACAAATATATCAAAAGTGGTTTTAGCTTAAAATCACCCGTAGCATTTGCACCAAGTAGCAACGTTAAACGT
The DNA here is from genome assembly GCA_963082975.1 of Labia minor. Classification (NCBI taxonomy): domain Eukaryota; kingdom Metazoa; phylum Arthropoda; class Insecta; order Dermaptera; family Spongiphoridae; genus Labia; species Labia minor. The sequence goes on from OY720348.1 coordinate 18,833,275, forward strand.
TCTTTGGACACCTTATAACCAGGCGCAGATTTTTCGGTTTTTGAAACGTATGTGCGATCAGGCATTCGCTTCCAATAAAGCCCTGTTTCGTCTACGTTAAACACTTGTTCAGGTTTATAACCACATCTTTCAATAATTCCTTTTAAAATGTTGGGATATTGAGATTGCGCTTCGACATAGAAAATAAGCCGTTATAGCAAAACATTTTAGGCCGTATATCGAAAACGTACCTTAATTAAAGAGGGCCGTTATAGCGAAAGGCCGTATAAAGAGCGGCCGTATAGCGAGGCTTGGGTGTATTTATAATTTTATAGATATTTATATTTATTTAATGATTATTTTTCAAGTCATTCTAGATTGAAACACTTTATTTAATAGATAATTTATTATATCGGTTCATTTTAAGTTTTAGTTTGCTAAAATACAAATATCTAATTAATTATAAATTCTAAGTGAAATCTTAATTAATACTGAATGAATATTTCTACTCTTCAGTGAGTACCAATGATGACATAACTATCGAAACTTACTAAGTATAAAAAAAACTTTTTAGGAACATTAATTAGCTTCACATTTATTATTGATAAAATAAAATTAGTGATAATTTATGTTTTGTTAATAATTATATATACATATTGAAGAGATGATTAAATGGATAACTTATCTATAACTAAAATTAAATTCAGATTTCTATATATTTCTTTTTTATTTTGATTTCAGGTATAACTCTTACCTTATCGGCACTAATTGATAGTAAAAATTTTAACCAAGGAGGACATAAAATTGGATTTTCTTTTGAACTTAATGCATAGTTAAAAATTCTTAGCAGTCAGAAAGCATAGAGAATTATCCTGAATGAAATTAAAAACCATATCTGGTGAAGGATTAAGATAAAATATGTAGATTAATTGTTAAATGGAGGTATAGTTTTATTCAGAATATTGTGTTGACATAGTATTTTTATACTGTATATTTATTTTTAAATTAAGTTTTTGTTGATTTTAAATACACCGGTTTTATAATTATTTCTTAAAATAAAATACAATGCCTTCCATTCTCATTGATTCTTATTATTAAATAAAATAAAAACATAAATTCCTATAAAGATCTAACAATAAAATTGAGCAATGATGTAATGCTTAAAATCTACATTTATATTTATAGAAATGGAATTTAGAAATTTGAAATTAAATTGAAAATAAATGAAATTTTTGAAATCATTAAAAATATTGTGCTGAAGATTTCAATAAATTTGTTTTTTTTTTTGTATTTAGTGAGAAAAATTCTTCGAATTCAACAAGTATAAAGTTAATTATTTCCATTTTGCGAACTTTTTAATTAACCTATTATTAATCTATTTTATTTGAACAAATCCTAATAATTTTCTTTTCCTTAAATTCTAATTCTAAATATAAATTTTATTTATTAAAAATAGTAAATTTAATAAATTATAAAATTAACAAATTATCGATTAACAGCAAATCTAAATTCTTTTTCAACATGGCTTCCTAATTTAAAAATTAATTTATAAATCATTGAAAATAATTAAACTCAAAAATCAAGAATTATGATAAGCTTGAATAATAAAAACGTATTACATATAAGTTAATATGATGTAAATACTTGAATTTTTTTAATAAATCCTGATATTAAATTTTTTTTATTTACTTTTTATTTATTTACTTTAATATTAAAATAAATTCAATATATTTTCCATGAGTTTAAATATTTCTTTATTATGAATAGTGTTTATTTAAATAAGAAATATTTAAAATTTAACTTTATTTAACTTAATCTTTAAAAATTGTTAATTTATATGAAGTTTTAACATATATATTAATTATTTTAAAAATTTATTTTATATTAAATAATAAAAAAATTTAAATTATTATTATATTCTTAATGTAAAAACATAAAACAAGATTAATAATAATTTTAAAATTAATTTAATTCTAAAATATTTGATCTATTAATTTAGAAAATATATATATATATATCTTTTGTTTTAATTTCAATATATAATTTTATAATAATTAATTGAGGTATTAGACAATCATATATAATGATTAAATAAAATAAAAGTATAAGGATTTTTCATTAAAATGTTTAATGTTGAAATGTTGATTTACTCAAAGATATAATAAAATAAATTTGAATTGCCCACTACTCCCTGGTGTCACTTTTTGAAATCATTATAAAATACATAACTTTACCATAATGCAATATCGTTTATTTGCAATTAGAATTAGGAAACAAATATTAATTATTAATATAAAAAATATACTTTTTTTAGTAGTTATTATTTATTTATTTATTTATATATATATAATAATAATATTTCTAAATTTAAATTAGAATCGAGAAATTTAAAATAAGTTAATATTATCCATTTTTTATTAACTTAAAAATATTTTCTTTAATATGAATTTCTCTCTCAAGAATAATCAGTTTTTGAAATTTTAATTTTTTTTTATTTTATTTGCTTAAGTTACGTACATGATGTCTTTCTAATAGATATGTTCCCAATCCTAACGAAGTTAAGAACGTTTTCAATTAATCAGCTGTTTTTATTTTAAAAATATTTATATATACCATGTCTATAATTACTGTAAGTTTCTCTTTTACATTCCATGTTTAATTTAATTAAAACTTAAATATTGAATCGTAAAAATATTTTTATTAAGAAGCTTATTCTTATTTAAGGATACATCATTCTCTTTTATACGGGGAATGACTGAAAGTTTAAAAGGCACAATAACAATATTTTATTTGGATAAACATATTAAAGAAAGAGCTAAGTCGTCACCTAGTAGGGAAAATCTAAAGAGCAAATCTGAAACAAGTTCAAGAAATAAAAAAGTAGAGTAAGTTCAAGTGTTGAGTCAGTTAAGTGTTCAAGTGTTGAAGAGTATATTTTAATTCCCAATATTTTGTTTATTTTAGAGAACCCAAAGTGTTGAAAAGAACCATACAATGTTGTTTATTAAATGGAGGTGTATTTTGGTTTTCTATGTTATTATTTGATAGTTTTATATTACCTGGATTAAGATATATTTTTGTATTAATGCTTGGCCCAGTTTCTGGGCTAGATGTATGGATCTATCTTAAATTATTATTAAATTGGACATTTAGTGCGTTTTGGGTTTTACCATTGTTTATATTAAGCAAAATTGTAAATTGTTTATGGTTTCAGGTAAATATATTCATTGAAATTATTTTGTTTTAATATTTTTCTTATATTTTATTTTAGGTATATATATTTTTGTTTAATTTTTATTTGCTTGTTATAGGATATAGCAGATTCAGCATATAGACATACAAGAGGAAGACCACAGATGTTGTCAAGCTTTAGTGTACTTATTGCAGATACATTATTTAGTGTTTTTATTCAAATTTTGTTTATCATGCAGGTAACAAATAATGCATTTCTATTTCATTTTGATTTCTAATGATAAACTTGTCTTTTGATGATTATATTATTAAAAAAAAGAGTATATATTCGATCCCCCCTACACCTCGCAGAATTTGATGAAACTTCGCCAGTTGATTCTTTGATTAATTCTAAGAAACTTTCCTTAGGCATTTCTTTGGAGAACTTCTAGTTTTCGAGATACAAGTGTTTAAAGATTGGATATCAATTAGATCGTTATGAATGTCGAAATGTGCAGCCATTAAGAAATTTTCATTGACTAATTCACTAATTATTCACATATTTACTAATTTTAGTTTTTTTCTGTTCGGTTTGAATATAGGAAAATTATTTTATTAATTATTTTTTTAATTTTTCTATATACAATCCGAACTGAAAAAACCGAAAATTAGTCGCGCCCTCTGCTGGTCAACCTGATAAGACATGGTAGCTAAATGGGATATCAATGGATTGATATTCAATCTTTAATCACTTGTATCTCGAAAACTAGAAGTTCTCCAAAGAAATGCCTAAGGAAAAAGTTTCTTAGAATTAATCAAAGAATCAACTGGCGAAGTTTCATCTAATTCTGCGAGGTGTAGGGGGGATCGAATATATACCAATATTTATTATATCATATCATTTTTAAATTTTTTAATCATATTTATTTATCGTATAAAACTTTTGCTTTTTAGAGTATGCTGATTGGCCTTATCCCATACATTGGAACATTTTTAAGTTTAATCCATATGTGTATGCTCCATTCACTTTATTCATTCGAATACAAATGGGTCAATATGGGTTGGGAATTACATAGAAGATTGACATTTATTGAAAATAATTGGCCATATTTTTTAGGCTTTAGTTTTATACTTGCAATACTGACTTCACTGCCTTCCTCATATATTGTAAGGTAATGTCGCCTCTAAAATAAAAACCAAATTATAAATATTCATTATTTATTTATAATTAATTAATCTATTATATTAATCTATTATATTTCTTTTATTATAGTGGTTGTGTCTTTTCAATATTATTTCCTTTGTTCATTATTAGTGGGAATGAAGCAGAACCAGTAACAACTACCAAGTAAGATTTATTTTTAAATATTGTTTTAAATTAATTTCTTTTTCTATAGAATTAAATATTATTAGATTAATTTATTTATTTTAAGTAATTTTGAAAATTCTATACAAAATTTAAGTAAATGAAAATAATATGACTATTTCTATTTTTTAGGATTTTTCCACTGAGATTATTTACACCAGTAATTGTTATATCAAATACTATTTTCAATAAAACTATTGGTACAAAGGCGGGTTAAAATTAATTTTAATATCTTTAATATGATTATTATTTATCTGGTTTTGAACTAGTTTTAATTTTGTAAGCTTTTAATTTTGTAGATTTCTTCTTATAGCGTGATTCAAATATATTTTAACTACTCTTTTAAAAACTACTTCCTTCTTTCTATTATTCTCTTTTTCTCCTCTTTTTAATCATATAATCTTTCCTCTTTATTTTCTCTTTCAACATTCTTTTATATATTTATATTCTCATTTTTTTTATACATATTTTATTTTGCCGTTTTTCTAATGGTTATGTAGAATTTATATTGCACATAGCCAACTATAATTCATTTTTTTATTTCTTTCCATATATACTATTCTTGGAACTATTTTTTCTTAGGACTCTGTTTCTACAAACCTTCATTAGTATGAATATTTTATTTTAATATATACAAACTTAAATTCTTTTGAAATATTCGTGATTTTTTAAGTAATGCGATTTTAACATTAAAATTTTAAATATTATTTTTTTAAGAAATGAAAATATTTTTATACTTTTAAATACATTTTTTTATTTCTTTATTTTTAGATTAAATGACAATGTATTTATAAAGTTATTCATAAGCGTGCTGTGTGTATTTTTTATATATTAATTTATTTTTATATTTTTACTTTATATACAAAACTTTATATAAAAGAACAGGTATGGCGAACCTATGGTACTAAAGAAAATTTTAATTATACACAAACAAATTTTTTATTAACGATAACACGAATTTATTTTATAAATTAAAAAAATATATAAAATAGATTTTAATCTTAAGGCATAAAGTCGTTAAATTTTATGAGAATAGCTTTTTACTATACGAATATTTTTTCTTCTTTAAAAATAATTATTTTATTTCAGAATCGAGCTAATAGAAATAGCCTTTAGATTAAAATTGTTTTATATTTTATTTTAAAATTTTTTTTATATTTCATAGTTTATAAATTTTTGGAAAGGTTCGTTATTCCTGTACGATATATTATATTAATTCATTTATATGTTATTTTAGTGATCGAAAATGTATAAAACTCGATAAATTATATATTATATATTTATAATCTAGAGCAGTGTTTCTCCAACTATTTGTAACAACGACATATTTTTAGTAAGTCTAAAATTTCGTGATTATGGTTTTAATTATCTCTAATAATCTTTATATGTATATATATTATATTTTTTATGATAATTTTTAATACGATGAGTGGAGCTGATATATCAAACAGAATTACTTTATTTGGCTACTCACTCTTAATTCCTCTTCTATTTAATTTCAGTCGTTCTATTTTTAAAAAAATGAATTTCTAATGATAGGTTGCTTCAAATATTGGCTCTTCCTCTTTTTGTAAGTTTAATTGCAAAGTTGAACAATTTTTTTATCGCAAATGGATCTCTTACCTACAAATCAATTAATGTTTTTTCTAGCTGAAATGTTTCACATATAAAATTAATTATTTTCATAACGGATACGCTTCTTAATGATTACCTTTGATATATTTTATATTATATATTTATATAACTTATCCATGAAAGCGAATCAATTTCTCGGGATCCTTTCATAATTTTATTTCAATTGTATAATTGTACAATGAAATAAATAGATAGGAAAAACTAATTTGGCTTGATGTTTTCAATCATAGTGGGAAACACATGAAATTAAATTCAAATTCTTAAAAAAAATATATAATTTATTAGGAGAATTTTCATCTAGTACATCTGTTGATCTCTAGTTTCTGAAACACTGGTCTAGACGTCTACAGTTTGATCTAATACTAGATCTCCAAATTAATTAATCATTTTATTTATTTATATTATGATTCAAAAATAATTGAAATCATTGTGGAATGACGAAGATTGTTAAACGAGGAATTACATAAACCTTATATATGCATCCCCAATCATATAATCGGAATGTTTTTATTAAGGGGGGGTCACTTTGTGAAAAATTAAGATTAGAAAGGACATGGTGAATCTCAGGGGTGAAAATGCTTTTACTTCATAAAATATTGAAAATCATGTTTTTACACGGTTTTAAAGATCTATACCTAACGTGACCATTTATTTTTTTCCTAAAAACGGGACATTTTTTAATTTTCGGTAATAGTTTGGGGAGGCTATGAAGAAAACGTATATTTTTCATTATTTCTGTTTATTATAATGAAAATAACTGGAAAAATATAGTAACTAATATAACAATAACTTATAATATATAATAATAAATTTAAATTAAAGGACAAGCTACCTGAAAACGAGACTGTCCCGTTTAAAACGGGACGTATGGTCACTTTATCTATACCAGAGGTGGGGAACCTGTGGCCTCCGCGAGTTTTGTAGAATTTTGTAGTATTATATTTTATTTTTTCTATATAATGCAATAAATTGATAAACCTATAGAAAAACTATAATAATTTCACAAGTCACTTTCTTAGGTCAATCAGCTTATGCGGCTTCTTATGGCTTCCTAATTTAAATGTGTAAAAAGGTAAAAAGGTTCCCCACCTCTCTCGTCTATACCGTTTCTTATAAATACAAGTTTCATAATAGGCATAAAGACTCTCAGTCACGCGTTATAAAGGAATGAATTTTGCATTTGATAATTTATATTAATTTGTGTATCAAACTTTCTTTTTTGTCCCCTGAATAAAATTAATTATGGACTAAAATCATTTTTCCCCCTGATCCTTCATATATTTAAAATTTATTTAGGTTTTAATTTAAGATATCTTATTTTGATTTGATATTTTTTTAATTTTTTTTTTTTTTAATTGTTTCCTGTTAGTTTTTTTCATTTGTATTTAACTATTCATTAATTATTTTTTTTATTAATAACTATATTATATATAACTTTTTTTTATTTTTAAAGTATTTTGTAAAATTACCTTTAATAAAATATTCCGTATTTCTCAGCCTGTGCTACTTAGAGGTCATATTTCGGAAAAATAAATTTAAAAAAAACAACTTAATTTTTCAGTTCAAACTGAAAATATTAATTCTAAAAATGAATATTAGACAATATCAATCCTTCCAATCTAATATTTATGAAAATTTCTATTAAAATTTTATATATTTATATTATTAATATTAGTTTTCGAATGTGAATCGTCTTTAGCAATATTATTACGTTTCATCTATATTTATTAGTTCAAAATTTTAAATAAAATAAATAAATATGAATTTTAATGAATTTTGGCATGGTAAATACGGTATATTTTATTATATAAAAAAATTGTAAAATTAACGTTTTTTTAATATCTTGTAACAAATACTTGTACAATTTAACAATCATTATAAAGCCAAAAATAATATTTGTAGATTCATAAATTAGAAGTCTCGTTTAAATTATAAATATAATATTAAACTCCTATATCCTATTCTCAAAGAATATCATGTTGTAATATAATGTGTTGTTTATATAATATATCTATATACAAATTTTGTAAATTATATAACAATTTTTCTTAATTTTCTGTATTTTTGAATTATTCTAAGATTGAATAAAATCATAAATTTTGTCTAAATCCAAATAAAGATGATATATGATTGTATAATAAATCCATGTTACTGGATAAATTTTTGGTTTTTGAAAATATAAAATTTTTTTCTAAAACTGGATCTTTCATTGTTAATATTTAAAAACTAAAAAAAATTTATTTTATTCAAAGCAATCAATATTCTTTCTACTTTCACACATTTTCTAAATTTTGACTTCAAAATATCATTTTGAGAAATTGGTCCGACTATGACAATAAATAAATGCTAATGTTGAAATTGTATATTTAACAGAGACATTGTTCGGAGATATGACAGATTATTCTTATAGAAGTAGTTTTTATAATATTTAATCGAAATTGTTTGATCGGATAAAGAAAAAAATTCTTACAAGTGTAAATACACTATAATTTTTAACAAAATTAAACCCACTTTGGGCTATAATGATTTTTTTTTTAAATAAATCTTACTTTAGATTTTATAACTACTCATTAACACGTTCCGATTAAGAATCTCTGAAAATAATGAAAATTTTTGTAACAAGATCTGAAATTATAATCTAAACCAGTGTTTCTCAACCTTTTTGGACCAAACGCCCCCTTTGTAAGATCCGCATCTTAATTCGCCCCCCTATAAATTTTTATAGATAAAAATTGCATGTTAATCCCTAATATAAGGTAGGTGATACTTAGAGCCATATTGAAAAATCGAGTTTCAGAACCAGATTGCAAAATCATCTGACCTTTTTTAGAACCATATTGAAAAAAAGAGGAAATGTTTAAAAAGCCTGTTCGCAAAATCATCTTACCTTTTTTTTAAAAAGTTGAAAATGATTTCGCCCCCCAAAATCGTATAGTCAAATAATCGCCCCCTTTGAGATGTCGATCGCCCATGTTGAGAATCACTGATCTAAACCATAGGTTCCCAAAGTGGTCTATTTGCACCCCCGGGGTCCATGAAATGAAAATGAGGACCTACGGAGGTCTAGGGCAGGGATGTCCAACACGCGGCCCACTCAAAGTTTTGATGCGACCCACTATCGACTCATTTTGGAGTTAAATTTTAAAGAATTCACAGTCCGGCAAGCGACCTATAACTTCGAGGCTATAAAAAAAAGGCTGCAACATTCAAAAACAAAAAACCACCTCTATCCCCAAAAATCTCCATAAGTTTTGAGACATTCACTAGCTAGGCTTAACATATTCTGGTAATTTTGCGGCCCAGTTAAATATTTAAGTTTGCGATGTGGCCCATTAAATTAAAAGGTTGGACATCCCTGGTCTAGGGGGTCCACGTGTTTCCCGACATGGCTTTTGTCACATTTTTTGATTTTTCACCAATACGTCTACAAAAAAAAAAAAAAAAAAAAAAAACCGGTAAATCGTTTATAAAAGATCAAAATCAATTTAGGGGGTCTACCCAAAACCGAAAAACATGCCAAGGGGTCCACGACAAAAAAAAGTTTGGGAACCTATGATCTAAACAAAGAAAAAAAAATATTTAATTTTATTCATTTTAATTTAAATTTTCTAAAATACTCCAATTTTTATTTTAATTTATTTTGATATTAAAATTATTTATGTCATTTGTATATATGTAATTGTTTTAATAACTTCTGTTATAGGTATTTTTATTCGTTTAAATTTTTAAATCACATTGTCACTACTTTTTAACTAATTAGATAATTAATAATGAATGTAAAATTGAACATAATATTTTAATTATTCTTTAAATATTTTTTTTTAACAAATTCAATATAAATAAACAAGGAAAAAAATATTTAATTTTATTCATTTTAATTTAAATTTTCTAAAATTCCCCAATTTTTATTTTCATTTATTTTGATATTAAAATTATTCAATATAATAGTTATGAATTATGAAAATTATGAAATAAATTATATTAATTTTCTAAATAATAAATTCATAATATTTTCAGGAGCATGTAGCATATCACATTGAATCCACAGGTTAAGAAACGTTGGGAGTCACTTGCACGGGATCAGGGTTTTTGCTTATGGGCAAACTCGTTGAGATCAACGGACACTGAAGTTTAACAAATTTTAAGTGGTAATTCAAATGAAATTGGATAAAAATACCTTTTCTAATTATTTATCGGATATTATTTCATTCACTGAAATATGTAAGCTTCAAATTGTTATATATCTTAATAAAACATAACGAAAAATCAAAGAATATTTTATTGAGAGGAATTTTTTCCCAATTTGAATACAAGTTTTATATAAATTGTAATAATTTTCCTTAATGTGCAGTTTTACTTGATTGAATATAAATATATCTAAATGTTGCAAATAATAAAATAAAATATTTGGTATTATTATTCTTTATTATTGACGTTTAGAGTATTTCGAATTATTTTTATTTTAAAAAGTATTATCAATTCTTAAAAGTATATATATTCAATATAATAAACTTTAAATTAAATAAAAATGACTATAAATTTTTTTTTTAATTATTATTTAAAAAATAATTTCTTATTTATTATATAAAATAAAACTAAAAAAAAAAAATAATTAAAAAAATGAAATCACGTCATTTTGCTTCACTAATTTCTGTTTAAATAATAATTATAGTTCAAATATACTTTTTGAGTTTATCTAGGAGAATTTAAAATATTATATACAAAGATTAATGCGTTTAAATTTGATTTTAAATACTATTTAGAATTGCCAATCAAGTATAAACCATAATGAAGCTATTATTAAGTTTAAAAATACTCAAAGTCAGTAGAAAATTTCCGTTTTGTATTTTTTTTTTTACAAGTATAAAATGTGATTTTCGTATTAAAAAAATATAGATTAATAAAATAATTATAAGCTTACAAAGAGTATTATTATTTACTAAAATAAAAGGGAATAAAGGGTTTTGGAAGAGAAATCTTAAAATGAGTGTTCACCGACCATCTTGTTATAATCAAGTCCATTTTTTATACCACTTTAATACAATAATATTCTTTTGTATTGGAAAGTTTATTCATGTTCTTGATTTAAAGTGGATCAATGTCATTCATCCCAAAGGCAAAGCTGTTTTTGAGGTACGTAATAAGAGAAATGTGTGCACTTTTTGCATGTTTTAATCCCACACCGATAAGCAGCAGCTGCGGTTGCTGCAGCTGCAGCCGCCGCAGATCCAGATGCTTTCGGATCTGTTTTCATTTCTGGTTTGCCTTTACAATATTTAAGGCCACACGGAAACCATCCAATACACGTTTCAAGATGGCAAGTACAGGGATGCCAAAGATCCACCGTCTCAAGACATCGACGCGGAGCTTGCGGAGTTGGGGTCACAGCAGCTAATATATTATTTAGTGAACCACCTTAAAAAGAAATAAACATGTATTTAAAGAAAAAGATTGAAGTAAAGGTAATTACTCATTTTCGTGGATTTGGATAATACTTTATTAGTGGGTTCCTTTTGCAATTCCAAATAAACTTTTCTTATTAAATTTTTCTCGGCATCTTATAGATTTCGAGATAAAAATTATTAAAATTTGAAAAAAATCCATTGATTTTCTATTTAGCTAGTTTGGCTACCAGATGACGCACTAATTTTCGGTTTGGATTTATGAAAATTAAAAAATTAAATAATTTTCCTATATCCAAACCGAACTTTATAAAAACCGAAAATTAGTGAATTAGTCAATAAAACATTACTTAATGGCACATTTCGACGTTCATAACCAGCTAATCTGTTAAACTTAAAAAATCTTTATTTTAATAATTTTTATCTCGAAAACTAGAAGTTGCCGGGAAAAATTTGATAAGAAAAGTTTATTTAGAATTGCAAAAGGAACCCACTGGTACAGTATTATCCAAATCCACGAAAATGAGTTTACCTGAATAATTACCGAAGTAAATAATGTAACGAAATTAAAATATAGATTATTGAATGTCATTATTTTCATTTGTTTAAAAAATAAGAATCCAGAGAAGACATTATTTACCTTGATGTGCTGCCCAAAGGGCTAAATCTGAATCTCTTGCGTATGTAGCAGTAGATGCTTCAGCACAGAGTAATGCGACATGTGCTGAAATGCCAGCACTTTTAGTAAGATCAACACTTAAATTAAGAGAAACATTAGAGCGTCCACGATCTTCCTCAGGAACTCTTATGGTTCCAGGATTTTTCTGAAATTTTTTTTATTTTTGTTTTATTAGTATAAAATAGAATACATATAATGAAAAATTTATTTGTATATTATATATTAAAAAATGAATGTGTCCATATAATTCAATTCACATTATCTAGTAAATGTAAGAAAAAAATAGAAATATAATAAAATTAGTAGTATTTTCTAATTATACTATTAATTTGATTAAAATTGATTAAGTATAAAACCATATTGATTATTCATTGAATATATAAATTAAAAAAATGTAATTTTTGAGATTTAAATTACATAAAGTAACTATTATTCAAGTTATACAAGGATAATTTTATTGCTAATAATATTAATATACTTAAAATTATTCGTAAGTGCCAATAGTTATAAAAAATTAACTTAATTAAAATAAAATAAAGAAGAAAATTAATTACCTGTCTAAGTTTGGCCATGGCATCTGATGAAATAAAATCATTTTTATGGAAATGAGAAACAAAGCACATAACTTGATATTGACTCTGACCGCGTTCTTCTTCTCCAAGAACTAAAGCTTTTAATATTTGTACTTCATTCCGAAAGTCAAGTAATTGTGTTATTAATGTTCCATCAGAACGTTGAAATTCTAAAGTAACAGCGTCGTCGAGAACATTCGCGGAGATGGATTCTTGTAAAACGTCGCCTCCCTTTAATCACAACCAAAATAAATGTTAAAATGTTTAAATTGTTAAAAATTATAGATTTAATAAAAATAATCAATTAAATGAAATCAAAGAGTATTAAATAGATTTTCATAATAGACAAATATATTCTTTACCTGATTTTTCACATTAATTAAAAGTTCAGTATGGGAAATTTTAAAAAAAGAAAAGGAACACACTATTATTGAGTAAAATATGTTCACGTTTAAAGAATTAAACCGCATGATATTTTCCCTTTAGAATAATATCCAATCAACTGTCAACTAAACATTTCACAAGAGCACTTATTTACTTTTGATTCTATCTAGATAAATCCCTACATTTAAATCGAGATAAGATTTAAATAATTTATAATTTAAACATAAAGATGAATCAATTAAAACTTTATAAAACCATTTGTAGAAGTGTAAAACATTTGCGTTCAGCTTTCAACTCGAATAATTCAGTTTAATTTCAAGGACGAACATATTATGAAAATATTAATAGAGATGAAAATAAATAGAAAAATCAACTCAAATAATTATTAAAATATACTTGACAGATATATTTTCAAAATCATATCTGTCTATCTGTTCTATATCTATACATTTATTTTTATATTTATATATATATATCTTCTGCCATCTCTAATTATATATATATATTATATATATATATAATAAGTAAAGATGGTAACGATAAATTGGTTCATTGATATACCAACTTAACATTTAAAAGAAAACAATTATTATATATAAATTTATAAATTAAAAATAAGAAAAACATTTATTTTCTTATTAACTGCAGAATAGTTTATTTGTAATAATTAAAAATTCAAACTAAATCTATATATATATTTTTGTTTTTTATATGTATTTTAATTAATCTGTAAAAGTTTTAATTCAGAAGTTATTAAGATTTAACTAATGCACATATCCTTTATCTTTTAAATATATATATACAGTGGCGAACCTAGAACTTTTGCCGCCCGGGGCGATCTCCAGTTTGCCGCCCTTTTTATTATAAGTCAATCAAATAGTGGTTTTTATAAATTAATACACATAAATAAATTATTAAGTAATTTAATCAATATTAATTAATACACAGAGTAAATTTTTTACACATATTTGTATGCACTCGTAAACATATTAATATAATATTTACTCTTCTAGCTTTCATACTAGAAAAATCGTGTATAATGCTCTCAAAATTTATATTTATATTTTTTCCGCCGGCCCTGCTTTTCAAAAGAAAAATCGATGATTTAAAAAAATATTGGTATATCACTTCAAAGTAACCATATAAACTTTTCAAAAGAAATGACATTTATAAACTGATATCAAAAAATTTTAGTTAGGAAAAATTGCTGAACAAAATCGTAAAGATGCGTTTACGAATTCAACGAATTTTAATGAATACAATAAAATATAATTATTATCCTGTTCTTGGAATTAGAATTCAAAATTTGCACTAAAATGCATTTATTTACACCGAGGAATAATATTCGAAATCATATAGTTAATCATAATTTATATAAATAAAATAGTAAACTTATAATAATCATAATAATCATTTATTATTCAAGAAAGAAAAAAAATAAATAAGAAATGAATAAGTTGCTTTTTACAACTATAACTAAAAAATGCCGCCCCAAGCTAAGTGCCGCCCGGTGCGGACCGCACCCACCGCACCCCCCTAGGTACGCCACTGTATATATATATATATATATAATATATATATGTTAGTTATCTGTTCAGAACTTGGCGGTCTTAGCCTGTCGCAGAAAGCATTTTCAAGCAGCAATCGCTTTGTAGCAGCTCTAACATACCAGTACTCACCAGTACTGTTTAATACGGGTGGCCAGACAGAAAGCAAAAAATGCTTGCTGCTTTTTGTCTTAACTGCCTAGTGCTGCCACAAACGCTTGCTCATTGAAATTCTGCGTAGCTATAAGCGGCTATAAGCTAGTACTTTCTACTGTCCGAGTGTTAAAAAATATTTTTTTGAATAATAAAATGTTTTTAAAATTATTAAAATATAACTAAATATTATAAAAAATTTGATGAAAATCAGAAAGATCTCAGAAAGTCTCAAATATATGTGTATATTTATATAATAACTAATATATATGCCATAATATAATAATATATATACTATTTATGGAAAAAGCTCAAAAAACATTTATTTGGTTTTCATGTTTTTTTATTATTTAGAAAAAATTTAAGGAAAATAAAATCCAACCCGAGGAAAATCAATTTTGCTTATATATAGTTTGATATTAAAGCTGGAACTAAAATTATTTATTTTTTTGACGTTGTTAGTTTTACCTGTCATTTATATTGAGCACTTTTCTATGTTCAAACCTGTCATATGCAAATATTAAACATTTCAATTTTGAATTTGTGTTTTTTTATTAATTGATTTTTCTTATAATATGTCACCTAATATTAGAAAAAAATATAAATATAAATATTATAAATTAAGAAAACATATTAAAGATTTTGTTTATGTGAGTATTTATTTTTTTATTATATTTTTTTTTTTATTTAATACACTATTAATTTTACAGATTAATGCAGCACTTTGTGATCAAGTTGCTCATATCCAGGAAAGAATATTAGTTGTTAAGGAAGAAAGAAAGTATTTATTAAAAAAATTATTTGCTTACCAGCAATCTTCAGGTATAATTATTTTTTAAATTGAAACCTAGTAAAGGGGAACCTCGAGGATGATGATTTAGTTGTCTGATAAAAAATAGATAATTGAATATTTAAAAATGTTTTATTTGAATTGTGTTTTAATATTACAATCACTTGCACTTGTTTCTGTTTCATTGCAGCATTGAAATTGAATTGAGTGCATGTTGTTGTAATATCAAATCTGTAAATAAAATTATATTTATATACATTGATTAAAAACAGTTTTAAATACTAAATTATCAATTTTTTATTAGCTTAATACTTCATTCTGAAGGTATATAAGGTTTCAATTAATTAAGTCATTGATTTCATACTTTTTTTAAACTAATAATTTGTTTTTAGTTAAAGAACGAAATTCAATACAAAAGCCTCAAAACGTATATATAAATAATATAGAAAATGGAATGTATAAAAAAGTTAATTTAAAAAAAAGGAATCCTCAAATTAATGGTATTTTATTTCAATTAAATATAGTTTTTATTTCTTGAAAGAATTTATTTTGAAATTAAGGTTAAATTTAATATTATTTTCTCTTTAAGATAAACAAAGAAATAAAAAAATACCTATTACAAATATAATTAAACCCAAAAAGTTTTTACCTTCAATACCATTAGATGGTAATGGTAAGCCAATTTTTCCAATTGTTATCGGAGATTTGACTGTTCATAGTTTAGGAGAGGTTAGTTAATAGTTTTAGCTTTTTTTTCTAAAAATATTCAGGCATATAGTTATTCTATTATATTTCTTTATTTTCAGGTAATATCAGATAGACTCTCTTTCCATTCTGAAGAATATATTTATCCAGTCGGATTTTGTACAACTAGGGTATATGGAAGTAATAAAGATCCTGAAAAAAAATGTTTATATACATGTAAAATTTTAGATTCTGGTCATGCTCCAAGGTTAGATATTTGCTTTACCAAATCGAATCACCATAATATTCATTTTCTTTTCCCCTTAGTTTTGAAATTTCAGCAAACAATGATCTTTCATCACACTTTGTTGCATCCAATGCCTCAGATTGTCATTCAATATTATTACGAAATATAAACAAAACCTTAGGAATGGATGTTGTACCTACTTTGGGTCGTGGACCTGAATTTTTCGGATTCGCTCAACCAATTATTCAAAATCTTATTCAAAATATTCAAGCGAGTAGAAAATGTATAAATTATAAATGGAACAAATTTGAGGTAATTATAAATGAAAATAATTTTTTTTTAAAAAAATTTTTCAAATATTTCTATTTTTCAGGTAGAAAATCTGTCATTAGAAGAAACTGATTCAACTTTAAATTTTGAAGCATTACAACGCAGTATTACTTTAAGCACATCCCGTATTGTTCCTGCTATTAATGAAAACTTGCCTGCTAAATTACTTAGTAGTCCTGTTTCAAGATCATCTCTTTCCCATAATTCAGCAACTCTTCGTGATCTTCTCATGGCTTAAAGAAATTCTCTTAATTTTCTTTATGTATTATACCCTTAATAATTTTTGGTCAGAATAATACAGTATATTTTCAGTATATAATTCAATTTTGGATGATTAATTTAACCTCTCTTTGAAAAAAAGTTTGCTTACTTTCATTCAAATATCAAATTTCTTCAGTTGTTAAAAAAATATATTTTTTAAAACAAAATATATTTTTCTTAACTTTTTCTTACTTTAATAAACAAAGATATATTTACAATAAAATTAAACAAATCATGCCAATTACAAATAAATAACAATATTGTTTAAAGGATAATGAAACATTTTGATTTTATAATTTGTATACATAAATATAGTGAGATAATTAATTATATATTATAAAGAAAAATTTTAAATTTAATTCTTTTATTGTTATATAAATACTATATTTCAGGGTGTCTTATAACCTAGAATATAATCTAATTCCATTTGAAAAACTTAAATTTTTTAAAATTTTCATATTTCAGATATATGAAGGTCTAGATATTCAATTTAGTTTATTAATTCACCCTCTCCACCTAGAATGTTGTATTGAAAATAACTTTCTCAAAATTTACAAATTAATAATAAATTCATCTTCAATTCTCTTTTAATTATTAAAGAATATAAAATTGGTAACACATGTCTTGACTGTTCTTGATATATGAAATTTGTTGGAAAAAATTATATATTGATGTAATTATACTTAAAAAGAACAAAGTTATGTTTAGAAACTAACATTGTATAGTAGAAAAGATTTCTCTTTTATATTTTGTTCAATAATTTGACAATTTTCGTTTAGAATTATATATATATATCCAATATTTATAATTTATAATAAATATATTCTTATTATAATTAACAAAACAGTTTTTAATATAATTGTATTCATTTTTATATGACTTAATAATTTAATATTTCCTAAATAAAAAGAACATTAAATTTATTGAAACAAATTTTATTATTTATTATTTATTAATTATTTTCGTAAACTAATACTTGCATTTTCTAGTTATTTGGATTTTGTTCGATTTCTCCCAAATTTGTGTTATCACCTATTTAGGATACATGCTAAAAATGTTTTATAATTATATGGTATCACTTGAAGCATCTTATGTTATTTTACTTATATATATTTAATTTAATTATTATTTATTATTGATATAATTTAAAATATATATAATAATATAATAAAATTCATTTTTATATCAGTTAAAATAATTTATACAACTATATGTTTATAAGTAATATAAAATATTCAATAAATAGACAATTTTTAATCCTATATTTAATTATTTTTTTAAAATTAAAATTTAGAAAGAAATTATCATAATGCAAGTATTATATTTATTACTAATTAAAGATGAAGATGAGATTTGTAATTTTATATATGGAGACTAGCAGTAAAAAGGGAAAAAAGGCAAAATTCTCATAGATCAGTGTTGGAACAAAGATAAGATATAACAATCTTTTGGGATGCTGGGATGAGATGGAGTCGGAAAACGATCGAATCGGCTACAATCGAAAAGTGGAATTTGATTGGTTAGCATGAATTGGAGCTATAATGTAAATAAAGTATATATCTCCAATAAATACTTTATTTTCATTGGATGAAATTGCAAGATCAAAAATAATTAATTTTGATTTTAATGATTGAACCCAATCGATAAAGAAAATATTATTATTAAAAAATTTGTAAAATATTCATGGGATACTAAGAGAATAATAAATAAAATAAAAAAAATTAATCCGGATAATTACTGGGTGGGCAGGGCTGTTATAAAAAAACCTCTGACTTTGTACGTCCTACGCAAGGACAACGCCTATCAAGTCGTTTATATCAATCAGGTGTTCTATTATCAGTTGAACGGGTCCTAAGCAACCTTTACCTTGATTTTCTTGATCGGAGGCGCTACTTTTTATCAAATAGCTTCCCAATATTGATCCTGGAGGCTGGGTTGACTCCGTCCAATAGGCCCCAGCAAGAGAAATTCTTGAACACGGGACCACGAAAATGTGAGGTAACTTCGCTAACCTCTCACCCTGTGGCGTCTTCAACAGGGCTGTTCTTAGACATTAAAATTTTAAAATAATGTTTTTTTTTTTTAATATTTCATTAAAAATGTGGCAAACAAATCGTTCCCCCCTAGCAAAATTAAAACTAAATAAATCAACAAGGAAACTAAAAACACTACTTTCCAATTATAAAAACAGATGCATACAAACTTATCTATCTAACTTATCAGCAAATGAAGCAACCGACTATTCACTATGGAAAGCCACCAAAAGAATTAAAAAAACACAATGCTTTAAGTCACCAATTCGAGCACAAGATGGCATCTGGGCGAAATCTAGTACAGACAAGGCTAAATGCTTTGCAAATTACCTAGTAGACGTATTTAAACCCTACCCAACTGAGATTCAAAACAACTTCGAGGAAAAAAAAATTCAAGACTACCTTCTGACCCCCCCTCATCATCCGGTGGACCCAATCAAACCTTATAAAATCAGTGAAATTAAAGAACAAATTAAGCTATTGAACAAAAAAAAATCCCCTGGATTTGACTTAATTACAGCTAAAATTTTACAAGAACTTCCTGAAGTCGCATTCAAATTTTTAACATTCATATTTAATGCCGTAATTAGACTCACTTACTTCCCCCTGAGCTGGAAAGTCGCTACGATCATAGTCATCCCCAAGCCTGGCAAACCTCAGGAAGATGTAAGTTCGTATAGACCCATTAGCCTTCTACCAATGATGTCAAAGATCCTGGAAAAACTCTTCAAAAAACATCTTGATATAATTATAAATAATAATAATATAATCCCCAACCATCAGTTTGGCTTTAGAAGTTACCACGGAACGATCGAGCAGGTCCATCGAGTTAACAAAAAAATATCTGAAGCACTGGAGAGCAGAGAATACTGCTCTGCAGTGTTTTTAGATATAAGACAAGCTTTTGACAAGGTATGGCATGTCGGACTATTATACAAAATCAAGAAACTATTGCCATATAACTACTATCTAATATTGAGATCTTATCTATGTGATAGACATTTCTTGATTAAGTATTCAGATGAACAAACCCCTCTCCATCCTATCCAAGCTGGTGTGCCCCAAGGTAGTGTCCTCGGACCCCTTCTTTATCTCATCTACACTAGCGACCTTCCAACATTCTCCAATGCTACCACTGCGACGTTCGCTGATGACACTGTTATTATGGTATCAGACAGAAATCCTCTAACGGCTACAGATAAACTACAAAATAATATAAATCAAATCCAAGGTTGGCTATCGAAATGGCGTATTAAAGTCAACGAAAAAAAATCTAACCATGTAACTTTTACTAATAGGAGGGACACGTGCCCTCCTATTTTTATTAACAACGAACAGATTCCACAAAGCGACAACGCCAAATACCTTGGTATGCATCTCGATAAGAGGATGACATGGAAAACCCATATAAGAACCAAAAGGAAACAATTAGGAATACTTCTTCACAAGTACTACTGGTTAATAGGTCGTAAGTCCAAACTGAAATTGGAAAATAAAATTTTAATTTATAAATGTATCTTTAAACCAGTTTGGACGTACGGGCTGGAACTTTGGGGATCAGCCGCCAACTCTAACATTGAAATAGTAGAAAGATTCCAGGCAAAAATTCTACGTTTGATAGTGAACGCCCCCTGGTTCGTGCCAAACAAGCTGATAGCCAATAACTTAGGGATCCCATCAGTGAAAAAAGTGATATCAAATCGTTGTATAAAATATGTAAACAAACTTGAACACCACCCAAGTAACCTAGTTAAAGACTTGATGGACCCCCCCAGTGCAAGAAGATTAAAAAAAAACTTACCCAGTGATTCTATCGTACGTTTTAATAGTTAAAACAATTTTTAAAAAGAAATAAAAGGAAGCAACCACTGGGTTGTTTCCTAAATGTCAGTAATCATTAATCAATCAAAAGATTTACTCATTGTTATGTAAATAGTAACAGATTGTAAATTTATAAATAATAAATAAAAAAAAAAAAAAAAAAAAAAATATTTCATTGAAGTTACAATTAAAATTATTTTTTTAAATAAAGTTTCCGTTAAACTACATTTCATTTTTACTTTGAGCATATTTAAAAATTCCTCATCTTTACGTCTGTGGCGCCGCTGGGATGTAGCCTAAACAGTCCATAGGGTTAGTATAGCCCCAGTGGCGTACCTAAGGCGGGGCGGTGGGTGCGGTCCGCACCGGGCGGCATTTATCTTGGGGCGGCATTTTTTATATTTAGTTATAGTTGTAAAAAGCAACTTATTCATTTCATATTTATTTTTTTTCTTTCTTGAATAATAAAATGATTATTATAAGTTTACTATTTGATTTATATAAATTATGATCAACTATATGATTTCGAATATTATTCCTCGGTGTATATAAATGCATTTTAGTTTTTTTGATACCAGTTTATAAATGTCATTTCTTTTGAAAAGTTTATATGATTACTTTGAAGTGATATACCAATATTTTTTTAAATCATCGATTTTTCTTTTGAAAAGCAGGGCCGGCGGATAAAATATAAATATAAATTTTGAGAGCATTATACACGATTTTTCTAGTATGAAAGCTAGAAGAGTAAATATTGTATAAATATGTTTACGAGTGCCTACAAATATGTGTAAAAAAATTTACTCTATATATTAATTAATATTGATTAAATAACTTAATAATTTATTTATGTGTATTAATTTATAAAAACCACTATTTGATTGACTTATAATAGAAAGGGCGGCAAACTGGAGATCGCCCCGGGCGGCAAAAGTTCTAGGTACGCCACTGTATAGCCCTGTGAGTGGGTTGGGATTTGCTCAACCAGGTGCAGAATGGTATAGAAAAGTATATTATTACATATATATATATACATATAAATAAAACAATGGGTGTATTAACAAATTACAAAGTACATAAATCTTATATATAAAATTCTCGTGTCACAAAACTTTGAAATGATATTCCTCCGAAACGGCTGGACCGATTCTTATGAAATTTTTTAAGCATATTCAGTAGGTCTCAGGGCATGTCAGACTTCTTTTATTAAACCGCTAATTGCTAAGGTGTGTCCAGGGGGTGGAATTTAAATAAAAATAGTTTAGTTACAATGTTAGATCATAGAGGCACTGCTGGCGATAATTTGTCGGTAATTTAAATTCTGAGCAATGTGCAGATAAAAATATTTTTATAGATCTATTGATATTTACAATATCTCAATTGATCTTATTGGCCTTTTAAACTTTGAAAACATTCACATTACGGCTATAATTTAATACTATTAATTTTTAAGATTATGTGAGTAAATCATTTTAATTAAGAAAATTTGATCTCATAATTGGATTTTCACGTAAGATTTTAATATATAATATATTTTTTAATATTATTTATATAGTAGTTTAGTGTTATGCTAATTTTATATTTTATTTTTATTTTGTTTACTTTGATTTTTTTTTAAATAAATTAATAACATTTAAAGTACCATAAAAAAATTAATCGAGGCAGGAAAATTGATGGGGTTTGAAATTAATAGTGATAAGACAAAATAATTAGTATCAGAGAGAATAATATTTGCAAAGAATTTAAATCGAGGTTGCAATCGGGAAATTATTATCAAAGGGGATCAAAATTATTAAATTATTAATTGTATTATATGGGTGGGAGGCATGGTCTATAACCCTGGGAGATGAGAATAGATTCAGAGTATTTGAGAATAGGATTCTTCCCAGCATTTATGGGCCAAAGAAAGATGAGGACACCGGGGAATAGCGGAGACTGCATAACAAGGAATTGCATGACCTCTATGCATCTCTAGATATGGGTCATAAAATAGGGAAGACTGGGATCGGCAGGGCACATGGCTAGAATGGGAGAGGAAAAATATATTGGTGGGGAGTTCGATTGGAAAACGTCTGTGTGGAAGACCAATTGTGAACAGGGTGGACAATGTAGGAAGGAACGTGAGAGAGATGGGACAGGTTAGGAGTTAGATGGTTATAGCTCAGAATAGGGACACTCGGGGGGGGGGGGGGGTACAGGGGGCGGTGCCCCCGTCTAGATGCGAAGAGCGACGAAGGAGCTCTGAGCAGCTAGTTTTAAATAAACTGGAGTGTCTCCACTCGACTATCTCGCAATTTGAATTGGATTAAATAACATAATATATTATATATATTTAAATTAAATTTAATTAATTATAAATTATAAATTAAAATTAATAAATAATATTTATTAAACCAGCGCGTGTTTGGCTCTTTGTTGATGGCACCACGTCACGTGCTGGTGTGTGATTTGCAGCCGTGTTAAAAAATTAATTCCGGAACTTTCAGCGATTCAATCAAGCTGAAATTCTATATATAACAATTTTATATAATTTTTAATCATGTAAAAAATTATCAAACATATATCTTTATTTGTACAGTCAGTTTAGTGAAAACTAATGAAAACGTGGTAAGTAATGACCCTCTTCCGGATGAGCTACATTTCTCAAAAGTTGATAGAATACTACGAATTTTTAATAATGCCCGTTTACCAAATTTCATTATTCTAGCTCAAACCGTTTTTGCGTAATCTTGTCTACATACACACACACACACATAAACACATTTTTCTCAACCTTAGTGAAAATGACTCAGGAACCTTCAAAACGTATAAAATCATCAAAATCGAAAATTTTGGGGTTTTCCAGAAATATGTACATTATTTGCATTTGTGGATTTTCATAAGAATCAAAAATTACTATTACAAGATATGTATAACTGGCATGTATAAAGTTGCTACTTTACTTACTAACTGCCACACGGGAGTCAGACATCACAATATTTTAATATAGATCCACCATCATTAGAGGAATATTTAAATTAAATTAAAATTAAATTATTATTTAATGTAAACGTTTATTTAAATATATATTTATTAAGGGAATTTTTACTTAAAGACCACATTGTTTGTATAAATTATTTATTAAATTAAAATAACTGTACAACGTTTCGACTGCTTATTCTGTAGTCGTTTTCAAGTACCGTACGCTTGCTCTGATTCAAGCGGACTATATATATTATTATATATATTGTATATTTTTTAATATTATTATTATAATCAAATAGATTTATATAATTTATAAAACAGTATATCTTATATATAAAATTCTCATGTCACAAAACTTTGAAAAAGTACTCCTCCGAAACGGCTGGACCGATTCTTATGAAATTTTTTATGTATATTCAGTAGGTCTCAGGGCATGTCAGGCGCTCGGAGCAGCTAGTATATATATAATATATTATCATTATTTACTTGAAGGCTTAGGTCCTAGGTCTGTTCTGGTGTCCATCTTTTCCTTAGTCTTCCTATGTCTCTTTTTTCGATAAATATAAACCATTTCCGGGCTTTAAGAGGGAGATGGTTCTTTGGCATTCGGATAAGATGGTTATACCACTTGTTTGTATATTCCTTTACTTTATTAAGCAAATGAAATATATTTAATTCTCCTCTTATATCATAATTTGTGATTTTGTCAAGCCTTTTATTGCTCTTAAAAATTGCATTTCAGCAGCCTCTTGGTAACCTCTCTTTTTTTTGTTATTACCCAAGTTTCAATGCCATATAACAGGGGTGGCCACACTTGGTGATACTTAGAGCCATATTAAAAAATCGGAAATGTTTTCCCTTTTTTTTTGTGTCATTTAATTGAGCCACAATAAACTCGAAAAGCCTGGTTTTATACAATTTTAATTTGATGTCTTTCCTTGTTTTATATTTCAGTTGTCTGTGTATACTTCAGCAGATTTTATTAAATTCATCTGGACATGTAAATATTTATAAAAACTAGTCTAACATCCTAGATATTTATCATGGATTACTGGGCAATTGTCAATTGCGAATGGGATTTTTCCTTCTTAGGCCCGATTCACACACAAGTGGCGTATGGCACTGGCGTGGTTCTGATCAGCTAGTAAAATATATATATAAAGATATATATATGAAAGAAAAAATTATAAAAATTATATAAAAATAAATTGACATTAAATAAATAAATCAAAATCAGAGAGAGGCGTATATATAAAGATATATATATGAAAGAAAAAATTATAAAAATTATATAAAAATAAATTGACATTAAATAAATAAATCAAAATCAGAGAGAGGCGTTAACAATGATGATAACACAAAAAACACGTTTTTAAAATTAAATGCTGGCAAAATATAAAATTTGATTAAAAAGTTGAAATGAATAATGAAATGGATTAGAAGTGGCGTGCCAGTCCTACGAGCCACCGGTGGCGTCGGAGTGGAGTGGTCTTCGTGCCATTTTCCACGCCTCCAACACGCCATATCTGTGTGTATTGAGTCATAAGCTAACGCAATTACATTAACAAACCTGTTCCACGCCAGAACCACGCCAGTGCCATACGCCACTTGTGTGTGAATCGGGCCTTACTCTTCTTTATTGAAATGTTCATTCTATTCTATCTCTGGGCTATGTAAATTATCTTCGGTCTTTTGTATAATCACTTTATCGTCAGCATATAATATTGAATTGTATTTTAATCTAACTTTATTCCAGCTTTCGTTAATTCTTTCCACTCTGTTTGTTAGTTGGCTATTTTTTCTATTGCCGTTTAAATATGTTTGTTTTATGGTAGAGTCTTCGAAGAGAGGCCCCCATCAAGTCGTTTATTCAAAATCGAAGAATATTTTTTATATTCCGAGTTCGATAGACTAATTCATTGATCTATCTATCTATATATATATAAATAAATAAATAAGTTCCCGATATATATGATTTTTATTTATATATATAGTTTATGGATAAGAATTAAAATTATTTTCATTGTTTCCTTACCCTAAAAAATACTATTTTTATTACATAATTTATTATTATTCTTAGGAGATTATATTCTTAAGAATACATAATCAAATTGTTGTAAATTTTTTCATATCATAAAAACATTGGTAAGATAAAATAAGACATAAGATTAAATTCATCAAAAAGATATCATGTCATGAATCAACATTTCAATTCATATGGCTCAGAAAGAAAAAGATTCATGTTACCATAAAAGCTGTTTTTCAATCTGATTATTATTATTATACATATTAAATACACCTATCCCCCGATTTACACGGTACTTGTTTTACACGTTTTCGCTTTTACACGGTTTTCCAAATAAATTTTTTATTTTGTTTTTACCGCACTCTACTAAATGCTACTGTGTTTGAACAGGTGCGCTGTGTACACATCTCACGGGGAATCCCGAGCTTATGTGCTGACTTGGTGCACATGCACACTGTGTCTGTATTTATTCGCATAAAATTAAAGTTTTATCTACGGAAAATTGTATTTGAGTGAAAGTTTCACAGTTTCAGAAAGATTTAATTTTCCATATTCGTAAATTACAAGTGAGTGCATAATTTAGATTATTATAAATTAACATAAATTAAAAAAAATTATAGGCTTATAATGTCGAAAGAAGTTCTTTGTTTAGAAACTAAAATCGAAATTTTGGATCGCTAACGAAAGGGAGATAGAGTAGTAGATGTTGCAAAATCATATAGCATGAACGTAGCTACATAAGAACTATTAGAACAAATGAAAACACAATTAGAAAGAGTGTTGCAGCTGGCAATACCACGAGTATGGGCACAATTGATAATAACCGATTTTATTACCACCTCTCAGAATGTAAATATTTCTGCTTCAAACATCGAATCGGCACAAATAACTTCGAGTGATGAAAGTGAATTCCAACCTTCGATTCCGAAAAAAAGAATGAGAGTAATTTCTGATAGTGATGAAGGATAATAAAACACCTTTGGTTTTATTTTTTGTTCTTCTGTTTAATGTATTGTAATTAAATAAAAATCAGTGTTTCCGTAATATATTACATATTTTAACCTGTCAATGCATTTTATTTTTATTTCTGTGTACACCTAAAAATATTGAAAAAAATCACAACTGTTAAATAGCAAAATTATGCATTTTCTGCAAGCTTTTCGATTTACACGGTTTTGACTTGAAATTTTTAATTTTCGATTTACACGTTTTTCTCAGGAACGTATCTACCGTGTAAATCGGGGGATAGTTGTATACATATTAAATAAATATATGATATTTTTATTAATTTGAATAAATATCTTAATCTTTCAGTATAAAATCTGAATTAAAATTAATTTTTGCACTTATAAAAATAGCTGGGAGATGTCAAGCTTAAAAATAATGTCTTTGCTATGCATTCTTTAAATATATCTTTTTAAATATATATATTTTTTATTTTTTACTTTTATTTGATTGCAATTTAATATTTAATTTATGAAAAATATGAGATTTACACAAATTAATATGTACATTTATTATGTACATGTATTACTTCTACATATTTGAATAATTTTTCCCATAAATAATTCCAGCCCTTTATTCACTTTGTGTAATTTTCAAATTAATATTGTATTGCTTCTTAATTTTATTGCATTCTAATTGTTTTCTCGAATGATCATTTTTCTTATAGCTCTACAAGCAAACGATTATTTCGAAATGATTAAAAATAATCTAATTTTTATAATTGCTTTCCATTTAGAATTCGTGAATTGAGTTTCTTTCATTTAAATATTTAAATATTTTAATATAAATTCACCTCGTTTATATCTTATCTTATTATACTAGCAAAAATTGACTATATATTTGTATTTTTGAGAAATTAAACCATTTTAAGGATTTTTTTGAAATTCAAACCATATATAATTTTTATAAAGAAAAATCGTTCTGTATCGGGAAAAATCATCTTTGTTAATTTTCTTAATTTAAAATAGTAAATTTAAATGACGTCAACAACTACGTCAGAGAGCGCTTCCTTAAATACAAATTATTATAAATAAAATAAAATTAAAAATATTTATTTTAATAATATTTTGTAATCAAATTACATTAATTGCATTAATACGTACGTTTAAGGGCTGTATGTTTTATGTATCTTGTCGTTTATTGATTTTAAATAATAATCTTAATCTTAGATATTCATAATCTTTTTAAAGTACCAAATCGGTGAACTAAGTTAATTTATTTTTTATTAAAAATAATTGATTTTTACATCGATAATTAATAAATATATTATTTAACGGAATTTTTCATAAAATATGTCTAAATGATGAATTTCCAACAGACTCATCCAGAAACATGACATTAAAATTTTCCTTGCCGCTAATCTTATACCAATTGGTAGAGAAAAATCTTATCTTATTATGCTAGCTAAAATTGTATCTATCTATAGCCATTGGTTCTCAAAAACCGCTCTAACGATTTTTTTCAAATTCACACTAGATATAGTATTTATAAAGAAAAATTAAGTTTTATTGATCATATCTCTTGAAACATACAGCTTCATTATTAATTTCTTAATTAAAAATTATATATGGGTGACGTCATCAATTTTACTCCCGCCTTTTTTTAAAGGATATTGTATTAATATTTTTTTTATATTTAAAATATTTTAAAATAAAATAAATTTCGAAATAAAATTAAAAATATTTATTTTTAATAAAATATATATATATATATATATATATATATATTTATTAATCTCTCTCAAAAAAACAAAAACAAAAACAAAAAAACATATAATTTGGAATTTTACTCCCGCCTTTTTTTAAAGGATATTGTATTAATATTTTTTTTATATTTAAAATATTTTAAAATAAAATAAATTTCGAAATAAAATTAAAAATATTTATTTTTAATAAAATATATATATATTTATTAATCTCTCTCAAAAAAAACAAAAACAAAAACAAAAAAACATATAATTTGGAATTTTACTCCCGCCTTTTTTTAAAGGATATTGTATTAATATTTTTTTATATGACATTCATATTGAAATTTGACTCCCGCCTTTTTTTAAAAGAAAAATATTTTAAAATTGTTTATTTAATTTCGAAATAAAATTAAAAATATATATTTTAATAATATTTTATAATTATAAATTACGATATATATTTATCATTCTTCCAATAAAAAAAAAATATTCATGCACTTAGAAACATACCTAATAATACATTTTAATCAGATTGATGCAATGATGCAACATTTAATAATTGTAATAAATAATTAAAGAATTGTATATCAGCTCGGTGTTCCAAGTATTAATATTACCAGCCAAACCCAATATAATAATGAATTATTTTTTTTTAACTTAATTACCTAGCCGAGGCTCGGGGTCCCGGTGTGATCTTAATATATTGTCAGAATTAGATAAATAATGTAGAGAAAAAAATTATTTAAAAATAGATATTTATTTAAATGAAATAAAATTATTTAATTTACAGAATGAAAATGTCTATAATAATGTCTAAACATTTTTTCGAGCGACAGCTCGGTATCCCAGGTATTAATATTACCAGCCAAACCCAATAATAATGAATCATTTTTTTTAACTTAAGTACCGAGCCGAGGCTCGGGGTCCCGGTACTATAGAAATAATTTTAAATCTCTATTTAGGGTTGAAATTTTGACAATCGACCCTTGCACTATACAAATAAACAAGTATAGAGAATAATATAATTCCAAAGAGGAAATGTGTATTCCTGGTATATATATATATATATATATATATAGAATGCCAATCCTCCCTCTCCCTCTCTTACACCAACAGACATATTATTATTTTTAATTAACAATAAAACTAATAAACCGAAGTGTCCTAATACTAATTCCAAAGTTGGACGGATATATTGATTTGTAGTCGGAAAGTATGCCGCTCGTGTGCTGTGCACACGACCTACACACGCGGCAACCCAACAAGATAAAAGATTAAATCACTTGGATGAATGATTGATTGACATTGGCGAGGGAAGAATAATGATCGTCTGATGGGTATCTTTATTGTTTGCAAAACAACACCCGGCTGGTCGCTTTAACCGTTTGTTCCTGACCCCTCCACCCTCTCCTAAATCCCCGCAATTTTGTTTAGAAAAAGTTTGGTTGGGTATTGAAGAATAGAAAGAGGGGTGTGGACATCATCACTGACAAAACAAATCACATCGATAAATGAAAAAGAAGAAAAAGGCTTTTCTTTAGAATATTATATATATATATATATATATATATGACAAAACGGTAGCTTAATGGCAGTGCCAAATTAAACAAGAAGAATGGCCTTAGGCAGTTGAAATTTCGAGGGCCCGTCAATTATTAATTTTACGAATATAACTTTATTAAACAACTGATTTGGTATTAGAATTTTATTGAACAAAACAAAAAACAAACAAACAAATGATCAACAAATTAATAGAGTTTAAGTATGTCTTGTATCTGAAATAACGTAATATCGTAAGGTCAAGCCTACTGCGCATAATCGCGTATATTATTGTCGTTATACTTTAATTTGACGCTGTTGTCGTGTGACCAATTTCACTTTAGTTTCTTACTTTATTTTGACAGTGATCTTATATTGAGGTTATATTTATTTGATACCGTTGTTAATTTCTTTGTATTTTTTTCATTAAAATTTTTGAAAATGATGGCGAATAATTCTGTAAGTATATCAATTTATAAAAGAATCATAAATTTTGAAATTGTTTACTTATTTCTTTTTATTCATTTTTTTTAGGAGAATAAAAAAACTAAATTAAGATTCAATTGCCAAAATGATTTAGATCTATTAAAAGAAGTGTGTGTGTATAACCCATACGTAAATAATAAGAAATGGAAAAGAATTCATGAAAATTTTTCTAAGGTAAACATTATACATGTAAACAAACTTAAGTATTTTAAAATGCACTATATAGTTTATAGTACCATGAGACCTAGTATCATTTTTTAAAGTAATTTTAACATCTTTGATGATTCTTTCAAGTTGAAATTTGTAAACTACATTTAGTGTAATTAAATAATTATGTAGATCTGTATATTTAAAAAAAGAAATGAAGCATATTTTTTCACATATCTATATATAAGAAAATTTTTTTATTTTAGAAGTCAAAAAAAAATTTTACATTAAGAGCAATTAAAGATCACACGGAATACCTTCTTCAATTATTTAAAAAACGAGATATGGGAAACTTGAGGAGATCAGGTACCGAGGAAATGTATTCCGAAAAAGATCAACTGATACAGTATGTAATTTCTCTTAAAGATGAATTCCAAAACAATAAAAATGAAAGAAAAATCAAATTAAAGATTGATGAAAAAATACGAAATGACGCTTGTTCCATTTCCGAAGATAGGGATTCTCCCTTAGATTCTCTAATTATTAAAGAAGAAGAAACATCTCTTCCAAGCGTTAGTTCGGAACCAAATGAATTCATGTTTGAGAAAATAAGTGGACCAAGCTATGTAGAAAACGAGTGGGAATTGGAACCGGAACCCACAGATTCTTCTACAGAACCATTAGAATCAAAGAATTTACCTCAAAAAAATATACGTAGCTCTGGTAGATCACAAAGTATGAAAAGATCAATTTATGAATTAATGCAAAATAAATTGCAAATAAAGAAAGAATTAGAAGAAAAAAAATTAAAATTACAAGAGCGGCAGGCTGACTTGGAAGAACGTAGAATTACGTTGGAAGAAAGAAAATTTGAAATGCTTTTGAATACACAAAATCAAACAAATCAGTTGTTGTGTCTGCTCATAAACAAATTAAAATAATATACTTGTTTTATAAATTAAATAAATTTATTTGATTATAATAAAAATATTATATAAAATATAAATAATGTTAAATAATATATATATATACTAGCTGCTCCGAGCGCCTTCGGCGCTCTCCACACCTAGACGGGGGCTCCGCCCCCTGTACCCCCCCCCCCGAGTGTCCCTATTCTGAGATATATCCATCTAACTCCTACCCTGTCCCATCTCTCTCACGTTCCTTCCTACATTGTCCACCCTGTTCACAATTGGTCTTCCAAACGGACGTTTTCCAATCGAACTCCCCACCAATATATTTTTCCTCTCCCATTCTAGCCATATGCCTTGCCGATCCCAGTCTTCCCTATTTTATGACCTATATCTAGAGATGCATAGAGGTCATGCAATTCCTTGTTATACAGTCTCCGCCATTCCCCGGTGTCCTCATCTTTCTTTGGCCCATAAATGCTGGGAAGAATCCTATTCTCAAATACTCTGAATCTACTCTCATCTCCCAGGGTTATAGACCATGCCTCCCACCCATATAATACAACAGAAAAAATAATTGTTTTATATATTTCAATTTTGATCCCCTTTGATAATAATTTCCCGATTGCAACCTCGATTTAAATTCTTTGTAAATATTATTCTCTCTGATACTAATTATTTTGTCTTATCACTATTAATTTCAAACCCCATCACTTTTCCTGCTTCGATTAATTTTTTTATGCTACTTTAAATGTTATTAATTTATTTTAAAAAAAACAAAGTAAACAAAATAAAAATAAAATATATAGAAATTAGCATAACACTAAACTACTAAAAAAATAATATTAAAAAATATGTATTAAAATCTTACGTGAAAAATCCAATTATGATATCAAATTTTCTTAATTAAAATGATTTACTCACATAATCTTAAAAATTAATAGTATTAAATTATAGCCGTAATGTGAATGTTTTCAAAGTTTAAAAGGCCAATAAGATCAATTGAGATATTGTAAATATCAATATATATATATATAAAAATTTTTATCTGCACATTGCTCAGAATTTAAATTTTTTTGCGTATATTCGCGTTTCATGTCCTCTAGAATCCAAAAGTGACTTTAGAATTTTTCATTTCTGTTCATAGACTATAAATTTTAATAATATCTAATCAATAACCTCAGAAATTAATTTTTAAAAATTTGATATAAACATGTTGTCATTTAGCAGCGCAAAGTATACAATAAAAAAGATGTTTTTAATATTTATATTTATATTTTTATTTTTCTAATATTTACAATATTTCAATTAATCATATAGTTTTTTATATATGTTTATTTATGCAGAAAAAATTAATTGACATAATTATTAATTTAATAAAATACAATTTAATAATAAAATTTAATTTAATAAAATTAATTTAATAAAATAAAATAATTTAATAAAATATTAAAATAATAATAATAAAAATTAATAAATTTGTAAAAAAAAAATGTATAATACTTAAAAAAAAAATGTACCTTTGCGAGTTTCAAACTAAGAGTGCAAAGTCATGAGATAACGCCTTAGACCGTTGACCCACTTTGTTTGCAAGTCTACTATTTGAATATATAGACATGTCAAATTTTCGCCACCAGCCTCTATGATCTAGTATAGTAACTAAACTAATTTTATTTAAATTCCACCCCCTGGACACACCTTACCAATTAGCGGTTTTCTAAAGGAAGTTTGACATGCCCTGAGACCTACTGAATATACATAAAAAATTTCATAAGAATCGGTCCAGCCGTTTCGGAGGAGTATTCTGTCAAAGTTTTGTGACACGAGAATTTTATATATAAGACTAGCTGCTCCGAGCGCCTTCGGCGCTCTACACACCTAGACGCGCGGGGGCTCCGCCCCCTGTACCCCCCCGAGTGTCCCTATTCTGAGCTATAACCATCTAACTCCTACCCTGTCCTATCTCTATAGTTTTTTATATATGTTTATTTATGCAGAAAAAATTAATTGACATAATTATTAATTTAATAAAATAAAATTTAATAATAAAATTTAATTTAATAAAATAAAATTATTTAATAAAATAATAAAAATTAATAAATTTGTAAAAAAAATATATAATACTTAAAAAAAAATGTGCCTTTGCGAGTTTCGAACTGAGGGGGCAGTCATAAGATGACGCGCTAGCTGGTTTACCCAGGAACCAGTATTGTTTGCAAGTCTCCTATCAGGATATATATAAGATGTCAAATTTTTGCCACCAGCGCCTCTATGATCTAGTATGGTAACTAAACTATTTTTAATTAATTAGCACCCCCTGGACACACCTTACCAATTAGCGGTTTTATGAAGGAAGTCTGACATGCCCTGAGACCTACTGAATATACATAAAAAATTTCATAAGAATCGGTCCAGCCGTTTCGGAGGAGTACTCTTTCAAAGTTTTGTGACACGAGAATTTTATATATAAGATATACTGTTTTATAAATTATATAAATCTATTTGATTATAATAATAATATTAAAAAATATACAATATATATAATAATATATATAGTCCGCTTGAATCAGAGCAAGCGTACGGTACTTGAAAACGACTACAGAATAAGCAGTCGAAACGTTGTACAGTTATTTTAATTTAATAAATAATTTATACAAACAATGTGGTCTTTAAGTAAAAATTCCCTTAATAAATATATATTTAAATAAACGTTTACATTAAATAATAATTTAATTTTAATTTAATTTAAATATTCCTCTAATGATGGTGGATCTATATTAAAATATTGTGATGTCTGACTCCCGTGTGGCAGTTAGTAAGTAAAGTAGCAACTTTATACATGCCAGTTATACATATCTTGTAATAGTAATTTTTGATTCTTATGAAAATCCACAAATGCAAATAATGTACATATTTCTGGAAAACCCCAAAATTTTCGATTTTGATGATTTTATACGTTTTGAAGGTTCCTGAGTCATTTTCACTAAGGTTGAGAAAAATGTGTTTATGTGTGTATGTGTATGTAGACAAGATTACGCAAAAACGGTTTGAGATAGAATAATGAAATTTGGTAAACGGGCATTATTCAAAATTCGTAGTATTCTATCAACTTTTGAGAAATGTAGCTCATCCGGAAGAGGGTCATTATTTACCACGTTTTCATTAGTTTTCCTCTAAACTGACTGTACAAATAAAGATATATGTTTGATAATTTTTTACATGATTAAAAATTGTATAAAATTGTTATATATAGAATTTCAGCTTGATTGAATCGCTGAAAGTTCCGGAATTAATTTTTTAACACGGCTGCAAATCACACACCAGCACGTGACGTGGTGCCATCAACAAAGAGCCAAACACGCGCTGGTTTAATAAATATTATTTATTAATTTTAATTTATAATTTATAATTAATTAAATTTAATTTAAATATATATAATATATTATGTTATTTAATCCAATTCAAATTGCGAGATAGTCGAGTGGAGACACTCCAGTTTATTTAAAACTAGCTGCTCAGAGCTCCTTCGTCGCTCTTCGCATCTAGACGGGGACACCGCCCCCTGTACCCCCCCCCCCCGAGTGTCCCTATTCTGAGCTATAACCATCTAACTCCTAACCTGTCCCATCTCTCTCACGTTCCTTCCTACATTGTCCACCCTGTTCACAATTGGTCTTCCACACAGACGTTTTCCAATCGAACTCCCCACCAATATATTTTTCCTCTCCCATTCTAGCCATGTGCCCTGCCGATCCCAGTCTTCCCTATTTTATGACCTATATCTAGAGATGCATAGAGGTTATGCAATTCCTTGTTATGCAGTCTCCGCTATTCCCCGGTGTCCTCATCTTTCTTTGGCCCATAAATGCTGGGAAGAATCCTATTCTCAAATACTCTGAATCTATTCTCATCTCCCAGGGTTATAGACCATGCCTCCCACCCATATAATACAATTAATAATTTAATAATTTTGATCCCCTTTGATAATAATTTCCAGATTGTAACCTCGATTTAAATTCTTTGCAAATATTATTCTCTCTGATACTAATTATTTTGTCTTATCACTATTAATTTCAAACCCCATCAATTTTCCTGCCTCGATTAATTTTTTTATGGTACTTTAAATGTTATTAATTTATTTAAAAAAAAATCAAAGTAAACAAAATAAAAATAAAATATAAAATTAGCATAACACTAAACTACTATAAAAATAATATTAAAAAATATATTATATATTAAAATCTTACGTGAAAATCCAATTATGAGATCAAATTTTCTTGATTAAAATAATTTACTCACATAATCTTAAAAATTAATAGTATTAAATTATAGCCGTAATGTGAATGTTTTCAAAGTTTAAAAGGCCAATAAGATCAATTGAGATATTTTAAATATCAATAGATATAAAAAGATTTTTATCTGCACATTGCTCAGAATTTAAATTACCGCCAAATTATCGCCACCAGCGCCTCTATTGACATATTTTTGTTCTACATAATTTCCACTACCCGCCTATAATATATTCTTTATAATTTTTTTAAAATTTTCTAATTAAAAAATCGAAAATCGGGCTTCGAGGTCTGGTGGCCAGCCCCTTTGTGCTTCCGTGTAAAAAATTCCAGGTCCCTGCGTGCGATAGTTTTTGCTGGAGAGCTCGGTCAAACAGACAAACAGGCAGACAGACACATTATACTTGCTTTTATTATTATAGACGACGATCGAAAATATGAAAAGAACGGTACTGTCCCGTTCAAAACAGTACGTATGTTCTCCCTAGTAATTGTTTAATGAGTTTATATTCATTTTAATAAAATGTAATAAACTCTAGTAGTACGTTTTAGGTTATGTGGAAAAAATATCACTCCTATATATGAAACATGTTTCCTTTTCATTTAATTTTCATTATTTCCATATGTTTAAGAATTAATCTTGCATTCTTGGATTTTTTTCACTATTAAACTCCATTATATCCTGCGTTGCTGGAGAGGTTTTCGACTCACCGCCTCATATTACAACATCCAACCATGTAAAAAATTAATTTCCAACTTTAATGAATTTAATTTAATAATTATATTTATTCTTTAATTCAAATAAAAGCATTTAACTATATTAGGAAGACAAAATCAATAATAATCTGCGATTTTTAGTTTAGTTTAGTGATATTTTATTGTTTATTGATATTCCCATATAGATAGAGAGGTTGAAAGACAAACAGACAAATTAAAATTTTTTTAATTCTAATACCTATTGAGTAAGATGGTGGGTAGACTAAACATTGGATGAAATTTTGTATAAATCAAAAGGTTCAAAGGGTTGAGTATACAAAGATTGTTATTTTTTCAAAGAGTTTTATGGATTTTGGTTAGATTAATAACAGTTTACTCATTCATTGTAAAAACATAACATAAAAATAGGTCAATGAATCATGCATCAAGTAAGGGTTGTCAAGAAACGAACTCTTAAATTCCCTTGAGACTCAAATCAATGGTTCATTGTACTTGGAAAAGGGAAGTTTAGAAAAAGTCTGCAGGAAATAGAAAAAATAGAAAACTGCTTAAGAATTTGCATCAAAATATGTAAAAAATTGAAAAAGACAATTTCTAAATCTTTTAAAAATACTTATTACTAAGATAATCAAGAAATTTTTTATTTTGATAAGCTTCAATATAAGAATCGACGATTCGGGAGTGAGTTTTATGCAGTTCTATACAATTATATAAAAACGATTCAATTATTTTTAATTCCATTTGATTCTTTCCATCTTTTGAACTTTAATAGTTAAGAACAAAATGCGTAAAGCTTATGTTATAGAAATTTTGCAAAAATAATAGATAATAAAATAAAATTTAGTTAATAAATTTAAATAAATTGAAGAAAATTCAAAAAAAAAATAATTTCTTCATGTTTGTACTACTTGATTTGAATGAAGTTTCAAAATTTTCAATATCAGATCAGAATTTTATAAAATGGATGTATAAATGGCGATAAAATTACACTGTTTGATGGAAGTTATATTCTGTAAATAATAATATTTCTATCCTGTGTAGGAAAAAAAAAATTAACTTAACAACTTTGTGATATGCAGTGGTTACAGAATTACACATATCGCACTGAAACTTTCGATTTAGAATATGAAGGTTAATTTAGTTGCACACTCTATGTCCCAGTATGGAAAACTTAAAAGAGAACCCTCATAGGAGTGAAACGACGAGGTAAAAACCGCAAACAAAAATATTTATTATTAAATGAATTATAATAATATACTAAAAGTAAACTACACCATTTGTTGTTATATAAGTCCAAATGTTCATAGAAACTTGTAATTGAAGGCTTCTCATAATCACAACAAAAAATCTTATATTGTGAATAGAAAATAATAGTAAGAAATTATTGCACTTTCAAATGTTTACTGCAGAAATTTAAACACTATTAACATATGACTGTAACGTTTCGTTCATTAGCACAATTAAAATCTTTCCTTCTTTCACTGTTACTTTGTGCCTTTATGGAACAGATCATATATATATATATAATTAACTATAATTGCAATTCCATTTTAGTCATACTTTTTTAAGAATTATACTTAAATTGTAAGATACATTTTTCTTATAAAGAAGAATAAATATTATTAAATACACTAATACACATATATATATATAGTGCATATTTAACGAGTGGTGAGAGAAATGTATTCTGCTAAGATTTTCTTTCTATCTGAAGTGTGGTCTATGGCACACATCTAAATATTACTATAATAAAGTATTCAAATATATATATATATATATATATAATAAGCTTATACATTCCTATTCTTTTTACTTTAAATAAATTATAAATTTTATATAAAGGTTCATATATTTTTTGATATTTTTTTTTATTTATTTTAACATTATTTTTTTCTATGATATGTATTCTCCTTCATCCTAGTAGAATCGATTTTTTGGGGATCAGGGAGGGGGATAATGAGAATTGGATTGAGAGGTTGCAAAAGATAAAGGAAGTTAGGATCTATGAATCATTTTGTATAGGTTTTAACTATTCTTGACACAGAAAATGTTAATTTAATGTGTAAATATTTTCCAAAGTAAAAATGAAGTGAATTCTTTTATATGACAGGGTCGCCTCAAAATTGACGATATTAAATTATTTTTATTTTTAACGAATCTATAATAATAACCTCTTCTAAATAAAAATAGAATTTTCAAAGGTGAGCAAAGAATTGATAAAATGGATTGAGAGGATCAAAGGGTGAAGGACATGATTCCTTCACCTCCAAGTAAGAAGATGGTGAAGAAATCATGAGCTCACGTGAGGGCAGGGGCGCTACTCCCTGAAGCAGATATCTTTTCTATTGGGATTCTAGAAAAGAATCTACCCGTTACCCATGTTTATCTGTAGTATTCAAATTAATGCATTTTTTCATTAATTTTAATATAATATTTATATATATCATTTTAAAGTACTAATTATATTATAAATATTTATATATATAAATTAAAATAATATTATTTTAACAAACTAAATATCAGAAATTATTTAGTTTTACTATTGATATGGATGCGAAGTACACTAAAGTAGATATTATATATAAATTTCCATGAAAACATACATACATATGGCAATATTGATGATTATTGATCAAATAGTTCATTAATAAATATTTTTTTTTAATATTATATTATTTATACATATTTTTCTCTTTTTATTTACTACTTATATATATATATTATAATTAACAATATTCCACGAGTAATATTTTTTTATTAACTTTATTGGTTTTCAGTATCAATGCTGATTTAATCCAGCCTTCGAATTTATTTTAAATTAATTACTAAATTTAAATGAACTTGTCGAGGTTCGCTCCCTCGAACTCAAATTAAGGTATCCTGATAATACCACTAAACTACCTACCGTTTGGTGCTTGTTTACATTTATTATGTGTTGATATTTTAAAAATTATTTTTTAATAAAAGTCAGTGAAAAATAGATCTTGATTTCATTTATATTATTTATTATAATTATGTATGATTTTCTTTTATTTATCACAATTGATTTTTGAATATTTCCTATATAAATGGACTTCATTGGGTTCAAATCTATTTTATACGTTTCGATAAAAAATATATATCGATTACAAAATTACAAATAGTCCATCATTCACGATGGTTCTTAGAAAGGTTGTAATCGCTCTTATTGAATGAATCTAAAGAAAATTTCTTTCTTCTTTGTTTATTATAATAAAATTTAAAAGATAATGTTAAAGTTTAATTTCAAAAAAAAAAAAATATATCTCTCTCTCTCTCTTTATATATATCTTATCTTATTATACTAGCAAAAATTGTATATTTACAGGGTTATTCTAAATGATGGACCCATTTTTAAAATTTCGTATTTATTAAAAATTATGGAAGATTCCCAGGACTTCATTTTTCAAAGGATGGAGCTCCACCCCATTGGCATTCGATGTACGGGGCTTTTTAAATGATTATATAATGTAATATGATAATAATATGTAATGTAATAGGTACGTTAATAAATACGAATTTTTAAAAATTGGTCCATCATTTAGAAGAACCCTATATTTGCATTTTTGAAATATTAAACCGCTCTAAGTAAGGTTTTTTTTTTGAAATTCACATAATCAGCCTCGGGAAAAATCATCTTGGTTAGTTTTTTCTTAATTTAAAATATAAATTTTAATAATAAAAAAAATGGGGCCGGGCAACGCCGCACAGCGCTTCCTTAAATACAAAATATTACAAATAAAATAAAATTAAAAATATTTATTTTAATAATATTTTGTAATCCAATTACGAAGTATATATTACATAAGGATATAATCCACAGGCCATACTTTTCTGTCTTTCAGTGCATTAATACGTACGTTTAAGGGCTGAATGTTTTATGACATTTTTTTTTAAATTATGTTTTAAAATATTTGAAATTTTTTCATATATTTTGTCGTTGATTTATTTTAAATAAGAATCTTAATCTTAAATATTCATAGTTCATAAGGAATAATCTTTTTAAAGTACCGAGCGGCGGCTCGGTGAACCAGGTACTTATATCTATATATTAAGAATTGTATAATAAATCTTCTTTAATATACCTTCCTTTACAATGAATACTACTAGTTTATTATTTAATTAAATAAAAATAAACTTCTAGAAAAGAAATAAATGGAATGATATGGCTATAGACTTTGAATACCAAAAAAAAACCTTTAATGTTCCCCACGGCGAAGTTCTAAAAGGTAGTCACTCCTGTTTCAAAGTGAACTTCTGCCAATTCTTCCTCCTCTTATCAATTCCTGAGAATGTGCCATGGGAAATCCTTATCAACAGTGGATTGTTTTGATTTTTTATCAGCAAAAATGATTATTTTTAGATGATTTGTTCATGGTCCATTGTCGATGGATGTTTCGGGTAATTGAACCGGCAAGACTGCAGGGCGCCTCGACGGCGGGGAGAGGATTTGGCGGGGAGGCTGTGAGCGGAGGGGCCGAGGATGCAAGCGAAGGCCGCTTAGTCTCTGTCGGGCGCTCGGACTCTTCCAATCAGTCATGTCCATCGGCATCAAGTGACAATGTTCCGGACGCTGTTACTCTTCCTAGGGTCGCTCTTCGTCGTCTTCGCGATGCCTCCTTCGGCGGCCCAGCGCCACTCATTCCGTCACGCGCGGCATATGTCTCGTTTCGCCAGCCTTGACGGCTTCCTCGTCCGGATGGACACTGCTGAGAAGGCATACAATGCCCGGCGTCGCGATCTCCGGCCGGAGCATGCGGAGGCCGCCATGAGGACGTTGAACGTCCCTGCATTTCCATCGGCACCAACCCACCTGCCAGCCATGACGACCTACTCCCTACCGCAGCATGACTCTTATGAAGAAGACGTTGACGATGATCTCGAAGAACCCGACGAGGAGGAAGAACATGACAACAAGCAACAGGTAGAACCACTCAAGTTCCGTCAAAGATTATTCGTCTCTTCTTTCTTCCTGCAGACAAACTTTTAGCAATTTTCTTCCTCTTCATTGAAAAAGAAAACAAACGTTTTAAGTCAATGACAAATATGAGAACGTCAAAATGTTACATTAGCAATCTTATTTTATCTTATCATCATAATTACAATTAAATCAAAACTAATTTTTATTATTTTATATTTATTTATTTATATATTATACTTTTATTAAGTACCTACTCAATAAATGACAAAGATATACATATTATTTATAAAATAATTAAATAGATATTAAAAATTTAGTATGAGATCTTGTATACATATTTACTATATACTAAATTTGGTAATTATTGATTCAAGTTATTATGACATGGATTTGGATAAAACTTTACCAGTGGGTTCCCTTTTTTTAATTTCAAATAAACTTTTCTTATGCAATTTTAGTTTAAGAGATAAAAAAGATTAAAGTTTGCATATAAACCTATTGATATTCTATTTAGCTACGATGTTTTATTAATTTGACCATCAGAGGGCTCCACTAATTTTGTTGTTTTTTTTTATTTTAGTTCAGATTAGACATAGAAAAATTAAAAAAATAATTAATTAAATAATTTCCCTATATCCAAACCGAACCGTAAAAACCGAAAATTAGGAATTAGTCAATAAAATATTACTTAATGACATCATATTTCGAGGTTCATAATAAGCTAATTTGGCAAACTTTAATTCTTTTTATCTCGTAAATTAGAAGCGACCCGCAAAAATAGCATTAGAAAAGTTTATTTGGAATTAAAAAAGGAATCCACTGGTAAAGTTTTATCTAAATCCATGTCATAATAACTCGATTGAATAAGTACCCTAAATTTTAAAGGTTTTTTTTCACTTATACCAAGATATTAAGAAACACTCATTATATATTCATTTTTGATAATCCTTTTAAGGAACTACACAAGATGTATTGAGTTAAGAAAATCATGAGAATAGGATTTACATTTTAGGAGTTGATTTTTTGGAATACCTTTACAATACATTTCTAACATGTATATATATATACGTGTGTGTGTGTGTG
Organism: Labia minor; assembly: GCA_963082975.1. Classification (NCBI taxonomy): domain Eukaryota; kingdom Metazoa; phylum Arthropoda; class Insecta; order Dermaptera; family Spongiphoridae; genus Labia; species Labia minor. The sequence goes on from OY720348.1 coordinate 18,876,122, forward strand.
TGTGGATTTGAATGTCATAACCTTTGACCGAGTGTGCTCAATATTGGTAGCTAGTTTTAAATTATCAGTCCCTTAAGAAGGATTGCTTATGTTTGGCCAAAATCTTATTTTGCGTTCACAGGGTATATTTTTAACTTTTTTAATTTCAGAGAGTTTAGCAAAAACCTCTAAGAAAACAAATCATTTGGTTGTTGGAGATTAATTTTTTATTTATATTTTATGAAATTTTCTATCTATATATTAAAAGAAGAGTTCTATCCCATACTCCTCCTAAACGACTTATGCGATTTGGGCCATTCCAATGCCATTTGATAGCCCTCGGGCTAATCTATTAATAGCGTGAAATTCATTGGAAAACAATAAATACTTTTTGAGAAAAGTGAAAAAATAAGTTTTTTTAAACTTTTTAATTATTTTTATACGTGACGTCACAGCCACCGTTTCTTATATCTTATATATTATAAATAAAATAAAATTAAAAATATGTATGTTATATCCAAATCTGTTTTTTATTGCATTAATAGATACATTTAAATTAAGAAAAAAACTAATGAAGATGATTTTTCCCAGAGATGTGATCAATAAAACTCGATTTTTCTTTATAATTACTATCTCTGGTGTGAATTTCAAAAAAATGTACCACTCGGGGGCACAGGGGGCGGAGGTGTGAAGAGCGCCGAAGGCGCTCTGAGCAGCTAGTAATTATTATAATAGAAATATTAAAAGTTTTGTTTAAATATTAACACAAAATAAATGTCCCTCTACAAAAACAAGACAAAATATTACATAGGTATATGTAATAAATTTAGTCTGTTTAAATATACGATAAATAACCGTTTAGGAAATAAAAAGTCTAGAATTTTAATATATAATGGCTTCCCTTTAAAAGAAATTTTAAGTTACCAGTAGCGACTTATAGGCAGGTGGAATAGGGAGTCCTCCAAGATTGGATATAAAATTTGTTCATCCATTTGAAAATATAAATCAACTATTTAACATTTTACATTTACACCTTTAACAGGTTTACCATGAAATTAATACAATCCCATTAATTTAATGATTCCTGTCTCTTTCTAAAGATGTATCAACATTTAAAAAAAAAACATTAAAATAATTTAATAGCCATTTTGCTTCCGAATTTTATTAATTATTATTTGATTTAAATTGTTTATTGAATATCAGTAAATAGTAGGCAGTAATTTAATAAAACAATGACAATTCATTAGATTAATATTGAACATTTAATAAAATATATTTTAAATTCACAAAGTAAGCAATGCATGATATAATGATTAACTTCATTTAAATTAATATGATAAAGGAAACATTTTAAAATTTGAGATCACAAAAGACTAATTGAAAAGAAAAGAATCATGATCAAATAGAAAATAATCATTTAATATAAACGAATAAAAATTGGCGGTAACGCTCAACAATGATAGCGGCGCTTTTAATCTTCATCTGTCAAAATTAATGATTTAATATTAAATTAACGTCAAATCGTAAAATAATATAATAGTAGTGAAAATGAATCTACGTTTCATAACGAATAATTTGGTATGCATTTTATCTATTGTTATAATGAAATGTTTTTTTTGAAGTGAAAAAATAAACCTAAATAAAAATTAATAAAAAATTTTAGTATTTTTGAAATGAAAATCTATTTTATTTAAAATCTGGCTAAAATTATGTTGAATCATTCGCTTTGATAAGAATAATAAAAGATTTTGCCAAAAATTTATATAAAGGGAAAAACATCAAAAAGATGTGTATATTAAAATCTTCAAAGAATATAATATAAATATGAGTTCCAAGTTTGCTAATATTAAGAAGCGTGGAGAGGTGCGGGTCTCTCAACTGAGACATTTATAAGATATGTCTCACTCGTAAATTACGAGGTTTTGCAGACGAGAATTTGCGCGTAAACAGCATATATTTGAATTTACACCCCCCCGAAGGGGGGGTGTAAATTCAAATATATATAAGAGGCTCCATACGAGCCTCCTTAATTAGTGAAGATTAATTATTTTTTTCTTTTTTAATAAATCTATCTAGGTATTCTCCTTCATCCAAGTAAAATAGATTTTTTTTGGGAACAGGGAGGGGGTAAGGTAGGAAATGAATTGAAAGGAGTCCAAAGGATAAGGCACATGATTCTTCCACGTAAGAGGAGGGTAGAAAAAATCATGAGCTCACGTGAGGGCAGGGGCGCTACTCCCTGTAGCAGATATCTTTTCTATTAGGATACTAGAAAAGATTCTACCCGTTACCCAAATTAATTATAATTTATTCATTGTTTAAGAATTTTTTTTTCCTATATCATATTATTACCGACTGGCGATAGTAAGGGAGGTATTGTTTTCACAACAAATTTCACGTATCTCCACGAATCATTCATTTTCTTAACAGAAAAAAGTAGTTTTAGCATGGTATCTGTCAGTCCGTCCGTCCGTATAGATGTGTACAGCTTGAACGGCTCAACGGATTTTGATGAAATTTGGTATATTTTCTTAATGCATCAGTATGATGAATTGATCAAATTTGGAGCAAATCCGGAAACCGGAAGTGGTAGTATTAGCGATCGACGATAGGAAGTGAAGGATTATTTCCAAACCAAATTTCACATGAGGAGATTTTTTTATATATCTCCACAAATAATCCACTTTCTATTGGTTTTATCCTCGGGAAAATCATCTTCATTAGTTTTTTCTTAATTTAAAATTATATGTCGTCACAGCCAGCTCCTACTTATATATTATAAATAAAATAAAATTAAAAATATTTATAAGAAAAATATTTATGTTATATCTGTTTTATGCATTAATAGAGACATTTAAATTATTTGAAATTGTTTCTGTAGCTGGAAATTAATTTACTTCAAACCGTCGGTCGGTTCTGCGCCTGGCCACAGGTCAACTTATTTTTAATGTTATTTATGTATATTTTTCTATTTTTAATATTAATTATATATCTATATATATTATGGTAAACAATATTCCACCGGTAATATTCTTTTTATTACTTTTTTATTGGCTTTCTGAATCAATGACCATTTAAGCCAGCCTTCGCATTTATTTTTTCAATTAAATATTAAATTTAAATCTTCATGAAGTTGACGTGCTAATCAAGATGACACTCCCTAAACTACCGTCATAGTCTCAGTAATATTTTAAATAAGAATATATATATATATATAATACGTTTATTAAAATAATAGGAAGAATATATATATATATTTTATTATTTATGACTTTAGATAAAGCACATTAGCAGCACACCAAAAGCCTCCACGAATAATGGGCCTCCAATTATGAATACATAAAATATTCTATTATAATTATATTATATATCCACTTCGACTATTTATTTATTTAAACACAAACCTACGAATAATTCTATTATACATTAAATCTTATCAGATTAAAATAAAGAATATAATTTTTTCTTTTTATTTTCTAATTATATTTTACTTTATATATATATATAGGTATATATAAATATCTGAAGAGATATATAAATATTATCTTTTATTATTTCTAAATTTATAATAATAATAATAATTCAATAGAGTACCCTAAGCAGGAAATATGATTAATACTATTCCTATGCTATCTAAAGAGGATTGATTTTATTTAATATAGAATTAATATCTTAACATATATATGTTTATAATGTTTTATAATAATTATATATAATTTCTATAATTTAATAATAATTCAATAGGGTAACTACTTTAAGTAGGAAATATTATGATTAATACATGCTAATACAAAGGATTGATTTTTTTTTAAATAGAAAGAATTTTACTTTATATTTTTAATTCAATGAAAAAATTAGCTGGAGTGTCTCCACTCGACTATCTCGCAATTTGAGAATTGGATTAAATAACATAATATATTATATTTAAATTAAATTTAATTAATTATAAATTATAAATAATAAATTTTAAACCAGCGCATGTTTGGCTTTTTGTTGATGGCACCACGTCACGTGTTGGCGCGTGAGATTTGCAGTGTTAAAAAATTAATTCTGGTAATTTCAGCGAATCAATCAAGCTGAAATTCTAGATATAGCAGTTTTATACAATTATTAATCATGTGAAAAATTATCAAAGATATATCTTTATTTTTACGGTCACTTTAGAGGAAAAAAAATCAAAACGTTGTAAGTAATGACCCTCTTCCGGTTGCGCTACATTTCTCAAAAGTTGATAGAAAACTACGAATTTTGAATAATGCTCACTTACCAAATTTCATCATTCTAGCTCAAACCGTTTTTGCGTAATCTTGACTACATACACACACACACACACACACAGAGACATTTTTCTCAACCTTAGTGAAAATAACTCAGGGACATTCAAAACGTATAAAAACATTAAAATCTCGACATCGAAAATTTTCGAGATAGTAAAAACTAATTAAATTAAGTAAAATGAATTAAAAAATTGTATTTATAGAATTTTTTTAAATCAATTAAATATGACATTTCTAATGAATACATTTGAATAAATAATAAGTTTTTGCAAATAATATTTAATTATTAGTAAAAATATTAACTAATTAAAAATTTAGGATATTTTTCTGAATTTATTTGAATTATTTTTTTTTTTTTGATCTATACTTTTTTAAATAAGGAGAAATATACTATATTTATATATACACCGAGACTCTTCAGTTTATAGATTTTTCGTTTAATATATGTAAAATAAAAATTTAATTTAAAATTTTTATAGAAAATGAAAAATAATTTACTCGAAATTTACTGCCCAAATTAATTATAATTTTTTTTCAATTTCTTCATTTTTTTAATATTTTTATTTTTTCTTATTTCTTATTATTTTTAATTTAATTAATTTTTAATTTTTTTTTTCTCATTTCATCTTATTAACGATACTCATATACTAATTACAAAAATAAAATAATATTTATATTCTTCATTTATTATCAGTACTGTGTCACTCGTTAAAAATTTCTCATTTCTATTTTTAACATTTTTTCCAAGATTTCTATGAAATCTGATTATTTTAATGTTCATGCTTATTGTAAATAACATACCCTCTTTTTTTAATATTAATTATTAGTATTAAAAATCAATAGCATAAATCTATTTTAAAAATTCTATTAATGAACATTATGAAATTTTGATAATTTAAAAAGTGATAAATATTAATGAATTATTTAGATATCACAATTAAAAGAAATTATTTGTTTTCTTTTTAGATTATATAATGCTACAAAATTACAAAAGTAATTATAATTACTAATTGTTTTTAATTGAATCCAAATTTTTAAGTAAATAATTATTTTAGTTATAAAATTTCTGAAAATATTTCTTAAAATTATTTGATAATATAATAATGATTATATAATTTAAAAAATTTAGCTGATTTGATAAATTGAAATTGTTAAATTAATGCAAGTGAAAAATCTAGAAAGAACACATATATTGTTTTGTTGATATTTATTATATCCAGGGCCGTTCCGACCCGATGGCGCAGGGGTTGAGGGGCACCCGGGCGGCAAGCCTAGGGGGGCGGCGCGAGTCGCCTTAAAAGCACTTATTCATTTTATGTTTTTTTAATTTGTTTCAATATGGCTCTAAAAAAAAGTCAAATGATTTTGCGTTCAGGATCTTAATACTTTCGATTTTTTTTCAATTTTTTAAAAAACTAAATTAACTTAAATTTACTTTATCTTTGTTATTTGTAAATTTTTAACAACTTTGGAGGAGGGGGCGACAAAATTATTCTCGAACCCGGGCGGCATATACCCTACTACTCGTATATACTCGTGGTATAATATAATTTGATGGATTGTTGAAACATAAAACGTATACATAATTTGGTTTAAATAAATTACATGTAAGTAATTAAAATTACCTTTGTATTTAAATCTATCAATTTCTCTATTTTTTTCATCATATCATATTTAATCCGCCAGTATATGCCTACACACTTATCTTTAAAGGGATTCCAAATTGAAGCTTCTAAATGATTAAAATCTGGGCAGAAGACTTTCTTCCTTGTTCCTTGAAGAGGTACCCTAAATACTCAATTTAAAATTGTATTTCTTCCTCTCTTCCTTTCTCTTCACTTAATAAATAATTCTATTTTTAATTAATTTACTTTATTTATTTTTATTTATTAATTAATTTTAAATCGAATAAAATATATAAATTTATGAACAAAATTAAAAATTAAAATAAAATTCTAATTATTATTTTCGGTATATTGTATAAAAATTGAAAAATATTTTAAAAGTAATACAAGAGTTGATTATCAATACTATCTCGCCAGCAAGAGATTTTGATGTTTTTATACGTATTGAGGGTCTCGGTGTCGTTTTCACTAAGGCTATGTCTGTCTCTATCTCTCTCTCTCTCTGTGTGTGTGTGTGTAAACAAGATTACGCAAAAACGGTTTAAGCTAGAATTATGAAATTTGGTAAATGGGCATTATTCAAAATTCGTAGTTTTCTATCAACTTTTGAGAAATGTTGCTCATTCCGAAGAGGACCACTAACTACCACGTTTTCATTTTTTTCCTCTAAACTGACCGTAAAAATAAAGTTATATGTTTGATAGTTTTTCACAGGATTAAAAATTGTATAAAACTGCTATATATAGAATTTCAACTTGATTGAATCATTGAAAGTACCTGAATTAATTTTTTTAACATATTGACTGGTAATCACGTGCCATCAAATTTTATTTATTAATTTTAATTTATAATTTGTAATTAATTAAATTTAACTTAAATATAATATATGTTAATTAATCCAATTCAAAAATGCGAGATAGTCGTGTGGAGACACTCCAGATATTTTTTCTTTTTGATTATATTAATAGTTAGCCTAATAATTATTTAAACCTATTTCTTTTGAATATATGAAATGATCTATTAAATCCATAATTTAATATTTATAAAATAATTCTGGTTGATTAAACATAAATAATTTTCACAATAAAGAATATACAATAGAATAAATAATTTTTACTATTATAGAAATGATTATTTTTAATGCAAATAAATATAAAATATTTTTTAAAATTATATCAATTAGGATTAATATAATCAGATCATTGAATATATATATATATGGTTAATATTTTCATCATTTCTGTTGTGATATTTTCATAATATAAATTAATTCCTTGCTCAATTGTGTAATCGTTAACTCATTATAATAATTCATGGACGATTTGTTAGTAAGAACGAATAAAAATAATATTCTAGTAACGCATATAATAAATAAAAATTTATTCTCCTTCTTTATATTCCACTATTGATTATAAATATTTTATTATAAAAGTTATAATATTAAAATATTTAATTATTATTGATAAAAATGGATGTTGGTATTTAAATTTCGACATTGTTTGACTGATCACCATGAAAATTGACACATTTATGATTTTTTCATAGAAAAGGTTTTACGCTATTCATTTTTATTATAATTTCCATTAGCGCTGCAGCACATCAACTTCTATACCGTTTAACTATCAAACATAAATTTAGATTTTTCTTGTTTGTAGACATCTATAATGACAACTAGTTAATTCAGTGAACACTCTATATAAGCCACCTCTCTATGAGCAACATTAATTATAAGCAACATCTATACAACTCTACGCAACTTATTTTTTTTTAAAGCTAAACACTTGATTGACAGCTGTTCACAACAACATAACCTTAAATTGTAAAAAAAATACGTTATTGGAATATGTTTGTGTTTTGTGCTGTCAGTATTGAAGTTAATTTCTGTTAATTAGAATAGTTACTAGAATTTCTGTTAGTTTCTGTTAATTAATTAATATTTTTGTCCTTTCAATTATATTTTTCTTTATAAGCAACTTTTCCCAATATTTTTATTTATTTTATTCAAATTGGATCAAATGAGTTGCTTATATAGAGCGTTCACTGTATGCCTATGGTTAGTAATTGGTCACTTAGTTTGAAATGGAATAATATTTCCATTCCTATTGTGTTGGCATTGTATTTGACGTTGATATGAATAATTAATTTTCGATTTTTTTAATTTTCTATCACGAATTATAGATTCAATGAAAGCAAAGTAAAAAATAAAAAAAAAAAAACTACTTAGATTGAATTGTTACACTAAACGCTTTTTTTTGACAAAACTACAAATTTTCTATTTTAATGTTTTTAATAATAATTCAGTTAAATTTAATTTTAGAGTTATAGATAATTCACAATAAGTATATAGATATTCACAATTAAATTGAAAAAAAAACTGTACTAATTGATTAATTATCATCCTTGGAAATAATGGATTATTCAAGAATGTGGTAACGCAGATGAAGGCTTCATCGGAATTTGTAGTTATGTAAAAATGATCGAGAGACATTTTTACAAACCTGTTAACCTCTAAATGAATTGGCTTTATCTCAGTCTATTCGTGGATAAAACGGCGCCTAAAAGTAATTTTTCATCTACAGCAAAGTTATAAGTTATCCAAAAGATTAAATTACTTCTTGTTGAATGTTTTAATGGCTGCATACCTGAGATTTAATTAAGAAGAGGCTTAGCGAGTGATGTCAAGGCCGGTCAGCGAAAAGCAGGGTGCACATTTTTGTTTTCTTCTATTTTTTCAATTTGCAATCCTAACAACCATCATCCCCACCAAAAGTTTATCTTCACTCTCGCCACATTGACTACAAAAAGAAAAAAAAAAAAAAAATTCATCCGTTTTAACAAATTAAAAGACAAAAGGTCTCCGAATAGTTATGTCTGTCTTCTTCGCGCTGCATCCATCACAGAGCAGGTTTATTTTTTCAAAAGCTTTTTTAACTTCGATTCATTTAATTTTCAATAAAATTATAATTAAGATTAGAGTTTTGAGTGGTTTTAATTGTTACTGTAGACTGTATTTGCGGCCGCTACTCAAGAACCATGATAGCCAGTTAATGGAACTTTTCTAATATGATTTTAATTTTATAAGTGATGTATATATATATATATATATATATATATGGTATATACTTCTCTCCCCCTCTCTCTCTAAATGAATAAAATTTTTAGAAACCCTACTTATAAGCCTTAAAACTAAATGCACATCCATCTTTTGTGTGTTTAATTAACTTATTATAAGATACTCAAGAACACCAACAAAAAAAAAATAACCTGGAGTGTCTCCTCTCGATTATCTCACAATTTGAATTGGATTAAATCACATATATTATATTTAAATTAAATATAATTAATTACAAATTATAAATTAAAATAAATAAATAATATTTATTAAACCAGGGCATGTTTGGCTCTTTGTTGATGGCACCATGTCACGTGCTGGCGCGTGATTGCCAGTCAACGTATTAAAAAATTAATTCCGGTACTTTCAGCGATTCAATCAAGCTGAAATTCTATATATAGCAGTTTTATACAATTTTTAATGTGAAAAACTATAAAACATATATCTTTATTTTTACGGTTAATTGATAGGAAAAAAATTAAAACCTGGTAGGTAATGACTCTCTTCCGAATGAGCTACATTTCTCAAAAGTTGATAGAAAACTACGAATTTGGAATAATGCCCGTGTACCACATTTCATCATTCTAGCTCAAACCGTTTTTGTGTAATCTTGTCTACATACACACACACACACAGAGAGAGACATTTTTCTCAACCTTAGTGAAAATAACTCAGGGACATTCAAAACGTATAAAAACATCAAAATCTCGACATCGAAAATTTTCGTGATCGCAATGCTATCTCTGGCGAGATGGTAAAAAACAACTGATGGCAGAATTTTAATTTATAAGACAGAAAATAAAACTATATATACATTTAATTACTAATCAAATTTGACATCAATGAGAAGCACTTCCACGATTTTCCAAGAATCCCGAAAATAAAAATTAAAATTCTAATGTTTTTTTTTTTTACAATTTTTTTTTTATAATTTCTTTAAAATTGACGTACAATATAGTTTAATTTATTTTAAATTTATTAAATCCTTTTAATTAGTAATTTTATATCTTTTAATTTATTAGTAATATATATATATATATAATATATTATAAAGTTATATATCTACTACTATATATACGAGGGAAGGTCAATAAGCCTTGGCTTTTGGAATGAAACACAGGTTTATGGATAAAAAATTATTTCATTTTTCATTGTAGCCTCTTTTGAGCTTTATACACTTCACATCAACGTTTCATCAATTTTTATATTCCTTCCAAAAAAAATAAGATTTGTCGAGGACATTACAATAGGTATTTGTTTGTAAGATTATTTCATCGTTGGAGTCAAATATCTTTCCAACGAGCAATTTCTTTAGGTTTACAGACAAGAAATAGTCGCTCTTAAATCCGGAGAATAGAGCAGATGTGGGAACAATTCGTATCCCAATTCATGGATTTTCATGAAAATTCACATTTGTCAAAAAAAACAGAAAAGAGTATTTTTAGCATGATGTCTGTCCGTCCGTAAAGATGTGCACAGCCTGAACGGCTCAACGGATTTTGATGAAATTTGGTATATTTACTTAATGCATCAGTGGGATGAATTGATCAACTTTTGGTGCAAATCCGGAAACCGGGAGTGGTAATATTAGCGATCGACGATAGGAAGGGAAGGGTTATTTTCGCACCAAATTTCACATAAGGAGATTTTTTACATATCACCACGAATCATGCTCTTCGTATTGGTTTTATTCTCGAGAAAAGTCATTTTTATTAGTTTTTTCTTAATTTAAAATTATATGACGTCATCCAGCCATTCATGACGTCACAGCCTGGTCTTACATATATATTATAAATAAAATAAAATTAAAAATATTTATGTTATATCCATATCTGTTTTTTATTACATTAATAGATATATTAAAATTATTTGAAATTGTTTCTGTAGCTGGAAATTAATTTACTTCAAACCGTCGGTCGGTTCGGACCTGGCCACAGGTCAACTTATTTTTCAAATTTTAAACTTAAATAAAGAATTATTTTTTAAGTTAAAAAAATTCTATTCTGGGTTGGAAAATTTTTTTTTTTTTTTAGTTTATAGTCTATCTTTTATTTAAGGGACTAGTAAATTTATTTCCAAATTTAATTTATCTATAAATAGAAAAAATATTATAAGATGGCCAAAATATATTTAATATATATATATATATATATATATATATATATATATATATATTTAGAAAAAACATTAAATATATATGTGCATAGTTTTTCATTATATTATAATTTTATTATTAGTAAATTAAAATTAATTATTAAATTAATTCGTGTATTTTGAAAAAAAAAAATAGAAGGAACAAAACTTTGTAGTGATTGTAGAGAGATTGACTAACTGGATTAATTATTTTTAAAATTATTCATCACTCAACTTCTAATAACTTTATTTCCTTTCTCATGTTGAAAAAATTAATCTTCTAAGATTGGAATCTGATAGAAAGTTTTGGATATATCTATTATGTTAATGAAGTCAAGTTAATAAGAATAATAATTAATTTCAAGTCATTTTTAATCAAAGAAATAAAATTTTAAATGAGAATTAAGTTTAACTGTTAAGGGAATGAGAGAGCTGATTCCATAATAACTTCGAACATTAAAAGTGCACATGAAATGGAAATAGGAAAGGAATATATGTGCGAATCGGATATAAAAAGTCTTGTAATATTTTTTTTATATGGGTAATTGAGGGATGTTCACTTTTCAAGCCTGTTCTCTTATAAACTGTGACCTTTTCTTTTAAAATTTTTTGATTTCTCTTTGCCTACGCCTCGTTGAAGAATATTTGAGGTTTGCAATCCTTATCATCCTTGTCATCCTTGTCATCTGTCATTTCATGCTTTTTCTTTCTTTTTTTTTTATTTAAATGTATAGCCCTCGGATCTAGTCCATTCAGTCAACCTACACAGATAGATATGGTATACGAAATCTGTTCAAAAGAAAAGATGAATTTGAAATTTTCGAGAGCTGTGTGCATTCGATTATCGAATTTTTTGTTTGTTATGTTGGCACACATATGTTTCTCATACGTTGACATTATCAGTCATTTTGGATTAGTAGTATGTTTTTGACTACTGAAAAAGTTAGTCACGTTTTTATTTGTTCTTCGATTTTTTAGAGACTGTATTAAATTTTGCGTTAAAATGGAATAAAGTGCTCCAACGCACTTAAAATGTTGACTGTGGCATTCGGAGAGTCTAGTTTGTCTCAAAAAAAATGTTTATAAGTGGTACAAACGCTTTAAAAAATCCCGCTAAGTTCAATCCAATGTGAAGTTTTTGCTCACTGTTTTCTTCGATTACAATGGCGTGGTGCATCATGAATTCTTGCTAACTGGTCGTACTGTTAATAAGGGATATTACAAGGAAGTTATGAAACGTTTGCGTGAAGCAATACGGCTCAAACGATCGGAATTGTGGAAAAATAAATCATAAATTCTGCACCAGCTCACACATCATTGCTTGTTCGTGATTTTTTGGCCAAAAACAACACCGTAATCATGCCTCAACCACCGTATCCTCCAGATTTGGCTCCCTGTGACTTTTTCCTATTCTCAAATAGTTTTTCCCATGATTAAAAATTGTAAAAAACTGCTATATATAGAATTTCAGCTTGATTGAATCGCTGAAAGTACCGCTATTAATTTTTTAACACATTGACTGACAATCACCACGTCGCGCCATCAAGAGCCAAACACGCGCTGATTTAATAAAAAATATTTATTAATTTTAATTTATAATTTTTAATTAATTAAATTTAATTTAAATATAATATATGTTAATTAAAGCCATTCAAATATGCGAGATAGTCAAGTGGAGACACTCCAGATTTATTTTAATGGTTGTTAGTTCAAATTATCTTCACTGCCCACAAATGGATTCTTTACTCATAAAACCTTAAAGAAACTAAGATCTTTAAAATAATTAAGTTTTTATTAAAAAATTTTGGTACCTCTCCTAACAATAATCCGTGCCTCCCTAGTTAGGAAACCGCAGCCTTAGAGACACCTTTTTTGATTATTGATTTTATATCATTGAGCATGAAATCAATTATGGAAGTCATTCCTTTTTTAGCCATACAATTTAATAAACTATCAACTTTTTCGTTCTCTGTGATTCCACACTGACTCGGAATTCAAAATAATTTCATTTTTAATATATATATATATATATACATATTCAAAAGTAATTTAAATAAAATTAATTTTAAAAATAAATAAATTACCAATTACTTCATTTTAAAGTTCCAGTGAGATAAACAACTTTAAACATAAAATTTCAATTAGCTTATTAATGTGTATGTTACATTGGGTTAAAAAAAATCTAAACAACAAGGAGTTGTGTTAAGTAAACATCAAACATTTATATACTTGGATTCCAAATCGTGGCAACTAAAGCGGTTATTGTTATGACAGTATTTCACATTTGAAATCTCTTCTCACGCATGCGCGTTAACCTGTATACTTGAAACATTAAACAAATAAATACATTGATAGAAAATAAAATTCTATCACGGAGAAGACCATTTGTCTAATTAAACTGTTTATATGATTGGTGTTTCAAGCTTATAGGTTATTGCATGGCGGACAAAAGGTATTTTAAATGTGAAATAGTGGCATAAAAATGTTGTATGTTTACCTAGGAGAACTCCTTCAAGGTGCCTGGATATTTTTCCCGTCAGTATATATTTATATATATATATATATATATATATATATATATATAAGTATATATGTATATGTCTAGATCAGATTAGAACAAAATCTATAAATACTACAGTGTTGAAATTTTATATTTAACTGAGATGTGACATGAACCTTTTTCATTCAAATTGACCAACTGGAAGTTTAAGTTTACTTTTGTAATTTTAAATTTGTTTGAAATATTTTGTATAAAATCGATAACAATTTTGAATCAATTATATGAAAATCATCCGGATAAGGTTTTATTTTATCACTATAATATTTATCTAATTTTAGAAAGAAGAATTTTTAGTAGTGAAATTATTACATTCCAACTGAGAGATACAATGAAGAAAAAATATATTAAATACAATAGACATAAAAATAAATACTCCTTATGATAATCCTTATTTTATATTAATTCAATATTGATGAAAACCTGAAAAGTAAGATGAAATGTATATTTATTTGAAAAATTCATATTTGAAAACATATTCCCAAATTGATGAAAATTATTCTCATTTATTCTGCGATCAATGTTTGAGATTCAAAGTAGCAAAGAAAGGACTTGGCTGCAATCGGGAGTCGATTGTGCCCCTCTTTTTATAAATAGAAATCTTGATGAACGAAAAAAAAAAATGTTCCAAACAAAGAATGCACGAATGGATGAGGTTGGAAGACGTCTATGTTTTCATTCGCTTCCGATTTCAAGTGTCAAACGATAGAAAATATAAAAAAAAAATGAAAGAGAACCGTTTTGTCTTCTCCCCGAAAATAAAAAAAACAAAAAAAATTTAAAATAAACAAAGTCAAAATAAAGGGAGTCCTTTTTAATTGGCAAAGAACAATTTTGTTTGATTTTATAATTAGATAATAGCATAAAAAACTAAAAGTATAATTTCTATCCATCCATCTAATTCATAATAGGTGAATATTTATAATAACTTATAATCCGAATTTGTCCTTACCTTTAACAAGTCTTTTGGCTACAAAGTTTAAATGGGAATTCACAAAGTAGGTTACATTTTGGAATTAAGTCAAAACTAGTACAGGAAAATGTTTTTTATTATATACATTTGAAAGAGGAACTAAAATACTATTTTTCTACATAATCGCCAAAAAAGTTCAGACATTTATCGTAGCGATGAACGAGCTTCGAAATTCTTTACTCATAGAAATCCGCCGCCTGAGTGTGGTACCCACCTGGCAAAAAACTTATGGTAGCCTAACTTTTGAGAAACAATTTCGTACACTAAAGGGCATGAAATTTGCGGAAAACTGTAGGAAAGTTCGGTTATGGTGAAACGACTGTGAAAAAAATGAACCGGTGGAAAAGACATGAAAAAATTAGAGAAAAACCATTTGTTAATTTATTTTATATATTATTTGTTATTTTTCTTGATAAGGTTTAAATAAATAAATTCTATTACTATAAATTTGTTTTATTATACAATTATTTAAATGAATGTTGTTTTCTTTTATATATCATATTGATCATCATTGTCAATCAATTATTTAAATTTATCCATATATCTATACATATATATATATATGTGTGTGTATGTAAATTTCTGGTAGGAACAATTTCCTCCGAAGAGACGTCGAGGGACTTGGATAAATAGATTGAGCGTTTCATAAAAACATTAATTTTATTGTTATAAAATATGTACAATTCTCTCAAAATAAAAAAAATAAGTTGACCTGTGGCCAGGTCCGAACCGACCGACAGTTTGAAATAAATTAATTTCCAGCTACAGAAACAATTTCAAATAATTTTAATATATCTATTAATGTAATAAAAAACATTTTAATTTTATTTTATTTATAATATATATGTAAGACCAGGCTGTGACGTCATGAATGGCTGGATGACGTCATATAATTTTAAATTAAGAAAAAACTAATAAAAATGACTTTTCTCGAGAATAAAACCAATACGAAGAGCATGATTCGTGGTGATATGTAAAAAATCTCCTTATGTGAAATTTGGTGCGAAAATAACCCTTCCCTTCCTATCGTCGATCGCTAATATTACCACTCCCGGTTTCCGGATTTGCACCAAAAAGTTGATCAATTCATCCCACTGATGCATTAAGTAAATATACCAAATTTCATCAAAATCCGTTGAGCCGTTCAGGCTGTACACATCTTTACGGACGGACAGACATCATGCTAAAATACTTTTTTC